>OX421501.1:21093939-21759439 GCA_949126835.1 Anisus vortex | reverse complement strand
TATAAACACAAGGATGGTGTGTTACGCCCAAAGCTAGTTATAATCAACTATAAACACAAGGATGGTGTGTTACGTTCAAAGGTAGTTATAATCAACTATAAACACAAGGATGGTGTGTTACGCCCAAAGGTAGTTATAATCAACTATAAACACAAGGATGGTGTGTTACGCCCAAAGCTAGTTATAATCAACTATAAACACAAGGATGGTGTGTTACGCCCAAAGCTAGTTATAATCAACTATAAACACAAGGATGGTGTGTTACGCCCAAAGCTAGTTATAATCAACTATAAACACAAGGATGGTGTGTTACGTTCAAAGGTAGTTATAATCAACTATAAACACAAGGATGGTGTGTTACGCCCAAAGGTAGTTATAATCAACTATAAACACAAGGATGGTGTGTTACGCCCAAAGGTAGTTATAATCAACTATAAACACAAGGATGGTGTGTTACGCCCAAAGGTAGTTATAATCAACTATAAACACAAGGATGGTGTGTTACGCCCAAAGCTAGTTATAATCAACTATAAACACAAGGATGGTGTGTTACGCCCAAAGCTAGTTATAATCAACTATAAACACAAGGATGGTGTGTTACGCCCAAAGCTAGTTATAATCAACTATAAACACAAGGATGGTGTGTTACGCCCAAAGCTAGTTATAATCAACTATAAACACAAGGATGGTGTGTTACGCCCAAAGCTAGTTATAATCAACTATAAACACAAGGATGGTGTGTTACGCCCAAAGCTAGTTATAATCAACTATAAACACAAGGATGGTGTGTTACGCCCAAAGCTAGTTATAATCAACTATAAACACAAGGATGGTGTGTTACGCCCAAAGCTAGTTATAATCAACTATAAACACAAGGATGGTGTGTTACGCCCAAAGCTAGTTATAATCAACTATAAACACAAGGATGGTGTGTTACGCCCAAAGCTAGTTATAATCAACTATAAACACAAGGATGGTGTGTTACGCCCAAAGCTAGTTATAATCAACTATAAACACAAGGATGGTGTGTTACGCCCAAAGCTAGTTATAATCAACTATAAACACAAGGATGGTGTGTTACGCCCAAAGCTAGTTATAATCAACTATAAACACAAGGATGGTGTGTTACGCCCAAAGCTAGTTATAATCAACTATAAACACAAGGATGGTGTGTTACGCCCAAAGCTAGTTATAATCAACTATAAACACAAGGATGGTGTGTTACGCCCAAAGCTAGTTATAATCAACTATAAACACAAGGATGGTGTGTTACGCCCAAAGCTAGTTATAATCAACTATAAACACAAGGATGGTGTGTTACGCCCAAAGCTAGTTATAATCAACTATAAACACAAGGATGGTGTGTTACGCCCAAAGCTAGTTATAATCAACTATAAACACAAGGATGGTGTGTTACGCCCAAAGCTAGTTATAATCAACTATAAACACAAGGATGGTGTGTTACGCCCAAAGCTAGTTATAATCAACTATAAACACAAGGATGGTGTGTTACGCCCAAAGCTAGTTATAATCAACTATAAACACAAGGATGGTGTGTTACGCCCAAAGCTAGTTATAATCAACTATAAACACAAGGATGGTGTGTTACGCCCAAAGCTAGTTATAATCAACTATAAACACAAGGATGGTGTGTTACGCCCAAAGGTAGTTATAATCAACTATAAACACAAGGATGGTGTGTTACGCCCAAAGGTAGTTATAATCAACTATAAACACAAGGATGGTGTGTTACGCCCAAAGGTAGTTATAATCAACTATAAACACAAGGATGGTGTGTTACGCCCAAAGCTAGTTATAATCAACTATAAACACAAGGATGGTGTGTTACGCCCAAAGCTAGTTATAATCAACTATAAACACAAGGATGGTGTGTTACGCCCAAAGCTAGTTATAATCAACTATAAACACAAGGATGGTGTGTTACGCCCAAAGCTAGTTATAATCAACTATAAACACAAGGATGGTGTGTTACGCCCAAAGCTAGTTATAATCAACTATAAACACAAGGATGGTGTGTTACGCCCAAAGCTAGTTATAATCAACTATAAACACAAGGATGGTGTGTTACGCCCAAAGCTAGTTATAATCAACTATAAACACAAGGATGGTGTGTTACACCCAAAGCTAGTTATAATCAACTATAAACACAAGGATGGTGTGTTACGCCCAAAGCTAGTTATAATCAACTATAAACACAAGGATGGTGTGTTACGCCCAAAGCTAGTTATAATCAACTATAAACACAAGGATGGTGTGTTACGCCCAAAGCTAGTTATAATCAACTATAAACACAAGGATGGTGTGTTACGCCCAAAGCTAGTTATAATCAATATCAACACAATGATGGTATGGGATAGACGAGGAGAAAGTGAGTTAATGACAATGTTGTCAATTCGTTTCTTTTTTTAAAGACACACCCCTTTCCCCCGCCCACCTCCCGTTTCAATGTTTTCACCATCATTGTCACTCACTCTCACCCCTATGTACCAAGATGTCATTGAACATATTTTACTTCAGGGGCATGCAACAGGCGGCCATACAGAACAGGCGGCCATACATAACAGGCGGCCATACATAACTTTTATTAAGATAATTAACAATAACAACCTGTTGCAATGCTCAGAATAACATAAAAACAAAAACACTTTTACAAATAGAGAACAAATGCATATAAGTACTCGTTTCTTCTCCAGTGGCATTCGGGCAAGGAATGGGCTGCATGAATAAGCCGGGAAAAACCGTAACTTGACATCATTTGAAACACTAATAAAAATGCAAGATTGGAATCAGACCACGGATAAGCGTACGACGAATAAATCTTCTTTATAGAAGGAGCCTCTGTAATATATACGATACGATAAGCTTCTAATGACATTCTTTTTACTTAGATTTACTATAATGATAATGTGAAAATGTTAATAAATATTCCGATTATTGGACCGGTCTAGTTCTATCAAAATATAGAATAGGTATGTCTTCAGCCGGCTTCTGAAGGTGTCAAAGCTAGGGCTCTGTCAAAGTTGTAGTGGGAGGGCATTCCATGCGGTCGGGCCCACGTATGAGAATGCCCGTTCGCCACCGGACACCAGTTTCACACGAGGGATCTGAAGAGTAAGTGTGTCAGAAGCCTAGCGGAGTGGACGGGATTGAGTATAGAGCTCGAGACAGGAGCGAAGGTAGTCAGGGGCAGAGTCATTCAGGCACTTGTAACATAGAGACGCCAGCTTGTAGGAGATCTGGTGGTTAATGGGTAGCTAGTGCAGAAATCGGAGCAGAGGAGTAATATGTGTCAAATTCTTCTTCTTAGAGACTTGTCGGGCAGCACAGTTCTGAACACGTTGGAGGCCCTGAAGGGAGGAGGTCGTGAGGCCAGCCAAGAGCGAATTGCAGTAATCCAAGCGGGAAAAAAAGGAGAGAGATGACAAGCTTAACATAAGCTTCCTTGGACAGATAACGACAAATGGCGGCAATGCGACGCAGATGGAAAAAGAAGATTTTGATGAGGAAGGAGATGTGGGGCTTTATGGACAGCGCGGAGTCGAGATAGACGCCAAGGCTCTTGACAGTCGGGGTATATGGTTCTATTTTCTTTCTTGGAATAAAGTTATTTAATTTTGTTTAATGGTTTCCCTAATTTCCATTTACATTCTTTAAACACTGGTCAAACACACAAGAAAACCGTGTTTTTTTATATGTTTTTATTTTTCTTGAATCTTGTAGTATATTTATGAATATTGAATGACTCCATTAAAAACTTAAACAAACATGCCATTTCGAGACAATTTTATGAAGTGATAATATTATGGTTTTATCAATATTGAATGTGTATCTAAATGAGTCAATAATGCTTATTGCCCTGAGCCGCTACATACAAATGTGAGCTCACAAGCTCACATTTGTGTTTCAATGAGCTCCTAATAAAAGTTTTAGGACAAAATATCTACACAATAAATACATTTATTACATATTCATTCGTAAGCATACACAAATGCATATATCTACACATGCATAGTTACTTACGCTTAAGGCCTTTCTTAACCGGGCCGAAACCTAGGTTCGCAAACCAGATCGTCGATCCTACCCGAACCGTTCTCCGTATTAACCTGCCGATCTTGGGTTAGCGATCTCGGGTTGGAATGGATCGCGAACCATGGTTGGAGGTTTGCACGCCGTGTTGAGCAAACCTAGGCTGAACATGTCACTCTTTTGAGTAGAAAGGCGCAGAAAGGCGAGAATGCATAGTTGCGGTAATCAACATGGCGGAACTGTACTTAAACGATGATGAGACCAGTGCATTCATTACTTTGTGGGAGCAGTTCCAACAATTATGAAACCCATAAGATCAAAAATACAAGAACCGATCGGCAAGAAATCTAGCCCTCCTGCAAATAAGAATAGCTCCAAGTTGTATCATGTTCTGTCGCTTCGTGGAAGACATCGCCATATTTGCTTACGTTTCCAGAGAAGTACGTCAAAAGTAGGATCGGCCTTGTTAAGATAGCAAACCCCGATCTGCGATCTCGCAAAAAGGTTCGGGGTTTGTTTTCGTACACGTGACTATGGTTTGCAAACTAGAGCGCCGATCTCAGGTTCGGCCCGGTTAAGAAAGGCCTTAACATGATCGAATTGGGATATAAACACGCAACACACACAAAACACATACACAAATGAATACACTGTAGAACTTGCATTCAGACACATCACGCAGTCAGTCATGCAGTAAGAAACGTACCGAAACATTCGCATACACGCAACACGCTTACGTACAAAGACACATATTTACACACGCATAGTTATACAAGCATTGACATACAATCATACACTCACACACGCCTACAGATTACCATTCACTAACATAAATGCATTGCCCCACGCGCATACACATACACAAACAAAAATATACATAACTACATATACATGTATAGACACTACAGACTACACACACACGCATATGCATACATACGAATGCTCACCCACTAAAGTACAAACACATATTCACACATTATAGACTTACTAAGCCCAACACTTCGATTACGGTATACCAACTAACGCATACACAACCCTAATATATATACGCAAACACGCAGATACACAAGCATACATACATACAAACACAATAAACCAAAAACACATCAGTAAACACGCATACGTAACCGTAATAATACCACAAGCACACATCACCAAACGCGCATACAAACTGACGCATACACACACCGCGTGCAACACACAGTCACAAACGCATACACATACCTATGTAGACAAACCACTGATTGTGCAAATGTGTGCCTACAGGCTAAAGGTCAGATATAACTTTATATATAAGACATTCAATGCTACTATGAAAATATTTATTAGTTTTGAAATGAATGGACGAACAAAATAAATAAAATGAACGTCAACAAAACCTTTGCTGTTGTATTTATATGATCATTTGAACAAATATTATTCATAATGAAAAAGCAATGATATACCATTCATGGAACTATAACCATAACATTTAAAAAACTCTTTTGAGCATATTAATTGTTTGCTAATTCACAAATGCCTAAATACACAAACATACACTCTCAAACCCATGCCACGCACGATAATATTTAAGTCACTATCAAACTCAAACAAGCAAAACATTATAGTTGACAAACAATAAATTGTATTAGATTCCTCAATTCCTTATCGACCCAACGTATATTGTAAAAATTAAAGCCATTATTATTAAATTATTATTATTATTATTAGATCTAAGTTATTGCCCTTTTTTTTCATTAGATGCCCTTTATTTTGAAATTGTAGTCGTTTAATATGGAATTATAGTCCTTTATTTTGAAATTGTAGTCGTTTATTTTGGAATTATAGTCCTTTATTTTAAAATAGTATACCTTTTTTTTAAATTATAGTCCTTTCTTTTAAAATAGTATACCTTTTTTTAAAATTATAGTCCTTTCTTTTAAAATCATAGCCTTTTATTTTCAAAATGCAGACCTTTATATTTATATTATGGTCATTTATTTTGAAATTGTACCTCTTTATTTTAAAATTATAGCCCTTTTAGTTTAAATCGTAGCCATCTAGGCAAAATTAAATATATTATTTTAAATATGCTACCCCGTTGTGTTTTTTTTTTTATTGTAGACCTTTCTTTTGAGGATGTAGCGCTTGATTGTATGTTCAATATTTTACTATTTTGAAATAATCCCTTGTTTTCCAATCTTTATTTTTATGTGTTTATTTCAACGAACCAATGCACGAAATGTTGGGATATACGCGTATGACCAGGCTGGGGATAAGAGTCCGGCCGTTTTTTTAAACAATAAGCGGTTGTTCTTTTTTTATATAAATTTCAGCTTGATTGACACCGGCTTACTCAGGTAGATGATCTAAGTCAACCTAGTTGTAATACATCGCCCCGTGGGTTATGAATGTTGTAAGTCAACCTAGTTGTAGTACATCGCCCCGTGGGTTATGAATGTTGTACGTCTACCTAGTTATAATACATCGCCTCGTGGGTTATGAATGTTGTAAGTCAACCTAGTTGTAATACATCGCCCCGTGAGTGATGCATGTTGAAGTCAACCTAGTTGTAATACACGCCCCGTGGGTTATGCATGTTAAAAGTCAACCTAGTTGTAATACACGCCCCGTGGGTTATGAATGTTGAAAGTCAACCTAGTTGTAATACATCGCCCCGTAGGTTATGAATGTTGCAAGTCAACCTTGTTGTAATACATCACCCCGTGGGTTATGAATGTTGTAAGTCAACCTAGTTGTAATACATCGCCCCGTGGGTTATGAATGTTGTAAGTCAACCTAGTTGTAATACACGCCATGTGGGTTATGAATGTTGAAAGTCAACCTAGTTGTAATACATCGCCCCGTAGGTTATGAATGTTGCAAGTCAACCTTGTTGTAATACATCGCCCCGTGGGTTATGAATGTTGTAAGTCAACCTAGTTGTAATACATCGCCCCGTGGGTTATGAATGTTGTAAGTCAACCTAGTTGTAATACATCGCCCCATGAGTTATGAATGTTGTAAGTCAACCTAGTTGTAATACATCGCCCCATGAGTTATGAATGTTGTAAGTCAACCTAGTTGTAATACATCGCGGGTGGGTTATGAATGTTGTAAGTCAACCTAGTTGTAATACATCGCCCCGTGAATGATGAATGTTGTAAGTCAACCTAGTTGTAATACATCGCCCCCGGGGTTATGAATGTAGTAAGTCAACCTAGTTATAATACATCGCCCCGTTGGTTATGAATGTTGTAAGTCAACCTAGTTGTAATACATCGCCCCATGAGTTATGAATGTTGTAAGTCAACCTAGTTGTAATACATCGCCCCGTTGGTTATGAATGTTGTAAGTCAACCTAGTTGTAATACATCGCCCCGTGAGTGATGCATGTTGTAAGTCAACCTAGCTGTAATACATCGCCCTGTGAGTGATGCATGTTGTAAGTCAACCTAGTTTTTATACATTGCCCCGTGGGTTATGACTGTTGTAAGTCAACCTAGTTGTAATACATCGCCCCGTGAATGATGAATGTTGTAAGTCAACCTAGTTGTAATACATCGCCCCGTGGGTTATGAATGTTGTAAGTCAACCTAGTTGTAATACATCGCCCCGTGGGTTATGAATGTTGTAAGTCAACCTAGTTGTAATACATCGCCCCGTGGGTTATGAATGTTGTAAGTCAACCTAGTTGTAATACATCGTCCCGTGAGTGATGCATGTTGTAAGTCAACCTAGTTGTAATACATCGCCCCGTGAGTGATGCATGTTGTAAGTCAACCTCGTTTTAGTACATCGCCCCGTGAGTGATGAATGCAGTGATGACTAATGTAGGTGGTATGTAGAAATTTTCTATTGTGTAAATACACTACACATGAGGTCATTGATTGAATGAACAAGCACGCAGCGTCTCAAGTTTAAGGCTTTATATTTTGTACGCGGTGATATTTTCTATGTTTTTTAACATAAAACTATGTTTTCTTTTTCTTTTTGGGAGACCTCCCTATGTAAATTTGCACATAGAACTAAGTTTTATCTTTCAATCAAATTAATTTTAATTTAAAAAATCTAATACACAATAAAAGTGTTGAGGTAACGCGTGTCTATGTCTGTCACGTTGATTTTTTGTTGTTGTTTTGCATGTTTTCATTACTTTTCTGTTGTTCTTTTTTCGATTTAAAAAATGCAATTAGTCTTGTAACCTAATACTTTGTGTCAGTGTCAGTATTGTCAGCTAAGGTGAATGTTCGGTTATAGTGATCTGGGCTTTTTTTCTTGACTTTAGTGTTTGATGTTGGGAGTGTTGGTGCTGTATAACAGCTACTTGTGTGTGGGGGTTTTTCTCTGCTTAGGGAATACATTAATCGGTGATGTCATCTACGTGCTGATCATTTGGCTCTGATTTTAAAATAATAGGCCGCATAGCAGGGTTTTCCCAAAAGTGTCTGGTCCTTACGGGGAACTGGAACACACCCAGTAAAATTATTGTACCGCCCACAAACAAAACACACACGTTCTTAAGTCTTGTTCAGATTATCGTTGTGTTATGACCACCAAGATATTGCTGAAGAAAACCACGATTTAAAGATAACACGGACAGAATCCTTCGCATACACAAACGCTTACGTAAGCAGACATTTATATACGCATGCATGCATACTCATATTTACACACTCACAGATTATCATACTGTAACCTAAATGCATTGCCCCCACATGCGTACCAATCTCTCTCACATACACAAATATACATACATATGCTTATATAGACACTACAGACCACACATACATATTCATACATAACAATACCCACAAACTTAAGTACAAACGCATACTCACACGAATAGACTTACTAAGCCCATTGGCGAAATCGTTAACGATAAAACATTATTTATAACTGTAGGATGATTACAACTATTTCAAATTTTAGATTTAAATTTAGCGATTGTTTTCTTTTAACAAACGAGCGAATGGGAATACGAGGAATAGCGGACCAACCAAGGAATAAATTAATCATATTGTTAGAAGCCGATGCAAGAACTGTCTGCCAGTGCAATAAATGCTGCAATCTAAACTTTAATCTAACTAAAATAGCAGTCGGACCAAACTGATCATAGGGCCAGTGCGGCTGCGTTCACAAGTTTCTGTGGCCACGTCTTACTAGGGGATATGTGGTCAGAACAATGCCCAGCCGCATTTACTTTACCCCAACTAATGTCAGGTACCCAGCCAAGGACACCCTCCAGTTCCGTGAACAAATCTTAGCCTTCACCAGGATTCGAACAAAGGACCTTCGGTACGCTAGCCGAAGGCGCTACCCACCATACCCGGTAAAACTATAATGTAACTTAACAATAATGTTAACAATAATGTTGACATATAGCTCATTTAACCAGGCTCTACAACGCTTGTGATTAAATAGCTCCAAGCCTAAATGTCAATAGTTTATTTATCAGCCTATTAGCCCCTTGTATAATTATTCTGCTTTTCTGTTATTGGCTTAAGGCCAACTTTGTCAAGGAGACAGAGTTTATGGTGACATTTGGCTTTTCAAAATACAACTGAACTGGCAGATTGTTAAAGACTGCCACACATGTGCGTGTGTCTAGATTGGCATAGGTCAGCCTTTTTACATGCCGTCTGAATCAAACAAAAGATCTATGTAATAGGCCCAGATCTAGATTTTCTATAGGCCTACCTAGATCCCAAATTATTGCAAAAGTCGCACTTAACCCTATATTGCATGAATTTAGGTTTTAACTTAAAAAAAAAATGTTAATTGTATTTTTTGTTCTCGTAATGGATAAAGACAAAAATTAGTTCAGTGTAATCCATAAATGTGATATTTAGTGTTGATTTTGGTCGTTGCATTTTTGCAACTGAGCAACTTCTTTTTCAAGAAACCATCACAATGTAAGACAATAAAATAATTGCAATTTTAACAAATTTACAACACAATGACAAGGACTCATGTACTTTTTTGTCTCGAAATTCCGGCCGTGTCTGGCGGTCGATATCCTCAAAGAGCCGATCGAGCTGAACATTGACGGCCGCGCCCTGGCATGCGACCAGAAGCCGGTCTATCTCGGAGTGACACTGGACCGAAAGCTAACGATGTATGACCATGTGAGGTTAGTCCAAGAGAAAGCTTCTTCTAAGCTGAACATTGTCAAGAGACTGGCCAGTACTGGCTGGGGTGCGAAGGCGAGTGTGTTGAGGAATCTTTACCTAGGAGCGGTAAGATCCCAGATCGATTACAGCCTCCCGGTGCAAATCTATGCGTCTGATACTGCTTTGAAGACGTTGGACTCTGTACAAAATCAAGCCCTCAGACTAATATGTGGAACGTTCCGAACCGCCCCGACATCGGCTGTTGAAATCATGGCAAACGTGCCGCCTCTGAATGGGAGAAGGAAAAGGGCCGTTATTACTGCTTACGAGCGGTATAAGCGGTTGGAGGAAAGTTCCCCCCTCAGGATGCTCGTGGATTCCTGGGTGGGAAGAGGCCGGATCTCAATGCAGTCCTTCATGCACCACGCATTGAAGCTCAGCGCAGAGATTGGACTCCCGGTCGACCGCATGCCCATGCGGACGGGAGTGGAACCTCCTCCTCACCTATCCTTCAACCTACCAGAGATACGGGCGAACCTGATGGATGCAGTCGGACCCAGCGCTTGCCTGACTGAGAGGCGCGCAGCTGCTCTAAGGACGGTACGGGCATACTCGGGATTCGTTGAGGCATACACTGATGGGAGCGCGATCAGTGGGACCGAGGCGCGTTCTGGGTATGGTGCTCTTGTGTCGTACCCGAAGGCAGAAGAAAAACGGGCTGAGCTAAGTGGGCCGTGTGGAGCAATCTGCATCTTTGATGCGGAGATGGAAGCCATCAGAATTGCCGTTGAGGCAATTGGGAAAACGTTCGAAGAAACACCATCTGCTCGTGATGATGTGGTTATCTTCACTGATGCACTTTCAGTTCTCCAAGCCATCGACGGCTTGGGGAGTTGGCCCGAACTGCTTGTCCGACTATTAGCTGCTATTTCCGATCTGATCCTCAGGTACGAGGTGAAGGTCATATTGCAGTGGATTCCAGGTCATGCAGGAGTCCCTGGCAATGAGATAGTGGATGCCTTGGCCAAGAAGGGATCCCTGACACCCACTCCGGAGGGTCCGTCCACCTTCGCGAGTGCCCGCAGATCAATACGTGAGTGGGAGACAAGACAATGGAATAAGAGTTGGGACGAGTCTGACAAGGGTCGAGGTGTGTGGCAGCAACTAAAACGGCCAAATCGAGCTGATCCGTGGTGGAAGCTCCGCAGGAGAGAACAGGCTACGATAGCCCAGTTCCGTACAGGGCACTGCCCTATTGGTGCCTATTTCGGACGATTTAGGCCCAATTTCGATTCGCGGTGTCGACACTGCTTTGAAGCAGAAGAGACGGTCGAGCATTTGCTTTTAGACTGCCCTGCCTTGCAGGAGGAAAGAGTGGATGGGAATGGTCAACAGTTTGCACCATCCCTTTATGGGAACCTGGCTGTGCTACGTAGTACAAGTGTGTTTGTCCTCCGAATCCTAAGAGATTAGTCTCGATTCGATCACTCCGGTGAGTGAGGTTTAAAGTCTGGCGGTGGAGCAATCTGTTCACAAGCAGCTCAATAATGTGCGTACACACACGAACATAACCAATCAGAGTTGAGTTCTCCATATCCTTTATAACCTAACCGATACTGACTATTACCAAAAATACTACAAAGCCATCCTTAACCTTACTATTTATCACTAAGTCTATCGGGTCCGAATAGCCACTTCGATAAATGAAAGCTCTGATGTAGTATGTTCGTGTGTGTACGCACAGTATTTAGCTGCCTGTATCTGTTCCACCGGACAGTCTAAGCTTGTGGCGTCGTTGGGCAAACGCTGGCTAGTGTTATTAAGAATATTGTCCTTGCCAGCCCGTGGTACTGACGACAAGAAGAATCATGCCCATTCAAATCTTGCAGGATGTAACTAAAACATCTCAACCCGTGGCCGAGCCCAATGGGCAAACTTTAAACAAAAAGTGTAACGTTCTCGTCATAATGTCAATGTTTAGCTAACACCGAGGATATTGCCCAAGGGATTTGAACCCAGTACGACAGCGAACTGCATTGACACGCTAAGCCACACTGTCGTGAACGGCGACTTGCGACACTGGCACAGCCTACGTTTCGCCAACTTTATGTTATTAGTTGATTTAAAACTTCTACCCCCCCCCCTCCCTATTCTGACAATCTACACCCTGTATTTACCATTACCTTCGTGTGTCGTCTTAGTAAAGTTTTCACTCTTGATGGGTGGTAAGGGGATTTCTGTGGCGCGGCTAAGGAAAAACGTACCCAACACTGGAGCGCCATGTCAACATACGCCGTTGACATTGCTTCATTTGCAGTAGGGTGACTTGTTGAACAAATCCAGAGAGACACCCCCCCCCCCAAATATTTTTGGCTATGTCAATAGCAGGCCATAACATTGTGGTACTGAGGTTACATCGACCTTTCTCTTCATTGGCAGACATTTTACTTAGTAAAGTTCTGGCCTATAATTCAAAGAGATTTTTTTTTAAATATGTGTTTTCTTCACGTATAAGAAACGTTAGCTAAAACCCTACGGAACATCTTTACTTTTCCACATTCGTAGTTTAAGTCTTGCCTTGGGTTTGGATAGATGCTTTCAATGGTATTTAATTGTTCAGATTTCCCAATGGTTCAGGTAACCCATTCCATGCGCGAATGTCACAAACATGAACGATTCATTTCAAGAATTTGCCATTGCATATGGAATTTGAAAGTGTTTTTATCTCTTTGCCTTTGCATTAGATGATTGTGTTGTATTTCTAAGTTGAAATATAAGGCTTTATTATACATTATTACGACTTTGCTGTTTAACCTTCTACCCCAAAGTCTTAGTAAATGTATTGATTTTACAAATGGTGGTTCATTTGTCTGTTGTAAATATTTACTTTGAACCTTACAGCTTTTTATCTCTATGAAAACTAACCTTCTAAACTCGGGAAAACTGTCAACATAGACACTACTGACATTGCTTCATTACAGATGGACAGGCACGTTTAAGTAATGTGTGTCAGACACAATCTACGACAATGTCAATAGTTGAATGTCAATAAATATATGGCCTCTAATTGACGTGATGCCAAGGTCCATTACACAATGGCCATTTTTTTTCATGGACACCTCCCAGGGCTAGAGTAAATGACTGCACTATAACTTGGGTTCAGATCGACACCCCGACGGCGCTGAAGCTATTTAACCGTGCGCACCATTAACAACGTCAACAGTTAATGTCAATCCACATTAAACAATCGCCTCACGTGTAAAGATTGGAAAAAAAACCCCGGAAAAGACTGAACTGTTTTATCGTTTATAAGACGCCTTTAAAAAAAAAGTGTACAATAGTTTTATTCTATGTTTGACTGTCTTTGGACCTACCAAATTTAGATAGGCTTAATAAAATACAGTCAAACAATGGTTTTCGTGACCGGTTTTCGATTACTTCGATTTCCTTTGATTGTTTCGGATCTCTTCGTGTCTGGAGCTGGTCCTAGTGTAAAACAATCAAGACAGGAATGGACCCAACATAGAAAATTGATACCTGAAGTCCAAACTAAAACTGTTGACCTCTATATAACCTCTTCTGGTCGAATTCAGAAAGATAGATGTAATGTTTTTTTTTTTTAATATTATTTTTTAAAATTCATTTTGTACATTTTTTTTAGCATTAAGCACTACATTATTTTCCATTCAATGGTAGTACTGGTATGTATTTCGAAGTGTCTATAACGAATGAATTGGACTTTCTTTCAAACGAGCACAACTGCCTCGATTTTCGTCAGTTTCAGATTTTGCGTTTCTTTTCGGACAGAAATTTTTTTCTCTACAAGAACCGAAGTTGAACTCTAATTCAAAATGTATTTTTATCTCAATTTAAATGCAATGGAAATAAATACGGACATGATTGAGCTGTCGTATACAACAAAAATATCTGAAAGATGTTTCTTGTTGTACGCGTGTTATACTTTATGTATCTCGAATGATGATATACATCTAATTGTTCCATCATTTTACTAGTTATATTACTTTATGTATCTCGAATGATGATATACATCTAATTGTTCCATCATTTTACTAGTTATATTACTTATGTTTCATTTACTAGGGAAAATCATAGGCGTCCAAAACTGAGACATGCGGATGTCTGCAAAGAGACATGAAACAACTCCATAATATTGACCCCAACAGTTGGGAGGACATGGCGCAGGATAGGCCCACCTGGAGGGTGGTTCCCGGCTTTGCTGGAGAGGATCGCGCAAGGCTCAAATAAGGTGGAGGAAAATGTGCTCCCCCCCCCCCCCTTCCACTGTTTTCACCTGCACCCAATGTGACCGTGACTGTTTTTCAAGGATTGGTCTCTTCAGCAACACAATCGCCCGGGGGGGGGGGGGGGGTTGTCGCCTTGCGAGACGCAAAGTGCCACAGACAGACATTACTTATATTTAGTTAACCCTTACAGTCCCGGGCGCGTATATAGCGGAACTGAAGGCAGCTTAGATAGAAGTAGGTCGGTACGGGAAGGGTTAAGAGTTTAAAATCGATTAACTTATTTAAAACCTACGGTAAAAATACATTCTTCAATTTTTGTAAACACTAGATCTATACTTTTTTCCGCACAATTTCTGAAAACAGTTCCACGTTCTGTGAAGTCTATATTGTGGTTGCGTACTGCATTCTATAACTCTAAATACAGCTAGATTTAATCTATATTGAATCAGTCAGCAGTTGTAAACAGAATATAATTAGGACATACGTTGTAGTACATATACAGTAGTCTTTGAATTTATTCTTACCGCCGTCAAGGATTAAAACTATACTGCATCTAATTGTAATCCTAGCTTAGAATTCAATGTCGTTCCACCGCGTCATTACGCATACGCGTAGTTCTGCTCTAGATTAGCATTTTATTAACAAGTTTACAAGCTGTTATGGTTGTTGCTTTCCGTGTAAAGTTACATGCCCATATATGTTATTCTTGAAGAAAGGGAACTTGAACGAAATATGTCATGCATATGAAATAGTAAAAGCGCTTTAATCTCTGTCTTACCAAAGACTATAATAAGATGTACCGATTGCTCAATTTTTAGAGCTTATATATTCTTTTTTCCGTGCGCATCCAATAACGCTGACTCGAATTACTTCTACGCTCCTACGTTTCCCTACAGGTTTCCGCTATATAGAACTTTCGATTTTTCATTGTGAAAATCATAGCGATTAAATACAACGGAAGTGTACAATACAAAAGGGAATCGGGAATTTCGAAAAGAAGTCATTCGATCATCGAATATCAGAAATATTAAAGCAAACAGTCCATCATATTATATGGACTTACTGAATATTTTATAACATTACCAGTTTAAGCATGTCGGTCTAAATGGCGTGGAAAAAAAAGAAAATTTGTTTTAATTTCCATAAATTAAAAAAAAAAAACTGTATTGTTTCTTTTGTTGACTATATACCGCTACTATATAGAGTGATTGAAATGTGTAAATACTGAAGATTTCTATTTGAATGGAATCTATTGTGATAGACTACAGTGTACCAAAAGTGTCGGTTATTTCTGGTCACCTTTTAATAGAATAGCTTTCAAACGACGTGGTCAATATTTCTGCCAGTAGTGTAAGCGATTGTTGTAAGACTATAGAATTCACTGATGGTGAACTAGCATCAAATTGTTGGGGGGGGGGGGGGGTAAAGACGGCTGAGCATTGTGCCGGCAGCCCAATCCCCTAGTATGCGGTAGCCATGGAAACTTTCAAACGCTGCTTCACTTCCCTACATATCAAATAGGGAGAATTTTACTTAACTTTTGCATTGTAAGTAATAATTAATGAAACGATACAGTAAATCTTAAAGCTAAAACTGTAACGATATCTGGGTTATTGCTAAACTTTATCACACAGGACAACATGTTGTTGGATAGCTAGGATGAAATCTAGCTAGCTAGATAGCGAGATAAGTAGACAGGTTATAATATAGATAGATATATAGGATGATAGAGATATAGGCATACAAACAGGTAGATGGATAGATAGATAGATAGATACATAGATACATAGATAGATACATAGATAAATACATAGATAGATAGATAGATAGATGGATAAATAAATAGACAGACAGACAGACATATAGAAAGACAGACATACAGAGAGACATAAATATAGATAGACATATAGATAGATAGATAGATGCTAGATAGATAGATAGATAGATAGATAGATATATAGATAGATAGATATATAGATAGATTAATAGATACATAGACAGGCATATAGATAGCTAAAAATATATTGATAAATGGACAGATAGATGGATAGATAGACCTATAGATAGAAGAAAAGAAAGACAGACCTATAGATAGACAAACAGACTGACAAAAAGATACATACATAGATAGAATAGATAGACGACTCTGATTTGCACGTGACAAGCAAAATTAAACTAGATCATTAAACAAGTTGGCCAAGTTTAACATGAGTTGGCAATTGAATGAACAAACGTCCCTTACTTTGGTGAGAGAGGGGAAGTGACAAGTTAGTGCCCTTTAGTATCACACATAACACATATCAAAAAGTGTGTAACTTTGCGCATACTTGAGGGACATAACACACAGGCAAGCTGCTTATTTATCGATTGACTGCTCACCCATTGACTAGCTCATTAGAACATCCCACAATAACATTGTTTTGAACACCTGGGCACAGGATGAAGTGTGCATGAGGGCGATGGATGTCCTCAAAAGAAGACAGCGGATTAGCCGTGTTTTAGAAACTGGTTTCGTGTGCACTTTAAAGGTTTTACTTACACATAATATCGTTGGCTGTTAAAAGTTATAGAGGTCTTTTATTGTATAGGTTTTTAGAAGGCTCGCATTTTGATATAGGTTCTAAAAAGTTTATATTTTGATACATAGGTTCTAGAAAGATCATAGACTTATTGTTTCTAGACTGATGATAGGTTGGTATATGTTGTAAGAGATCATTGGTTTAGATAGGTCCTAAAAGATCAGAGGCTGGTAAAGGTTCTTCTAGGAAGAACATTGGTTGGTATATGTTTTACTTCTGTACCCAAAAACTGGCGAAGTGAATTGAATTGAATTATTGAATTTCCGGCTATACAACATCGAAGGTTATATAGAGCCTTTTTGATAACGTTGTTGTCATTTTTCTCTTGTATCCATTTTATTGTTCTTATATCTTTAAATTCTGTTGTACAGTTATATGTCTTTAATATAGTTTATTATATGTTTTGGTTTAATTTTGCTGAAAAGTTCGTGAAGAGTTCTACAGTAATAGAATTTACGTCGAATGTCATCAAATGTATTACATTCCAACAAAATGTGAGACACTGTTAAGTTGGCATTGCAGAAAGCACACATTGGAGCCGTTTCTCGTTTTAAGAGAAAAGAATGTGTTAGTTGTGTATGTCCTGTATGTAGTCTGCAGAGAATAACTGCGTCTTTTCGAACAAGTTGGCCCGTATCATGCCAGGTTTTTGAGTTTTCCAAATATTTCAGTTTATTGCATTCGGTTTTCAAAAGTTAGTTCATTTTTGTCTTTCATGTTTAATTATTAAAGGTTTCAAGTCTCGATATGGAATTGGGATAATACTCTCTGATAACAACAGGGCGGCTTTAGCCTCTCTGTCAGCTTTTTCATTTCCATCTATCCCTGCATGACCAGGAACCCAACAGAAAACGACACGAAAAAACTGGCGAAGTGTGTAAACTGCCGAGACGTTCACATTAAGTACACACCGGTGGAAGAACACTTGAGGGACAGCCCCTTTTGCGCGTCCTAGGATCAATGCACTGCCTAGAAGCTCCGAGCCACGGAGGGGAGGTAGCAGTCCGCCTCGAACCCGCTCTGGTGCCTGAATGCCCAGACCTATAGTCTGGGATTTGTTGCTACCCAGCGACAGTGCAGGTATACGAGCGAGCCACCAAGATAATAATTCGATATGAACTCCGCAGGTTGGGGAGTTTAGTGTAGTGCATGTACTGCTGCGGAAACCATACCCTAGGCTAAGCGGCACGCCCCATCGGGGTGGCTAGTCCTGGACAGGACCTCGGTGTGCCCCTCTCTTGGTTCAGACCTTTACATCGTTGCCTCCTGCACTAAAGAACCGGAATTTTTTAGAGGTATACCTTTTAGAAAGATCATAGGTTAGTTCAGGGTCGAAAGAGATCACAAATTGGGTAGTTTTTTAAAAGATCATTAGGCCTATGCATAATTGTTTCTATGTTTTAAAAAGACTAGTTCTGATTTTTGTTTAAAATGAACGCGAATAGGTTTCGGCCGTTCAGGTATATTTCTCAGGTAACTTTCGACTCCAATGTCCTTTCATCGAAGTTTTATTTGGAACAAATATATAACAAGGAAAACAAAAAGTAGGCATTTGATACAGCGGAACTGTGCTAAAAGGCGGGCTTGGGTCCACACATCAATACCTATTTTTAGGGGCCCACGAAGCTGTCTGCATAGCTCCACTGTAAAACTTTCCCATAGCCCCAGATCTTGTGGAAATATTTGTTTTTTTTTTCAACGCTTGATATCATTTATGTATCTTCCTTCCATTGTATTCTTTTTTTTTTAAATCGTTTTCTTAACACAAATTTTCACCACAAGAGTTCTTGCCCTTAACATAAAAGGTTTGAATAAAGTTAATAATAATGCCCTTTAAGTAAGTCAGGTGACTTCCTCTACCCCCCCCCCTGTCCCTAACTTCATCCATCACCCCCCTCCCCCAACTGTTTCATCACAAAGGACAGTGAGTCACGTTTTTTTTTTTGTTGTTGAAATTTCCGGTTTACATCCAGACTTAATTAGGTCCCTGTGTTGGGGAAAGGTCAAAGGTCCTAGTGTAGAGAAGGTCAATGAACGCTGCAATAGTAGAAATTGATGCGTTGGCTGTTTGTGTGTGAGTATGTGTGTAGAGTCTATGTGAGTATGTGTGTCGAGTCTATGTGAGTATGTGTGTAGAGTCTATGTGAGTATGTGTGTAGAGTCTATGTGAGTATGTGTGTAGAGTCTATGTGAGTATGTGTGTAGAGTCTATGTGAGTATGTATGTAGAGTCTATGTGAGTATGTGTGTAGAGTCTATGTGAGTATGTGTGTAGAGTCTATGTGAGTATGTGTGTAGAATCTATGTGAGTATGTGTGTAGAGTCTATGTTTTATTGGGGTACGATTATTGAACGCATCATGCCGAGACACTCATTGTTAGTAGATCATTGGTTGTGATCTTTATGCAACTCGGAACTCTTATTAATGTCAGTGGTCTACCAGTACAGAAGCCACATCAAGGAAGGCTTTTAATTTCAGTTGTTTGAAAAAGAAAACAATAGCAACAGACAACAGCAGCAACTACTAAAAACAACCTGCTGACACACAGAGCCCAATAACAGTTAAAATGTTGTTGGAGTTGAAAGTTCACATCGCATATTGTGAGCATCTCAGTGTTACTTTTTTAACCTTTTCTAGATCAATGACACTTTTAAGAATTCACTCTTCACATTTTTACTTTAGTTCTCTTTAACCACTAACTGATTTTGAAAGGGTTAAATCGTTTCGGATCTGAATAGTGGTCTAGCACAGGTGTCGGAAACCTACGGGACGCATGTCACACTTGGCACGCATATCGATTGTCATTGGCTCGCGGAAGGATTTTAAAGTCTCTTTAACAAGACATCAAGAGCTAGACCAGGATGATGTTTAGGCCGCTGGCACCCTGGGTGAATTAGAAATACTACTAAACTTTTATCTAAAAGTTGCCGACCTCTGGTGTAGTCACAGCGCGTTCGGATTTCACTAATGTGGGTTGGAATGCAGGTTAAAGAATGGTATTTTTCTCTCCCTTCATTAGGGAGCCCATTAGGGGGATTAGACGGGCTGTTGCACGCATAGCTTCCTCCCGAACGAGTCTCGGAGCCTTTTGGCAGTGTATCGATTCTGGGACGCGCAACAGGGGCTGTCCCCCATTCATCAGCCCACCGGTGTACTCTTAATGGGAGCGTATCGGTGGTTTTCCCAATTCGTCAGCCTTTATGTCCATGGTTACAGAAGTACATACGAGGAGATTGTATGGTGAGGAAATTTCCCAAAATATCTCATCTAGTCGATGGAATTTTTTAAAATCAATTTTACATTTGACTCAAACGCGCAAATCGTATTTATTTTTTGAGACGCATAATTTCAATGACCCCGGAAAAACTCATAAAACGTGTTGACAGCTTTTGATTGTATGCGTCTGTCACCTTAGGTGTAAGTGCTATAGTTTATCAATAGTTACAGTCATACCTTTTTCTTTCTATCATGTGGTTATCATGAGGTGTGGGTAGGGAGGGGGGTACAATTAGGTTAATCCGCCGTCATGGGATGTGTTGAGTGGGTGTGACCTCTTGATCATGTGATTTCAATTATTATTTTTTTCAATTCATTCATGAAATGTTTAAATGATAGTGAAATAGTGATGGAACGCGTAGCGTTGTTAGTTTCAACATAGGACTTCAAGAGTCGTGCAGATGTTCAATTCAATCTTTTGGATGTCTTTAAGAATTTATTATTAGCTCCCTCTGACTCTCCCATATTTCGTCTACAACTGAGATGCAAATTTAACTGAATGAAGTGAACTAACTCTTTCTAAAATTTCTAAATTTGGCACCCCGTATAAGATAAGATAATATTAATTTATTGATCCAAACATATAGAAATTTTACTTGATTACATTAATTCCGTCTTTCATCATATTTAAAACAATATAAAATAAAAATTTGTACTCAAGCACAATAGACATTCACTCTCACTCGCATACCACTTATCATACAAAAACAGTTCAAGTACGGTTCAACTACAAATAAATCAATAATGAAATGTAAAATATTATTTGAGTCCTTTTTGCTTGTTGAACACAATAAAAAAAAAAAAAAAAAAACTTAAACCCCAACGAATCTTAACAAAAAAAATAATTAGTTATTAAAATATAGGGATTTGTTGTTTTTTTACATAAAAGAAAGCTTGATAAGGGAAACGATCTCATGCCATCTACGTCTAAATCTGGGAATCAACCACTTTGCTAGTGTGGACACATGTAGGAAGCTAAATCTTTAAAAAAACATTTAATTAACCAATAGAAATAGGAATCGGCACACACATCCTAGTGAGATTTAATAAATATATAGATTGATGAATAGAAATAATAAAAATGACGGAATGAAAAGTTGTAACACTTACATGATGATAAACTGATTGTGACTATCCATATCCAGTGTAATGGCCGCCCCACGTATTTCGATATATCCAAATGGGGGCTTACTCCGAGCATCATCTTCATTTTTGAAATACAGTAGCCTCCCTTGGCTCTCTTCCAGCACGCACCACAGCCTTTTCCTTGTCTTTAGAAGACTTAGTCCTAAAACAAAACATACATTTAATGTAATATTAATATAGCCTACATCTTTATTGCAATAGAGGCATTCAAGACAATAAAGACTCTCATTACATTCAATAACATACAGACAATAATAATTATAAAGACATTAAATAAAATACGTCAATACAAGTCAATATAATACAGACATTATACATTACAATCATTCAACACAGACACTCAAGGAAGACATTCAATATAATACAGACATTCAATACAACACTTACATTCAATACAATACAGACATTGAAACAATACAGACAATCAAAACAATACATACATGTAAAACAGACATACACCAAAACAAGCATTAAATAAAATACTTTAATTCAATACAAATGTCGGACACAATACAAAAAGTCAACACAGACAGTCAATATAATACAACAATTAACACAACACAGACATTCAATACAAATTACTTTAAAATTACACACTAATTACAATAAAAACAAGAGAGGGCAAACTCTCTAAGTTTATTGGTATTTGATCCCTAAACATCCAAATTGTCAATGAAATGCCTATCACCTTTGTTGTCTAGATTCATGTAAATCAAAAAGCTGCAACCCAAACAAAATCGATTTCTTCTATATTGTGGACTTAGCCAAGTCTGTTTAATTCTAACATTAATTCTAATGTAAGTTGGTGTTGAATTATGGCATTTTTCCAGGTGATAAATATATTAGCAGAAGCTTGGGGGGATTTACTCCGATTTACGTCAAATTTAGTCGATTTGTTTTCATACTACAGGAGAAAAAATATCAATGTTGCTAATAAGCACCTCAAGCTGTTTGAACTTTACTTCAATAAGATTTGAATTCCCATTGCTTATACAAATCTATTTATAGCATTGGGAAATCTCACCTCAACCCGATTTGTGTTTTTCAAGTAACATTTTAACTCCGTGCAAAGACTATAAAATGATGGGCCGCTTGCTTTAATATTTCTGCTATTTGATGACTCGAATGACTACTTTTCGAAATTCCCGATTCCCTTTTGCACTGAACACTTCCGTTGTATTTAGTCGCTATGATTTTCTCATTGAAATATTAAAATTAAAATCGAAAGTTGTATACAATGGAAACATTTAGGCAAACATAAGAGCGTAGAAGTCATTTCAGACAGCGTTATTGGATTCGTAGGGAAAAAGAATATTAAAGCTCTACAAATAGAGCAAGAGGTCCATCTTATTTTACAGCCTTTGCTCCGTGTAAAGATTTGAGAAGTTTTAGCTCTCCTACCTCCGCCTCCTGGCTTGATGTGCAGATAGCCAGACAAGCTAGCCCAGCCAGACATTCTGAGTCAGTGTGGGTCTGTGTGTGTGGATTGGATGACGGGGCAGTTACATCCCAGGGAGGCTGCGGTCAGCTAACGGATGTTCCCCCATCAGACGATCCTGGCGCATGGACTGCTGTGAAGCTGCAAAAGTAAGAATATAACGTTTCAGAAGAAAACTTACGAAGGTGAAATCTATCAATAGAAAGATCAGTAGAGAGAGAATGAGAGAGAATGAGAGAGAAATTTAAAGCAAGAACAGAAAAGAAATCTGGAGATGATGATTATGAAAAGAAAGAGAATTGCCGGACTAAAGATAAACAGAGTCACGGAGAAGGTAGAATTATATTTAACATTAGGGGCATGGTGGCCGTGCGGCAGCGCGTTCGGCTGGCGTACCGAAGGTCCTGGGTTCAAATCCTGTTGCAGGCTAGACTATTTTTCCAGGGTCTGGTGGGTGTCCCTGAGTCTACCCAGCCTTGATGGTACCTGACCTTGGTTGGGGTAAAGTAAAGGCGGCTGTGCATAGTGCTAACCACACAATCACCTAGTATGCCGTGGACGAAGAAACTAGTGAAAGCTGGTTCGACGGGAATACTTTTTTTAAACATTGATATCTAACATTAAGAAATGGTAAATATCTGGAGTTATACACAAGAGACTGTATTAAGATGTTCTCTGTCGATTAAGCTAAGAATTGTAACTTAATAACGCTAGAATATTGATTGTTTTTGGCAAGAAAAAAAGAGAAAATCCATTGTACAAAGAGCTGGGATTTGGCATGCTTAAGAGCCACGCAGAAATAACACTAAAGCTGCACTTAGAACTTAGAACGGCTAAGTGCTTGTGGGGATAAATGGAAAAATGGAGGGTGGAATCCCACGATCATCCTGTCTTAAGCCGCCTTCGGGTTTTTAAACCCTATACGTTACATCATAGTTAATATCTAGATTTACATGAGATGAGTTATTTCAACGATATGCACAATAGGAGATTTAGACTGGTGTCAACATTTAAATAATGCTCCATTATCTGTCATATCTATCTATCTATCTATCTATCTATCTATCTATCTATCTATCTATCCATCTATTTGTCTATATATGTATCAGAATCTATCTATTTATATGTATATAGGTCTGTCAATCATCTATCTGTCTATCTATCTATATGTTTATCTGTCTGTCTAGCTGTCATTCTGTCAAGCAGTTTATGTGTCTATCTATATACTATCCGTCCTATCCATCCGTCTGTCTATCTATCTATAGATCATTATATCTATCTAGTTGTCATCTGTCTATCTGTTTTATCACATAGGCAGTATTTGAGCGCAAAAAAAATCGTATAAAAATGTAAAAGATTTAAAACGGGTGACAGGACAAACTAGCATTTGAGATTTAAAAACAATGCTTCTAAGATGAAATACCTTATTTTCAAAAGATGAATTCTATATTTCTTATGAACGAATTATTACAGTGAAATGTATTAAAACTCGTATTTCTACATTCTTTTTCTTATCTAACAATCTGACAATTTAGTTTAATACACAAATAAAAAAACTAATAATTACAAACTACTTCATTCATGGTGAAGACCTCACCCAAACTAAAAATGCTAAGTACTTAGGATTAATAATAATGATAAGTTATCTTTGAATCCACATATTTATGAAGTAACAAAACATTAGCCTTCATTAAACTGACCTTATTAAAAATGTAATAAGAACTGAACACTAAAATGCCGACTCAAATTAGTTAGACCTATATAAGAAAATGAATATTATTCTATTATAATACAGACGCTTCTTATATATAGAAGACAAGCTACATTGCCCGGCGTTGCCCGGCTGAAAAAAAAACAGGACTGTATAAGCTGCAGATAAAAATTGTATAAACTACAATTAAAAGAAAGCCATAAATCTATTATTTAAATTAATATTTTTTTACTGAAGAAAAGTAATTTTAAAATAAATATTGTAATCGGGTAAAAAAATAGGCAAGTATTTTTATTTAACAAAATCTAAATAACCCGTAGATTTACAATGTCTTTTGTTTTTAAAAGTTTGAAAAGAAATTGTAGAAAAAAAATGTATAGTCTAACTGTCTAACGTTAACCACTGAGCTAGCGAAGACACATGTCAGATTGAAAAAATTATTAGACAGTATATAGGCCTAGGCCTAACTAGGTCAGTGACACAAACGCCCGTGTTTTCAAATTGACCAATGGGAATCCGTGGGGACACAAACACGATATTTTTATATATTATATAGATTATTGTGTCCTACGCTTATCCGTGGTCTTGCATTTTTAACAGTGTTCTAAATGATGTTAAGTTACTGGTTTTCCTGTTTTTTTTTTCAGGCAACCTATTCCATGCCCGGATGCCACTCGGGAAGAAAGAGTACTTATAAGCATTTGTTCTCGCAAAAGGGATATGGAAAGTGTTTATGTCTTTATGTTTATCTTATATCTCTTTTCTTGTCAGTATCTATATATCTGTCAGTAACTATCTATAATATATATATACTGTCTCTTCATTTATCTGTTCACTTTTTTGTATCTGTTTTATCTATTTATAAGTATAACTATTAAGATGCAACTAAAATAAAAGTGTTTGTGTGTGTGGGTATGTAATGGAATCTGTTGACAGTAAAACCATTGACAGAGAGGCCGGCTGCTGGTCCTGTAGTTTGTAAAACCATTGACAGAGAGGCCGGCTGCTGGTCCTGTAGTTAGTTGTCCAGACTGTCAACAAGACCACCCGGGTTCTAACCATGCCGTCATCCAATCAAAACATCATTACATTTAGTACTGGCTGCAACTTAAATCAGAGTTTTAAGCCAAGACAAATGAAGATACACATAGAAAACAATCAACTATGGACCTAACTATGTGGACCGAACATTGCTACGGTCACATAAAGCCTCCCTCCCTACCCCCCCCCCCCCATTCCCTCAAGTCCATTGTCCGAATCAAACCGAAACTATAGTATATAGATCATAGGTTCTCAACCTTTTTACAGTTTGATCATTTCAAAGTTATAAACGTAAACCATTTATTTTTTTTATAAAAGAAAAAAAAATACAGAAATATTAGCTCAAATGTAACGGGTTAATTATCTCCCTTTAATAGTGACGCCGAACAAGTTCTGTTTTTTAATATAACAAATATTACTGGTCATTATTATTTCTTTATATACATTCAACATTATGGTATTCAAAACAAGATTTAATTATTAGAGGATTAAAATAATTTACGTTAAACAGTTGTAAATAAACATTTCCTGCATTAATTGTTTTGTCCATTTAAGGAGTTTATATTTTAAACATTAATAATTACAGAAATTACATGATATAGTGCTATTAAATAAGTCTCTTATATTTATTAAATAGGCCTAAATAAAACAAATAAATTGGCTTTAGAATTAATTATATGTATGTTTAATTAAAATTAAGTTGGGGGGGGGGGGGGGTGAGCGGAAAACAATTGTAAAAGGGGCGGTGAGCCGAAAAAGGTTGAGAACCTATGATATAGATGATGAAAGTGATAAGCTGTAAGATGCGGAGAAAAATCTTGAGACAGATTTAACAATAACCTCTACGGATATTTTTGTAGCTACAACTTTTCATCAACAGGTCTTGTTTTTCTTAGTACAGGGGCCGGGCATTATCTGTGGCTGTATTTGAGCGGTAAAAAGATAATAGACTTAGAGATAAAGGATGTCAAAAATGTGACAAAACAAAATAGCATACGAGATTTTAAAGAAATACGTCTAAGATAAAATACCTCTTTTTCAATAGATTCATTGTATTTTTTACGAATGAAATAATACAATAAATTTGTATTAAAACTCTTCTGCCAATAGATATTTGTTTATATTAGATGTATTAAACAATCTGCCGATCTATTTGAATATAAAAGCCAATGATTTCAGGTCAATAGCAGAAACAACACCAAACAAGAAAGTTACAACAACAATAAATGTATTTAAGCATGGCTGGTAGAAAATTATATTGTGCATTTCAAGAAATTGAATCATTAGCACGAAAAGAAAACAAAATCTAAAAAAAAAAATCTAAAATCATAAACTCATAATAATAATGTAGAAACGACACCAATAATAATGTATCTCTCCTTCTAGATAATGCCACTCCCAAGAAGGAATAACACCCTCCCAGTGGAAGCTGAAGGGATCTTCGGGGGTGTTCAGAGGTCGGCTGGGGCGTTGATGCGCAAGTTGCCGGTAAGAATATGTGTAAAAAATTAGAGCTGATTTTAATAATCACTAAACTTCAGATAAGCTCGGAATCCATTCATATAATTTTTAGTATTTAATTCGTTAAAAATGAAGACTGTATCAATTACATTTCAATATTCTGGAACTGTGACGTAAGGATCGAATGTTTTTTTTTCTTCTTTAGGCCTATCCAGAGGGGAAAAAAAAGTTAATTAGTCCATTAATGATTTTTCTAAGACTAAAATTACCAAACTAGGTTATGAGAAATCGGTCACTCCAGATAAATTAGAATACTAAGCCCAGGAGGAGAAAACAGAGAAATAAGATCAGCAAAAGCATATTTCAAAGAGCGCGGTAGGGAGCCCATAAAGCAAACAAGCAAAGTTGTAAACTGGAAACGTACGAATCAGAGCGGTTTTAACTATAATAGCAAAAGATAGATATGGGACCCACGTAGACCATGGCCTATATCCTTAACTGCGTTCGATTTTTACCTCACAAAAAAATATTTCCGACACCATAATTTGTCAGTCTGGAGAAGAAAACAAAGCGTCAAAACAAACTCAATAGCCGTTCATCAACATTAAATAATGACGTCAGCACAATGGGGACACACCCCCTGACACAAAATGTGGTGACACTCAAACTTCATGCTCATGGAAAAGATATGTTTTGTTTTCGTTAGCAAAACCTTTCGGACATCTTCGTGGCTTGAGTTTATGACACATGATGGAAGTAGGGACTTGGGGGGGAAAAGAACGTGTGGAGGAAAAAAAAGAAGGTATGGGGCGGTGTTGGCGGTGTTGGTGGTTTCGGAGTTTCGACTATGAAGGTATAATCCCCAGGTATAGGTGTGGAGACACAAATCCATCCTTTGGATCAAGGGGGAGGATTACAGTAATACGACAGGCCCACGGGTTACTGACTGTATACCACCACTTCCTCCCTCCCTCCCCCCACCAACCACACACACACACATACACACACCCGCCCACTCTTTCTTTCTTTCAGAGCTATAATGTGTAGGTGTAAGGAAACATTATATATAATACAGACGGATGGAAATAGATATTTGGGGTCACGGCTACGGCTTCGTGGCTGAGTTTACGGCTGTAGCTTGATGTTTCTTTCGAAGACGAATAAAGGCATAAAGCAACAAGAGAGAACATGAGAAATAAACGATAGAGAGAGAGAGAGAGAGAGCCAGACAGACAAAAATAAATAGAAATGGAGAGAGTGAGAGAGAAAGCGAGAGAGAGACCCGAATAGGTTTACTAGGTATAAGTGTAAACCCAACTTGCCAACTTAAAAATAGGTCGATTCGAGGGGTTCGTATTCCATTGTTCCTTAACGAGAATTAGCCGTACTACGTGCTATCCTCATAATTGATCATCAGGGAGGGCTTTTTAAGGGATGTTTAATCCCAGCTCTTGTGACGGTTTGGGAGTTCTAGTCTTGTGGGTGAACGGACTGGCAAAATAAAAGTTGGTGTAATAAAGCTTAGCACACACACAAATAACGGCTTTCAAATATTGATCTAAATCCTAAGCCGCTTTCGCCTACGTTAGGCAAGGCATTATTACACCATATTATTATGAGCTATTATGTTTTAAGTTGTGTACAGTTATTTGAAGCTTCTCTTTTCTGATGCATTTTATGCTAAATATAGTAACATGTATTGCAATAATGCCCGACATGCTAAATATAGAACATGTAATGCAACAATGCCCCACATGCTAAATATAGTAACATGTATTGCAATAATGCCCGACATGCTAAATATAGAACATGTAATGCAACAATGCCTCACATGCTAAATATAGTACATGTAATGCAACAAAGCCCGACATGCTAAATATAGTACATGTAATGCAACAATGCCCGACATGCTAAATATAGTACATGTAATGCAACAATGCCCCACATGCTAAATATAGTACATGTAAAGCAACAATGCCCCACATGCTAAATATAGTACATGTAATGCAACAATGCCCGACATGCTAAATATAGTACATGTAATGCAACAATGCCCCACATGCTAAATATAGTACATGTAATGCAACAAAGCCCGACATGCTAAATATAGTACATGTAATGCAACAATGCCCCACATGCTAAATATAGTACATGTAATGCAACAATGCCCGACATGCTAAATATAGTACATGTAATGCAACAATGCCCCACATGCTAAATATAGTACATGTAATGCAACAATGCCCCACATGCTAAATATAGTACATGTAATGCAACAATGCCCGACATGCTAAATATAGTACATGTAATGCAACAATGCCCGACATGCTAAATATAGTACATGTAATGCAACAATGCCCCACATGCTAAATATAGTACATGTAATGCAACAATGCCCCACATGCTAAATATAGTACATGTATTGCAATAATGCCCGACATGCTAAATATAGTACATGTAATGCAATAATGCCCGACATGCTAAATATAGTACATGTATTGCAACAATGCCCGACATGCTAAATATAGTACATGTATTGCAACAATGCCCGACATGCTAAATTTAGTACATGTAATGCAATAATGCCCGACATGCTAAATTTAGTACATGTATTTCAATAATGCCCGACATGCTAAATATAGTACATGTATTGCAATAATGCCCGACATGCTAAATATAGTAAATGTATTGCAACAATGCCCGACATGCTAAAACTATAACGTTTGTTTATAAACCCATTTTATTTAAAGAATGATTGTGTCCTTTAATTTTTCTCCCTCCGTTTTAATCAAAGCTATCTCTACTCAGTTGGTTACATTTAAAGCAAAGGTGGGCAATATTTTCGGTCATTGGGCCGTAAAAGGAATCATATACAACTAGAAGGGCCACATATTATGGTTGTGAATTGGAATTATTTATACAAGGAGTTCGAAAAGTGCCGTTAGAAGATCTGTGAGGGGCCGGCACACTAAAAGGTTTTAATGCGTTGAGTTGTAGCCAGCGGGCCGCTTGATGCGCACCCACAAGTTTAAGACTAACACTTTATAGTAATATTGCATCGTAAGCTAGACTTACTGCTGGGATATAGGAAATAAAATTCATAACCAGTGCTTAAATTTGATTTGACGTGAAAACCGGAAGTTTACAGTTGTTTTTTTTCAAAGCACTTGCTCTAAAATAGATTACAGTCAACATACAAAAAATCTACCAATAGCAGACTTCAAAGCAGGAAAAAAATAAAAAAGCAGGCGCTGCTCAAATGTCTAGGTTTGTGGGTATATATGTGTGTGTGTTTGTGTGTTTACATCCCACAACTGTATACAAACGCATATACAAGAGAAAATCAGCAGATAAAAAGAAACAGACATAATTGAAGCAAAAAAACAACAACAACAACAAGCAACTAGTACTTACAAATAAACATCTTGCTGTCCTGAAATTGGTTGCGATCAATAGAGCAAGAATCTACCTAACAGGTTCAACTAGAAAGTAGACAAACTGTTGACAAGTACACAAGGTAAGTTGATAAACAGTTGACAAGTAAACACAGTAAGTTAATAAACTGTTGACAAGTACACAAGGTAAGTTGATAAACAGTTGACAAGTAAACACAGTAAGTTAATAAACAGTTGACATGTACACAAGGTAAGTTGATAAACAGTTGACAAGTAAACACAGTAAGTTAATAAACAGTTGACAAGTAAACAAGGTAAGTTGATAAACAGTTGACAAGTAAACACAGTAAGTTAATAAACTGTTGACAAGTACACAAGGTAAGTTGATAAACAGTTGACAAGTAAACACAGTAAGTTAATAAACAGTTGGCATGTACACAAGGTAAGTTGATAAACAGTTGACAAGTAAACACAGTAAGTTAATAAACAGTTGACAAGTACACAAGGTAAGTTGATAAACAGTTGACAAGTAAACACAGTAAGTTAATAAACTGTTGACAAGTACACAAGGTAAGTTGATAAACAGTTGACAAGTAAACATAGTAAGTTAATAAACAGTTGGCAAGTACACAAGGTAAGTTGATAAACAGTTGACAAGTAAACACAGTAAGTTAATAAACTGTTGACAAGTACACAAGGTAAGTTGATAAACAGTTGACAAGTAAACATAGTAAGTTAATAAACAGTTGACAAGTACACAAGGTAAGTTGATAAACAGTTGACAAGTAAACACAGTAAGTTAATAAACAGTTGACAAGTACACAAGGTAAGTTGATAAACAGTTGACAAGTAAACACAGTAAGTTAATAAACAGTTGACAAGTACACAAGGTAAGTTGATAAACAGTTGACAAGTACACACAGTAAGTTAATAAACAGTTGACAAGTACACAAGGTAAGTTGATAAACAGTTGACAAGTACACACAGTAAGTTAATGAACAGTTGACAAGTACACAAGGTTAGTTGATAAACATTTGACACACAAAGTGCACAAGGTAAGTTGTTAAACAGCTCTCAAATACGCACGGTAAGTTGCTAAACAGTTGACAGGTACACAAGGTAAGTAAACAATAAATTCAAAAGTACAGAAAGTAAGTAGACAAACAGTTCATAAGTAACCAAGGTATGTAGACAATCAGGTTCATCAATTCTTATGGTAATTGGAAAACAGTACATAAATAAACAAATTGTACTCTATAATCTAGAAAACGTTGAGTCAAAGTGCTACACATATTGCAGTAGAACAACATAAACAACAAACAAAAGAGAACAAATGCTGGCATCTTATTTACATATCGGTAGCTCAACTAAAGATGCATCCTGAATCTTCAAGTGTATTTCTTTCTGACCCATTCAACGGTGTCAATCAAATCGCTCAAACTACAACTACCACCACCCCCTTCCTACTAATAACATCTCTCATATCATCATTCTGTTATCTACCTATCAATCTGTCAATCCAATACAATGTCAGCCTCGTTTATGTTTAAATGCGTATGTTGACCCTCGTTTTATTGAGATATCGGGGTTTTGATCTTTACTTGTAAATCCTGAACAAACAACTCTGAATAGCTCTTTTTTTTTCTTCTCCCCTTAGTTTAAAATTTTGAAGGCAAGATGAAGAGGATATTTTACAAAGTAGTCGATAAACATGCATGTTTCTAAACACCACGAGAATAAAAATGTGTTTTCGACACCTAAATTTTTCTTCTTCTCCTTATCATTAAACAGTTTGTGACAGATTAAGAGCTGAGTTGGCGAAGATGGAGAGGTAGGGGATGGAAGAGGGCGTGGCGTCTTTAAGACAATTCCGTTCAGTCAAGAATTCGCCATATTGAATCGAGAACGAAGAACAGCTACCAAACTTTCATCAATGTCAGTGTAGTATATTAGGTGGTTGGAGGGTACGACCGGAAGTGTCCAGTTGAACACACACACACAGTATGCTTGCTGACACCGCAGTAGGATACGATTGCCTTTACCTTCCCTCCCCCAGCCACCTTATGGTAAGTTGCAGCTCTGGCATGACAGAAGGATAGAAAAAGTACCAAACGTATAAAAAGCCATATAAAAAAAATATTTTAAAAAAAAGGGATTGAAAAAAGAATGTTAATTCAGGTAGGGCTGATACACTTGATAACTAAACTCGCTTCAGATTTTTAACCGAGAACGATTATTGAAAATTATTGCTTAAAATATCAAACTTAAAAAAAAATGAACGTATAAAAGTGGAAGCTTAATATCACAAGGTGTGAAAATTAATGCAAGCATTGGCGAAGTAACAAAAATAACATACAAAAAACCTCTCCTTGCATTGCTTCAAGTAATTCTTTTTTTTTTATTATTGAAGACAAATAAACTAACAGACGGAGAGATAAACATACAGTCGAAAAAAAAAGATAGAATAAGATATAGATAAGATTAATCGATATATTTATTGACAGATAGAAAGATACATAGAAAGATATATAGATAAACAGATGGTTAGATATACGATACATAAATAGATGGATAAATAGATAGATAGATAGATACATAAACGACAGATATAATTCTATAATATATATATATATATATATTTATATAAAATAATAAGACTTTTATAGCGCATATCCCGTTGGGAACAGTTCTAGATATACATATTATATATAATTGATAGATATATAATAGATAGATGGATAAATAGACAGATACATACATTTGTCTCCAGAAACTTCAAAGTATTCTAAGTTGAAAGAACACCCCTCCCCTCCCCTTTCCAACCAAACTCACACACACTATATTGCAATTCAAGAAAGACAAATCTCTATCATTGATTTACCCATAACTCAGAACACTGAATTCGGTTGGACTCAGTATTCACAGTGTCACGTTCCTTATACATGCGTTATTGAAGTTTAAAAATTATGTTCAAACAAGGTAAATACAGCCTATAATATATCAAGGGCCTAGCCTACATCATGTTTTTCTCTTAATCTAGTACAGGCTTGCCGCCCCTTAGCGCTAGACTAATAATAACTTACGCATTCAGGGGGGGTCAAAGGGTGGGGTAAGTTCTAATTTATTACATTAAGTGCATTGAACTTTACACACGATTTCTTGTATCCATGGTGTTGAGGAGATCGGTTGCTACGACATGAAATGGGATTATGTGGCTAGCATAACGCCCAACAACATAAGCTTTCTTGAAACGCCCTTTCTGTTCTGGAATGCGTTTGACATGTATTCAACAGTAGACCTGCGCAATTCTATCACTATTTTGATAGACGGCAGTGCCAGAAAAAAAAAAGCGGTGTCGTAATACCTATTAGAAATAGCTGTCAATTAATATATGTTAAAATAAAGTGTAGAAAAGTATGTAGGCATATTGACTTTATTATAAGCATAGTGAAGGTAGAATACTGACTTCGCTTTTTTAACAGCAATATCCTTCGGCGGGGTTAATTGACCAACTTCCTACCTATCGAGATGAAACATGGCACATTGACTCTTTGCCGATGACAACGCGATCTATTCGATTCTCCGCAAGCCCTTATTGCCCCCCCCCCCCCTCCAAAATAAAAAAAGAAGGGAAAAAGAAGGGAAATAATGAAGATCTAGTTTTCTGTTTTTCAAAGGGGAAATAAGAAGACAACAGAAACGCATATAAATGATTAATACGAAAAGGTTAGTTTTTTTTTTTTTTTTGTAGTCAATGTGTAGAGCAGTGGCTCCACCTGGGTGTGGTTGAAAGGGATGGAAGGGGAAGACAGGTAAGGGCGGTGAGGACTGACACTTTCAACACTGCCCTGGAGATGACACCTGATTGACACCCCTGATGTAGGTAAAGAAAAAACAACAAAGTTAACGGACATGCTTCATTTTGCGTATCGCAAGTTCCACTGTGTTGTTTTGTCTAAAGCAGATCACTTAACATCCCCACTTTATATTAGCCCAATTTTTGGTATAGCAATCAGCCAATATTTAAAACTTGGCCGAACGTTGTGTCAATATGTGGGAAAATATTTATTAAATACTGTGGGCAGTGGCGTAGCTAGGGGAGGAGGAGGGGGGGGGGGGTCCAAATTCGACCCACCCGGGCCTTACTTCAGGGGGGGGCCCAAAGGAGTGTCCGAATTTATATTTTCTCATGTCATAATGTCAAATGTCGAAATGCAGGGGCCCCTAAAGAGGTCAAGCCACTAGGGCCCCCAAATCCCTAGCAACGGCACTGACTGTGGTGCTCTTTGATTGTGCAATGTATCGAGTAATGAGTGCCAGGTACAACACAGAAGTTTGGGTATCGATACTAAACGACAAGACCGAATCTGACACGTGGCTTACACACACGCATAAAGGGTACCCGTCGGACCGAATTGAGCCATAGGTCCGGTGAAGCAGCGCTCACCAGTTTCTATGGCCACGGTATAATAGGTGATGGTGTGGCCAGCACTAAGCGCAGCCGCCTTCACTTTACCCCAACTAAGGTCAGGTCCCCTTCAGAGCTGAGTAGACTCAGGGACACCCTCCAGACCCGGGAAAAAAATCCTAGGCTGCACCAGGATTCGAACCCGGGACCTTCGGTACGCCAGCCAAATCACCTCCCCCCCCCCCCCCCCCCCACACACACACATACTTTCTGCATTTTGTAAATCTTTGAATTTTTGGTTACGCTAAAAAATAGGAATAAATAACATACTCTAAGAGCATTTTTTCTCTCTTTATAAGAAGGAACGGGTAAAAATAAAGGTATAAAAGAAATGTTACACAGAGAGTCAAGTTATTACTTTTTTCTGTGGTCCTAGAATAAAAATCCAACAATCACTAAAATATCATAATGTTCGATTTTCGGAAAAGTGAAGCTTAAAGAATCCCGCAGGCGGTCTCATTACTTGGCGGTCCATGCATAAAATTGAGACGTAGGGTAGAATTAAGTTCACAAGCAATTGAATGTCTAATTATGCCATTAGTATAAATTTAAAAACGAATGGAAGCAATTATATTTTCTACAGTCTTAGATCCACAAATCTAAGGGTGAGGCGAATCATCTTCTGTCTTGGACAGTGGTCGACAACCTTTTGATTATAGTGTGCCAAATAAGGATTTCTAATTTATTCGTCGTGCCAACAATTTGAAAGTCATTCTTTTCTAGTACCCAATTTCTGGTAAAAAGACTTCAATAGCCCTTTTTTGGGGGGTGTCTCGCGTGCCATTGAAAATCTCTCCGTAGGTTGCCAAACCCTGGTCTAGGACATGCCCCAGGCTGTATCCGTAACAAAGGCTTTTCATTTGACTGAAATATCGGGTGCACCAATGGAAAACACTGCTACCATGCGTTAGTCCATCGTTGTCAACCTCAGTCGCACATTGGGGCGAAAAAAAAACACAAATCTTGCGGGCCGAACTAATTAAAACATTCATTGAGCAACGGAACAACAAACCCGTTTTTTTAAAAACAGTTTTGTGATTGGAAACAGACATAAGTTAAAATAATAACATATTAAGGCACACACTTTTTAGCTATAGATCTAATACCATTTGGACGCAACTCGATGTTAGGCAACTTGTCTTTGTAAAATGCTGATAAATGTTTTGTTGTAAGTAAGTATATGTGTTTATGGGGTTTGGTGGTCGAGCTGGCAGCGCGTTCGGCTGGCGTATCAATGGTCCTGGGTTCGAATCCTGGGAAAAGCTAGCAATTGTTATTGGGTCTGGAGGGTCTCCCTGAGTCTACCCAGCTCTGATGGGTACCTGACCTTAGTTAGAGTAAAGTAAAGGCGGCTGGGCATTGTACTGGTTACACAATCTCCAAGTATGCCGTGGCCACAGAAACTGGTGAACGCTGCTTCACCGGCCCTATGCTTATGGATCTGTGAATGGGCTTTTAGAATAGACTACATAGACAAGCCTTCGGCGTTGTTATTTTTAAATTTTGGGCACATAGAATAGTTGCTTACATCAATCAATGCTTTACTTTCGCACCGAAAAGCCATCAAATACATTTTTTTTCGGTCAAATTCTAATAATAATTGTACATATTTCTGTAAGCCGGGCCGGATAAAGCCCATGGGCCTTGAGGTTGACACCAGAAGTGTTAGTTTATCAATGGTTTACAGTCTTCCCAGCTTTGATGCCTAAAGGCCTTTCTTAACCGGGCCAAACCCTAGGTTCGCAAACCAGATCGTCGATCCTACCCGAACCGTTCTCCGTATTAACCTGCCGGTCTTGGGTTGGCGATCTCGGGTTGGAATGGATCGCGAACCATGGTTGGAGGTTAGCACGTCGTGTTGAGCAAACCTAGGCCGAACATGGCACTTTTTTGAGCGGAAAGGTGCTGGAAGGTGCAGAAAGACGCGAATGCATAGTTGCGGTAATCAACATGGCGGAACTGTACTTAAACGATAATGAGACCATATTTGTTTACGTTTCCAGAGAAGTACGTCAAATGTAGGATCAGCCATGTTAAGATTGCAAAGCCCGATCTGCGACCTCATAGAAAGGTTAGGGGTTTGTATTCGTACATGTGACTATGGTTTGCAAACTAGATCACCGCTCTCAGGTTCGACCCGGTTAAGAACAGGCTTAACGTCTATGTATCGCCAATGGGAAAAATATGATATCTCGCTTCCAAACTTCGTGCAGTAGGCTATACCTTATAAGTAAGGTCAGGTAAAGTAATTATTCCAATTAAACACAATTATTACATGAACTTGGTGACGTAAATAGCCCACACAGTGTAGTCTAAAACAGGGGTCGACAAACCTTTTGCTTACAGTGAGCCAAACTAGGATTTCTAAATCATTCAGCGTGCCAAAATCCTAAAGTCAACCTGCTCTATTTCCCTTTTTTTATTTTTAAGCGTCTTATATTTAATACAAAATTAACGTATTTATGATCGTCCTCTGTTTTATTTGCATTTATATCAAACACAATATTTATTACTGAAATTTCAAATTTGTGGTACTTATTGTCTTAACATTATCATTTGGTAGTCATGATGCGGATTTCAGACTTTGTTAATACTTTAATCTCAAATTAACTGATTTCCTTTAATATTTATGTTCAGATTTAATGATTTAATTGCAAATGCATTAGCTTTTAGCGAAATAGTTACGTAGTAATTATACAAACTGGGTAGTTAATGTAATGTTTAAAAATATACATTTACATTCTTTAGTCATATATTATTTATAGAATTTTAAATACTTTGAACAGTTTGATCATTTCAAAGTTATAAATTGTAAGCCATTTACTTTTTAATAAAAAAAAAAAAGAAACATTAGCACAACAAACAAAAAAAAGTAAATTACCTCCCTTGAATTAAAAAAAAAAGTTTCCACATTTGATTCTATTGTTATGCCAAACAAGATATATTTTGTAATATAACAATTATTACTGACTAATTATTATTTCTTTATATAAATCCAACATTACGGTTTTCATTACACGTTTTAATTATTAGAGGATTAAAATAATTAACGTTAAACAGTTGTAAATAAACATTTCCTGTATTAATTGTTTGTCCATTTAATGAGTTTATCTTTGAAACATTAATAATTAAAGAAATTATATAATATAGTGCTATTAAATAAGTCTCTTATATTTTATAAATTATCAAACAGTTGACCAATATGGTCGTTGGGGGGAGAGAAATGACACCTCGGCAGTCATATTTCTCCATTTTTGCCTAGCTTCATAATTTTTTGTCGAATCAGCATTTCCGCTGACAGTCTCTTCGACGTCCACTTTTTACAGTGTCTTGGAGGATGGTTTTTGGCAGGTTTTTATGCCGCACCGCGTGACCGAACTATGTCAGCTTGCGTCGTTTGATTGTAGCAATAATGTTTTCTTGCGTGTCCGCAATTGAGGATTTTCTGTCCCAGACATACTCATTAGTCTTGTGTTCTAGGTAGGAGATTCGAAGGATTTTTCTCATGCATTTATTTCAAATGCCTGCACTTGTTTTCAGTGACTACTAGCAGTGTCCAGGTCTCACATTCGTGCAGAACAATGGTTTTCATAAGGGCTCTGTAAAGCCTGGGCTTTGTTGTATATTTACTAAATTTTAATACAAATAAATTTTTTTAAAGAATTACTTATATTTATATTTTATTAAAGAAGATGAGCATAAAACTCTTTTAAATGTACTCAGTCTGTATCAATGTATGAGCGCCTTGTCTTGAATGCGATTCGCTACTTGTTCAATGTCATTTCTGAGCGATCAAGTGTAAGTGACCTCTTTGTTTGCTTAAATCAGCTTTCATGTGCGATAAAATAAGTTCACATGTGTAAGTTGAACCAAAAGCTGAAAGCAAAAGAGCGAATGCCTAGCAGTTGAAAATGGCAGATGACTTTCCTAAGCAGCTTGCTTCTAGATTATTTCCTCAAATGGGCACATTTGGATGCCAATTTTTTAAATGTTTAAAATTCAACTTGTTGCATTTTAAAATTGCATATATCCATCCACTTAAAAAAAGATCTATATCTAAGAAGGTTGCAGTAATATCAAACCAGTTAGGTTTGAAGTTTGATGTGGTATGAAAAAAATGCGTCCATCAATTTGAAAGGCTTGCCTTTGATTGGAAAACTCCGCTTCGAGTGCTTCGATGTACTCATGAAAAAGCCCAACTATGTATCTTAATATATGCCTTAATATAAAGATGTACATGTAGAAAAATGTTTTGAAATAATTGATTTCAGGGCAAGATATGTCCAGTTTCAATTCAAACTCATTCCAGTGGTCCTTGTAAATGCAAGTTCAACTAAATGAAATGTTTCGTTATGTCATCCAGAAACATCAGCTTCAACCAACAGTTTTCCTAATTCAGAACCGGAAAATGTTTGTTTATATTTTTCATCAATAAAAAAACACCTCTTGGAGGTCCCTCGCTTGCCATTGAAAATCGCTCTCTGTACCAAGTTTCGCACGCGTACCTTAGGTTGCCGATCCCTATTTTAAGATATGGAGTACGTATTAAAGAAATATTACTCTTAGAGAATATAAGGTAGGAAAATGAAACGCACAGCAAGGGTGTTGGCCCTTGTTAATAGGCCTCTCCAAATGTACTTGTGTGTTGATCGTTGCGTAGAAAGAGTGGGGAAGAGATGTAGGGGCGTGAAATCAATGGACTGTATTATTTCTCGAGTGAACCGTGCTGGTCTGTTTTGTTTAGTGTGCTAAATGGGCTTTCGAACTGATTGAGACTATTCGAGGAAAATAAAAAGAGATCTGTAGAAATATTGTATAATGGTGATGACGGCTAGAGTAAGGAGTTTCAGTTCTAGTAGACAAACAGATCAAGAGCTAAGTGGGATAGATTGATCAATCTGATAGACCCAATATATAAAAGAGAGAGAGAGAGAGAGAGAGAGGGGGGGATGGATGGGTGGATGGATCGATGAATGGATGGATATGTAGATGATGGATCGATAATAGATTGATAATAGATATATAGATGATAGATAAATAATAGATAAATGATAAATAGATGAAAGAAAGATTATATATAGATTATAGATAGATGATAGATAGATGATAAAAAGATGACAGACAGATGATGCATAGATGATAGATAGATGATAGATAGATGATAGAAAGATGATAGATAGATGATAGATAGATGATAGATAGATGATATATAGATGATATATAGATGATAGAAAGATGATAGATAGATGATAGATAGATGATAGATAGATGATAGATAGATGATAGATAGATGATAGATAGATGATAGATAGATGATAGATAGATGATAGATAGATGATAGATAGATGATAGATAGATGATAGATAGATGATAGATAGATGATAGATAGATGATAGATAGATGATAGATAGATGATAGATAGATGATAGAGGTATAAATGGATAGATGTATGGGTGGGTAGATACTTAGATAGGTAGATAAATAGATAGCTTAAATAACAGAAATGACTAACACCCTCTGACAATACAAAGTCATCAAAGGTAATATATATTTTAAACATCAAGTTTTATAATTATTGAGTTTCCCTATTAACCAACATAAATATATCTAAGAATTGTATGAGTAATGAACACGTGTTATGTAGGTGTACATTTGGACTGAATAATCAATGAATTGATCACTGTATGTGGTGACTGTATGCTCAGGTCAATTTATATATCTATATGTGTAGGTTCTATTTATAATATGATCAATACAATGCACAACATATGAGCAAAGATATTACTCTTACTAAGCCTTATCAAAATGTGTTGTTTAATTTTATACAGAATCCTTTGATGAAGAAATACACTAAACCGATAGTTACAGTTATTGTTACTATTGTCGTTAGTTTTAGTGTAATTGCAGTGTTCACCAGTTTCTGTGGCCACGGCATACTAGGGAATGTGTGGCCAGCATACTAAAATTTACTTGACCCAAACTAATGCCGGTAGACTATCGTGCACCATGTTGTATAACGTAATATATTTTTTTTATTTATTTCTTTGTTTTATCTTTTTGACTGTTTTTTCTTTTTCTGTCATTCTTATAACCGTCATTTTGCCGGGCATAAAAACTAGTATTCTTATATTAAAGTAGAATCCATTGCAATGCGTATTGTTATATTAACGTAGAATCCATTGCAATGCGTACCGAATGTTCATATTTAAATCCTGGTCAAGGCTAGGAATTTGTCCCGGGTCCGGTGTGTGTCTCTGAGTCTAACTGACAAAAGTTACGGAAAAAAGTAACGGCGACTGGGCATTGTGCTGGCCATACAATCTCCAAGTATGCCTTGGTTAGGAAAACGGGTGAGCGCTGCATATACCGGCCATATGGATCAATTCGGCCCGACTGGGTTACTTTAATTTGACATGTTATAATCATCAGTTTTATATATTTCGTATTTAACTGGTTAAAATCATCAGTTTTATATAATATTTCATCCTTAACTTGTTATAATCATTAGTTTTATATAATATTTCATCTTTAACTTGTTATAATCATCAGTTTTATATATTTCATCTTTAACTTGTTATAATCATAAGTTTTATATAATATTTCATCTTTAACCGGGGCAAAATGATTGCCTTGAAATAATCCAACTTATGTCTTTAAATTTTAAATGCAGACATTTTTACCTGGAGGCTAAATATGCTGACGCAATCAAATCGTGATTTAAAATGCTGTTCTATACACACAATCATTAGGTCCAGCCTAGATTAGATCTCTATGCGTTTAGTTTTTTAAATGAGGATTTCGCTTTCTATTATAAATGTATTTATAATTTTTAAACCGAAATTTATTTCAACAAACCATTTAGTTTCAAGTGAGATTCATCGCCCCCCCCCCCCTCTAGTGAAAGAGGCCGCTAATGGGATCAATGGTGCTTGTCTGTGCGTTTGTGTGAGTGTGTATGCGTACGTATATATGCGTGTATGTTTGTGTGTGTGGTTGTATGCGAGTGTGTGTATGCGTGTGCATGTGTGTGTTTTTGGTGCATTCAATTTCTATACAGTTATTAAATTTACGTCTTCATAGCCTTTCAACTTTCCACAACTTTCCACAAGCCTATGTTTTTAGTGTTACAAAATATTGTATAGGTATAAATATTGTATAGGTATAAATATTGTGTAGTTGCAAAAAAAATTTGTCGATACGATACACATATTGGCCGGGGGGGGGGGAGATGGGGCAACATGGGTATTTTTGTGTTGATAAAAGCGCAGATGTTATGCCTACACCAGAGCCTGAGTGACAGAGAGAAAGACACACACGCACACACACACACACGAGACAGAGAGAGAGAAAGAGAGAGAGAGAGAGAGATATTGCAAGATATTGCGACCGGGATGGGAAAGGGAGACGGGCTAGCAGGGAGGGCTACAGTGAGGAATATAGAGACCAAGAGAGAGATAGTGATAGAGAGAAAGAGAAATAGAGAGAAGGATGAATGGTGACTGTAAGATACAACGAGACTCAATCGCAGCAGACCAATAGAGGACGAAAGAGGAAGAGAGAACGGTAAAGAGCGATAGAAAAGAGGAAGAGAGAACGGTAAAGAGTGATAAAAAAGAGTCAAGACAATAAGACGGGAACAGGGTGTGAGGAGGTAACTATATGAGACAGCTGGAAAGAGAAAGAGGGAGAGTAGAGATAATAAGACAGTGGGAGAGAGAGAGAGATGGGATAGATATAACAAGACAGTGAGAGAGACAGAAAGAAAGAGAGAGTGGATAAAGATAACAAGACAGTGAATTCAGGGCCGTATTTAGGATTGTGGGGGCCCTGTTCCCAAATTTTTTGTGGGGGCCCCTCGTGGTTTCGCCCCTGCCTTCCACATACCTAAAAAAAGGGCCGTTATTTTATGTTACATTCTGTAAAATCATAATTTTATGTTGCACTTAGCTTGGTTGGACTGGAGCGCCTTAAATTGTAGGGGAATAAATGAATTTTACTTTACATTTTCAACGAAAGAATGGGAAACATTTCTTTTTGGGATGTGTGGGGGCCCCTTTTCTGTGGGGGCCCCTGTTCCAATGGAACATGTGGAACATGCCTAAATACGCCACTGAGTGAATTAGAGAACATGAATGAGAAAAACAGTTTGAGGAAGACGGAAGAAATAATAAGATAAAACTGCTCAGTGCATGCCTCCATGATCACCGAAGTATGACACAACTCTGTACTATAATAAGTCTACTACTGTGAATGTTACGAGAGTTGAGCGAGGGCCCTGTGTCAATGTTAGACTTTCTGTAAATTAAACACTGAGCTTACCATGTCCTCCACCGCCTCTCCCCCCGATGACTCAATGATAACAGCTGACTGCACATGTTTGGAAGTTTGGTTAAATAGCCTTATACTCCTTGGCTCAAACTGTAAACAAAGCCAACGCAGCCGCTTATCTTTTTGTTTTGTTTTTCCCAATTGTAAACTTGTGTAACAATCTTTAAGTTCGGATCACATAGAGAGAGAAAGAAAGGATGGACAGAACATGCAGATGGAAACATACTACGGAAGGAGAAAAGGAGAGAAATTCTGGGAGAGTGCTACAAACATAATGACCTATGATATATGATACAGGGATAATGCATAGACAGAGGGGTAATGCATAGATGCATAGTTAGATAGATACATAGATAGATAGCCTACATAGATAGATAAATTGATATATTAAAATTTAGATATAATATGGATAATACATAGATAGATAGATGGATAGATAGATTTACAAAAAAGTTCAATTACTTACCATGAATAAAGGTACCAGCCCTATGAAATAGAATGAAATCAAATCAAGTTTAAAACCCAGTATTGAGAATAAATAGTCATCTAGACCTACTAGACTCCAGATAAACTTGAATCAAAAATCCAATACACACTTTAGATAACCTGGATTTTTTTCTTACGGCCTATCTACCTTTCTTTTGTTTTGTTTAAATGCAACTAATCCAAAAATAGAATGAATCACAATTGAAAAGAAATGAATTGACGACACACTAAATGAACGTCCAGTTAGATCACAGAAGAAATAAATTTAATTCCAATATTTGCTTATGCAAAGATTTTAGTGAGTGATTGAAGAATATGTGCGATTCAATGATACATATAATATTTTATACTCATATGGACTCCGTACATCAACACACTTCCACTTCTAATATAATATATTATAACACTGGTCACACCGGCACGTCACACACACACATGCGAGCGAGAGCACACATACACGCACACATGCGGCGAGAGACTGAGCGAGGGAGAGAAAAAAAAAACAGCTGACAGAACCAAACCTACAAACGTAAATAAAAGAGAGAGACCCCATAATAAAAAGAAAAAAGAAAAAAAAAAGAAGAAAAAAAAACTGGCAGTCAAACCAGCTGATACACCGAAAATTGCTAGGGGGGAGAAGGAGAGGGGGATAATTGGGTTGGGGGACTCTGAATTGCGTTACCGTACTTGTGCCGGTAAAATAGACGTTTTAGGTGTGTGTGTGGGGCGGGGGGGGGGTACACTAGCTCAAGTGTAGGCATTTATTATGGATTTAAAGACTTAAAATCACAAAGGAATCAGTGTGTGTAATAATAGACTGTTAAAAGAAGGTGAATACATAACGCCATTGAGGGTTATGTATTTACTTATACAGTAGGCCTACAGTAGGCCTAGGCCTACATTGCTTTTATTATAACTTTATTACTAAGATTATGGGTATCATATATAATTCATATAGGCTATAATTATTTTTAAAAATATACAATAAATCTGTTAAAGACGTTAAAAACTCGTGACCTTATTGTCTCATATAGTAGGCCTACTTTTGCGATTTTCATTCGGACATGCATCTTAGCTAGATAAGTGGTTGACGTTTTGGACTTCCATGCGGGCGACCAGGGTTCTATTCTTCAAATAGTCTATACCTTTTTTTCTGTAAATAAAAATTTATTGAATTATTTTCCTAAAAGTCATTAGTAAAAACATTTTTTTAAATTAATAGATTTCTATCTTTCTGTTCATTGTAGTCTATAACATTTTTATCTGTAGCTTATACAGGCTGTTTTATTTGTATCTGTAGCTTATACAGGCTGTTTTATTTGTATCTGTAGCTTATACAGGCTGTTTAATTTGTATCTGTAGCTTATACAGGCTGTTTTATTTGTATCTGTAGCTTATACAGGCTGTTTTATTTGTATCTGTAGCTTATACAGGCTGTTTTATTTGTATCTGTAGCTTATACAGGCTGTTTTATTTGTATCTGTAGCTTATACAGGCTTGTTTCATTTGTATCTGTAGCTTATACAGGCTTGTTTCATTTGTATCTGTAGCTTATACAGGCTTGTTTCATTTGTATCTGTAGCTTATACAGGCTTGTTTCATTTGTATCTGTAGCTTATACAGGCTTGTTTTATTTGTATCTGTAGCTTATACAGGCCTGTTTTATTTGTATCTGTAGCTTATACAGGCTTGTTTCATTTGTATCTGTAGCTTATACAGGCTTGTTTTATTTGTATCTGTAGCTTATACAGGCTTGTTTCATTTGTATCTGTAGCTTATACAGGCTTGTTTTATTTGTATCTGTAGCTTATACAGGCTTGTTTCATTTGTATCTGTAGCTTATACAGGCTTGTTTTATTTGTATCTGTAGCTTATACAGGCCTGTTTTATTTGTATCTGTAGCTTATACAGGCCTGTTTTATTTTTATCTGTAGCTTATACAGGCTTGTTTTATTTGTATCTGTAGCTTATACAGGCTTGTTTTATTTGTATCTGTAGCTTATACAGGCCTGTTTCATTTGTATCTGTAGCTTATACAGGCTGTTTCATTTGTATCTGTAGCTTATACAGGCTGTTTCATTTGTATCTGTAGCTTATACAGGCTGTTTCATTTGTATCTGTAGCTTATACAGGCTTGTTTCATTTGTATCTGTAGCTTATACAGGCTTGTTTCATTTGTATCTGTAGCTTATACAGGCTTGTTTCATTTGTATCTGTAGCTTATACAGGCTTGTTTTATTTGTATCTGTAGCTTATACAGGCTTGTTTCATTTGTATCTGTAGCTTATACAGGCTTGTTTCATTTGTATCTGTAGCTTATACAGGCTTGTTTCATTTGTATCTGTAGCTTATACAGGCTTGTTTCATTTGTATCTGTAGCTTATACAGGCTTGTTTCATTTGTATCTGTAGCTTATACAGGCTTGTTTCATTTGTATCTGTAGCTTATACAGGCTTGTTTCATTTGTATCTGTAGCTTATACAGGCTTGTTTCATTTGTATCTGTAGCTTATACAGGCTTGTTTCATTTGTATCTGTAGCTTATACAGGCTTGTTTCATTTGTATCTGTAGCTTATACAGGCTTGTTTCATTTGTATCTGTAGCTTATACAGGCTTGTTTTATTTGTATCTGTAGCTTATACAGGACTGTTTCATTTGTATCTGTAGCTTATACAGGCTTGTTTTATTTGTATCTGTAGCTTATACAGGCTTGTTTTATTTGTATCTGTAGCTTATACAGGCTTGTTTTCTTTGTATCTGTAGCTTATACAGGCTTGTTTCATTTGTATCTGTAGCTTATACAGGCTTGTTTTATTTGTATCTGTAGCTTATACAGGCTTGTTTTATTTGTATCTGTAGCTTATACAGGCTTGTTTCATTTGTATCTGTAGCTTATACAAGCTTGTTTCATTTGTATCTGTAGCTTATACAAGCTTGTTTTATTCTCCCCTGTGCAACGCTGGATAATTTAGCTTGTGGATATAAATGTAAACACCAGTTCAGCCATCTAAGAAAATGCCTAAGAAACAACTTGATGTATTTTAACCCTTACAGTCCCGGGCGCGTATATAGCGGAACTGAAGGCAGCATAGATAGAAGTAGGTCGGTACGGGAAAGGTTAAACAAATAACTTTATCATGTAGTTTGGCCTGAACTTGGTTTAGTGTACAGTTACTTCATAGAAGTTTTCTTAGTAAAATTTTATAATTGTAGGCCAAAAAATAATTAATTCAGAATAAATTTATTAATGAATGTATTGAAATTAGCTATTTATTACATGAAGTACGGTAATGCCCAATTGTTCGCCTGTTCAGCAATTTGTAAATATTTGTGTGAGCTATTGCAAATAATTGCCATTTTTAAGTGTTCAATTTGCCTTTTTTTTTCTTCTCTCGTTTCAATTCAGCTTTACGACATACTGTTTAGTGAATGTCGCTTTCATAAACTTAATTGCACAAGTGAACATTAAAAAACACAACACATTTGCAATATGGGAAGTGTGTAGACTAATATTATGTGTAATCTATATATGCCCAAGCAGTGTGTGACAGGCATATTATTTGTGACAGTTATCCTATGTGCCGCACAGGTTGCATTGCATATGTCGCGAATCGAGAGCAGAAATATAATTTAGAGATATCCAGACGTTTTAGTTAAAAGACACTTAGCCATATAGGCACTTGGCCAACGGCACATTTACCCCCTACCCCCCCCCCCCCACTCTATTGCGTCAGCGTTGAAATTAAGCCCAACTGATCTAGAGTAAATGATGCAAACTGTGTACTTTTTCCAGTCCATGCTCGGTCATTTTGTCTTTAGTAATAGGTCTAGCACCCCTCCCCCCTTCTTTCCATCGGTTATTGAGTATTGCGACCTAATTAATAACCCTTCCCGTACCGACCTACTTCTATTTATGCTGACTTCAGTTCCGCTATATACGCGCCCGGGACTGTAAGGGTTAAACTAATTGCAGGAAACGATCGCAAGGGCTGTAAAGGTAAATTGTCTATTTGTGTTATTTTGTCTCATCCTGACCATGTCTCATCCTGACCCTGTCTCATCCTGACCCTGTCTCATCCTGACCCTGTCTCATCCTGACCCTGTCTCATCCTGACCCTGTCTCATCCTGACCATGTCTCATCCTGACCCTGTCTCATCCTGACCCTGTCTCATCCTGACCCTGTCTCATCCTGACCCTGTCTCATCCTGACCCTGTCTCATCCTGACCCTGTCTCATCCTGACCCTGTCTCATCCTGACCCTGTCTCATCCTGACCCTGTCTCATCCTGACCCTGTCTCATCCTGACCCTGTCTCATCCTGACCCTGTCTGCTCCATTCATGACTTTTGTTGGGTCAATTCCTAAAATTACATATTATTTATGGCTAAACGTCCGTTGGCTAAATCACCGTTCGCTGAATGTCTGAAGTCGTTAAGTCTGTTAGCTAACAGGACCGTTGGATAAATGTATGTATTCCTAAGGTCTGTTGGCTAAATGTCTGTAGTGCTAAGGTTTGTTGGCAAAATGTCTGTAGTCCTAAGTTCTGTTGACTAAACTAATGTCTGAAGACATAAATGTTCCATGGCTAAATTACGTTGACTAAATGTATAGGATTTAATATTTGAGTGCTGTTCAATTACTATGGACATCTTAGTTAAACATTTCCAGCGACTGGACTTAACTCATCCAGGAATATGTTTGCGTGTGTCTTGTAGAGTTCCACTAAATCAGATTTGAAAACAAAATAGTCTAGAGTCTATATCCAAAGACAATTTAATATTTTCAAAACGTTTCATTGATGTTGGTGCCTTACAAGGGGGGAGGGGGGGGGAGGGCGGGAAAGAGAAGCTGGTGTGAGTGTGTCTGTGGGGGTGGGGGATTGGGGTTGTAGATAAGGAAGGATAGAATGATAATGAAAATATGTGTCCTTATAGAAGTTGACCTCAGCTGAAGATAGTGGACATATCTTAGATAAACATTACAAATACACACTTAGTCATGACAGCAGGGGAATTCACTAGAGAGCAGGGGGTGGGGCACGTAAGAAGTTAATTTGAGACATATTCCAGGTCATTTTATTACACAAAGGGACATTTCCACCTCACACACACATACACACACATACCTCACACCTCACACACACATACACACACATACCTCACACACACATACACACACATACCTCACACACACATACACACACATACCTCACACCTCACACACACATACACACACATACCTCACACACACATACACACACATACCTCACACACACATACACACACATACCTCACACCTCACACACACATACACACACATACCTCACACACACATACACACACATACCTCACACTCACACACACTGACATATGTAAAATGTTTTACTTTGCCTTTGTCCGATTTTGACGGGAATTATTAGATCTACTTTGTTCTGAAAAGGACTTGTTTCTGAATAGAAAAACATATTGGAATGCTTTACCGTCATCATAGCCCATCACTACAGCTGGGTTATGGGCCTGCACCGTCATCATTGCCCGTCACTACAGCTGGGTTATGGGCCTGCACCTTCATCATGGCCCGTCACTACAGCTGGGTTATGGGCCTGCACCTTCATCATGGCCCGTCACTACAGCTGGGGTATGGGCCTGCACCGTCATCATGGCCCGTCACTACAGCTGGGTTATGGGCCTGCACAGTCATCATGGCCCGTCACTACAGCTGGGGTATGGGCCTGCACCGTCATCATGGCCCGTCACTACAGCTGGGGTATGGGCCTGCACCGTCATCATGGCCCGTCACTACAGCTGGGGTATGGGCCTGCACCGTCATCATGGCCCGTCACTACAGCTGGGGTATGGGCCTGCACCGTCATCATGGCCCGTCACTACAGCTGGGGTATGGGCCTGCACCGTCATCATGGCCCGTCACTACAGCTGGGGTATGGGCCTGCACCGTCATCATGGCCCGTCACTACAGCTGGGGTATGAGCCGCCAACCACAGATCTCCTGAGTCCTCTGTCATTTGCCATTCCCTCTAATTATGTCCAGCTGTACCTCATCGTTTCGGTGTCTTCCTCAAGGTCGCGTCGCCAGGTATTTCTTTCTTGGGCGGCCTCTTTTCCGCTTGCCTTGAAGGTTGCAGCACCGTTACATCGTGTTTTGTTTAACTTTACACGTGTAAACAAAGCTACGACTGGACAAATGCACACGTGGTATTATTCAACTTAATACTTTTCATTGAACAAACCCTGGCTCTAATAGTAAACAATGTGAGCAATATTTCAGTTTTGTTTTAATTGCTTTTTTAAGGAGGGGGACATAGAGAAAGTGACAGAGAGAGAGAGAGAGAGAGAGAGAAAGAAAAAGGGAGAGAGAGAGAGAGACAATGAAAAAAGGAGAGAGAGAGGGGGGGGAGAGAGAGCTGCGGTTAAAGAGAAGAGAGAATAGAGTTAAAAATTTGTATAATGTGCGTATTGTCTTGTTTTGTTTTGTATTGTTAAATGACATATTATGTATACAATGGGAACTTAGGGTCGTGTGGAGATTCGCTTTTAAGATTTTTCACACCCTAGAGTCTAGGCCTAGATGGTCAACCCCTAAGAAAAAGTGCACTCTGAACACTTATTATAAAACTACAATTATTAAGTGGCCATACCTGTATCCGAAGGATAAATTCATTCAAGTTTTCTATCTTCTAGTTTGACATCAAGTTAGAAAAAGAAACAACCACAATGGCTTCTTAATTAAATATATTTTGTGTGTAAACTCCTAGTCAAAATGCAAGTTTGTAATCTAACCCCGTACAGGCGTTGTATAGTAGGCCTACTGCCTACACTATTAGAAACAAAACAAATATAAACAATTTAAACAAATACTAGAAACGAAATACAGATTTCACCTTAAAAAAACAACAACAACAACTAAACACCGAGAAATAAACAATACATAAACAATAAACAACAACAAAAAGAGTATAAGAAAGTAAAAAAAACAACATATCACGACGTCCGTGTGTTTGCAAATAGGATCTAACATGTTCTTTAATAAAACCCCACGCGATATCCAATTTCATTATGTACTTTTTCCAGTGTGTTCATTTAATGTTTCAAACCTTCATTGTGGACACAAGGGAGACCTTCTAATAGCTTCACCGCTCCTGCGTATCATGGTACCGGTATATAAAGAACCTATTTCAAAAAACAAACAAGAAGCTAGAGGGATTTATGTTGACTTTAATCCCCAGATTAACTATGCATGGACTTTTCGTAAATCTGTTTAACTATTACTGTTGTCGTTTTGTCGTAGTTTGTGTTTCATGGAATATCTAAAGTTGACTTGACGCATAGAAAGTACTTTATTTGACACTGAGGTCCGTGGAGTATTTACAGCTGGATTTAATATATTGCTATGCAAGAGTAAGGCGCCATCTGAAAAGTACACCATAAATAGAGAAAGCGTGAGTGGGTTATTATTATTGTCAAGAAATCGACCATTCCATCAAGTTATTATTATTGTCAAGAAATCGACCATTCCATCAAGTTATTATTATTGTCAAGAAATCGACCATTCCATCAAGTTATTATTATTGTCAAGAAATCGACCATTCCATCAAGTTATTATTATTGTCAAGAAATCGACCATTCCATCAAGTTATTATTATTGTCAAGAAATCGACCATTCCATCAAGTTATTATTATTGTCAAGAAATCGACCATTCCATCAAGTTATTATTATTGTCAAGAAATAGACCATTCCATCAAGTTATTATTATTGTCAAGAAATCGACCATTCCATCAAGTTATTATTATTGTCAAGAAATAGACCATTCCATCAAGTTATTATTATTGTCAAGAAATCGACCATTCCATCAAGTTATTATTATTGTCAAGAAATAGACCATTCCATCAAGTTATTATTATTGTCAAGAAATAGACCATTCCATCAAGTTATTATTATTGTCAAGAAATAGACCATTCCATCAAGTTATTATTATTGTCAAGAAATCGACCATTCCATCAAGTTATTATTATTGTCAAGAAATCGACCATTCCATCAAGTTATTATTATTGTCAAGAAATCGACCATTCCATCAAGTTATTATTATTGTCAAGAAATCGACCATTCCATCAAGTTATTATTATTGTCAAGAAATTGACCATTCCATCAAGTTATTATTATTGTCAAGAAATTGACCATTCCATCAAGTTATTATTATTGTCAAGAAATCGACCATTCCATCAAGTTATTATTATTGTCAAGAAATCGACCATTCCATCAAGTTATTATTATTGTCAAGAAATCGACCATTCCATCAAGTTATTATTATTGTCAAGAAATCGACCAATCCATCAAGTTATTATTATTGTCAAGAAATCGACCATTCCATCAAGTTATTATTATTGTCAAGAAATCGACCATTCCATCAAGTTATTATTATTGTCAAGAAATTGACCATTCCATCAAGTTATTATTATTGTCAAGAAATCGACCATTCCATCAAGTTATTATTATTGTCAAGAAATCGACCATTCCATTAAGTTATTATTATTGTCAAGAAATCGACCATTCCATCAAGTTATTATTATTGTCAAGAAATCGACCATTCCATCAAGTTATTATTATTGTCAAGAAATCGACCATTCCATCAAGTTATTATTATTGTCAAGAAATCGACCATTCCATCAAGTTATTATTATTGTCAAGAAATCGACCATTCCATCTAGTTATTATTATTGTCAAGAAATCGACCATTCCATCAAGTTATTATTATTGTCAAGAAATCGACCATTCCATCAAGTTATTAATATAACATTCTAGTATTGAATTAATGTATTTGTATTATTAATCAATCAAGCAATTTATTAGGCGATTAATCTATCTATCCGCATGTGCACTTATGTATCTATGTAAATATCTATCAATATATCTATCTATCTATCTACCCATCCATCTTACTGACCCCTTTTAAATACCAATATATTATACACTGTTAGCTATATAAATTAATCTATTTATTCACTAGTCGTTCTATTTTTCTGTCAATTCGCTATCTAGCCCTCCAGATATTCATCCATTAGTCTATTTCTTTCTTTCTATCCCTATATATTTAATAATACATGTCTCTGTATATCTATATGTAAGGGGTGGGAGTAGATAGAAGGGTAATGAAGTAGAGTAAAAGGGGGATCGGTCGTGGTCTGTGCAACCTTGGCCTAACCGAACCCAAGGTGACTGTCAAGTTTAAGGCTTTAGCTAAACTAAGCTAAATAAAATAACAACTACTACTAACTAACTAAAACAGCACAGCACAACACAACACAAGAGTACGACACTTAAAAGAAACAAAGATATAGAAACAAAGGCCGAAGTAACACTATACAAACTATCACTTTATTCTACATAAAAATACTCTTAATCTAAAAACTTCAAAAAAAACTATTACAAAATAGACACAATTATCTAACAGTCCAACAAAAAACCCAACCAGAATATCACCTGGCTTAGCAGCCACACCTTAGTACTATAAAAAGATGACCACTGGACACTAAGTCCACACAAAGGTAAAAACAGGGAAGCACACAGCTAACCCCATCAATCGCACACGCACATAGCGAATGGCTCTACTTCACTCAACCCTTTTATTCTCTGGCGGGCGGAAATCAACAAAAATAAAAACACGGAATCAATTCAAACGAAACAGCTGCCAACTTAAAACGGTTACAACAGACCCTTACATATATTTTACCCATCTATTTGCTGTTAATTATTCCATCCATCTATCTATCTATTCAACTATCTATCTATCTTATTACATCCTACTACCACTACCTACATATAACGTAGTCTGTAGGACGGTTGAGTGGCCACAGATGATATGTACACAAACATCTATCTAATTATCTATTTATTTCTCTGCCTTTCTCTTTGTCTATAAATAATCTATACATCAAGATATCAGTCTCTTTTTCCCTCTATCTATATATGCAATAATCGATCTATCTATAGATCTATCCATCTATATATCCATCAATCTGAGCATCTATCCATGTAGTTAAGTATAAACGTGTTTGTGTAAGTAGGCGTGTGTGTGTGTGTCAAACTATGACACTCCAGAGAAAAACGTATCTGTAGGTGTGTGTGTGTGTGTGTCAAACTATGAAACTCCAGAGAAAAACGTATCTGTAGGTGTGTGTGTGTCAAACTATGACACTCCAGAGAAAAACGTGTGTGTGTGTCAAACTATGAAACTCCAGAGAAAAACGTATCTGTAGGTGTGTGTGTGTCAAACTATGACACTCCAGAGAAAAACGTATCTGTAGGTGTGTGTGTGTGTGTGTCAAACTATGACACTCCAGAGAAAAACGTATCTAACTAAGAACACAATACATTTTCTTACAACCAGTGATTTAAACAATTGAATGTAACAGCCTATTGATGTCATTGGACCATCCCGCCATTCAATGACCAAATCAATGCATGCGGGTCGTGATTTAACTCACGAGTCGAACGGAGCAACTCCAATGGACGAGGCTACGGTCGAGCGAGGAGGCAACACGTGGCGAGCTGCCGGCTCGAAGACAACAGACCAATAAATATCGACCAAAGTTGTCATAGCCACTTTGATGTACGGTGGAGCTCTGAGGGCGGATGGGTGGCGGGGGGGGGGGGGGGAAGCAGAGATTCACAATAATCTGTAGCCTTGACCTACATACATATCTCTGTCCTGATGTAAACAAGACAATACGCACATTATACATTAATAAATATACCCTGCACATATGTATATATTATATGTATATGAATAATTATTATTACTATATATATATATATATATATATATATATATACATGTATTAGAAAAAGGTCTAACTATAGATATATTTCATCATTTAGTTTATAAGCCGATTTGTCAAAGTATGTATGTACATGTATTTTGCCTGTCATAACAAAGTATCAGCAAAGATTTGGGGAACCACCTTATACAGAGTTTCGATAGTAAGCCACCTTCAATTTACGTCTAAAAGGAAAAATTGTCTCTGCTCCCTGCAGAGGTTCTCCCTTGTGCAATGCACAACCTGGCCAAAATCATCGCTACGCCAATGTATGGTAAATAAACATAACGAAATTTTAAACCACATTTTTGAATGAAAACAACACATGGAAACAACGTTCTTTGATCCTGTAGAATCTGCACTATTGACATTTTACGTTTTGAAAACATGGCCCGGTTCCCATGCCGGGAAAAAATATGACTTCCTTTTCTTTTTGTTCTTCTTCGCCATTATCAATTCCTAGTGGAGCCTAAGCCATCAACCATTTCTTTCCATGTCTTCCTGTCTCTGGTTATCTTTTCTAACTTTTTCTAGCTTTTCCTGGTTCAGCTGAACATCCTTTTGTACTTCTCTCCGCCAGGTGTTCTTGGGTCTACCTCTTCGTCTTGCACCCTTTGGGCTCCATGCAAGAGCTTGTCTAGGCACATGTGTAATCGGTTTCCTCAATGTGTGGTCAATCCATCTTCATCTTCTTTTTTGGATTTCTTTTTCTATTGGAATATGCCCTTTCCCATACAGTTGCGTTTGTGATTTTTTCGTACCATTTAATACCCGGTGTTCTTCGTAGGCAGCCATTCACAAAAGTTTGTAGTTTGTTTTCTAAGAAAAGGCACACACCATCAAACCAATCCAAGATACTGCCCCTTGACCACGCAAGCTAGCTTACTCTAATATATACAAACACAACAACAAAAATAACAACAAAACAACAACAACCCAGAGATTTTAACAACCATTATGACATGGTCATCTAAAAATAAACTCTGTTTAAATTGATCAAGTCTGACAGCGACACAGTTGAGAGGTTCAACCGTTTCTATTCATGTGGGAAGAAAATAGCTTTTCAATTAAAATAAATGTGCAGAAAGAATGAATCAATTAGTCGAGTCTTATTGATTGACGAACGAGAAAAAGAATCGTCATTTTTTTGTAAAGAAAAAAATAACTGTGTTATTTTTTAGTGATAGAATATCTCAGTTAATGTCATTACTTGTTGTAAATAGCTGTCTTTCAATCTATAAGTTGATCATTATAATAATATTTCTTTCCATCTATATATCTTTATATCTTTTTATTTATTCCTTTTTTTTACCATGTGGCATCCGGGCATGGAATGGGTTACCTGAAAAGTAGAGAAAAAAATTAATATAGGTTAAGACCCTAATAAAAATGCAAGATTAGACTAAAACCACGAACAAGCGTAGGACGCAATGATCTTCTGTATAAAGGGAGTGTCTGTAACATATAACAAGATAGTATTATATATTCGCTTAGCCTTTTATTCAAGTGTCAATCTATCTATCTACCTATCTAGATATCTATAACTATCAATCAATCTATATTATATCTATCTATATTGTATCTATTGTTTAATTAATTATTTTTTTATATCTATATCAATAAAACTATCAACCAATCAATCAAGCAATCTATCTATCTTTATCTCTATAAATATATTATCTATCAATTATTTATTTATCTTTTATCTATCTATCCTTATCAATCAATCTATATAAATAAATATATTATCTAATAATAATACACTACATATCCGTATGACTTCTACAATTTCACCAGCTTTTCTTTTCATTTTTTCTCTATATCTCCATCTCTCTCTCTCTCTCTTTTTCTTTCTTTCTCTTTTCTTTTCTAAATGTGTAGACAACAAGGACTATTATTTTTCATATAAAAACTACAACTAGCTACTACAATCAGTTTGTAACAGGTGTTAAATTATTATTTTATCATTTTATTTTTTTCTAGTCATATCAATAAAAAAAAAAGTATATAAGTTAACACATTCAAAATATATTGTAATTATATAGTCTGTGTCTCTGTCTGCCTAGAGTAAGTCATATCAAACTAGAGGTTTAACGAGATTCTTGCCATCTGTTTAAGGATGACCTAATTATTGTTTTTAAGCTTATACTAGCTCTATTTTATTGGACAGCCTTGACACACATGTATAAATATATATTTATGCTTATATAACTATACATATGCGTGTGTCTTTTTGTTTTTCATTTTTTTTTTATTGTGTGTTCTTGCGTTTCGTTTGATTGTGTGTTCATTAAATGACCGTGTGTCCCCGATCTGTGTTTATCTTTCCAATGTATGTTGGGCACGGTGGTCGTGCTGGCAGAGCGTTCGACTGGCGTACCAGAGGTCCTGGGTTCGAATCCTGGTGAATGCTAATGATTTGTTCTCGGGACTTTGATGGGTACCTGGCATTAGTTGGTGTAAAGTAAAGGCGGTTGGGCACCTTGCTGGCCACATAATCCCCTAGTGTGCCGTGGCCACAGAAACTGGTGGACGCCGCTTCACCGGCCCCATGGATCATTTCGGTCCGACGGGATACCTTCTGTTTTTCCAATTTATGATCTTCTGTTTCGTTTCAGTGTGTCCATTTTATGTGTGTCCGCCTCGTCCGTTTTGATTTCATCCATTTCATTGATGTCCGCAAGTTGGTTGTGTACAGGTCTAGTATGTGTGTAGTTTCTTTTTCTTGATATAAGTGTGTTTGCGAGTTTGCTCACACACCAGTTGACCTCAGAAGATAACATATTGTAAAATACTACCCCTTCTGAACATTATGTATATGTGTGTGTGAATATATATGTATGAATAATACAACATAACGTAATATAAGCTAGTCGACATCCGCTTTTATTGACTTAATATATCACCATAAATGTTACTGTCATTATTGTGATTTATTATATAATAATAATATAGTTAGGTACATTTCCTGATGTCGTATTGATCTCATTCAACGGTAGCTTCAATTCTAGAGACACAATGTAGGCTAATAATAAACTCAGTCTTGGCATTTTCACATCTGACGAAGTTGTTGTGTGCTTCTGGACTCTGAACTTTTGCTGCGATAGAGATGCATGTTTACTAAAAGAAGAGTTCATGCTCAGAAGTTGGGGAACATTTTCAAGAGACTTTAATATCTGCATTTTATTTTTGTAATGCAAACGGATGACCATTGACCATTTTACCATGCTTTTTTTGTATTCGTTTTCCTAATTATCTATTATAATTTAACTATTCTGTACGTGTGTGAATTGTATTTACATTTGGCCAGGCCGGTTGTAGACTCAGGAGAAGAGTTAGCTCATCCATCCGATACTTTTGGCTGTAAATGACATTTCATAATTCCACCAACCAAAATGACACTGAGTTATTATTATTGTTTTTACTTTAGCCCTTTACAGAACAGTTTACAGCACATGCTGGTCTGTGGGGCAATGAAACAGCGTTAAACTTTTTTTTTTTTTTGTGGTTATGGTATGCAATAATGATTGTGTGGCCAGCATACTATCTAGGCTAACAAAAGACCTTTACTTTTAACCAATTATTGTCAGGTACCAATTAGAGCTGTTTTAATTCAGGGTCATTCTGCCCAACCGCTAAAAAATAAATTAACAGCTTTTGCGTTAATATCGATTTGAACCCACGTATGTTCAGCACGTTAATCCAAGCGCGCTACCGCTAGACCACTAAACTATTACCACAAAAGGTAATTTAAAAATTACTCCTGAAGGGATAACTATTAAGGTGTTTAGTTCAATTAAGATATTTAAAAACAATGAACATTATATAAAATGATGATTAAAAATAAGAAAGCGTAATAGTTTTCATCCCGAATATAGGGCTGTCATTGTGGTAATAGGTTTCCCAAAAGTGTCGTCACAACTAAGAAATCTCCACACTGGTTTATTAGAGCAGAATAATGTTAGAGCTTTTAATTGAGCTTTTTAAACCACCACTGTTATAGGCCTATCTACGGTTGTCAAATTATTATTTTTTAAAGTATATATCATAAGTGGTTATTGTACCATATTGAATTTTATTGTTAAGTCGTACTAGTTACCGGTATCCTTTGTTGACTTACCAGCAAGCCTTTAGTTGAAAACCTGACAACAACAAAAAATAACAACAAAAATACAAACATGAAATTTAACAAAAGCCAACATTTTTTAACTAGGTCCTGTCAATATATTATTTACTTCTAATTTACATTCTAAAAGAATAGAAGAAAAAATCTGTTTGTTTTTTTTTTTTTGGTTGTATTCGTGTTATGCTTGGGTAAACATTGGCGCCTATCTAAACAATTTTAGAAATTGTATTTGTTCTGTGCCCACAGCACTATTAAACTAGGTCACACTCAGCGAACTTAAGTATTACAAATACAAGAAATCAGGTCACGATAGCCAGAATGATTGATACAGATGCTGGTTTTCCAAGTCACAGGTGCTTCGTCTGTAGGCTTTATACTGCTTCGTCTGTAGGCTTTATACTGCTTCGTCTGTAGGCTTTATACTGCTTCGTCTGTAGGCTTTATACTGCTTCGTCTGTAGGCTTTATACTGCTTCGTCTGTAGGCTTTATACTGCTTCGTCTGTAGGCTTTATACTGCTTCGTCTGTAGGCTTTATACTGCTTCGTCTGTAGGCTTTATACTGCTTCGTCTGTAGGCTTTATACTGCTTCGTCTGTAGGCTTTATACTGCTTCGTCTGTAGGCTTATACAAATCTTTTGTTTAGAATAGTTCAATATAGCGACAAGCAAGACGTGCACACTATAAAGTTTATTATGTTAATACGTAGGATTTTCGGTAGTATATAGCTCTCTCTCTATCTTTTTATCTATCTATCTATCTATCTATCTATCTATCTATCTATATATCTATCTATCTATCTATCTATCTATCTATCTATCTCTCCAACTATCTATCTATCTATCTATCTATCCATTCATCTATCTATCTATCTATCTATCTATATATCTATCTATCTATCTATCTATCTATCTATCTATCTATCTATTTCTCTTTCTCTCTATCTATCTGTCTGTATATATGTTTATCTTCTGTCGGTTGTTTTATCTGTTTATCTATTTGCTACTCTCTCTCGTTCCATCCAACAATCTATCTCTATAATCTGAATATAAATATATCTCTATATTCATGCATGCATACATGCATTAATGTATTCCAAGGTGTATGCAGCTATGTATGTAGGCTACTTATGTATGTATGTATTTTCGAATGTGTGTATATATGTACGTGGGTGGGTATGCATGTATGAATGAATGTATGAACAAATGTATTTTATGCACATCTCTATAAATATGTAGCCCTCTATGTATTTATCTAGTTTTGTTATCAATGCTAATTAAAAAAAAAACTATACACATAAGCCTTATCAATATATGTACCCCAATTACAATCTATCGACCTATTTAAGATAATAAAAAAATGTGTAGGGGGATATTCCATTCAACAGTATGGAAACTTGGAAAAATATTGTTTTACATAATATATTATATATATAATTGTTGGTCATAATTACCTTGACCTTTAATTAACTTGTATTGGCCTACTCCAGGAACTGTTTAAATATTTATTTCAATGTTGGATCTATTTGTTTTTTTTTTAGGTAAATATGAACAAAAAATGTAAATGCTTGTTATTGTAATATTATATTAACCTAATTATTTTATATTACTGTAATAATATATATATAAAAAAATATGTCTGTTTAACTCAAAAGAATTATAACTCTAGAAATGTTTCCACTTTTATAAATTTAGATTATCTCCCTTTATTAATGACTATCACGGCACAACTTATAAGATTTGTAAATATTTGCCCTTATTCATGCTTAATTATAGTCATAATGAAAACAAAGTTTACACATTAACAATTCTTATGCCGGATAGTTATAGTTTCCCATTAACTATTAAAAGATTATTCTGTTTAGCCTTATGCTGCGGTCATTACAATTGCAACTGATGTGTCGTCGGACCAAATTGATCATGTCACTGCGGTCAGGGCATATTAGGGCGTTGTGTGGCCCGCCAGTCTTATTTTACCCCCAGCTAAAGTCAGGGACACACCCTCCAGACCAGGGAACAATTAAAAATAAACATAAATAAACCTACACCATAGAATACAATTTTCCATGCATCTACTTTGTTCATTCTATATTAAATTTTTTCCCCTACTTTTGATTAAAAACATAGTCTTTTATCACATCCTCAAAAGGAATTAATGCGTTTCTTGCGTAGCCTCCCTTCCCTTCATGCACTAGGCGCGTATTTATTTTTTGTCCAACCCTGGCGTCTAGGTTAGCTTTCGCTATAAAAATTTTAGTGGGTCACGAAGTAAAAGATATTAAAAAATCAGGTCACGAAAAAAAGGTTGTTTAAACATTCATATAAACTAGTATTAATAGCCTATTTATTCAAATAACTCTATCTTCTATTTCAATGTTTATAATGTAAATTCAGCAACTGTAGGCTACACCGAGTTCTGTCATTAGGAATATTTCTATTTGTTTTTTTTTGTGGCTATAAATGGTTTCTTCTGTTTAATATGAAGCATTCTTTGTATATATTCTTAGTCTTTTTAAAAATTATGTGTGTGCTGATCACACAATCCCCTAGTATGCCGTGGCCACAAAAACTGGTGCGTATTACTTCACCGGACCTATGGATCAATTTGATCCCACGGATACTTTATTTAGGGGGCGTGGAAATAGTGCATGAAGGGTGGTTGGACAATAGGCTATTTTTGAACTATAGCATTCTTTCACACTAAACTGTAAATAAATATAATATAACGAAATAGCAATAGTTAAAATATTATTGATGAAATATTTCAAGGATTTTAAATCTTGCACTCTGATCAAATATTAATTAAGTAATTCGCTGTGATTTTCTCAATGGAAAATAAAGATTAAAATTGAAAGTTGTATACAGCGTAAACCTATGCAACCGTAGGAGCTTAGATGTCATTTAAGACAACGTTTTTTGTTGCGCACGGAAAAGAAGAACATATAAACTCTAAAAATAGAGCAAACGGTCCATTTTATTATAGTCTTTGGTTGTACCAATTTAAAACATCATAAAATTGACATAATTTGATATTGGAATATAAACAAATTGAAAATTTAATGGAATTGTATCCAAGTGAATGCTTTCAAATATTCAAATATGTTATCTCTATCTAACTGTTATTAGAATCGTACGGCTTATTTATAATGTTGTTGAAGACTTACTAAATACATTTACATAGAGAAACATGGAAAATCAACACAATTTAATATCTTTAAAACGAAAGCCAATCAACAATTTTCTTGGTTATATTCGTGTTCAACATAACAAGATACTACAGAATATAGTTGTTTTAAGTTAATAATGATTTCACTGTTGACCAGCGTAATTCAGATTAAATGAAGCCATTTCTGCCGGGTTGCATTTCTATGAAGCTTTGAAGTGCGCCCTGCTGAAAGCATATGACTTTACGGGCGAGGGGTTTAAAAGAAAATGTAATTCCGCTATAATAGGGTTTAGGGTTAGGGGCTTACTAGGGTTTAGGGTTAGGGTCTTAGTGGGGTTTAATAGGGTTTAGTAGGGCTTAGGGTTAGGGGCTTAGTAGGGTTTAGGGTTAGGGGCTTAGGGTTTTAGGGCTTAGTATGGGCTTAGTTGGGGCTTAGTAGGGTTTTGTAGGGTTTAGTGTTAGGGGCTTATAGGTTTAGGGGCTTAGAAGTGTTAGGAATAAGTAGGGTTAGGGTTTAGGTATAAATAGGGTCAGGGTTAGTTTCTAGGCTAAGGATGGATTTGTAGTATTTTTTTTATATTTTTTTTTATTTCGGCCTTTTTTTTCCAACATGGCATATCGCACGTAACATCGCACTTGCGCTATTGTATCCCATAATGCATCATCGAAGGCGACAATACATAGCGAATGTATGTCTCTTACGATGCAGATGAGATTTTGTTTTATTTACTATTAAAAAGGTAAGAAAGTAAATTTTTATTGCTTTTTTAGGTTTTTAAATACATTTATATATTGGTTCTAAAGAAATTTTACTGAAAATTTAAACTGCTGGAGCTATTTTAGGTTCGATTATGAGTGATAGTATTAAAACGTTAGTGACGACACATTACTAAAAAAAAAAAAAATGGCGGATGTCGTTTTAGTTTTTCATTGAAAATAAATCTTCGCCTTTTTTTTCTTAAATTTTTTTTTTCAAAACATTAATTGTGAAAAGTATTTTTTGTTGTTCATTAAACACTATGGAATAGCTCCACGCAAAAATTTTCAGTAATTTTTTATTAGAACACTAGTTATGCGTGGGACCCGTATTCTCCACTATTACCAATTGTTTTACAACATTCGTAAAGTCCTTTAAGCTAGTTGGCAGATTTAACCAATCTCGATTTAAGAAGTTGTCACGTGACCCACATCCCAAAATGTCTAAATTGTAGCGTAAATGTTAAAATCGATATATATTTTTAGGAAACGGAATTGAATATGTAGGACGAAAATTCTATTGATGTAATTTGGTACGCAAAGAGAAAAGATGTGTAGATTCTTGTTAATTCTGGTTTGATAAATGTTAATTCATGGCTTCAATATTTATTTACTGCTTGAATCGTAACACATTTTTGGACCCATAAAAAAAAAACAAAAAAACAACAACAAATGACAACACATACCGCAAAAAAAAAAATGAGGATAAATTAGTGAAGTTTATTTATATTTTTATAATTTAAAAACAAAATTACGATCGAAGCATACCTACCGTCCACAATGTTTGCCGATCCACGGGACACTTTTTTTTTATGACCGTAACAAACAATATAAAAATTCGGATTTTCACTTACCTACTTATAGCTTATAATATCGGGAAAATACGGAGGTTTTTACGTCTTGACGTGGGAAGTTAGTGGTTAAACGCATTTTTTGTTCTCTTAGACGTTGTAACAATATTTATACTAGCACGTCATTAACAATAATGAAATTGAGTTTAACTATCTGGAGTTCAGATGTTTCCATCTATAACAAGCTCTATATGGTGTAAATGATGCTCCCGATAAGAAAACAAGAGTGGGCTGTTAATATGCTTCCTTCAGAAATTTACCTGTTTTCCCGGTAAAGAAACCGGATTCATTTTTTTTTTCATTTCGCTTTTCTAACTCACAAGTGCTGATTGTTCAGAAATTTCACCTGTATAAGTGAGAAAATTGCTTTAAGTACTTTAACGCAGTTATGTCGATATGTGCCAAACCGAGTGTGTAGTTCTAGTCGGACTATATACAGACATCCGTCACATAGGGTTTCATATTACTGTTTTAACTCGAGGTTATAAGAATAATTGTAATAAGAATTGATAACTCAACTTGAGGATTTCTTATAAAGAAAAGGGCTGTCGTAATAATAATAATAATAATAATAATAATAATAATAATAATATATATATATATATATATATATATATATATATATAGTTAAATGTTTAATTGTCTTTTTGTATATGCAATGGCCAAATTTGCAATCATCATCATCGTCGATCCCATGACCGTTATGGTCGTTGGGAGGAGCGAATGGACACCTCAGCAGTCAACTTTCTCCACTTTTGCCTATCTTGCGGTTGTCAATAATGGAGTCTCTGCATCTCTATCCAAGACTTTACACTGTCGAACCAGCATCTCCGCTGACGGCCTATCCTACGCCAACCTTCCACCGTGCACTGGAGGGTTGTTTTTGACAGGCCATTGTGCCGCAACATATGACCGAATCAAGTCAGTTTGCGCAGTTTATTGTTGCTATAATGTTTTCTTGAGGGCCTGCAATTGAGGATATTTTGCCCCACTCGTACCCATTAGTCCTGTGTTCTACGTGGATTAAGTTAAAATTAAGCAAGTCCTAGCGCTATAAATGTCTTTAAAAAGTTAAATGTATGTATTCTTTACATTAGTTTGTTAAAGTCATTTTTTTTTCTTCTTATTTTTAAGTATTAGACACTAAACAAAATACTTAGATTGTATTTTTATATAATGTGTTTAAAACAAATTAAGTGGACTTATATATGTGGATCTAATTTTCATCATTGTTGAATTTCGACGATTGTCTTCGAACGGATTATCGATTAAAAATCGGAGTTTGACTGAACTAACTCTTGTTTAAAAGATATCCCTAAATAATCCGTAACGTTAAACAATGATAGAGTCATTGCTTAGAGAAATATATTATATATGCATACAAGAATCCATTACATAATGATAGATCCATTGCTGAGAGAAATATATTATATATACATACAATAATCCACTTCATAATGATAGATCCATTGCTGATAGAAATATATATACATACAAGAATCCATTTCATAATGATAGATCCATTTCTGAGAGAAATATATTATAGATACATACAGGATTACATTGCATAATGATAGTTTCAATGCTGAGAGAAATATATTATATATACATACAAGAATTCCTTACTTTACATAACGATAGATCCAATGCTGTGAAAAATATAGGCCTATTATATATACATGTATAGGCCTATATATAAATTGTCTACGGATCAGTATGATTGATATTTCATGAAGTATGACAGCTGACACGAAGGTATTTTTAGAGCACTTTTGCTTGGTGAATCAGACCTAATTATAGACAATTTGTCTATTTCGAAGAAGTACTCAACATGGGCCGGAATATTGGGCGACCCGAAGAAAAAAAAGGTGAGCATTTGTTCAAAAGTGGAAAAATAGGGGAGGAGGTGTACATAAGAATATCCAGCTTTCATGCTATCAAGCTAAAATTGGCACATAGACGTCAAGCTCTTGCTTACAAATTTCATCACAATTATTTTTTTTGCCATATAGGCCTACGCGCATCACCAATACACAATATTTGTTTTTGCTTTCTAGTGCGCATTGGTAAATTCCTACTGAATACAAGCCAACGTACGTTCCTAATTTTTTTAAATCACATAAATGTAGGATGCAGGCTTTATATATTGTTGGTGGAAAAATTAACGTTTTCGTCTTATGCATAACAAAAAGCATCTAAAAGGTTTTTACGTAAAAACCTTGTCTTTATGGGTTGTTTAATTTATTGTTTGAATTAACTTCGCAAAGCCAAATTCTATAATGAGATGGACCGCTTGCTCTATTTTTAGAGCTTAAGTGTTGTTTTTTCCTTGCGCAGCCAATAACACTGTCTTGAATGACTTCTACACTTCCCTAAAGACTTCCGCTGTATACAACTTTCGATTTTAATTCTTAATTTTCCATTGAGGAAATCATAGCGAATTACTAAACCGGAAGTCCAGGTAACAGAATGGGTAATTCCGAAACTAAATTTTCAAGTTATCAAATAGCAAAATCTCAAATCAAGCAGTCCATTTTATTACAGTCTTTTCAAAACTTTGTTTCAGCGACGAGCGAACTGTTAAAATACAAAGTGGCCCTCTCACCGTCATCCTGTTGAGCTAAGACGTTGAACATAGATATTAAGCCGATGACAACATAGTCTAACAAAGTTTTAACAACATTACCTCTCCTTCTATCTAAAATAAGTTGTTAACTTTTTTAAAATTACAATTTATGGTGCGCATTTTAAAATATCGTTGAAACGCACCATACTGACATATTTCCCATTATATTTTAACTATTTCTATGTCGGCGGCAACGGGCTAAATCTTCAAATGTATAATGAATAACGAAAGTGCGTTTAATTTAAAATCATTTATAAATATTCAAAAAGCTAATGGCGGTGATGTTATGACTTCAAAGTTACGTCCTTGAGAGTTTTATAGAAAAATACTTACTTATTTAAAGTTTGAAACATATTAGGAAGTAGGGGAGAGTGGGGCAGGTTGATACTGGGGCAGGTTGATACAAATTGTTTTTTACAGCTATTATACTACGTATGCGCAGAAGAGTTAGTATGGGAAAAAGATTTCTACTTCCCCTACTTTCAATATAAAAATGGCTTCGCTCGTATCAAATATGATAATACTGTGAGGAAAATTGAAATTTGAGCGACATTAAAAAAATATTGACTCACGTTACTATTACGTAAGAGATTTCACAGACACGGTAAGTACTTTTATTTTATCATCTTTTTATTTAGGTTAAATAGGGATTTCTGAATACTTTTATTTAAATTATGATTGTGTTATTTGGGTCTTGTTTTTAATGTAGTCGAATTAATGCAATGTGGTGTAGTGGGGCAAATTGGTACAGACGACTCGGGGCACATTGATACAATATCCGGTTACCTATTTACCCATTTGGAAAAGCATTTAAACATAGAAGATAATTTTTTTTACAAAAATGTATTTATATTTAATTAGAATGTTAGGTTCATTGAGTTTAGCTTACATTTAAATCATTTTCATTTATTTTTGCTTTCCTTTTTATAATGTCTAGCTAGGGTTATTCCTAGTTAGAACATAGCTTAGGGGTTTAAGTTAGGACTTAATACTTATACAGGTGTCTAATTAAAAGGTTTAATTATCCGAAGCTGTCCTGTTGGTGAGCTGTCCTGAAGCTGTACTGTCGTCTGTGAGCTGTACTGAAGGCATGATTATTAGTACGACGAGCTGGTGACAAAGTCTATCAAGGTCGGCGTCGCAGGTTATTACTATCCGGTTTGCCGTGGCTATACACTGTTGCCTATTGCCAGCCGTAACTGCTTGCGTGAGCTTTCTGGCATGGTAAGCGGGCGTCATTGCATCGTTGCAACCGCTACTAAAGGCATACATCGTCTGCGCCCTTGTGCAGAGGGCATATCATCTCTTGGCGCCGGATATGGTAACTTTTCTGTTGATCTCGATTGCTGACTGTATTCAATACGTCGGTGGAAGCTAGTCAAGTTCAACTGCAATTTCAATAGGCGATTTCAAGGTCGACACAACGGACGCCGGTTGTAGATTTGAAGGTTGAGAAGGACACTCAAGGTCGATCCGTTGGACGCTGTAGAACATTTGACATTGATTTGACAGAGCTATCAAGGTCAAGGAACTTGGACGTTGGACAAGGGACGTGTGTGGACTTGGATTGGAGACAGCACTACTGAAAGCTAAGTTATTTTTTTTTAAAACTTGTATGATAATATCTGGTGTTGATAATTTATTGACATTGCTATATGTATATGTATATTCGTATATGTAAATCCTATTAGGTGTACATTCTGTACATGAGTATATTTTATTCAGTGGGGAGATTTGTCCTTTGAAAAAGGGATTTTACGGATTCTGACTGCGGGTTTGAGTGGGTTCCCATTGAATCAAGGTGAACTTAGTATTCGTTTCGATTGTCGGTGTGCTGGTATCTTGTTTTGGATTGTTTTTGTTCATTGATTTACGTCAAAACATTAAGTCTGGTTTACTTGTTTGTATTCTTCTGTCTTCATAACTATCTGTATGTATATATTTTTTTTTGTTTTATGATTTATTTTTAATTTCAAACTGTAAATATCGTAAGTATTATGATGGTGTATTAGTGGTGGGTATACTGAAGAATATCTCACAGCATTCATATTGATATTAGAACAATACCAACATTGCACTGTATTAGATTATTGTGGTTTTAAAGGTTGTTATCACCGGGGGTGGTAGTGGGGATAAGCTCCCACTCCCTATAAAATGCTCCCACTGGCATGCGTCTCAAATTGCCTCTGACAAATAAGTCCAGCTCCTGGCCTTCCCGTGTGGCTTAGCTACTAAGCTGTGAGAAGGAGGGTGTAAGTGATGCATGATTTGGTGTGAAGTTATAAGGAATAGTTTGTGCAAATGGTGCGATTAATGAGTAACCAGGAAGTATGTGTTACGTCATGGTATGTTTACTTGGGCAAGAGAAATTGTAGATAGAGGTCAGTAGATATCAGGCAACTGTGAAGTAAGGCTGGTCTTGAGAGAGTGGATGTAGTAGATATTGTTACGAGTAGATTTATTTCCATATTATATTGGTTCTGTTATTATTTAACTAAAGTTAAAATGAAATAATCTTAAACCCGAAATGTTTCCGTGTTAGGAATAAAACATGTATATGTCTAGACACTACGTCATAGCATGAAAATGCGTCATATGTCAGCACGAGGGTTTGAGTCCGTTAGTTTAGTTCTAGTTTGGGCGCTAATGTGTGAGGACTGTTTTTGACCACTTTCTTAAAGATAGGATTACAGCTTGGTTCGTTATAGAGGAATCTCAACTGATTAAGTTTCATTATATAATACTGGTACATGTATTCTGTGGTATTGTTATATTTTATCATCTCAACTTGTTAGAATAAAATTGTGTTCAATTTCAAACAGGATTGTGGATTTCCTATATATTAAGGTACAGTTTATCTAAATCATTTCATACACAAAGATTCATAGCAAACGAGTAAAATAAACATCAAATCTAATTGAATAACATCAATACAAGTTCTTATACAACCTTGTGAGATCCAAGATGGATATGAATCAAAAGAATATATATATATATATAATAATACATTACTAAAAATATCATCTAACGTCAGTAGCTGATTTCGCACGTGACAATATGTAGTGATAGAGTGGTGTTGGGTATGGAATAGTTGCAGTTATATCATGTTACAAGTTTATGACGATTAAAGTGGTTATATTCAATCAAGTCTTATCAAGTATTGAGAGTTAGTTACGTTATTACATCATATTACAAGATCTCTTGTTTACAATTACAAAATTTAATTATTAGAGGATTAAAATGATTTACGTTAAACAGTTGCAAATAAACATTTCCTGCATCAGTTGTTTGTCCATTTAATGAGTTTATATTCTAAACATTAATTATTCAGAAATTACATTATACAGTGCTATTAAATAAGTTTCCTATATTCATTACATTAAAAATACAAATAAATTTGTTTTAGAATTACTTATATTTTTGTTTTGTTTTGTTAAAAAAGATGGACATACAAACTATTTTAAATGTAATTATTATTTTTCCATTAATGAGCGGTCAAGTGTAAATGACATCTTTGTATGCTTAAAACAGCTTTCATGTGCGATAAAATCTGTTCACAAGTGTAAGTTGAACCAAAAGCTGAAAGTAAAATAGCGAATGCCTAGCAGTTGAGAATAGCAGAGAATAGCAGATAACTTTCCTAAGCAGCTTTCTTCCAGATTGGTTTCCGCAAATGGGCAGATTTGGATGCCCGTTTATTAAATGTTTAAAATTCAAGGCAAGATATGTCCAGTTTCAATGCTAATCCTTGTAAATGCAAGTTCAACTCACTAAAACGTGTCGCTATGTAATTCGGAAACATCGGTTGCCGATCCATGGTCTATTTAATAGATTCATACTCTCTTGACTTGTGTGTTAGCTTTGAGACTATTAATTTTCTTCCATTTAATTGTATCTATCAACATAAAATGATGTCCAAAGAATTTTAGTGTCCTCCTTATCCTAAAACCAAGTCCTTCCAATGAATTAATATCACAGTTACGTGTCAATATATTGCTGTTGTAGTTGATTTTACTTTGTTCACCATATATGTACAAAGTGACGTAACTAGAGGTGGTAGTAATAGTTAAGGTAGGAGTCCAACTGACATTTTCTTTATCTCTACGTGCATTAGCTTACTAAGAACATTTTTTTTAAATAGATGACCTTTCGGATTCTAACCCCAGGCGCAATTTTCCCATTGTGTGTCCCCATATTGTTTTATTATGTAATTTTTTTTTATGAGCACATGTTTTGAATATCGAAAATAATACACTAATACGGTATACCAACACTCGGATTTATTAATCTAATAATGTCTCTATATTCTCTATATTCCCTATATTCATCACAATGAGAATTGTATGCAATGTTCTTTATGTTTCATCCATTTACTTTAATTGCAAACATTTAGACAATCTAAGTAATGCCCAAGTAACTAGTTAAAGCAATTATATAAATTTTAACTTTATGTATTTTTACAAGTTATTAAAAATGTTTCTATTTTTACAACAATGCTTAAGGTTTCAATGATTACATCTATACCTGCTTCACTTTCAATCTAACTGATAAAATGATTTACCATTATTTCTGCAATGCAACCGTCAGATATGCTTGTGAATATTGATCCACTGGTTAAACACATGTAGAGAATCAGATGTTCACATTCATGCTGTTTAAAAAAACAACATGGTTTTCTTTTCTCTAAATTTCAGTTATAAAAAACATTAACGTACTGTATTTTAATGTATTATTATTGCCATTGTAAGAAATATCACTTTGTCATTCACTGGGTCCTTAGTCTCGTAAGAGGGTTATGTTGCATCCTTGAGGGTAAAGTTTGCACCTCTGTTAAAAAAAAGAATGGATAGCTCCTCCGTAAGAAATGTATATGTGTAAATTAAGGCTACATTTGACTACATTAACTACTTTATTTACTTTTCTATAATAAGCGTGTTATAGAAATAAACCACACAAAAAAGGTCTAAATCACTTGAAATGTATTTACATTTTATTGTCAAGAATATAGTTTCCGGGTCCAATCCATTCTTAAATTACTCAATTGATATAAGTATAGGTCGCAGTATATGTTATTATAATCATATCAATAATCATATGTTTAAAGAAGCGTCTGCAACAAATAATAAAGGAAAGTAGAGACATTTAGAGAAGTAATTTTGGAAGTATTGTCCTCTATTTGAAGTATTGTTATTTGTTGAAGTGTTAGTATCGTTAAAATATTTTTATCGTTGAAGTATTGTTATTGTTAAAGAATTGTTATTGTTAAAGTTTTGCTATATTAATCAACAAATAATCAACTATTGTCTGTCTTTTCTAATGTAAGTTGTATTATGGTGTCAATTTAATCATATATGCGATCTTTGGCTCCTCCTCACCAACCCCGATCAATTTATGCTACTGTCTGTAGCATATGCTAATTCATTATCAATGATATAATTTTTACAATTAAGTAAGGGGAGTTTATCTAGTAATAACATTACGTTTTAGAGCTTTTAAAAACTAGTTTCCCTTAATATAGTAAGTAATTTTAATTTCGCATTTTTTCCCCACATTTTTTACACTGTTTTAATTCTGTTTGTGCCTCCACAGATACAAACATGTTTTGGGAAGTATATCCATGGTGTGTCTACTTTTCACAAGACTATTGGTAGTCAATAAAACAGATCTATCATTTGTAAAATTCAATACTTGTATTTTTAAAAATAATTTTGCGTACGTGTACGTGTGTATCTTTGTCTTGACAAACATTTGAATCATTTTATTAAAGAGCATTCTACAAAATTTTCGTGGTTAAATGTTATTTTTTGTGTTGTGTACTATTGATCAACAATGTGTTTTTAATATTTGATTATTTTATAGTTGTTTATTTTTCTTTTTGTGTACAGTGATGATTTAACTAACACTCCAACCTAAAGACATTTAAAAAAAAATTTGACGGTTGTTTTTGTAATGGGAAATATTTACATTTTTCTTTAAAGTTCATTAACGGACGTCATTAACCAGTTATCAGTTCATGCTTTTAATTTTTTTTATTCTATTTGAAAATGTTTTGCTGTATTAGTTAATTGTAATTTTCTTCAGTGTGTTCGAATTACATCTTTACATTAGATTATCTGAATATTATACTATCTTTTATTGTGTTATGGACTGTCTCTATGATGACTATTATTACGACTCGTTTAATCGGATTCAATGTATAGTTGTATCTTTATTAGAAGTCTCTAGATTCTGCTGATCTGTAGCCCAAGCTAGGGGTTCCTTAACTGACAGGTCTATGCAGTAATGTAGTTATATTCGGTAGGCTAAAATTATCTTCAACAACTTTCTTTCAACAATGATAGATCGAACAACTCCAGTTGTTGAATAAACAATTTTATTTAAATTGTAGACTCAATATAAACTTTAAATAAATGCATCAACTGATGGCAACATAAGTGGTTCATTAAATGGCATAAAATATACAAGTATCAATATAGCGACTTCACTCTACAAACTTTCAAACTGAACTAACTTTAAGGAGGTAGGGACTTTACAAAGAAAACTATTATCGAAGGTTCTACAGGGTCTTAATACGCATTTTAATCTCCTGCTCGATAGAATACTGCGATCCAGAATTATAACCTTCATCTTTCACGGGGTTGGACGAATTATTTTATTTAAACTGCCCTCAGAGCAGAAAGGTCAAACCTTGGACTCTAATACGCACTTGTTAATAGGTCAATGCCTTATTACGTCATTCATCTATGACCGATATTCGTAACAATTGGGTTTGCTATAATACCTCTAAATTATGACTGAAAATCAAATTTAAAATTACCGATAAATTATTCTGATCATAATCATTCCCATGACCGCAGTGGTCGTTGGGGGGGGGGGGGGGGAGCGAACGGGCATCTCAACAGTCAACTTTCTCAACTTGTGCCTATTTTGAGTGGTTGTCAATAGTTAAGTCAATTGCAGCCATGTCCAATACTTTACATTGTCGAACCAGTATCTCCGCTGACGGCCTTATTCTGATAATATTAACTAAAATTAGTGTATAGTTTCTAAAAAAATATGCCGCAATAAGAATTCAATATATTTTTAAATTACGTATAATACGTGAAATTTAACCCTTTTCCAAACATTAACGACTCTCCAAACTTTAACGCCCTCCTAAATTTAACGTTCTTAAAACGTTAACGTCCAAGCTTTAAAGCCTATCCAACCTTTAATGTCTATTCAAATTTTAACGCCCTTTTAAATTTTTACGTCTTTCTAGACTTATACGCTTTTTAGAACTCTGGTGCCTATTCAAACTTTAACGCCTATCCTAACGTTAACGCCTTTCCAAACTTTAACGCCTATCCAAACTTTAACGCCTATCCTAACTTTAACGCCTATAAAAACCTTAACGCCTATCCTAACTTTAACGCCTATACAAACTTTAACGTCTATCCTAACATTAACGCCTATCAAAACTTTAACGCCTATCAAAACTTTAACGCCTATCCTAACTTTAACGCATATTCTAACTTTAACGCCTATCCTAATTTTAACGCATATCCTAACTTTAACGCCTATCCTAACTTTAACGCCTATAAAAACTTTAACGCCTTTCAAAACTTTAATCTCTATCTAAACTTTAACGATATTACGTATATAACGCAAGATAAAAAATAGTATCTTGTAAAGAAAACCAACAATCTGAAAAAGTTTTGGTATTTCAATGAGATAAAGAATACAATTGACAAAAAAATGATATTACGGAAGTCAAGGGTTAAAATACCATTACAACAATTTAATGATTTTTTTCTCGGGTCTGGAGAATGTCCCTGCGTCTATCTAGCTCTGATGGGTAACTGACCTTAGTTGGGGTAAAGTCAACACGGCTGTGCGTTTGTATTGGCCACACAATCACCTAGTTGGCCTTGGCACACAGAAACTGCTAAAGGCTGCTTCTCTGGCTCTATGTCAAGTTTGGTCCGACGGGTACTTTACTTACCTAAATACAAAACATCTCTTCGAACATCTCTAGCAGCTCTGTTATTTCTCCCACCTCTCCTATTGGTCTTTACCTTCTGATCAAAATCTACTTTCAAAACTATTCACTCTCTTTTTACTTTACTTTCATTCGCTTTTCTCTTATCTCTTCCAACCTTAACTCTTCAACTCTCTTTTTACTTTACTTTCATTCTCTTTTCTCCTATCTCTTCCAACCCAAACGTCACTTCTTACCTTTTTTTTAATCTCTCAACTCTCCTATTTTATCCAGCTCTCCTATTTCTTTTAACTTTTCTATCTCTTCCTACTATTATATTATCTCTACCAACTCCCATTATTGCCAATAGAATTGAGTCGGTCGGTTTCGCATGTCGTTTGCAGGTTTTGGCTATGACAAGTAGAAGCGTGTGAATAAGTTTTGTGATCTTCTGTTAGGTACGATTTGTGTTCAAAACTTATGGGTTTGATTCTAACAACCCATCTGCCTGAGTGAATGTTTTTTGTTTGTTGATTGCTTTGTAGACTTATATTTGAATTTATGCATACGAACACAGTCAGTAGAGCCCCCCCCCCCCCAAATAACACTCTTTTAGGTCTCACTTATTATTTCTCTCATTTTTCTCTGTCACTCACCATGGCACTCTCTGTATAAACCACTCATTATTTCTCTCATTTTTCTCTGTCACTCACCATGGCACTCTCTGTATAAACCACTCATTATTTCTCTCATTTTTCTCTGTCACTCACCATGGCACTCTCTGTATAAACCACTCATTATTTCTCTCCCTCTTTGAAATTTTTCTTTTCAGAATAGGCCTTGCCATAAATCCATGCCAAACAACAACAACAGCACTTACTAAGGTCATGGACGCTTAGTAGTTCAATAAAACTAACGCTACCTTTGTATTCTATATCTCATTTTACTTGTTCGTATCTATACAACAAACTGTTTTAGTTATTGGATATTCACAACAATTTGAAAACAATTCAATATATACATTTAAAAAAAAATTTCGACACTTGTTCACTAGTTTGATCTTTGTTTATTGAATTAAAGAAAAATTGCTTGCGATTTGTTTTTCATGAAGTTAAATCTTTAGCTTTAGTGCGCCATGGGGTCAGCAATGGAAAAAACGAATTGTCCTTTCAATATACGTTTATAAGTTATTGATTTATTTAATTCTAGTGATGCAAACAATGAACAATGGAAAGATCGAATATGAAGTCTAAATAATCGCAGCCAGCGTTATAATTGTGTCGCTTCATCGAAACATGATGCATGTAAATAATTTCGTACTTACATCTTTATAGAATTTCTTTACAACTTTTTGTTCTGTAGTTTAGGCTAAGTTTACTGTTACTTTAAAGTTATCCACCATTATCGATATTTTGTTAAAAGTCAGTCTTTTAGCTTTTGTATAGTCGGTAAAAATTTTGAAAGAAAAAAATTCCAAAAGTACGTTGAAAACTACAGAGTAAACGCCAAACCCTTACAACTTTCACGCTCATGTGTATCGAGGTGGATGATTTGAAATAGTCAATAGTACCTCTTGAACAAAGCCTCTGTTATTAAAACATCGTCACGCCACATTGGACCGCGGTTCACGTTCATTGTGTATTCTAAAATTGTTTTGTGTGTTCATCAATTTTGGCTGTAATCCTTACAACACCACCTTTGACAAATGGATTTCATATAAAAATATAAATTGTAAGTTTGTTTTCTTCAATATACAATTTTTTTCCGTGAGCTGTACATGTGATTCTAAATTATTTTAAAGTCATTATTGTGTACCCTAGGACGCTTTAAGCAGAATGGGATTTCTGATACTGTTTTCTCTTTTAATAACAGGTAATTGTAAACTATACTTGTTGAATTGTTATTAAAATAATACTGTCACGACCTAACTTGCGCCAGGTCGGACACAGCACCAATAAACACCAACAACTAGGTGGAGGTTAAAATATCATATTATTTATTAAAATATAAACCATAAACAAAAAAATATATCTGATATTAGTACATACAAGGCATTATCAGCGTAAACATATTAGGTACAAATTAGGTACAAAGACCCCCCCCCCCCCCATATATTCAAGAAGAGCTCCAGTCTACATTCAAGATGAGTTCCCTCCAACACACACCTATGTCCGATTCACGATGAGTTCTATCCAACACACACCAATGTTCGATTCAAGATGAGTTCTGTCCACGCCACGATCAAGTTCGATTCACGATGAGTTCTATCCAACACACGCCAAGTCCGATTCACGATGAGTTCTATCCAACACACACCATTTTCCGATTCACGATGAGTTCTGTCCAACACACACCAATGTCCGATTCACGATGAGTTCTGTCCAACACACACCAAGTCCGGGTCTAATTCAACATCTAATTTAGACATCAATCACCACCTACTCAATAATAATAATAATTAACAATTGACTTGAAAGAGAGACTGCAAATCATGAAAATACATTTACAGTCGACTATTAAATCTATAATAGAATTTAGTTCTAGAACAAGGTCTAGAACTATTATACATAATTAACAACATAATATGTGAAAACTCTATTAAGTTTAAAATAATCAAATACAATTATAGAATTGAATATCATTACATTACTACACCTTACCCTATATGCACTACTCTCGTTCTCAAACGTCCAGGTACTGACCTCTTCCCTTTCCTTTCAAGTCACACAATGAACTGTACACCGAAAAGGGAAGTAGCCCATACACACACTAATTCCCATGAACAGTTTGGAAGGGGGGGGGGGGCAACAATTGCCACAAGTAAAATAGTGAGTTTAGTTCACTATTTGACAAATATTTGCTGCTCATTTTAGTTATTCTCTTGTTGGTGTTAAGCTACATAATAAGGTGATTACAAATATATTGAAATGTATTAAAGAAAATAAATGTATAATTTAACTATTTCACGCTTATTAACTTATGTAATAGTTAGATCTATATAATGAGAATTTGTACATTAGGAGAGCGTTAGGAATTATGGCGACCCAATCATATTAAAAAAAAACTATTTCGAGTCAATTAATAATTGACTAATTAAAATCTGTAAAAGAAAAATCTGTACATTGTTCAATTTTCCAGTGCCAAAGTTGAATTCAATGATAAATTCAACATTTTTCCGGCAAGTCAAAGATGTCGACAAAACAGTTCAGCCAATCGGAAAGAACTTTACGACGTCATCACATTTACAATGTTCAGCAAAATGTCAACAAGAAGGTAGTATCTGTCAAGCCTACTTGTTCGATGCAACGGAATCCATCTGTACTTTAGGTAGGATTCCTTCCATTTACATAGACAAGTATAATTTACCATTGACATTATCATAATACATCTAATTTTAATTTTAGACCAAACATTATAAGTTTAAATTAGGGATATTAGGCCTAATATCTTTTTTTTTCAAAACCGATTTTTGGTTATAGAAATCCGATTTTAAACCGGTGTTTGTTTTGCCCCCTCCAACATGTCCTTTTTATCTTTCTTTCGTTATTACGTATGAATAGGGTGAAAAAATGTAATCGTACTTTAGCGAAATGGCCGACCGAGCGATAAAAAACTGCGCCTTTGCAGTTTAGCGAGCTGTGTTAGTTGGAATCACATGCAACACGCAAATACACAAAAGCGCTACAGAAAGTCTATTGGTCATCGTCTGGAAGAAAGACCAGTTTTTGCTTCTCAGTACGTAGTTAAGATCAAAGAAGACTCGCGTTAATGGTCACCTGACGTCTGAGATGTATCTTTCTGTGTCAGTTTGTCTGTGTCAGTTTTTCTGTGACAGTTTGTCTGTGTCAGTTTGTCTGTGTCAGTTTGTCTGTGTCAGTTAGTCTGTGTCAGTTTGTCTGTGTAAGTTTGTCTGTGTCAGTTTGTCTGTGTCAGTTTGTCTGTGTCAGTTAGTCTGTGTGAGTTTGTTTGTGTCAGTTTGTCTGTGTCAGTTTGTCTGTGTGAGTTTGTCTGTGTCAGTTTGTCTGTGTCAGTTTGTCTGTGTCAGTTTGTCTGTGTCAGTTTTTTCTGTGTCAGTTTGTCTGTGTCACTTTGTCTGTGTAAGTTTGTCTGTGTCAGTTTGTCTGTGTCAGTTTGTCTGTGTCATTTTGTCTGTGTCAGTTTGTGTCAGTTTGTCTGTGTCAGTTTGTCTGTGTCAGTTTGTGTCAGTTTGTGTCAGTTTGTCTGTGTCAGTTTGTCTGTGTCAGTTTGTCTGTGTCAGTTTGTGTCAGTTTGTCTGTGTCAGTTTGTCTGTGTCAGTTTGTCTGTGTAAGTTTGTCTGTGTCATTTGTCTGTGTCAGTTTGTCTGTGTCATTTTGTCTGTGTCAGTTTGTGTCAGTTTGTCTGTGTCAGTTTGTCTGTGTCAGTTTGTGTCAGTTTGTCTGTGTCAGTTTGTCTGTGTCAGCTTGTGTCAGTTTGTCTGTGTCAGTTTGTCTGTGTCAGTTTGTCTGTGTCAGTTTGTCTGTGTCAGTTTGTCTGTGTCAGTTTGTCTGTGTCAGTTTGTCTGTGTCAGTTTGTCTGTGTCCGTTTGTCTGTGTATCGCAAGAAATATTCCAGAGTAAAAAAATAGGCATATGACAAATTAGTGTTTGCATTCTTCTTCTTCCTTAGGTGCCGGGTCTGCAACAGACATAATAATAATAATAATAATGGTGCTTGTATAGCGCATAGCCCGTTAATGGCAGTTCTATGCGCTGACGACAGTTATATAACACAGGCAACTAACAACAGACGAAAATTTAAATATTTACACGTAAATACTGCTAGCGAAATAGGTGAGTCTTCAGCCGGCTCCTGAAGGTGTCGAAGCTAGGGCTCTGGCAAAGCTGTAGTGGGAGGGGATTCCATGCGGACGGTCCAGCATAGGAGAATGCACGTTGGCCAGCGGACACTAGCCTCACACAAGGGATCCGCAGAGTAAGCGGTCATGACTCTCCATTCTTTCTTTTTGTTAACTATTTGGAGGAAGTTTTATCATGTTGTTCATTCGTTCAGGCTTTCTACATTTGTTAGCCTTTGTTTTCCTCTGCCTCTCTTACCAGATATTTTCCCTCACAAAGCCAGTCTTTCTGTACCATTTTTCATATAGATGTGTCATAGGAATTTGCATGCAAAGCATTCAATATTAGGGAATCGTTATGTGTGAATTAAACAAGGTTTTAAATAATTTCTTCGAGTACCAAAACATACACAAAAAAAAAACATACTAGTGGGACGCATATTTGAATGATTTCTCTCTTAAACTTCCAAAAAAACAACAACCGTATTCGGCTTCCCTTACGTAATTTCGATTGCATATACCTGACACTAGCGACAATAGCAAGGGAAAAAGACAATGCGGATGATCTTGAATCTTCTATGATGCTGTCATGGAAACTATTGTTTAAAAACGTGTTTTCACTTGCCTATGAACCATACAGATATTACAGAGCGTGCAGAACACTGCGGCGCGCATTGTTTCGGGGGTTAGGAGGCAAGATCTTATCTCCCCAACACTAAGGGATCTCCACTGGCTCCCAGGGATAAAGCGAATGGAGCACACAATTATGTCCATTACGTACGATGTATAAAGTGCGCAGCGCATTCCTATATTCGAGAGCTCATTACAAGCATGCGCTATCAAGGGAACTGCGCTCTTCATCACAGTCACTTCTTAAAACTCCCAGTTTGGCTGGAAACAAAAAGAAGGACCAGGGAGTGAGCTCATTTGAATCTGTGGCGCCATCTTTATGGAACGGTTTACCTCAGACACTGAGAGAATCTGAGACAAGAGAGTCTTTTAAAATGTACTTAAAGACCTTTTTCTTTGGCTAATACATTTGTCACTGCAATTCACACCAAGAGCGCACTGAGCATGCTAAATTAATTTAATAGCCTGGATAGAAACCACGCAATAAAAAATGACCATTATTACTATTATATTATTGTGCGGTGTGAAAAAATGCTTTATTAAAGGACATCTTGAAAACAATGATATCAATCGTTTTCGCATCATTTTTGCAGAATAATACACAGCAGCCTTTTTATATTTTGCCTGAAACATTAGGTTTGGGTGTTTGAACTTGTAGATTTGATGAAAAAGACATTGTAAATAAGCATGAATATTTAGTGTAACCAGGTCTACTGAGTCTAAATAGTATGGCATCGATATTACTTCCGCAAACGGAAAAAAATGCGATTACGCTTTCTGTTCTATATTTATTCTGTGCTTAAAACTACTGCACATATTCTGAGGGCTTTGTCGTCTCTTGCGTAGATTATATATTAAAATGTATTACTTTGAATAGCATGAATGTTTTGTCAAGCATTTTTCATTTTGCCGATAGATCGTTTTATTTTGTTGTCAGTTTAATCCCCATGATTTCAAAGTTATTTTGTTAAAGACTTGGACATTTTGTAGCTCTAGTTTGAACGTTATTTAAAAAAAAACGTGACAAACTAACACGGACACAGATAAACACGAAACGGAAAAGGAAACGAAAACACATACTTACATACTTACACACACACACTCTTACACCCACACACACATACACACGTACCCACACACACTTTCACACACTGTTAGCTATGTTCAAGTAGATTTTCTACCCCTGACCTCTAGTTGAACTTTGCCACTGTCGCGTCATTAGTTGTTGTTTACTAGATGATGCAAGAGCATTTCTCTCATAGCCTAGAAAATGTTAGAAAGAGATGTTTACAATTTTTGTGAGTTTTTCTTAGAATACTTTTATTCCGGAAATTTCTAACATGTATAGTATAAATATAAGAGATTCACGTTATAGACAAGACGTTTTTCTAATATCGATGTAGTTTGTATATTTTTTTATAGAGCTTTTATTATAAAAAAAATCAGTGGCAATGTTGTGTATTTATTGTGTTCACCACCTTACTACATTATATTTAATTATGTCTTAAGATTATTTTTGTGAGTGTATTTATTGTGTTCACCTTACTAAATTGTTTTTAATTCTGTGGGATTCGAGTGAGTGTATTTTCTTTTTATATTTTTATTTTATATTCAGTATATTAAGTTAGTTAATACATTATTTTAAATTGGTATCGTCTGAAGTGTTGTTTTATTAAAGAAGTTATTTTTTTAAATTAGTAAATAAGTTAGCCACAAATAATTAATATTACCAGTTATCTGTTACAACCTCTTTAACGAGACCTCATAATTTAAATTGAATTATAAACGAGGTTCGTAATGACACACACACACTTACACCCACACACACTTACACACACACACTTACACACAACCTTACACCCACACACACACACTTACACACACACACACACACACACTTACACCCCCACACACTTACACACACACACTTACACACAACCTTACACCCACACACACACACTTACACCCACACACACTTACACCCACACACACACACTTACACCCACACACACACTTACACACACAGACTTACACCCCCACACACACACAGATAGATGGATGGAGAGATAGAGAAATAAATAGATAGACTTAAGGGCAGGGACGGCAGTGAAATTGAACAAAATGCCAGAAAATTCAATATTTAAGCTTTTGCCTAAATTGTATACTTTAACTATTCCTGGACCTAAAACATATAGTTCGGAAATTTTAGTAACATTATTTAAATGTAAAAATTGCATTTGTAATAGGTATACATCAGAAGTTTATTTGATTTTGTTTAAACATATTTACACTACAGTCAGGGCCGGATTTAGACTTGATGGGGCCCTAAGCTATTTGAGATACGGGGCCCTTTATTAGAGTATATGTTAGTGTCAAATATGATTTTCGGATACCTAGAGGGTTAAACTGAAATATGATTAAGAAGTATAGTCCTATAGATAGTGCAATACTAAATCAAAGTCTATAATAAGATGGACCGCTTGCTTTGATATTTCTCCTATTTGATAACTTGAAACACTTAGTAGTTTCGGAATTTCCAATCGCACTAAGTCCTCTAGACTTCGGTTTAGTAATTCGCTATGATTTTCTCAATGGAAAATTAAGATTAAAATCGAACTTTGTATATAGCGGGAACCTTTAATGCAATTGTAGGAGCGTATAAGTCATTTATGACAGCCTTATTGGTTGCGTACGGGAAAAAGAAGAACATATAACCTCTAAAAATAGAGCAAGCGGTTCGTCTTATTATAGTCTTTGAATAAATCTTCAACTTAAAATCATTTTTTTCATAACTAACTTAAAGATGCAAATTCTGGTAAAAAGAAATAAAAGTTATTTTAAAAGGCACAATTTACAAAGTCTTATTATCTAATCTCTTGACACATGTTATAAAATTCAGGAATTATATTAAACTAAACTATTTTCCTTCTTGTCTTTGCCAGAGCAAAGTCACTGATGACATCATCAAATGATAAACTGCGTAGCCTACTTTCTATGTACACGAGACTGGTGGCACATTATTTATCTTGAGTCAATGTTGTTCTGAATTTATTTTTTATCCTCTTCAGCTGAGAAAAAGATCTTTCTTCATAGCAATAATTGGCACACATCATACTAAGAAAAAAACTAAAAATTGCTTCTACATTAAGGAATGCTGATTTGACTCGATCGTTAAATATTACCCTATGCAGATCCTGATGTGTCACACTATCATGTTCCGCTGAACCATAGGCTTGACTATGTCTAACATATTGATGAAAATGCTTGATTTCTATTACAAGATTCATGTGCACATCTTCAGGATATGTTTGGCATAAAGCACTAACTCCTTCACGAAATTCTTCTTCTGTAGCTTTTAATTTTGTTAAGAATGAAAACTTTCTTGCAGCATCATTGTATACTGAGGCCCGCGTGTTAGACATGACTCTAGTGCATCCATCAGAGGTATAAATTGTTTTGATTCCTAACATGTCTCATGACTCAATGTTCTCTAAAGAATCATCTTCATCATCACTGATATGCCTTCTTCTATATCTGCTTTTTTGTATTCAACATCTCGCAATTTTTCCTTTGCTTTTTCTTCAAAACGATCGAACATATCAATCACTGGAATCTTTAACAAAATCCGATAGTGAAGCATACAATATCCTACATGCATCTAGACTAATTTGTGGGTCTTGCAGTGATTGACTAGTCTTATGAAATCCATCCAGCAAGTAACTCCACAAATATAACATACCATATATTCAAACTCCTCCATTTCATTCAAAATATTTATGGATATTTCTTGTTTCGCCTTTCTCTGTAGTATCCATATGCAGCTCATGCAATGCAGAAATTATTCCATCATAACTATCAAGCTTTGCACTTGTGGCCATTGAATGTGCTTCCCATCTAGTCTCTGACAAAGACTATGGAACTTTTGAATCCTCTTTGAAGAATGACAATAGTGCTGCCCATCTATGTGTAGATGATGAAAAGATATTGTATATTTCTTGAACAATTCCAAAAAAAAGATTACTGCATCTAAACAACAGTCATCTACTGTTCTACCAACAAGATTCAACGAATGACCAGCACATGAAATATACATAGATTACTTGTTAATATTCAATATTATTTCTTGCATACCCTTGTATTTGCCAGACAAATTGGCAGCACTGTCATATGACTGACTCGACAGGTACTAAAATATATTTTCACTCATTTGTAAAGTACATGTGCATTATCTTAGCAATACTTTCCATTGTGTGTCTACCCATTTCTAGGAAAGTTAGAAATCGTCCAACAGGGAGCCCATCATCTGGTGAAACTTACCTCACAATAACAATGAGCTGATCAATATGGGACCGGTTTGGAGTGGCGTCTACAGATAAACTGAACTACCCTGCAGTTCTTAAATCATCCAAAATTTAGTCTCTTACTTCATGTGCCATAATTTATATAAATTAATCACATATTGTTGTAGAAAGATAATATGTGACACCTGAACCTTTATTCCCAATTTTTTGTTTTATTTGGCTTGCTAGAAAAAAATCAAATTTTTCTATAAGTTCGAGTACTCCAAGGAAATTGCAATTGTGAGAATAACCTAATAATTGCTTATCTTCTCTTAAAGATAAACCACGCTCTGCCATAGTAAGCTTAATTATGACTGCCACAACTCGTTCAAGAACATTTTTCCAGACCTGCCGTTTAGTATTGATATATATAATAATGCTGCAGTATATTTAAGCATATTATATGACAATTGTTCACTCGAACAATTTTGTTTTGGGGCCCCTAAAAAAGTGGGGGCCCTAAGCTATAGCTTGTTTAGCTTATAGGTAAATCCGGCCCTGACTACAGTAATATAAAAAATGAGTTTAATTATATATTAATATACATCAAATTAAAGGTTAACATCTTGTCTTTGTGGGGGAAAAATCTTATAAAAAAACATTAAGAAATAGATGAGAAAATTGCATTTTTCAAATTGACTCCCAAATTATTTTTTTCCCTTAAATTGTCAGTTTTTCCGGTTTTTCTCAAAATACTATTTTTTCTTCTTCTTTTTGTATTAACTTCCTTATTTATGAACCAATCTTTATGAAATTTTTACATACATTTGTTACATGTTAATAATCATAGTTACAGGATGCATTTTCGATACGAAATATAGTTTTCCTTAAATTAAATTTTAATTTAAAAAATTTGCAATTAAATTATTTTTTTTCATATGTCCTACTAAAAAATTCATATAAATTTTATTTATCAATTTAACCAAATTTCATCCACAAATTTTATAAAGATATAGCTTATAAATATTTCCGCCAAATTGCAATACATTATATTGATAAATAATCAAGTTGAAACATTTTTTATTGCGTGGTAAATCGTTAATTAAAAAGTCCGAAATGGCCGCCATTCCCATCACAACCATCAGAAATTATTTTTTTAAGGCATGCTTACTTAGACTTGCTTATACTATCTATATACCAAAAATGGTCATGATGCGTGCACAAATAAAAAAAGAGCTCTCTACTGGCTCCCCTACCCTGAAATATAGAGAGAAAGATGAAAATATAAAGAAAAGTTAATAAGAGAATGTGACAGTAATAGAGAAGTTGATGTATAGAAAATAAATTGAAGTAATTTAGTAAATGTTAATCTGTTCTAAATATACAGGATCCGCTGTTGTGGCCAAATTAAATGCCAGGGGCGCAAACACTCGTCTGTACTGGTTGGTGCCGCCTGTGATACCAACAACAACGCCCACACCAGTCGTCCAGACGGCCACAATCGATGGTATAAGTATTAGTCTCTCAATCAGAGATGTATTTCTAGACCGCCCTACAGCAAGACAGAAGTGTGGGGGTAAGACCAAGTGAAGAGCTTTTTATCAAAATTGAGTTAACAGTTTATTTTGATAGTAAATTGTGTATTCCCAATGCTAATAAAATCATTTATAAAAAATATTAATCCTAACTTCCCTTATGTGTTTAATATTAGCAATTAAATGTGATTATGAAAAATTCCAAATTTCGTAGCCATATTTTGAGTTAGCAATAAATGGAAGTGAGGTCAGATAGGGAAATTCGAATGGGAAAAATGAAAATATTTCCACGTGTTTTGAATCTATAGAGCGATTGCAATAGGCGTGGCTTAGATTTTTTAGTGACGTACTTGTTTACATAGCGGCCATCTTGGTGATAATGGCATTAATGGGGACTAAACATTGTTCCTTACCAAGTGTATTATAAACCCAAAAAATAAGGACTTAGTTTACTTAAATCTTGATATTTAACTGTGATACTAGTCTTTATTAGTTCATCCACAATATAAACAGATTTTAGGCTTTTAGAGTGTTTTCAATAGCTCTTTTGAAACATTGTACATTCTGCTTTATGCTTTACTTTTAGATAGTAAGTTAAATAGGCTAACCTTCGACAATCGACATCTTCAATTAAATATTCGGCACTAACGGAACCTTTTCCATTGATTTTTAATGGTTAAAATTTTAGCTTTGAATGTTAATTTACATCGCTTGACAGTGTTTTATATATATGTTACGTTATATTGTTGAAACGATCACATTTAAAAATAAAACCTTCTTAACGCTATAGTATTACGGCTGCCATTTATCACCACAAGTCAAAATAAACAAACAGCACGCGCTTTTTGTCACGTGATTGCAATCGCTCTATTTCCATGTGTTTTGAATATTTGCCCGGTCCTATTTTTTAACAAAATGGTTAAATATAGATTTGGAACGTCGTGTTTTGTTTATTTATTTCCCCTCCATGACATCATTTCCGTATGAGACTGTACCGAATCTCGTCTCTTCGAGAAACACCTCTTCAATTGGTCTTTAAATTTAATTCATTGCTGTGTTAGTAGTTACAAAATGTACACATTGTAGAGAGAGTAAAACAAAAGGACCTAAACAATTTTTAAATATTGTAAAATAATGTTTCATTTATTAGTATTAATGTCTTAAACGGGGAATGAATTGATTTTTGCCCATGTCTTGTTGCATACTTGCACGATTGTCGCGCTTGCACAGAACAATGAATTGGGGACAACTTAGTTGTAATATAATAATAATAAATTAACAACTAAAACATCCATTCTGTTGTTGTTGTTTTTTCAGACATAGGAGGCTACCTACTTTCAATAAAATCAGTGGACAAGTTATCGTACTTGACCAGCAACCTAAGTTTTGAAGTCTGGATAGGTTTATCAGTTGACCAAAAAACGTACATGTTTCCATGGGACAATGGTCTAGTTCTCTACAATATATTTGACCCACCTATCTTCAATAACAGTAATAATTTTTTAAAAACTATTTTCCCTTTTTTTTTGTACATGATTTTTGTGTCAAGCTGTAAATTGCTTCACTATTATCATTTTTAATGTTTTAAGGCCATTATTTTTTTTATAACTTTACCGGAAGGTCTCCAGTGTTCATCATTTCCAAAATTTCGTAGATCAAAGTGAAATACATTTTACGCCACACATGTGAACTAATAAGAATAAAAAATGTTATCTCATGGACAATCGTATGTGTAAGTATAAGATCAATTTAACTCCATCAAAGAACCAAAAAATGCTGATAAGTTGGCAAGAAAGTGCATTAATAATAAACAACCTAAAATACCAGTCAGCTACGACACAGGACGAGGTGTGCCAAATACAACTTAAAGAAAAGAATAACGACATTTAAAGAACAATGAAAAACTTGATAAAGACTGTAACAAAATGAACATAAACCACGGACACAAAAGACGCAAGAAAAAAGAACAGCCATAGATGAGAACAGGATTTATGACCATGATAACAAATTAAATAAAACACATCTTCCCAACAGCACATATTGCCCTCGAGCCCTTGCTTATGTTATGAATGTTCAAAGCTAACCAATCTAAAACATGAATCCTTGTCCCAAAAATAATCAACACAGTCCTTGTGAATATAGAACATTTAAAAGACACATTAATATGTTCTACCTTACTTTGGCTGCAAAAGGGAAATCATGTCTGCAGACTAATTGAAAAAAAAAAGAAGCGTGTAATAATGAGCACGAGAAGTGGCTTGACATCTGTCGACGAGATTTGAGACTTAATGCATATTATACTTTAATGGAAAACTCCCTGTCTAGAGCAGGAGTGTGGAAACTCTTAAGGCTGTGTGTCAGAATCATTAGGTAACAATGGCATGGGAGTCATACGTTGGTAAACATTAATACCGAACATTCCATGGAACTACTATGGATACAATCGATAAATCGTTTTAGTTCAACAAAATAGCAACATATTCACGGAAGATAATTTTTTTTTCGAATTAGTTTGAAGAGGGCATGAGCTATTTAAAACAGAATCACGGGCCACAATTGACTCGCGAGCCGTAGTTTGCCTACCCCTGGTAGAGAGAGAATTAACCAACAACTAAAAAAACTATAACATTCCGGTATGTGTGAAACAGTGATTATAATTGATATTCCTACACCATTGACCATTGCGTTAGCTTTCAAACTATTAATTTTGTTACATTCAATTTATCTATCGAAATAAAATGATGTCAAAGAATTGTCCTTCTCATCCTAAAACAAAGTCCTTCCAATAAATTGATATCATACGTGTCAAGATATTGTTGTTGTTGTTTTTTATTTTACTCCCCATATGTGTATATAATAATATAAGTGACGTAACTAGAGGGGGTTATGATAGTTAAAGTAGGCATCAAACTAACAATTTCTTAATCTCTACGTACGTTGGCTTATTAAAGAAAAAACGTGTCCATTCCGATCCCAGCCCCAGGCGCAAATATCCCTAGTTACGCCATTGTGTGTACCCTTGTTTGTTTTATTATGTATGTTTTTTGTTTTAATGAGCACATGTTTTGAGTTTCATAACTAATGCACTAATACGGAATACTGACATAAGGATTTATTACTCTAACAATGTCTATTTATTAATATTCAACACAACACTGAGAATTTCATAAGTAGTTCTTTTGGTTTTATCCACTTACTTTGTTTGCAAACATTTAGATAATCTAATTAATGCACAAGTAATTAGTTAAAGCCATGATATAAATTTAACTTTATTTATTTTTACAATTTATTCAAATGTTTCTATTTAAAAAACCATGCTTCAGGTTTCGATGATCACGTCTATACCTGTTTTACTTTCAATCCAACTGATCAAATGATTCACCATCAATTATGCAATGCTAGCTTCAGATATGCTTGTGAATATTGATACACGGGTTAAACACAGGTAAGTAATCAGATGTTCACATTCCTGTTGTTTTTAATTCAACCAATTAAGTAATATATAATCAACTAATTATGCAAAATATCAAGATAACTAAGAAAGCAATATCAACTCACCCAATAAAGCAATATTAAATGACAAAATAAAGCAGTATCAAATCAACTAATTAAGCAATATCAAATTAACTAATTAAGCAATATCAAATCAACTAATTAAGCAATATCAAATCAACTAATTAAGCAATATCAAATCAACTAATTAAGCAATATCAATTCAACCAATTCGGCAATATCAAATCAACTAATCAATTAAGCAATAGAAAATCAATAAATTAAGAAATATTAAATCAACTTATTAAGGTTTATCAATCAAATAATAAAGCAATGTCATATCAACTAATCTGGTAATATCAAATCAACTAATTAAGCAATATATAATCAACTAATTAAGCAATATATAATCAACTAATTAAGCAATATATAATCAACTAATTAAGCAATATATAATCAACTAATTAAGCAATATATAATCAACTAATTAAGCAATATATAATCAACTAATTAAGCAATATATAATCAACTAATTAAGCAATATATAATCAACTAATTAAGCAATATATAATCAACTTATTAAGCAAAATATAATCAACTAATTAAGCAATATATAATCAACTAATTAAGCAATATATAATCAACTAATTAAGCAATATATAATCAACTAATTAAGCAATATATAATCAACTTATTAAGCAATATATAATCAACTAATTAAGCAATATATAATCAACTAATTAAGCAAGATATAATCAACTAATTAAGCAATATATAATCAACTAATTAAGCAATATATAATCAACTAATTAAGCAATATATAATCAACTAATTAAGCAATATATAATCAACTAATTAAGCAATATATAATCAACTAATTAAGCAATATATAATCAACTAATTAAGCAATATATAATCAACTAATTAAGCAATATATAATCAACTAATTAAGCAATATATAATCAACTAATTAAGCAATATATAATCAACTAATTAAGCAATATATAATCAACTAATTAAGCAATATATAATCAACTAATTAAGCAAAATATAATCAACTAATTAAGCAATATATAATCAACTTATTAAGCAATATATAATCAACTAATTAAGCAATATATAATCAACTTATTAAGCAATATATAATCAACTAATTAAGCAATATATAATCAACTAATTAAGCAATATATAATCAACTAATAAGGCAATATATAATCAACTAATTAAGCAATATATAATCAACTAATTAAGCAATATATAATCAACTAATTAAGCAATATATAATGAACTAATTAAGCAATATATAATCAACTAATTAAGCAATATATAATCAACTAATTAAGCCATATTTAATCAACTAATTAAGCAATATATAATCAACTAATTAAGCAATATATAATCAACTAATTAAGCAATATATAATCAACTAATTAAGCAATATATAATCAACTAATTAAGCAATATATAATCAACTAATTAAGCAATATATAATCAACTAATTAAGCAATATATAATCAACTTATTAAGCAATATATAATCAACTAATTAAGCAATATATAATCAACTTATTAAGCAATATATAATCAACTAATTAAGCAATATATAATCAACTAATTAAGCAATATATAATCAACTAATTAAGCAATATATAATCAACTAATTAAGCAATATATAATCAACTTATTAAGCAATATATAATCAACTAATTAAGCAATATATAATCAACTAATTAAGCAATATATAATCAACTAATTAAGCAATATATAATCAACTAATTAAGCAATATATAATCAACTAATTAAGCAATATATAATCAACTAATTAAGCAATATATAATCAACTAATTAAGCAATATATAATCAACTTATTAAGCAATATATAATCAACTAATTAAGCAATATATAATCAACTAATTAAGCAATATATAATCAACTTATTAAGCAATATATAATCAACTAATTAAGCAATATATAATCAACTTATTAAGCAATATATAATCAACTAATTAAGCAATATATAATCAACTAATTAAGCAATATATAATCAACTAATTAAGCAATATATAATCAACTAATTAAGCAATATATAATCAACTAATTAAGCAATATATAATCAACTAATTAAGCAATATATAATCAACTAATTAAGCAATATATAATCAACTAATTAAGCAATATATAATCAACTAATTAAGCAATATATAATCAACTAATTAAGCAATATATAATCAACTAATTAAGCAATATATAATCAACTAATTAAGCAATATATAATCAACTAATTAAGCAATATATAATCAACTAATTAAGCAATATATAATCAACTAATTAAGCAATATATAATCAACGTATTAAGCAATATATAATCAACTTATTAAGCAATATATAATCAACTAATTAAGCAATATATAATCAACTAATTAAGCAATATATAATCAACTTTTTAAGCAATATATAATCAACTAATTAAGCAATATATAATCAACTAATTAAGCAATATATAATCAACTAATTAAGCAATATATAATCAACTAATTAAGCAATATATAATCAACTAATTAAGCAATATATAATCAACTAATTAAGCAATATATAATCAACTAATTAAGCAATATATAATCAACTAATTAAGCAATATATAATCAACTAATTAAGCAATATATAATCAACTAATTAAGCAATATATAATCAACTAATTAAGCAATATATAATCAACTAATTAAGCAATATATAATCAACTTATTAAGCAATATATAATCAACTTATTAAGCAATATATAATCAACTAATTAAGCAAAATATAATCAACTTATTAAGCAATATATAATCAACTAATTAAGCAATATATAATCAACTAATTAAGCAATATATAATCAACTTATTAAGCAATATATAATCAACTAATTAAGCAATATATAATCAACTAATTAAGCAATATATAATCAACTAATTAAGCAATATATAATCAACTAATTAAGCAATATATAATCAACTAATTAAGCAATATATAATCAACTAATTAAGCAATATATAATCAACTAATTAAGCAATATATAATCAACTTATTAAGCAATATATAATCAACTAATTAAGCAATATATAATCAACTAATTAAGCAATATATAATCAACTTATTAAGCAATATATAATCAACTAATTAAGCAATATATAATCAACTTATTAAGCAATATATAATCAACTAATTAAGCAATATATAATCAACTAATTAAGCAATATATAATCAACTAATTAAGCAATATATAATCAACTAATTAAGCAATATATAATCAACTAATTAAGCAATATATAATCAACTAATTAAGCAATATATAATCAACTAATTAAGCAATATATAATCAACTAATTAAGCAATATATAATCAACTAATTAAGCAATATATAATCAACTAATTAAGCAATATATAATCAACTAATTAAGCAATATATAATCAACTAATTAAGCAATATATAATCAACTAATTAAGCAATATATAATCAACTAATTAAGCAATATATAATCAACTAATTAAGCAATATATAATCAACGTATTAAGCAATATATAATCAACTTATTAAGCAATATATAATCAACTAATTAAGCAATATATAATCAACTAATTAAGCAATATATAATCAACTTTTTAAGCAATATATAATCAACTAATTAAGCAATATATAATCAACTAATTAAGCAATATATAATCAACTAATTAAGCAATATATAATCAACTAATTAAGCAATATATAATCAACTAATTAAGCAATATATAATCAACTAATTAAGCAATATATAATCAACTAATTAAGCAATATATAATCAACTAATTAAGCAATATATAATCAACTAATTAAGCAATATATAATCAACTAATTAAGCAATATATAATCAACTAATTAAGCAATATATAATCAACTAATTAAGCAATATATAATCAACTTATTAAGCAATATATAATCAACTTATTAAGCAATATATAATCAACTAATTAAGCAAAATATAATCAACTTATTAAGCAATATATAATCAACTAATTAAGCAATATATAATCAACTAATTAAGCAATATATAATCAACTTATTAAGCAATATATAATCAACTAATTAAGCAATATATAATCAACTAATTAAGCAATATATAATCAACTAATTAAGCAATATATAATCAACTAATTAAGCAATATATAATCCACTTATGTTTGTCCGGAAATATTTTTTTTCTAATGTAAGTGTTTAAGGTGTCAATTTGTCACATTTGCAATCTTTTCCCCCCCCCCCCCTCTCACCACCTCAACCAATTTATGCTACTGTCTGTAGTATACTCTAATTAATGATTAAAGTATATAATGTTTTACAATAGAGTAAAAGGAGTTTATCTAGTGACAACATTTCGTGTTAGAGCTTTTAAGTATCACGCAAAACTATTTTCCCTTAATATTGCAAGTCATTTTAATTTTGCATTTTTTTCTTCTAATTTTAAACACCGTTTTTTATCTGTTTCTACCTCCACAGATACAAAAAAAATGTTTTTGCTAATATATCCATGATATGTCTACTGTTTACCAATGTATGGATAGACGATATAACAGATCTATGTTCCGTAAAATTCAATATTTGTATTTTTAAAATAATTTTGTATACGTGCGTATTTTTGTCTTAAAAAAAAAAAATTTCATATTATTAAAGAGCATTCAACAATTTTTTGTGTGAATTAATTTAAAGACTATAAAAAGATAGACTGTTTATTTTCGTTCGCAGCCAATAAGTCTTAAAAGACTTCAAAACGTGCCTAAAGACTTCCGCTGTATTCAGCTTTCGATTTTAATCTTAATTTTCCATTGAGAAAATCATAGCAAATTACTAAACCGGAAGTCTAGAGGACCAGGTGCGATCGGAAATTCCGAAGCAAAGTATATCAGGTTATCAAATAGCAGAAATATCTTAGAAAGCGGTGAATCTTATTATAGTCTTTGGTTAAATCCGATGTTTATGTTGGTGTACGATTTATCAAACAAGTGTTATTATTATTGGATGATTTTATAATTTTTTTTTTGTTTACAAGGATTATTTAACTAACAATCCAACATGTAGACATTTTTTTTTAAATTCTTGTTATGCGAAATCTTGAAGTTTTTCTTTAAAGTTTATTACCGGACGTCACAAACCAGTTATCAGTTGATGTATTTAATGTGTTTTATTCTATTTTAAAATGTTTTCCTGTATCAATTAGGTGTAATTTTCTTTAGAGTGTTCGAAATAAATGTTTACAATAGATTATCTGAATATTATGTGGTCTTTTATTACGGGTGCTATATGACCTCTAAATAATGACTGAAAATCAAATTTAGAATTACCGATAAATTATTATGATAATGGTTTGCTTGTATATTACTCTGGTGTTTAGTATCTAAAAAATATGTTGCAATAAGTATAATATATTTTTAAATTACATGAAATTTAACGCCCCTCTAAGCTTTAGGCTAACGCCCCTCTAAATCTTTACGCCTTTTTAAACTTTATCTAAACTCTGGTGCCAAACTTTAACGCCTAACCCATCTAAAACGACTGTCAAAACTCAAGCGTAGAGCCAAACAATGACGCAAATCCAAACTTTAACGCAAATCCAAACTTTAACGCAAATCCAAACTTTAACTCAAATCCAAACTTTAACGCCTATCCGAACTCTGGCGCCTATCCAAACTTTAAAGCCTATCCAAACTTTAAAGCCTATCCAAAATTAAACGCCTATCCAAACTTTAACGCATATCAAAACCTTAACGCCTATTCGAACTATGTTTCCTATCAGAACTCTGGCGCCTATTCAAACTTTAACGCCTATCCAAACTTTAAGGCCTATCCAAACTTTATGGCATAATCAAACTTTAAAGCATAACCTAACTTTAGCGCCTGAGGAGGCCACTCTCATCTCCTTAGACACGCTACTATCTCTAAGCTTACCAGTAGGCCTACATTATAATATCATACATTGATTCACTTATTACATGGTTATTCAGGATAAATTTTAAACAAATCGTTTTAATTCTAGTTGAAATATTGGAGCTTATTTGCATAGTATTAATGTATTAGGACTCAAAATGTTAATAATTATTTTGTCTGAGTACTATTCACTTTAAAATACAAATTCAAATATTTAATTAAGATATTTAAAACAAAAAACAATGTTAAAGTAACGTTATGTCTTAAATATTCGTGATGGCTAGGTATTCAATAAGAATTTAGTAATTTGCACCTTTACGTTTGTGAAAGCCAATGTTGAAAACTGATTTTTGTAGGTTCGGGGGATGTGACAGAGAATGTATTGTGATTAGCTTAACGTCAATGTAACAAGTTTCATCTCGATAGTATGGCGCAAAGTGGGTCAAATAACTTTCGAGATTTTAGGCTGTATTCAAAGATAGTTGGTCTTCTAAAGGTATTTTGGAAGTTAACAAAACGATTAAAAAAGTACATACATACATGGCCAATAATATGAATAGAAACAAATCAATACCATCAAACGCAAACAACTGAAATACATGAATTATCAATACAGACTCGAATAAACCTAACTAAAGCAAAATAAACCTAACTAAAGCAAAATAAACCTAACTAAAGCAAAATAAACCTAACTAAAGCAAAATAAACCTAACTAAAGCAAAATAAACCTAACTAAAACAAAATAAACCTAACTAAAACAAAATAAACCTAACTAAAGCAAAATAAACCTAACTAAAGCAAAATAAACCTAACTAAAGCAAAATAAACCTAACTAAAGCAAAATAAACCTAACTAAAGCAAAATAAACCTAACTAAAGCAAAATAAACCTAACTAAAGCAAAATAAACCTAACTAAAGCAAAATAAACCTAACTAAAGCAAAATAAACCTAACTAAAGCAAAATAAACCTAACTAAAGCAAAATAAACCTAACTAAAGCAAAATAAACCTAACTAAAGCAAAATAAACCTAACTAAAGCAAAATAAACCTAACTAAAGCAAAATAAACCTAACTAAAGCAAAATAAACCTAACTAAAGCAAAATAAACCTAACTAAAGCAAAATAAACCTAACTAAACCAAAATAAACCTAACTAAAGCAAAATAAACCTAACTAAAGCAAAATAAACCTAACTAAAGCAAAAAAAACCTAACTAAAGCAAAAAAACACTAACTAAAGCAAAATAAACCTAACTAAAGCAAAATAAACCTAACTAAAGCATAATAAACCTAACTAAAGCAAAATAAACCCAACTAAAGCAAAATAAACCGAACTAAAGCAAAAAAACAACCAACTAAAGCAAAATAAACCTAACTAAAGCAAAAATAACACTAACTAAAGCAAAAAAAACACTAACTAAAGCAAAATAAACCTAACTAAAGCAAAAAAAAACACTAACTAAAGCAAAAAAAACACTAAATAAAGCAAAATAAACCTAACTAAAGCAAAAAAAAACACTAACTAAAGCAAAAAAAAACACTAACTAAAGCAAAATAAACCTAACTAAAGCAAAAAAAAACACTAAAGCAAAAAAAAAAACAACTAACTAAAGCAAAATAAACCCAACTAAAGCAAAATAAACCTAACTAAAGCAAAAAAAACACTAACTAAAGCAAAATAAACCTAACTAAAGCAAAAAAAAAACCACTAACTAAAGCAAAATAAACCTAACTAAAGCAAAAAAAACACTAACTAAAGCAAAATAAACCTAACTAAAGCAAAAAAAACCACTAACTAAAGCAAAAAAAACAACTAACTAAAGCAAAATAAACCTAACTAAAGCAAAAAAAACACTAACTAAAGCAAAAAAAACTAACTAAAGCAAAAAAACAACTTACTAAAGCAAAAAAAACCTAACTAAAACACAAAAAATAAACCTAACTAAAGTAAAATAAACCTAACTAAAGCAAAATCCACTAAATCTTAACAAAAAAACTAGGGGGAAAATCTGTATTACCTATTGACAAAAGAATTTAACTCTACAGATTTAATATCGTCAATGTTTTAACAAATAACAAATCTCAAACAAAACAAGAATGTAAGCTGCTACTACAGTTTGAAACAAATAGACTTCACGCCTTTTTCCAGATTGCAGCTTTGTTTCTAAAGAATAAACACCAACAGTTTGAAAACAATCGGAAACTATTAGGACATCACTATGGCACATTTAGGAATATATTTTTAGTGTTGACTGAGAAATAGCTCTTAAGGACTGGTCCTTAGGGTGAGTCAAGTTATTTAACCCTTTAAGGGCTCACTACTTTGGATATTAAAAAGTCTAAACGGGTTATAATAGGGCCGATCCCAGTTTAAGGCATTCGAAAAGAAAACTGTATGACAAAAATAAAAAAAAAACGCAATCTGATATGGTTCGGTCATGTGTTGCGGCATAATAACCTGCCAAAAACAATCCTCAATGGCACGGTAGAAAGTGGACGTCGGAGAGGCCGTCAATGGAGATGCTGGCTCGAAAATGTAAAATATTGTACAGGGCTGCAGTTGGCTCAACTATTGATAACCGCTCAAAATAGGCAAAAGTGGAGAAAGTTGACTGCTGAGCTGACCATTCACTCCCTTCAACGACCACAACGGTCGAGGGATTGATGATGATGCTTCAGCCTACATAATATTGTATTTTGCTCAAAATCATATTAGTTGAGAAGTTACAGATGATCCTTCTAGACAGAAGAATATTGCATTAGGCGTGTAGTCTTGCATTTTTATTATAGTTTTAAATGATGTTTTGTAGTTTGCCTATTTAATAAAAACTACAAAAAGAATAACCCCTAATATGCCCGTATGCCAGTCTGGAAGAAAGATACTTTATATAAATTAGAACTTCAATATTGCATCTGAAATCCAGCCAACATCGACTCTGCCGCCTAGCTGAATTCTGTTCTTCCTTTAGCCAAGAATCATACTGCAACCCAGCAAAAACAACATACCCTCTTAAACAAGCAATTCACTCTACCAGCAGCAAACATTCTTGTTCTTCTTCATATTACTGTGGAAAACCCGTTAGGACCGAGGATACACATAAAATATTTTAAAAAATCACAATTATCACATCACAACAGTTATAAACAAATGAAAGTGTCGGGTTTTTATTCCAGCCCTTCAGTGCCGATTCGAAAGCCAGTACAGTAGGGGCAGTAATGAAGACTTGTTCCAGGGTGTTCCACAGCCTAACGGCTGACGAAATAAAAGAATATTTGTAGACGTCGGTGCGTGCATGTGGGACATGCAGATGAGCTGATGGCATCGGGTAGAGAGGGACACCTGTTGTATTCGACCTGGCTGCGTGGACATTTCCATATGGCGGTTCACGATCTTGTAAATAGTGGTGACCTTGTTTATCGCTCTGCAGTGTTGTAGTTCTCTATGTCGACCAACCTTGGTCTTGTGGAAAAGTTATCGCAGAGGATAAGGGGTAAAAGAAATCGACTGAATATCATGTTATATATTGTTTACAGTTGTGTTTCAGATAAACTATTTGTTGATCACAGCGGAAACTATCTATTGATCCCAGTATCTTTTAAATATATTTCAATGTGTTACCAATGTTGTCAATTTATTTGATAACAGCTACTAAGTCTTTTAATATATGTAGGACAGCTGTTGTTGTTTTGTTTGTTAAATATGCCTACAATTATTTTTATTTGCATTAAAATAAAAAATATTTATCATTATTTTAAAGAATGAAATTGTTTACTTTAAACTTGAAAAGAAATTATAGGACTTACAAAACGGACAATTAGAACCATCATTTTACTGACACTAGATTTCATAGCGAATGTGATACAAGAAAGTTTACAAGTCCAAGGATATTTTAAAAATACGAATAACGAAAAAGTCTGATAACATAGTGTTAAAATTTGTGTCAGAAATATAATCAAATGGATTTTCAACTACTTTGCGATAGAGCTTAATGAAATCTCACACGGAGCCAATTTGGCATAACTTCTCTTCTACGTTATGCAAAGTTTTCAACATAAATGAAATATTTTGACCAAGTGACCTTATTTTTTGGAGCCGGTTGATATCATATGATAACAAGCGAATATACTACGGCGAATGTTATTAAATAATAAGACGGTTGAATTTCCTCCCCCTCCCCCCTTATGTGTGGGTATCAATGGTTCTGGAAAACACCAGTAGAAAGAATAATTCCACCGCCTAGTCTCACTGGCATTTCCTGAAGGCGACCAATAGAGCACTGTGCATAGCCTGCATAGGGTGTAACTCATGCACACAGACATATAATGAATTAGTGGTGCTGTTTTCATTGCACTACTCTGAATTAGGTATGTTAAACGAAAACCGGAATACCGGATTCCGGTTTTGAAAGTGAAAACCGGTTTTGATTTTCAAAACCGGATTTCGGTTTGTTGGTTGGAAGTTGGAAGGTAATCATTACTTCAAGTAGAAGACTCTTTTTTTTTTCGCTGGTTTTAATGGAAATATTTTAAATAAATAATGTTGGATTCGCACAAAACAATTCCTGAAATGCCTTACTAACACTATTTAGTATTAAATATTGTGTTTCTTGTGTTTCCAAATACAAACTATGGCTTGCGATATAAACAACATCAAACCAATAGTTAAGTTACAGTTACAAATAACATGAAACTTTTTACTTGTCGGTTCATCTTTAGATGTGCGCTGCTCTTTGATGTACGCAATGGAAAGGCGCAAACTAGCCCTTCCCTGTGACCCTGAACAATTCGGCTAGACACCGCGTCTGTGCTTTATTATTAACGGCACTATTAAATACACATTCTTTTGATTTGTTCTACGTGAAACCTTTCAATACATTATTTTACAAGTTACCATATATGCCTCTTCAAATGCTTCTTAATATTATGGTCAACGATAATAGGTAGGCCTACTTTGATTATCACTATTGAAAAATTGAAAGCTATTATCGGTTTTAATAAATTAGACCAATTTTTTTTAGTTCTAAAGAATTGTATGGTAAAGAGTACAAAATCATATTGTATTCACACAAATCTACCCCTTGAATTCTCTACAAAGTATTTTTCAAATATACCTACAAAACTACGTACATTTGGCTTTTCCAGCCCGTGGCATATGACATTGTGTGTGGGGGGAGGCCGAAATCCGGTTTTAAACCGGTTTTATATAACCAAAAACCGGTTTTGGAAAAAAATCGGTTTTAACATCCCGTCTGAATAACGTTTTGTTTTATCCTACTCCAATTGGGAAAACCTGTTTCTTTTTTTAGACATGTGTAGTAATGACGTCAGGGGCCTGGATTTACGATTTACGATTTTTACAAAGCGTTACGAGTCTCTAAAAAATAGAAAGGTACATTTGAGTGTTACAACCAATCTATATACGACAGTTCTATGTATGCCGTACAATGGATCACTTTACTCCAGCTAATACACATGTTTATGTTTGTATCAAATGTTTGCCAAACGTAGGCTACACTGCTAATTAAACGAGTTTTGTGATCAGAGGCGACTTCTCTATGTTTTCATTTAATTCATAATGAGTTTAATGGTTTAATATCTTATGTATTCCTTTTTTATTGTAGATTTTTGGGGGATATGATTCTGGTTAAGACTTTGGAGAGGTTTTAATCAATATATGTTTGCCTTAAGATCCTTGCTGTTGCTAATGCACTTCTTAACGAAAGAACACCTCACTTGTACTATTATGATGTTAGATCTCCGGCTCCTTAACTGCTCAGCTACCCATAACCCACGCGTCCTTCCTGTCCGTCAGTTTAATTGTGAATTCACAAGCCAGGTGCCACCTCATCATGTAGTATTTAGATACAGCTACAATTCAGACATTTCGCTTCGTGTATCTAGTATCTACATTCGTTATAGTATGCAATCGATTTTCTTTGCTTTTCAATTTGTTTTTATTGTTGCACTTAGGTTTGTTGTTCCTTTGTATTAGCCCTAGACTCTAGACGTCATAAAGCTACTTAAAGCTAAGGTGGCCCCAATATCAAAGACATTCTGTTGACTGAGATCACCCCGTTATTTAAGTCGTAAGTATGCATTTGAAAAAAATAAAGAATAGGAAGATCGTACAAAAGATCATAAAAAATTTGCTTCTCTTATAACTGCTAAACTTCAAAAAGGTAAGATGTATATCTCTTTCTCAATTCTCGAATCTTCTCTTACATATCCACTTTCTCTTAACTTACCCAACATTGCCAAATTGGCTAGCTTTTACCCTAACATCTACTAACTCTTCAAGCTTTAATAATCGCCCTTTCTCTTCCTACTTATATATATATCTCTCTCTCTCTCTCTTATATATTCTAGCTTTACTTTTTCTCCTTATATTTATATATTATTATATATATTATATCCATCCTATTCTCGAAACATTCAAATCCATCTAAAGATCACCACTTAGATAACTTCTTCTATGTCTTCTTAAAATCCCAACTCTTCCCATTCTTCTGTGATAATGCGTTTACTAATTCTCAAAGTAATTAATTAGTCCACGATGTTAGTGACTTGCCATTTTGTAATTTCGGCGTTTTCAAGTAAAAGACCTATTTTAGACAAAAACAGGCCTGACCCATTGTTTAACATGGGGCTAGCACAGGGTTTATTCTTTTCAATCAGTGCCTATCATCCATGCGGTCAGACATGCCTGTTGTGTAAATATGGATACGGTTTACATTCAGTGCTTTTAATCAACGCGGAAAGCTCGCTTTGATATGATAAAGGGGTGTTAGTTGAAACACACTCATCGCTCTAAAATATTATTATCTCCCATCTCTTATATCTCTCAACTCTCTCTCTCTCTTCCATCCCTCCTATCTCTCTATACTCACCTATCTATACCATCTCTAATATCTCTCGAACAACTTTACAAACTGTCCAAAATCTTCTCTTCTATTTCTCTGAACACTACAACCTCTAAAATCTTTCTAATCTCTATTATCACACCAATATACCTTATCTCACTTCTATTATATATCTCGCCTACCGCTACTGTCTTTCTCTCCTTTAAATCATATCTCTCCCACATTTTATATTTCTCTTAACCCTTCCCGTACCGACCTACTTCTATCTATGCTGCCTTCAGTTCCGCTATATACGCGCCCGGGACTGTAAGGGTTAACTCTCTACTTCACCTCTCTCACCAATCAACAAATAAGCGAAATTTATTTTCGACATTTTATTTAGCCTTTAAAAATCTTTTTTTTTTCAAACTTCTATCAATAGAATGGAATCCGAAATAATATACTTTCTTGTATTGTGTCTTGTTAGTATCGCTGGATTGATTCACGCACAAGACGGTAAATTATTCAAACCCATTTCTTTCAAATGGATAGTAGGGCGTTTTATTTTAATAAGGCGCGCTGTAGCCGAGCGTTAGGCTGGCGTACTGACAGTCCTGGTTTCGAATATAGTTCCATAGTATGCCGTGGCCAAAGAAACTGGTGAAAGCTGCGTCACCGTTCCATTGGAACTTTTTGGTCCCACGGGTACTTTCCCTTTTTATTATTCGATTAAACTATCAATCTATACAATTACAAACAAAAGAAATGTTTATTTTATGACTTATAATCATGAATGTGTTGATTTTATAAATCTAAAAAAGTATATCCAGCTATACAAATACATAAAACCTTTCGGAATTGAATTGAATTGTTGAATTTCCGGCTCATCAACATCGAAGGTTATATAGGGCCTTTTTGATAACGTTGTTGTCATTTTTCTCTTGTATCCATTTTATTGTTCTTATATCTTTAGATTTTGTTGTACAGTTGTATGTCTTTAATATAGTTTATTATATGTTTTGGCTTAATTTTGCTGAAAAGTTCATGAAGAGTTCTACAGTAATAGAATTTACGTCGAATGTCATCAAATGTGTTACATTCCAACAAAATGTGAGACACTGTTAAGTTGGCATTGCAGAAAACACACATTGGGGCCATTTCTCGTTTTAAGATAAACGAATGTGTTAGTTTCGTATGTCCTGTATGTAGTCTGCAGAGAATAACTGCGTCCTTTCGAACAAGTTGGCCTGTATCATGCCAGGTTTTTGAATTTTCCAAATACTGCAGTTTATTGCATTCGGTTTTCAAGAAGTTAGTCCATGTTTGTCTTTCATGTTTAATTATTAAAGGTTTCAAGTCTCGATATGGTATTGGGATAATACTCTCTGATAACAACAAAAGGCCATTTCCGTTCATTTACTATATTGAACGCGAGATTCTCTATGTTGAACGCGAGGGTCTTATCGGATTTCCCCTATTCCGCTGTTGTTTTTTTAATGTGGCGAGACCTTTTTTCAAAAGTTACGCACCGCAATTTGACGTGGCCAAAGAAACTGGTGAAAGCTGCGTCACCGTTCCATTGGAACTTTTTGGTCCCACGGGTACTTTCCCTTTTTATTATTTGATTAAACTATCAATCTATACAATTACAAACAAAAGAAATGTTTATTTTATGACTAATAATCATGAATGTGTTGATTTTATAAATCTAAAAAAGTATATCCAGCTATACAAATACATAAAACCTTTCGGAACAAAAGGCCATTTCCGTTTATTTACTATATTGAACGCGAGATTCTCTATGTTGAACGCGAGGGTCTTATCGGATTTCCCCTATTCTGTTGTTGTTTTTTTAATGTGGCGAGACCTTTTTTCAAAAGTTACGCACCGCAATTTGACTTTGAGAGTTTGAATGGTGTAGGCTACTTAAAAAAAAAAATACTAGCGTATGACGCAATCTCTATCAAATCATTTCTTTTTTCATTATAGATGTTTGCATTATCTTTTAAGTAAAAGTAACCACATGTTTCAATTATTTCATGGATGCACGTCGCTATTGATAGCATCCTTTAATAGGGGGAATTTCTACACTCTATAAATTAAATTATACTAATTATAAAGGACAAGTGACAAGTTATAAATGATTACTTTTAAATAGCACAAGCCTGACAGAAACAATTTGTATGCATGTGCCAGGGCGACAGGACACAATATAAAAAACTAAATACCGAAAGAAACATTCTCAATCCTGTTTTAGTGATACAATAAGCAAGAACAAAAATTAAATACCGAAAAAAATCGTTATCACTATCGTTTTTATTGCATTGAAATATTATTATCTTTTTTTAATTATTATTTACCTTTTTTTCATTGTTTTGTATTTGTGTTTTTTTTTCTTTTAGATAGTATATTATTGTTAATGTAATATTATTATTAACAAGTCAAGTCAACACAAATGTTCGCTACATTTTAATATAGAATTGAAAAACCCGGACGAGTCTTTTCGGCTCTTGTGTTTAGGGTGTAACACTCTAGGTTTGAGCAATTCTTTTCCGGGCTCCAACCACCACAGGGCGTAACGCTCTAGGTTTGAGCAATCTCTGTCCGGGCTCCAGCCACCCCAGGGCGTAACGCTTAGGTTTGAGCAATCTCTGTCCGGTCTCCAGCCACCCCAGGGCGTAACGCTTAGGTTTGAGGAATCTCTGTTCGGGCTCCAGCCACCCCAGGGCGTAACGCTTAGGATTGAGCAATCTCTGTCCGGGCTCCAGCCAACCCACGATACACCGAAGGAGTGGCGTGCCGTGTAACAGGGAAGGTTTCCGCAGCCTAGCGATCGTTCACAGCGGTTCCCCTAAGGATTATTATCGTGGTGGCTCGCCAGTATACCTGCACTGTCATCCAGTAGCACAAATCCTATACTATAGGTACATGCATCCAGGCACCGGGTGTTTCTCGAGACGGGATTACAGCATCCATTGTTTCCTCCCCACCGAGACCAGTGGCCTCTCGGCAGTTTAATGGATCTCGGGGGCTGTTCCCCATGCCTTCTCCCGCCGGTGTATTCTTAATGGGAATGTATCGGCGGTTTACACACTACGCCAGTCTTTTAGACCAGAAGCTTGACAGAAACAATTAAAAAGAACAAAAACTAAACACCCCGAAAAGAAACGTTCTCACTCCAGTTTTTATTGTAATATTGTCTTTTGTCTCCCTCTCTTAACAAAACACATTGTAGTCATTCTTTTCTCCGTCATTTTGACGGGCATAACCACTAGTATTTTAATAATTGGTGGAAATATTGGAGGAATTGGTTATTTGGAAGCTGGGTAAGATGGAATATATTCGAAATTTGGCGAAGCGATCAGCTAGATGAGGCAGAGGTGAGCTAAAAAGGTTAAAATAGGCTAGTTGGGGAAGATATTTGCTTGATAGGGCAGCACTAACATAGATGAGGCAAAGATTATAAAGATAGGGCAGAGATGTGCTAGATAGAGAAGAGATGAGCTAGGTGGACAGAGATGTGCTAGATAGAGAAGAGATGAGCTAAGTGGACAGAGATGTGCTAGATAGAGAAGAGATGAGCTAAGTGGACAGAGATGTGCTAGATAGAGAAGAGATGAGCTAAGTGGACAGAGATGTGCTAGATAGAGAAGAGATGAGCTAAGTGGACAGAGATGTGCTAGATAGAGAAGAGATGAGCTAAGTGGACAGAGATGTGCTAGATAGAGAAGAGATGAGCTAAGTGGACAGAGATGTGCTAGATAGAGAAGAGATGAGCTAAGTGGGCAGTCCTCGAATGACAGTCACTTGAGCATCCCTCGCATTTAAACAGCGAGGATGACTGTGTGGGGGATGCTTTTGCCTTCCTACTTTTCCTTTGGTCGATGTGAGCTCCAACCATTTTTGCCTCTATGGAGGACATCCCATTGTAAATGGCCTTAGCCCTTACTACACGGTTAGCTGTAGCCTCCTCCCATGAATCCTCGTCTATATCCATTTCTCTGAGGTCCGCTTGCACACTGTCCTTTGGTATTCAGCCATCATTAATTCGCCTGGGGTAGCCAAGCCAATGCATGTACATTGATAGAACAAGTAAAATTAATAATAAATGTGTATGTCTAATATGTATGTTTGGATTACCGGTAATTTAAATATGTATGGATGCTGAGAGTGGATAAAAAATAAAAAAGAATGAATGAATTTAAATTTGAATTAGTTGGAAACTCTTTGTTTGTAAAAACAATTTGTCTTCTATCCCCTTAAATTTGTATGAACTGTTCTTCTATTCCCTTTTCTTTATGTATATAAAAGAGATTGTACATGTAAAAATAGTGAATAAACATTTTTGGAGAAAAAAAAAAGTGATAGTATTGCATACATGCTTGGTATTTTTGCCTGGCCTGTGAAAACAATACGTTTTTTTTCTTTTACAGTGCACCAAGGGCATTTTAAGCTACACAATTTAGCACGCAGTTTATCTTTACTTTTAGAGAAACAACATTATCATGATCTTTATCGTTGCTCTTAAAGAACCAATATAAAATGGTGGTTATGTTTATCTTTAAAGTAAGTAAAGTACCAGTCGGACAAAACTGATCCTAGGGCTGGTAAAGCAGCCTTCGGCAGTTGCTGTGGCCACGTCGTTCTAGGGGATGTGTGGCCAGAACAATGTTTATCTTTAGAGAAGCAAAATTGTGAATGGCAGCTATGGTTGTTTTTAAAGTTACCTACGTGTCCAGTGGCATGATGATGATTTCTTTTGTCAGGGTTCTAGCTGTAGTTATTAAATTTAACATTGACAAAGTCAACACAAGAAATAAAAGCACCAAAACTCTTTACTCGGAACACATAGGTACACACCACATAAAACATCTGATCTCAAGGAGTGGTGACTAAAGAAGTAATTGAATAGACAAGGTGAAAGACACACCAAGTTTAACCATTGGCCCCAACCAATACAAATAAAAGAGCTATAACAATCATAAAAAGGGGGAATATCGCATAGGCGTGACCTCCTACGTAACAATAAGGAAACATAATTAACATAAGAGCTTATCTTATCTTATATATTACCGACGCTCCTTCTATAAAGAAGATTATTGCGTCCTACGCTTATCAGTGTTTCGAGTCTAGTCTTGCATCTTTATTAATGTTTTAAATGCTGTTAAGTTACTGGTTTTCCTGATTTGTTCAGACAACCCATTCTATGCCTGAATGTCACTCGGGAAGAAAGAGTACTTATATGCATATGTTTTCGCATAATCCTATATTGCATACAGTTGTATTTTTACAACACTTGTTTACATACAGAATTTTTATATTTTTCTTTCGCTTTTTCTACAATATTTTGTTTTGTTTCGTTCCCGAGGCAGTTTGGTTTTGTACATATCCTATACAAGAACTCATTTATATATAAGTTATTTTTGTCTCATTTTACATTTTTACAAGCTTTGCTATGGTGGTCCGATACAGTAAGTAAACTTTGCATCATTGATTATATTTAACATGTAGTTTTACACTTAAAACATTTTTTTTTGTGAAACTAAACTCATATCTCAATGCAAAAAGAAGTTATTTTTGTGTTCTTTCCTTATACTTTTCATATTATAGCAGTAACTTTGTATGTTGTAAAATCGCAACTCCATGCAACTGAGCTAAAAAAAAATCTGAGATTACACGACATAGAGCCACACCCCCTTTTCTAAATATACTGTTCTTTATAGTTTTTATATTATAATATAAAGTAAATAATGTCCAAATAATCAATTATATTTCTTAATTTTGTTCTTTTTTTAATATAATTCAGTAAAAATAGTTAAATAGAAGTATATTTATTTATTTATTGTTATTATTAGTTATTAGTTATAAATGACAGGCCTAGTTAGGCCTAGACTTAGTACTAAATCTATACAATTTATAATTATATATATATATAAATATATATATATATATGTCTAATTATTTGCAATTATTATTTTTAATTAGGCTTGCATTATGGAGCCCAAGGTCTTTTACAGGAAAAAAATACTCTTCCATTGTTTTGAGGGAAATGCCTTCGGACACCGGAGACTTTGATTTGTCTGATAATGATACGTCATTGGACTAAGATACCAGTATTGTACAGTTTCCATACCGAAAAGGTGATTGAAGGTAAATTTAAATTTAGGTTAGTTTTATTTTATTGTGTAATATATATTTATAGTTCACCGGACTGTCAACCGACACGTCGCGGGTTCCATCTCTGCCACCAACTGATCCCTACCACCCTGCAGGAGTTTTGGGCCTAGTGGACATAGATCTAATTAACTTCTATCTGGAAGGAATGTCTGTAAAACTAAAATAAATAAGTACATTTAGTAGATTTAGTTCAAATTATAAATCATTGTTTTCTTTCTTCTATAAAGATGCAGAATCAGATGTTGAGATCAATAATGATTGTATTGAACCAGAGGAACCACCCAGTCAAGCCGAGGACTTCTTTGGAAGGTGTTGTTATCCGATGAAGATTTGAGGACTAAATTGCCTGCATTCACCAGTCAAATAACAGACGAGTGTGTTCCGAGACAACAAAATGTCATATACGCTAATTTTCTTACTAATGTTTGTTTTTAGTTCTCTAAAAAAAATTATTGAATAACTAATAATTTAGTATTATTAACATTTTCTCATTCCTTTAGTTTGAATTATTTTTATTTGTGCATGCCAAATTTATTCAGAATCTATGTGTGAATAATTCTTTGTAGTAGCATTATGTCAGTATGAAAATTTTACATGAGCTATAAACCTTTTTTATAACTTATTTTAATAAAATACCTCACAAAAGACTTCAAAATCTTTTTATAATCATGTTCAAATGTAATTGTTGTCATTGTGGTTGTAAATTTGTGTAAAATTGCAATTATTTAATTTTTGACATTGTGATGCCTTCTTGAAAAAAAGTTGCTCGGTTGCACACAGTTGCAAAAATGCAACGACCAAAATCAACACTAAATATCACTTTTTTTTGGATTACACTCTGAAAATTTTTTTTTCTTTATCCATTAGAAGAACAAAAAACACAATGAAAATTTTTTTGAACTTCAAACCTAAATTCATGCAATATAGGGATAAATGATATGGAAATATATATGAATTGATAATATTTTTTTCGGAATATTTCAGGTAAAGCATTTAAAGCCTTTGCCTCCGTCTATGTCGCTAGGTTTCGATCTCTAAATGATACTACAGTGCTTAATGTAACCTCGGTTTTCTTAACCTTTTTCGAATATCCTCTGAAGTGTCCTGTGATTCACGAATGGACGGATGGACAACATTTTGTATATGAACTTCCTTTTTACACAACAGAGGCAGCAAATTTGACGTCGAGAGCTATACTTTTAATGAAAATTGGTTAAATAAAAGGTAATGTAGTATATTATTACATGTATTGATTTATCATAATATTGGTATTTTATATGTATTCACAATAACGATTATATTTTATAAATACATATCATAACAAAACTTAACAATAATTATAGGCCTAAATTAGGAAATAAATCTCTGGAATCACAATCGAATTATGTAGGATAATAAACTATTTCAGTTCTATATCACATTCTGTCTCCACACAGCAGTAGTGACATCATTACAGCTGCTGCAGCTACATTAACAATTGATGACATTAAGAAAGGGAAATGTACAGTTGAATATACTTTACATGAGAAAATATACTCTGCTGATTACAGCAGATGTCCTGGACCAGATGTAAGTACAACGTTAATATTATTCATTTTATTAGCTTAAAGTATTTTGAATCTGTGTGCGTTTGATCATTAATGTTTAAAGAATAGTGCTACCGTTTTTATAATCTTTCTAGTTCCATGATCAGGATAGAGTTTTACGTTTGCTTTAATACAACGTGCATGAGTGTCATGGTGAGTTTGCGTGACACCCACGCCTCATTTAACGATGTTTGTGTCATGGGTAACGACGCTGACACATTTGCAGTATGAATGACTTAGTACAGCATGAAAAATGTTTTATTACATTGTTACGTATGTCGGTCATAGAGGAATGACGTAATAAGGCATTGACCTCTTAACAAGTGCGTATTAGAGTCCAAGGTTTGACCTTTGTGCCCTGAGGGCAGTTTAAATAAAATAATTCGTCCAACCCCGTGGAAATTGAAGGTTATAAGTCTGGATCGCAGTATTCTATAGAGCAGGAGATTAAAATGCGTATTAGAACCCTGTAGAATCTTCGATAATAGTTTTCTTTGTAAAGTCCCTACCTCCTTAAAGTTAGTTCAGTTTGAACGTTTGTAGAGAGAAGTCGCTATATTGATACTTGTATATTTTATGCCATTTAATGAAACACTTATGTTGCCATCAGTTGATGCATTTATTTATCGTTTATATTGAGTCTACAATTTAAATAAAATTGTTTATTCAACAACTGGAGTAGTTTGATCTATCATTGTTGAAAGAAAGGTGTTGAAGATAATTATACCGAATATAACTACATTACTGCATAGACCTGTCCGTCAAGGAACCCCTAGCTTGGACTTCAGATCAGCAGAATCTAGAGACTTCTAATAAAGATACAACTATAGATTGAATCCGATTTAACGAGTCGTAATAATAGTCATCATAGTGACAGTCCATAACAACATTAAATTGGTACGAACCCTCAGTGGGCTTTATAACCAAGTCTAGTAACAGGATATACATAAATGAAACATAGGCAGTGGTTTGCTTATTATTTCTATAGGCTCAAGCATTCCATCAGATCTCCACATTGATGGACACAAGTAAGGTTGTGGCCGAAGATGAGTCGGCTTGAGAATGTTACTACGCGTCTAGAGGGAGCGCCGGTTGGGCGAATGTGGTGGACCGGAAACTACTTGAGATCAATGGCCTTTGTAACTCTGGTCAACTGTCCGACCAGAGTAAGATTAATATAACCAGGCAATTTCTTGTGATCTAGAACAAAGAACGCAACGGAGGAATGTAAAACGATGTACAAGGTCGTCCCTCACACCCCTTGTGTTGTGCATGTGGGTGTTGCGTAACATAAAGGTGGACGATCTATCCTTGACATACCATCCACATAATGTGCCATGCCTGTTGGTGTAGACAACAAATCATGTCTTTACCCGTATCTTTCCTTCTGGTAAACATTTCTTAATCTTAGTCCAACTGAAACGAACCGATCTTGAACTATTATCAGTGCGTATTTAGGCATGTACCACATGCTCCATTGCAGCAGGGGCCCCCACACAAAAGGGGCCCCCACACATAACAAAAATACATTTTTTTGTGACATCCCCATTCTTTCGTTGAAAATGTAAAATAAAATTCATTTATTACCCTACAATTTTAAGCGCTCCAGTCCAAGCAAGCTAAGCGCAACATCCAATTTATGATTTTACAGACTGTAACATGAATTAACGGCACTTTACTGACGTATGTAGAAGTCAGGGCTAGGCCACGAAGAGCCCCCACATAAATTTGGGAACAGGACCCCCACAATCCTAAATACGGCCCTGACTATTATATTTAGGGGCCATTAGACACACCGTTACAACATGTTCGTCACATTAGCTTACTTCTCTAGTAGGCCTAACTACCATTGTAAAATTACCTTTAATAATGCCAAAATTGTCTTCATATGTGATATCACGTTTTGTTAAACCAAATGTAATAGGCTACTTTATGAATATGATTTGAACAGAAGTTCAACGAACAGGAGATTATAAAAGCCAAATCTCTCGACTGTAACTATCTAATTTATGGAAGACCAGGACTACACGTTTGGTTAGCTAGAGAGGAAAGGTAAGTTTCTATATTTGTTCGTGTTAAATGTATTAACATTTATTATAATATATACTTATTAGCCTGTTTTAAAGAAGTCGTTATTAAGCAATAAAATAATTGTTTAGTTAATTGAACCGTTAGTCTATACATTTTTTTCTACAAGTTTATTTTTATTTCAAGTAATATTACTTTACAAAAAAAGATTGTAAATCCACGAGCAACACCGGACAGTTTAGATTTTTGTTACATAAAAGGACTTGCCTATTTGTTACCCGATGACATTATTTATTTTAAATTACTTTCCTAAAATCTTCAGTAAAAAATAAAAAAATAAAAAAAATTATTAGAATTAAAGCTTTCTGTTCATTGTAGCTTATAAATGTTTTATCTGTAGCGTATACAGCTTATACAGGTCTGATTTCTTTTCACCCGGGCAACGCTGGGGAAACGCTGGGCAACACCGGGCAATTAAGCTTGTTACATATATTTCAATGTAAAAGTGTAAAATCATGAGTAAACTCACTACATTTAGAAACATGAAAATTAAAAATCAAATAAGTAAAGGGTAACATTTTAACTTAGAAATACAGTGAGACCATCTAGTGAAATAATCACAAAGATAGACTTTTTAGTTATTAGAATATTTGTATTTTTCCATATTGTGCTTTGAAATGACATAAATCATCGTACAAGAAAAATAGTTCTAACAGTCAGCATAGTCTTTAGTTAAAACAATTATCGTAATACAACACTTAACTCAAATCTAAGATGGGCTTAGAAAGCATGGGAAAAGGGTAACTAGCAATTTTGATGTAATAAAACAAAGTTTGAGACAATTTTCGTTGCATAAATAGTAGTCATTTTTGATATGTAATAACTACTCTGTATTAAATAACAACAAATTTACAGACAAGCTATGTACTAACAGGTGAAGAAAAGTTATAATAAATAAGGTATGTGAAATGTACACACACACAAAATATATACTAAGAAAGTCATTACAATTGTCATGCACAGCAGAGTAAATAAGAAAAATGTGTATAACTAAGTAGTATTTAAATTGATTTATAATTCATAATTGGAATCCATGTATTAAGTTTATCCATTGAAATAAATAACAAATTATTTATACTTTGACAAAATAGTTTCTGCTTATTTTCAATTTGTACAATTTTAGATTTTACCCAAAGGATAAAAAATAGGAATATATATTTACGGATGGAACATCCTTTAAAAAAGGTTTACAATCAGGTTTTGTTATGCTAGTAAAATATCCTGACGCAGTATGCCATGAGCTCTGCAATTCCTGTGGGAAAACCCGCAGTATATTATATATAATATCATAGACTATAATAAGATGGACCGCTTGCTCTATTTTTAGAGCTTATATCAACTTTTTTTCCGTGCGCAACCAATAAGGCTGTCTTATATTACTTCTAATCGCCTCGTTGTTTCCTAAATGTTTCCGCTTTATACACCTTTCGATTTTAATTTTTAATTTTGCATTGAGAAAATCGAAGCGATTCAATAAAAGGAAGTACAAAGGAAATAACGAATCGGAAAGTCCGAAAATCAGTGTTTTGAGACATCATATAGCAGAAATACTAAAGCAAGCGGTCCATGTATATTATAGTCTATTATAATATGTAGCTGAAACGATTTCAATTGAAGCAGCATTAGGCAATATGACTGCAATTTTCACATCCAAAACAACAAATCGAAGTGATTTTGACATCTTTCCTGGCTGCAAGTTTTTACTGTCATCAGAATAGCGTCTATATCACAACAACAGCTAAAAAACGGAACAATATGTTAGATCTAGTAGTTAGTTAAAGAAAAATATATAAATGAAATTTAGAACAAAAATTAACTACAATCTTTTTTTATTCCATCAGCAATGAACTTCCAAATGCATTTCAACCCTTGACACAGCCGTGTTAACTGTAATTATAGACAAAATATTAATAATGTTGTTAGTCCCTAATATCCGAGGAGGACAAATGATACAATTTCAAAGAATATAAAGTAATACTAATTTTATTTAGGGAAAAAAGGAAAATGTTTATTAATAAAAAATGTTTTATTTCACTCATCTCAACCCACTTTGTAACAAGAAAATAATGAAAAAATTGAAATTTGAAAAAAAGAATGCTTATACATTAAACAGCAATACTAATTCAATGAATGAGTGTCCTTTGTTTTTCATTTCTAATTTTGTGTTGTTGTTTTCTTTGTTTTCTTAAATTTATTGAGTCGAGATCACAAATATAACAGAACGTACGAACTTTTTTGATTCGATACTGTGTTACAGATCATTTAGTATTTAAGTATATGTAGTGATAATCGCTTTACATTACAAGAATTAAAAATCAATTGTAATACTCTTTAGACGTGAATAACGAACTTTACATCACTGGACAATCGTTTCGCGATTTCTTTATCATTACTAGTTCTTTTCATAAAGTTCTTATTGTATTGTTTAAAATATGCCGAAAATCCATCGCATATAAAGATACTGATGGCATGTGCAAATAATTCTTTAAAGCGATAAATATAATCCAATACTTATAGTGTAGTGAAATATACATAAAGCATGGCCAAAAGCGTTGGCACACAAAAGGCCGTCGGTTCCCTCCTAGATCTAAAAAATCAGACTCAGAAAAGGCCGTCCGTTCGCTCCTAGCATTAATTCAAATACTACATTCAGAAATTAATATATTGTTCCATATATATTATTATTATTGGTATACATCTCACTGGCAAATTTGATGCAGTTGATATAAATAACTAACGCATAAAAACAAAGTTTTATTACACTCCCTTTCTTTGTAAACTAAGTTTATATTTAATTTATATTTTGATAGATTAAAATATATAATGATCTAAGTAATATCATACATTATGAATTTCCACACAAAAAATTTGCGCATCCTTTTTTTTTTTTTTGGTTTGGCCCGCAAAAACCACAAAAAGAGAACTCGCTTTGTTTCGGCTATATTATGTAGTTTTCATTCTATTTATTTCGTAAAAACTAACATATCCGAAAAGTTTATTTACTTCCGTCTCTTCCGGTAGAGGCAGCCATGTTTTACGTAAAAAAAATTCGATTCGCAAATTGGTCGAAGGTTTTAGTGACTTTTCCAAAGGCTATGATGCTGAAAATTTAATAGAATGTATTGTTAGTGGCAACAAGTCTGCTGCCCAAGTTTCAGCTCCATTAAACGACAGAAAGTGGTAGAAAAATCGATGCAAAGTTTTCAAAGCAAGCACGCATCCAACTAACAAAGCAGACAGACAGACAGTACGAGTTAAAAGAAAGGGAGTAAAAATATATTTTATTTTGTATTGCGCAGAAATGAACATAATACTTTATGTAGCAACTCAACAAACAATCAAATACCAACATGTCATATTTAAAAAAAATCACTATCAAGAGTCTTGCTATAAGCTTTACTTTTAAGTTTTCTAATGGGACATAAGCGGGGAAAAAAAACGGAATTGTAGGGCATGTATGCAAGATGTGAAAAAACACTTACAAGAAAGCTAGCCTGGTTTAAACATAGATAGTCTGCGTAAATCGCTCATGTCAAGTACAGAAGGCCAGTGGGGATGAAAAGAGTTAGCGCACAATGATCAAAAAGGGCTTATGGAATTTCCGGCATTCCCAAAACTAGTGTGGTCAACGTTCATTGAATACTTTGTACAAACAACGAAGTAAACTGTTTTCTATACAATTATTCCCTACAAGCCAACATCCGATACATCACAAGGCAGCAATTTTTCGTTTGTTAGAGTGTAAAGATTTGGTTTGTTTAATATTGATAAAGTACTTAGAAAACATTTTTTTAAAACACAAGTTAAAGAAATATAATATAACAGGATTACACTTTTTATTATGGGAAATTATAACTTAGATCTATATCATGGTAATAAAACTAGCACAGCTGCTAATAAAGAGTTGATGGATCTGAAATTGTGGATATTTTACGCAAACGTGTTAAAACCTGTGGAAAAATAAAACAAATGATTAGAAGTAATCTTTCGAATAATATAATTAAAAAATAATAATAATATAAAAGTAATGCCACACGTTATTTAGATTTAAGAGATGATACATTTTCTTCGGAAATTTCTAATCCCATTATAAAGCTAATGCTCTTCTTCTGCTTTTGTTAACCAAACCGCAGAGCTGTTTCCTCTCTTGCAATCAATGTATTACATATTTTATGTATTAGTTGTGGTAGGTTTAGCAGCAATAATGCACGTTTGAAGTTTGGTTAGTTTTTGCCATTCCAGTAGTATAATTATTATGTGGTCTACAGTTTCATCAGTGGACAGTGGAAATATCTGAATCTAGTTTTATGTCTTGGTTCTGTTGAGGTCAAAGCTAAGGACTCTTATAACTAAAATATAGTGCATTGTTCTTTGCAGGTTAGGAACAGTATATGGTCTTGCTTATGGTGCATGTTTATGTTATGTGTACATTCGTAAAAGCTACGAAAAATTTAGCCTTCATTTAATTTGAATGTCCCTTTGCTTAATACTATAATATTTTCTTCCTAATTAGAATGTTTGATCATTTTAAGCAAACAGTTATTTTGAGGTAAAGACATTATATATAAATAACAAAAGACAATTTGGGAAGATTCTAAATAACTTGAAATTGCGATATAGTTAGACCAAGAATGGCAAATGACTTGAAATTGCAATATAGTTAGACCAAGAATGAAGAATGACTTGAAATTGCGATATAGTTAGACCCAGAATGACAAATGACTTGAAATTGCAATATAGTTAGACCAATAATGACAAATGACTTGAAATTGCGATATTGTTAGACCAAGATTGACAAATGACTTGAAATTGCATTATAGTTAGACCAAGATTCCAAATGACTTGAAATTGCGATATAGTTAGACCAAGATTCCAAATGACTTGAAATTGCGATATAGTAAGACCAAGAATGACGAATGACTTGAAATTGCGATATAGTTAGACCAAGATTCCAAATGACTTGAAATTGCGATATAGTTAGACCAAGATTCCAAATGACTTGAAATTGCGATATAGTTAGACCAAGATTCCAAATGACTTAAAATTGCGATATAGTTAGACCAAGATTCAAAATGACTTGAAATTGCGATATAGTTAGACCAAGAATGACGAATTACTTGAAATTGCGATATAGTTAGACCAAGATTCCAAATGACTTGAAATTGCGATATAGTTAGACCAATATTCCAAATGACTTGAAATTGCGAAATAGTTAGACCAAGATTCCAAATGACTTGAAATTGCGATATAGTTAGACCAAGATTCCAAATGACTTGAAATTGCGATATAGTTAGACCAAGATTCCAAATGACTTGAAATTGCGATATAGTTAGACCAATATTCCAAATGACTTGAAATTGCGATATAGTTAGACCAAGATTCCAAATGACTTGAAATTGCGATATAGTTAGACCAAGATTCCGAATGACTTGAAATTGCGATATAGTTAGACCAAGAATGACGAATGACTTGGAATTGTGATATAGTTAGACCAAGATTCCAAATGACTTGAAATCGCGATATAGTTAGACCAAGATTCCAAATGACTTGAAATTGCGATACAGTTAGACCAAGATTCCAAATGACTTGAAATCGCGATATAGTTAGACCAAGATTCCAAATGTTTTGAAATTGCGATATAGTTAGACCAAGATTCCAAATGACTTGAAATTGCGATATAGTTAGACCAAGATTCCAAATGACTTGAAATTGCGATATAGTTAAACCAAGATTCCAAATGACTTGAAATTGCGATATAGTTAGACCAAGATTCCAAATGACTTGAAATTGCGATATAGTTAGACCAAGAATGACGAATGACTTGGAATTGTGATATAGTTATACCAAGATTCCAAATGACTTGAAATTGCGATATAGTTAGACCAAGATTCCAAATGACTTGAAATTGCGATATAGTTAGACCAAGATTCCAAATGACTTGAAATTGCGATATAGTTAGACCAAGATTCCGAATGACTTGAAATTGCGATATAGTTAGACCAAGATTCCAAATGACTTGAAATTGCGATATAGTTAGACCAAGATTCCAAATGACTTGAAATTGCGATATAGTTAGACCAAGATTCCAAATGACTTGAAATTGCGATATAGTTAGACCAAGATTCCAAATGATTTGAAATTGCGATATAGTTAGACCAAGATTCCAAATGACTTGAAATTGCGATATAGTTAGACCAAGATTCCAAATGACTTGAAATTGCGATATAGTTAAACCAAGATTCCAAATGACTTGAAATTGCGATATAGTTAGACCAATATTCCAAATGACTTGAAATTGCGATATAGTTAGACCAAGATTCCAAATGACTTGAAATTGCGATATAGTTAGACCAAGATTCCAAATGACTTGAAATTGCGATATAGTTAGACCAAGATTCCAAATGACTTGAAATTGCGATATAGTTAGACCAATATTCCAAATGACTTGAAATTGCGATATAGTTAGACCAAGATTCCAAATGACTTGAAATTGCGATATAGTTAGACCAAGATTCCAAATGACTTGAAATTGCGATATAGTTAGACCAAGAATGACGAATGACTTGGAATTGTGATATAGTTAGACCAAGATTCCAAATGACTTGAAATCGCGATATAGTTAGACCAAGATTCCAAATGACTTGAAATTGCGATACAGTTAGACCAAGATTCCAAATGACTTGAAATCGCGATATAGTTAGACCAAGATTCCAAATGATTTGAAATTGCGATATAGTTAGACCAAGATTCCAAATGACTTGAAATTGCGATATAGTTAGACCAAGATTCCAAATGACTTGAAATTGCGATATAGTTAAACCAAGATTCCAAATGACTTGAAATTGCGATATAGTTAGACCAAGATTCCAAATGACTTGAAATTGCGATATAGTTAGACCAAGAATGACGAATGACTTAGAATTGTGATATAGTTATACCAAGATTCCAAATGACTTGAAATTGCGATATAGTTAGACCAAGATTCCAAATGACTTGAAATTGCGATATAGTTAGACCAAGATTCCAAATGACTTGAAATTGCGATATAGTAAGACCAAGAATGACGAATGACTTGAAATTGCGATATAGTTAGACCAAGATTCCAAATGACTTTAAATTGCGATATAGTTAGACCAAGATTCCAAATGACTTAAAATAGCGATATAGTTAGACCAAGATTCCAAATGACTTGAAATTGCGATATAGTTAGACCAAGATTCCAAATGACTTGAAATTGCGATATAGTTAGACCAAGATTCCAAATGACTTGAAATTGCGATATAGTTAGACCAAGATTCCAAATGACTTGAAATTGCGATATAGTTAGACCAAGATTCCAAATGTCTTGAAATCGCGATATAGTTGGACCAAGAATGACGAATGACTTGAAATTCGATATAGTTAGACCAAGAATGACGAATGACTTAAAATTGCGATATAGTTAGACCAAGATTCCAAATGACTTGAAATTGCGATATAGTTAGACCAAGATTCCAAATAACTTGAAATTGCGATATAGTTAGACCAAGATTCCAAATGACTTGAAATTGCGATATAGTTAGACCAAGATTCCGAATGACTTGAAATTGCGATATAGTTAGACCAAGATTCCAAATGACTTGAAATTGCGATATAGTTAGACCAAGATTCCAAATGACTTGAAATTGCGATATAGTTAGACCAAGATTCCAAATGACTTGAAATTGCGATATAGTTAGACCAAGAATGACGAATGACTTGAAATCACGATATATTTAGACCAAGATTGTTAAATCTCAAAGTGTTTCGATTTTCAACCTTTGACCCCTCCTACTTGGATTGCTACCTTACATCAATAAGGGAAATATAGAATTCGAACACTAGTCTAGCCAACCGATGCCCAAGTGTATCGGGACAAAAGCAACCAATAGGACATACTTCATCAGTAACTCTTTGAACACCAATGGTTTCATTAAAAATAATAATTTATTCTTTCACTAATGTAGTATTGGTGTATTTGAAAGAGTTTATTTGCGCTCAAAATGCGAATTCTTTCTCTTCTCCTTATAATTAATAACCATAATACATGTAAAGATAAAATAAATTGCATCGTGTACATCTGAAATTAAGTATTATATTTTAAAAGTTGTAAGCTGTATCATAATAGCTTAGTTTTATAAAATGAAAATCTGCATTAAACATGTTTAAATCTATATACAGACACATACTATACGCTTGGTTTTCGTACGCTTGGTTTTCGATTTCACATGCATATCTGTAGCTTGCATTGCACAATTGATGGTGAATCATTTTATCAGTTGGATTGAAGGTGAAACAGGTGTAGATTGTGTCGTCAAAACCTGAAGCATTTTTGAATAAATTAATTGTAAAGTTACGTACAATTGCATGCATGCAATTTTCGACATCCACCTGGCTGTCTAAATATTTGCAATAAAATTGCATGGATATACAATACAATAGAGGGAACCTTACCATTCTAAGTGGCGCATTAGATTTTTGAGAATAATAAAATTATAGTAAATCGCGTGTCAATAAAAGGCCTCAGTGTCTTAGCTATAGTACACAAAACGCATGTTTAGATTTTTACTATTAAAAGGGTAAATGTAAAACACTGTAATAATATTGGTTATTATAATGTAAAAATGGTATCATCAACATTATTTACCATTGGTAGCAAATAAGCGATCACTCGCATTCGTCACAAACGCATGAGAACTTACGTGAGAGAGGCGAGGGCTGTGGAAACCTAAATGAAAATGTATAACAGGGAGAAGCGAGATCTGAGGATTCCGATCTGACCCGGGTCAGACCCGGATCCAAAATGAACTATGGAAACAAGCATATTAAAGAAATGTAGAACGTGATTCGGATCATTTGGATCCGGGTCTTTTGGCAGTGATCGGCTTTCGGATCCGTTCCTTTAAAAGACCCGAATCATTCGATCAGTTCCCTCTATAAATTGCTGAAAAGTTAGTCTGCGCATGCGCGACCGCCGATTAGCTCTCAAGTCTTCCGGTGTAAATAAATATGTAGAATGGTAAACTGTATCGCAAGGCACTGTCTATAGATCTATTAACGGACGCTACACCCTTGACACATAGTATTGTGTATTAAAAATTATAATGCCTGGTAGCAATTGTGCAATTCTTGGCTTTTCAGCATGTTATACTTGACAAAGGGGCTTACATTTTTTTTATTTACACCGGAAGACTTGAGATCAAAGAAGAGGCCGCGAATGCGCAAACTATTTATTGGGCTCTATAAATAGAGTCTTGTTATCTTATGTGTTATTGCTTAGCTATGAGTTCTTTATACAGTCTTCAACCAGTTTTTTCAATGTTGTATAAACTAGTTATCCATTTTCAAAGTTGTGTTTGGAAAATCTCGCACAGTGTAGTAGCTCATAGGTCTTTTAGGTTAAACCTTGCTTGTATCCTTTACAAACTACCTTGTCAGCATCCTTATATGTCTAACATACTAACGTTAGTTGCTGTTGTACTTACATAAAAAATGGTTCATTATATGTTATAAAGAGATTGTTTTTTTGATTTACAGTGGATTTCACTTTTCATTGAGAAATTTTGCAAAGAGTGAACACTTTACCCCTTCCGGTTAAGCGATACAATCAGTTCTTTTAATGTATTAAAAATATAATACCCCGCCCCCCAGTTTTCAGGAGTTAATGTCTTGAAATATAAAAGAAAAAAAAATACGTTCCAAAATTAAAATATGTTACTTTGCAATATAGGATTATACAAATACTTCTTCTTCTTTAGTTGCCATGTCTGCAGCAGACATTGGTGGTCATGACTCTACATTCTTTTCTGTTGTTAGCTATTTGGAGGAAGTTATTATTACTTTTTTGTTGTTCGTGCCACATTCATTCAGGCTTTCTACATAATAATATGTTAGCCTTTGTCTTCCTCTGTCTCTCTTACCAGATATTTCCCCACACAAAGCCGCAGTCTTTCTATACAATTTTTTTTACAGATATGTCCTAGGAATTTTATCTGTCTGTTCCTAATGGTTTTAATGAGTACTCTTGGCGTACATATTGTTTTCAACACTTCTGCATTAGAATACAATTTAGGTGTAACAAAAATATCTTACTGTTATTAAAAATTGGAGGGTCAAATATATTGTAGAGAGTTCCACCGTTGTCCCATGGAAACAGGTAATTTGTATGGTCAACTGATAAACCTATCCAGGATTCAAAAGTAAGGCTGCTAATCAAGTACAATAACTTGTCCTCTGATTTTATTGAGATCAGGCAGCCTCCTAATCCTGAAAAAAAAAGTTATTTTGTTTTTCTCAGTTATTAACGTATAAATGGGGGCACGGGATTTTTTCACAGGACTTGAGGGTGTTCCTGAGTCTACCCAGCTCTGATGGGTACCTGACATTAGTTGGGGTAAAGTAAAGGTGGTTTGGCATTGTGCTGGCCATACATCCCCTTGTATGCCCTGGCCACAGAAACTGGTGAACGCTTCTTCACCAGCCCTATAATCAGTTTGTTCCGAATGTTACTTTACTTACTTTACTTAAACGTATATATTATTATTGTTATGAATTTTTCAGTTTGCATCAATTTCATATCTGTGTATGCGCCATAAGCGTACAGTTACTGAAATAAGCAATTCGCTATTCAAGAAATAATGTGTAATGATGACGCAAAATCATTAGCGTAACTGGATGGGAGCGGAAATGGGCGTTAAATTAGGCGCAAAAGCTGACACTTTCTCGACCTGTAAGTTATCTTAATAATTAATGAGAACTATAATTTCAAAAAGGTGAACGCTTCCACCACTCACCATGCGCCATTTTACCTTGCTACGCTTTTTATTAATAATAGTAAAAAAAAAATCACATTACATAATATAAAGCAATAAAATTGGTGATTGTATACATCTACATTTCCTAAATTTGGGTTAAAGTTATATGATGCATCTTTGTTTTGTTCGATATTTTAATTATAGTTTAATGACTTTGCTATTTTTGTTTATGATTGTGTGTATTTGTGTAATAACTCCTTTATCTTATACATTACCGACGCTCCTGCAATTAAGAAGATTATTGGATCCGATGCAAATCCGTGGTTTGAGTCTAGTCCTGCGGTTCTATTAGATTGAAATCTGACCATAATAGTAAAGTACCAAGTAAAGTCCAAGTTGATCCGTAGGGATCAGTGAAGCAAAGTTCATTTAGTTTCAGTGGCCACGGCATACTAGGGACTGTGTGGTCAGTCCATTTTACTTAACCCCAACAAATGTCCGATACCCATCAGAGCTAGGTACACTCAGGGACACCCTCGAGTCCAGGGAGAAAACAAAACTGAATTCGAACCCAGGACCTTAAGTACGCCAGCGGAACGCGCTGCCTCTCGGCCCCATAAAGTAAACAAAGTTAAGGTTGACTATGTTCATAAACATGCATAGTAATTTCTTCGTACAGCGTTAAGTGTGTGCAGTGATGTCCATGTGCAATCACTAAAATGAATAGCGCTAACTAGGTAATGTGGATAGTATACTAAGTAATCTGATAACTCATGTTTTATTAGTTTGTAAACTGTTTGAAATATATGTATATGTGGGACTCCATTTAATAGAGCCCCCACTTGTGTACACAAGTGCTTTAAAGTTTGCAAGGTGTGTAAACCACCATTACGCTCCCATTAAGAGTAAACCGGCAGGCTCACTCACAGGCGAGAGCCACCGAAACTAGGTGGAGAGTAAGCAATGTGCGCAGCAGTCCGTTTAAAATCCGTCCTGGTGCCTGGATTCCCAGACCTACAGTCTGGAACACGTGCTAGCGGGCGCCAGTGCAAGAATACGAGCGAGCAACCTCGTTAATGATTTAGGGTAAATCCGAGTAAATCCGCAGGTGGGGCGAAGAAGAGAAGTGCATGAGACAGCGGAGACAAAACTCTTTGTTACGCGGGGTAGCTAGTCTCGTACTTATGTTTGTGTACCCCCCCCCCCCCCCCTGATCAACACTTATTCACGTTAAAACCAGGACCACATGATTGTGAAATAACAGTAAAGGACCCTTTCGGTCCAAATTAATCAAAGGGCCAATAAAGCAGCGTTCACCAGTTTTTTGTGGCCACGGAATACTAGGGGATTGTGTGCTCGGTACAACGCTCATCCGCCTTTATTTTACCCCGAGTTAAGCCAGGTCTCAAGCTTAACCTACTGGGCCATTATGTAATAAAACCATGTCTTTCAGCTAGTGCATAATGGAAAACCTCGGAATAATATCATGCCTGCAATTTGCACAAATAGGTCATCATGGAATAATGCCATGCCTGCTGTTCGTACAAATGGGACATCATGTAATAATGCCATGCCTGCAGTTCGTACAAATGGGACATCATGGAATAATGCCATGCCTGCAGTTCGTACAAATGAGACATCATAGAATAATGCCATGCCTGCAATTCGAAAAAATGGGACATCATGGAATAATGACATGCCTGCAATTCGTACAAATGGGACATCATAGAATAATGCCATGCCTGCAATTCGAAAAAATGGGACATCATGGAATAATGACATGCCTGCATTTCGTACAAATGGGACAACATGGAATAAAGGAATAATGACATGCCTGCAGCTAATACTTAACATGACGTCATGGACTAGTTGTATGTTTGCACGCTGTACACAAAGGGACATTGTGGGATTATGACATGCTTTTAGCCTATATGACGACACGGCATATGCATAGTGACTTTGATTTTTACTAACTCACCTTTACATTTTAGGCTTGCAGTATTGCGATCCAGGTATACATTATTGAAGGAGAAACTTATACTTGTGCCATTAATGGTAGCCGTCCTGACATCTGTGCCTGGTGTTGTGCTCAGTGTGCTTGTTGCTGTTGATGATTTTGTTAATGGTGTTGTAGATGGTTGAGTTGTTGAATTTGAAGCTGATGGAGCTCCTGGTGCAGTTGGAGTCGAAGGCTCTGTTAATACAGTTGTTGTTAATGGTGTTGTAGCTTGTGGAAATGTTGTTGCATTTGGGGCTGATGGAGCACCTGATGCAGTTGGAGTTGAAGGCTCTGTTGATACAGTTGTTGTTAATGGTGTTGTAGCTGGTTGAGTTGTTGTTGCATTTGAAGCTGATGGAGCTGCGTATGCAGTTGGAGTTGATTGATCTGTTGATACAGTTGTTGTTAATGGTGTTGTGGCTGGTTGAGTTGTTGTTGCATTCGAAGCTGTTGGAGCTCCTGGTGCAGTTGGAGTCGAAGGCTCTGTTGATACAGTTGTTGTTAATGGTGTTGTAGCTTGTGGAGTTGTTGTTGCATTTGGAGCTGATGGAGCTCCTGATGCAGTTGAAGTCGAAGGCTCTGTTGATACAGTTGTTGTTAATGGTGTTGTAGCTGGTGGAGTTGTTGTTGCATTTGTAGTTGATGGAGCTCCTGATGCAGTTGAAGTCGAAGGCTCTGTTGATACAGTTGTTGTTAATGGTGTTGTAGCTGGTGGAGTTGTTGTTGCATTTGTAGTTGATGGAGCTCCTGGTGCAGTTGAAGTCGATGGCTCTGTTGATGGAGTTGTATTAGTCGGCGTTGTGTTTGTTTGTTCTGTTGCTACTGTTGTAGTTGTCGCTGCTGAAGTTGAGGGAATCGGGGGCATGGTCGTACGTGGCTCTAGCCAGTACAGGCGAGTGTTAGTATCTCTGACCTCACCATTGACCACAACTGTGGAGCCTATATTTAAACAAATAGAAAGTTTACTAAATTTTTGAAATTTACTTTCTCACTTTCACTCACGGTGTCTCTCTCTCACTCTCTCTCTCTCTCTCTCTCTCTCTTTCTCTCTGTCTTTCTATCAATCTCTCACTAACTCTCTCTCTATTACTTTATCTCAATCTCTTTCTCTGTCTTTTTCTCACTCTCTCACTCACTCTCTCTCTCTCTCTAACTTTCACTCAATCTCTTTGTCTTTCTCTCACTCTCTCACTCTCTTTCTCTCTCTCTCTCTCTCTCTCTCTCTCTCTCTAGGAAAAAAAATGGAAAAAGTACTTAAAGTTCCATTATAGTTAATTTTCTTTATGTCTAGAATGACCCATGTAGATGTTGCACTAGAATTCCCTTTGAATGTTTAAAATTAGGAAATTCGTTAGTGAATATAATGAGATATCTTGACGACAACAAGAAGCACTTTACCTAAAATACAGAGCTTTCCAGCTGCATCGAACAAGAAAGATTGGCAGCTACCATTTTCTTTGAAACATTTTAATAAACATTGTATCTGGGATGCCGTTGTGTAGTTCTTTCCGATTGGTTGAACGGTTTGGTAGACATCTTTGACTTGCAGGTAATAAGCTGATAGTCCCTTAGCATTCACATTTGATACTGTAAATATATACACAATATTATATGTAAACAGATCTATCTATAAGTCTTTTTTTAAAGTTTGTAGTATAAAATTGATATATACAAAGATAATTAGATATTTACTTTACTATGTAATAAAAAGAATAACAACTGAAGTTTGTAATTACCTGTTATCAAAAGAACCGTCATTATCAGCAATCCCATTTCGCATCGTGTCATTAATCCGCCAATAATTGTTTTTTTCGTTAATGATAAATTTTAAAACGTTTTCCAGAACTAATCTAAGCTCATTGGGTTACTTGGTGTTGAATTTAATACAGTCTTCAAAAAATCATCCGTTGTTTCTTTAAGCTTGAGAGGAAAAATGTGGCTGTTGAGCTCACACTACAGTTGAACCATTTTATTTTAGACGAGATTCGCTGAAATGCCAAGGAAAAAATGTTGCGGACAAAAGTCTGTTTAAGAATACTAAGGCTACCTTTTTGTTCATTTTCTCTTGTTACTTTTTCGTCTCTGTACAACCATCAGTGTTGTAGTTATTAAATATTCAACACAATTGGAAAACAAACAAATAAGAAATCGAAGATACACATACAAAAAAATGCTCTAGCGCTATATATTTAAAGTCTGATCTTTGTTTACCAAAAAATATTTTGTACATTTTTAGAAAGTTAAATAACTTTTAATCTAGACTAGAGCGGTTATCTATTTATTATTTGTAAAGAATGTAATAGAGTTAGTAGTTTAGTTTTTGATTTAGTTTAGCTACATGATGTTTGCGGTGTAAGGAATCCATGAAACATACAAACACGTTAATGACATGTTGAATTATTGTTACATGATAAATTATTGTGATAAGGTGAATTATCGAGTTCCATTAAAGAAAAACTTAGTACCAATAGAAAGATCGAATCGAATATGAAATGTAAACAAACGCAGCCGGTAGTTTACTAATTGTGTGACTTCAACAAAGCCTGACATATATAAATAATTTCTTAGTTTTATGTTTGTGTTGGTCCTTTTGTTGAATTCTGTTTCGTTCAGTAGTCTATGTTAATCTTACTCTTCTCTATATTTATCTATGCTTATATAAAATTCGTTCTTTTAGTTCATTATATCATTTTCCTGCTGCTGTATAATCAATGGAATAGAAGAATAAAAATAAAAAGTCCGGCGGACACAATACAACTAACTTAGGCCAAACTTTTACGTTCTTGTTCTTCATATTACTGTGGAGACCTCGTTAGGACGGAGGAAAGAGTCCACAAATTAACTACATCTATTTATATATATAAAGATCGTGTTTGTATCCCCACGGATCCCCATTGTTCAATTTGAAAACACGTGAGTTTTTGTCACTGACCTATTTAGGCCTCGACCTATATAGTGTCTAATAATTTTTTCACATCGGACATGTGTCTCCGATAGCTCAGTGGTTAACGTAGCGGACTGCGACTCGGGTTCGATACTCCAGTTAAACTATACCCTTTTTTTTTTTCAAACCTTTAAAAACAAACGACATTGTAAATCTACTTTTGTTAAATAAAAATACTTGCCTATTTTTTCACCCGACTACAATATTTATTTTAAATTACTTTCCTAAAAGTCTTCAGTAAAAAAATAATAATTTAAATATTAGATTTATAGCTTTCTTTAAATTGTAGTTTATATAATTTGTATCTGCACCTTATACAGTCCTGTTTTTTTTTCACCCGGGCAATGTAGCTTGTATAAAATAAAAAAACATCAAAAACATCAATTATAAACAGATGACAGTGTCACTTTAGGTTCGTAGTCCAGCCCTTCAGTGAAGATTTGAAAGACGTCAGCAAACAACTGTCAGATCAGTAGGCTTCTATTTTCTTGTAAGATACCATCGTCTAATGAGCTTCTACTGTCTGATGAACTTCTATTGTCTGATAGGTTTCTATTGTCTGATATGTTTCTATTGTCTTGTAAGCTTCTGGAGCCGACAAAACATAAAGGATCGGTAAAAATATAATGGCTGCAGACACAGCATCAGTACAAATATAACCGCATAATGGGATTAGTAAAAACATAATGGCATTCGTAAAAACATGATGTCAGCAGACAAAGATGATGTCAGCAGACAAGACATAATGGCATAGGTAAAAATATAATGGCTTCTATAAAAACATAATGTCATCGGTAAAAACAAAAAGGCAGCAAAGAAAACATAATGGCATAAGTAAAACATATTGGCAAAAGACAAAACATAATTGAATCAGACATAACATAATGGCAGCTAACAAAACATAATGGCAGCAGTAAAAACAAAATAAAGTCCTTCTACGTTAAAATGTAGAAATGATACATGGGCGAACTACTAGTCATGCGGACTAAAGAATAAACAAGGCAAGATATGGTTAACATATTCTGACAAAACCAGGCAAGATATGGTTAACATATTCTGACGAAAACAGGCATGATATGGTTAACATATTCTGACAAAACGAGGCAAGATATGGTTAACATATTCTGACAAAACCAGGCAAGATATGGTTAACATATTCTGACAAAACCAGGCAAGATATGATTAACATACTCTGACAAAACCAGGCAAGATATGGTTAACATATTCTGACAAAACCAGGCAAGATATGGTTAACAAATTCTGAAAATATCAAGCATGCCTATACATTTTCTAAAGTGAACAAAATGCATTGAAAATATACACCGATATAGACGCATATCATTTTAAATTTATAAACCTCTGTAAATTATTTGTTTTCAGCCATAATTAAATACTATGTACTTAAATAAGCTCTACACTAAGAATTACTGGGAAGGAATAATTCTTTATGGCTGACACTGCAGTTGCTCCCATCAATCAGACATACACTGTCTTACTACGTATAATAATATGTGATTGAGCAGGATATATCATTATTTAGAATTACTTATTCGTCTAATGTCTACCCACGAAAAGGCCTAAATCAATAATAGATTTCATCCTAAGGATAAATTATTATTAAATTTAAACCACAAATTCAAGTTTAAGCTTCTAAACTATATTTATTTATCTTCATGGCATAACCACCAATTTGGTCTAATTCTATCCTCTGAGCGACCATACATTATGAAGGAGTGGATGGGTATGATTCGTGTAATGTTGTTAATGTGATACTTATCTTTCCTTAAAATAAATCTTCCACGAGAGGGTGAAAGAAAAATATATAATTATCTTCTATTCCTGGCTGTAGTAAAAAGTTAATTGTACAACATCAGGTCTTCATTTATTATTTTATCCTTTTTAATGATTTGTTTACTGTATACAACTAGTAGACTACAACAGTAGTCATTTAAAGTTGCTTTTTTGTTTTAAAAACGTACATAGCTATAAAACAAAGCTTGATTGAAACAAAGAACAAGCAGACAACATTAATAGGCCAAATATTTTCTTGGGAAATTTTCAGTAAACAATTTGAACTCTTTGAAGTTAGTTTGAATTTGCCTGAATAATTGAAATGACTGCAAGCATCCAACGTGTTTATAAATCATTTTCTAATTAAAATAAGGTGAACATTTGTTGATGTTTCTGATTTTATGAAAGAACGGGAAACAAACATGATTTAAAGAAAAAAACAACTTTAAATCATCAAATTATTGATTACTTGAAATTTAATCTTTAGTAAAAAAAAAGTTACAAAACTTAACAATTTAAACAAAATTGACATTAGTCTACGCAAAACTAATACATTTTTTAACAGAAGGCAAAGATGGAAGATTTAAATCCATGTAGGTATATTTAGCAAAACAAAACTTTAGCACACAATAATTATTATCAAATACTACGTTTAAACCAAAGAATATATTTTCTGAAAGTAGCTGAAGCAACCGTCATTTTGTTTTTAATGGAAACTACATTACATTTTCTCAAGACTGCAGGGACTTAAAGAAATAAACATGCTTTAAGCATTGTTTGTTGAAAATATGTACGATATACTGTTAAGGATGATTTACTATACGACTGAGAAGGATCAATAAAATCAATTGTTATACGTTGTTCACAATGCATTCTATTAAAATACCAATACTTGCGTTGAAATATATTGTATTGAAAGACCATTGTTTCTATTTGAAATATATTCCATTTAAACACTAATACTTTCGTTGAAATGTATTCTTTCAAAAGACAAATACTTTAGTTCTAAAGCATACAATTTGCCAAGATGCCTGAAACTAGTCCGAATAACTCTTTTGCAATTCCCATGAGTGAATCGTCCTCTGTCCAAGACGGAGTGATCAACTTGCTGGACATGGTCTTCAACTGCGGCTTGCTACACGTTCTAAGCGTTATTGGCATGGTGGCTAACGTCTTTAACATCCTGGTCATGTATCGCTACGGCCTTCGAGAGACCACGTCCATCCTCTTGTTTTCTTTATCGGTAAGCGACCTTTTGTGCTCTTTACTGCAGCCAATCAGAAGGCTCCACTGCATCGTGGCCCAATTTGACCCCCAGATGGCCAACACCATCAGATCGTTGACCGTCGTGTATTTCTTTCCCTTACCGGATATTTTCGTCTCCATCAGTATCCTACACACAACGCTTATAGCCGTGGAGAGATTGGTTGCTGTGTGTTTTCCTTTTAAAGGTATCTCGAATCTTCACAGCACGTCGCGTTAAGTGGTTGGTCCTCATCATTTATATTTATGTCTCAATTCTGATGTCCCCGACATTATTCCTCTTTGATTTCACCTGGATCCGTGACTCGGCTACCAACCAGTCTAAGGCAATTTTCACCCTGAGTCCATTCTATGTTAAAAACTACGACATCTTAAATCAGTTCACAAACATGGGCCTTACCCATCTACTTATAACGACAACCCTCGGGACAACAGTCGTTTGCTCTCTTGCGATCGGGTACAAGATCACCGTGGGACGCAAGAACACTTTCGCCCAGATGTCTTCGAGCGTGTCCAAGGAGGTGAAGGACATGAAGGTGATCAAAATGCTACTGACCGTCTGCGTGGTCAATGCCAGCGTGTCTTTGCCCACAGTGGTGATCAACCTCTTTCTGCTATACTCCAACACGTTGATACAGTCCACGGGTAAACTATTTTACTTATTGCGAAGCTTCATCTGTGTTCTCTACCAACTAAACGCGTCCATAAACTTCGTCATCTACGTGTCTATGAGTGCCAAGTTTGCAAAAACACTCAATCAAATGTGTCACTGCGGACCAAGGTTGTCAAGCACGAAGTGAGCCAAGCGTCACGATCCAAGAACAATAGATTTCTTATAATACATTTTGCACTAGACATCTTCATGTTAAATGACATTATATATGACGCGTCTAGTGTGCATTGCAGATGTGGCAATTAAACTAAAATAAACTAACCCATAAAAACTAAGTTTTTATTATGCTCTCTTTCTTTGTAAACTAAGTTTATAATTAATTTATATTTTGATAGATTAAAATAAATATAATTGATATCATACCTTATCAATTTCCACACAAAAAATTTGCGCATCCTGTTTTTTTTTCGGGCCAAAGCCGAAAAGTTTATTTACTTCAGTCTCTTCGGATAGAGAAAGGCAGCCACGATTTACGTAAAATATTTTCATCGATTCGCAAATTGGTCGAAGGTATTCGTTTTATTCCAAAGGCTATGATGCTGAAAATTCGATAGAATGTATTGTTAGTCGGGACAAGTCTGCTGCCCAAGTTTCAAGCTCAATTGGACGACGGGAAGTGGTTGAAAAATCGATGCAAAGTTTTGCAAGCAACAGGACAAGCAGACAAGCACACAGTACGAGTTAATAGAAAGGGAGTAAAAATATCAAGACAATTTTTTTTTCGACACGACACGATATTTACGACACACTTAAAACTTTTCTGAACAAATCCGCGTTGCAAAAAAACGATTTCAACAGTTCAAAGAATATGCTTTAATCTTTGGATTTATGTTCAATAAGTTAAGTTTGTGTGCAATGAGTGACGGTGATCTGTTAGAATGTTACAATGATTTGGATACAACGTTACGTGCGCAGGTCTTATGTCATATGGATGAAAGTGATTTGCTTACAGATTTGATTAGATTATTTTTCTTTTCTAAAAATGTTTCTAATAACATTAACACAGATCAAGAGTGTCTTCGATATGTTTGGCCCAGGCTCTTTACGTCATTGTTATTGATTGAATACATAATTATGTAGACAGTTCTTTAAACCGTTGCAAGCGTGATCGTCGGTATTAAAACATCCCCATCTTCACGTTTGAATATGATACAAAACTATAATCAATGCATATGAACATTGATCAGTAATAAATGTGTTTATATGAAAATTGTTGTCGCTAAAATTGGTTTAGTCTAAAAAAAAATATTTTTGCATAAACCTACTTACAGCAACATGGCGATATTATTATTCAGCAAATAAACAAAGTCTTCTACTGTATGTTGTAAAAATAAAATGTATTCGCCAGTTTTTTTTTTAGACTAAATAGTAATAATATTTGTAAACACAATTTTCCCTATGCTAAAATAAATGGGGAAAAAAAAAAGATGAAGCTGTCGTCAATACAAAAAAAAAAAAAGAGAAAATGAAAAATAATGCAGTTCTTAACTGTGAACATATACACATTGATTAGTAGTTATTATGTTTATGTAAACATCGCTTTAATCTCAAAGACCAAGTGAAGAGCTTTTTATCAAAATTGAGTAAAAATTTGATTTCGATAGTAAATAGTGTCTTCATCAAGTGAATGTTAATAAAAATCATTTTTACAAAATATCAAAGATAAATTTTAAGTAATTAGTTCATTATTTGCACTTAAATGTGCGTGTTTTTCGGAGGAAAAGTCAAAATCTCGTAGCCATTTGAGATGTTTTTATTTCCGGCAACATTGGAAAGTGACGTAAGAGAAAGGATTCCGACTTGGAAAAATGAATATTGTCAAATGTTTTCAATCTATTGCCACATGTTTGAATCTTTTCCCGGTTCTTATTTGTAACAATTTGGTTAAATATAGATTTATAGCGTCGAGTTTTATTTATTTATTTCCTTTCTTTAACGTCACTGCCGTATGAGGCTATTCCAAATCTCGTTCCTTTGAAAAAAACCTCTTCACTTGGTCTTTAAAATATTTTGTTTCCAGACGCTATTTTTCTGCATATAAATCTGTATATTTATTCAAACGGCTTGATCGTAAAAAATGAATCATTCCCTAGTGTTTTTTTTTTAAGATTTCTATTAGGTTGATATCATTGGCATTACGAAAGAGAAAACAAGAAATGATATTGGTTATCCATCTTGTCAGAGTTGAATTAATTGATAATTAATTATGTTGTAGACAGTTCTTTTTTTCTAACGCCGCCATATTAAAACATTTTCTAACTTATAGGGGTATAGTGGACCTTAACCGACTTATTTCTCGTGTTATTTGTCTTTGACAAAAAGCATTCCGTATATAAAAAATAATAATGTTTGTATAGCACTGCCAACAAACATAATGTAAACTCAGATCGCATTTAATATACAACTAAGAACGAGTATATAATCTCTAGGCTAAGAAATATAAAACTAATTGATGATTTAAAACTTTACAAACATACGACAAATACGAAAAATGAAGCAATAACCGACCTAATATAATAAACGTAAGAGAGTAGGGGTCTAAAGCATGTTATCCAAGGTAAATATTTATTTAATTAGTTTTTAAGTTCTTTTTGAAAGTATCAATAAAACATTTTCGCCTGAGTAGAATGGGAAGTAGATTCCACACCTTCGGACCACATATTGAGAAGGCTCTAAGGCCAACGGTCGTCAGAGAGAAACGGGGCACTTCCAGAAGCAAGTAGTCAGCAGAACGAATTGTTGTAGAATCTAAACAGACTCTGTGCAAAATGTTCTATTGTTGTTTTAAACAATTATGGAATTAGTATTTATATCTTAAAAAATTAATTTCGTAAAGAAATCCCAATCTATGATTATCTTGATGCCTCGCCATGTTCAGTTGGCAGGTCAAAATTGTATCAGATCTTCGTCAGACGTATCAGTGATATTTGTATGACTGGTTAAACTAGGTCATATAGTTTCTGTCTACGTGGGAAATGAATACAGCCAATAAAAGATGTATACCTAAAATTAATACATCTATATCCTGGTCAGAAAATTTGTTGAACAGTTTATTAGCAAAATTCTTAATATTATATAGAGATATATTTTTAGTTTTGAGAGAAAGAGAGAGAAAGCGGGATTGTGATAGTAATAAAATAGACAGATTGTTCCCATTTTTCATCCAGTTTAAAAAGGCAGTGAAGTGCTTCTCAAACTGTTCAGTAAGGATACGGTTTGCCGGTCTCCTTTACTTTTGATGATTTGGCGTCACCCCTACTTTTGATGATTTGCGGATCCCCCATAATTTTGATGATTTGCATATAAACCATACTTTTAGTGGTTTGCCGATTCCCTATACTTTTGATGGTTTTCCGAACCCCCTCTATTAAGCTTTTAACATCAATCAATAATGACTAGCGTATTTCACTGTATTTTCGCAAGTGCTACTAAAAAACAAATACAGTTTTTTTCAAAACAAATGCTCAGGCCGGGGACATATTGTATGTTGAAAAACACAAATCTAATATTGTTATTTTGATGTAAGGTCTTTGTAAAGATTTAAATATTCTTTTAAACTTTGTTTAAGATGTTGTCAAAACAAATTTGACAACATACTTCTTTATATATATACAATGTTCAAGAATCGCGGTTCTTTGTGGCTGCTCGATGGAAACGTCTGAAAGTTTTCATAACGTAACTGAGCCATTGTTCTTGATCTTCCATTGACTATTTCAATACACATGAACGGAAAAGTTTGGCGTAAGTTTGTTTTATTGTGTCCCGCCGGACTTTGTATTTTTATTCTTCTAGGATTTCCATTTATTATACAGCAGCAGGAAAATAATGAAATGAACGAAAAGAACGAATTTTATATAAGCATATATAAAGGAAGAGTGGAGTAGAGTTTAACATAGAACACAAAAAGAAAGAGAAGTAAACAAAGGACACAAAAACATGAAACTAAGAAATTATTTATATGCGTCAGGCTTTGTTGAAGTTACACAATTAGTAAACTACGGCTGCGTTTGTTTACATTTCATATTCGATTCGATCTTTTTATTGTTTCATAGTTTTCCTTCAATGGAACTCAATACTTCATCATATCACAATAATTTATCATGTCAAAATAATTCAAGATGTCATAAAAGTATTTTCACGGTTCATGGATTCCTTACACCGCAAACATCATGTAGTTAAAACTAAAGCAAAAATTAAACGCTGATTCTATTACAATTTTTACAAACAATCAAAAACCGCTTTAGTAGACTCTAGATCAAAAGTTATTGGACTTTATACAAAGGAACATAATATTTTTTCTTTCTTTCTGTAAACAAAGATCAGACTTTGAATATGTAGCGCTATAGCATTTTTGTGTGCGTATCTTCGTTGTTTTTTTTTTGTGTGTTTTTTTTTCCTTCAAATTGTGGTGAATTTTCAATAACTACAACCTGTTCGTTGTAAAGAGCCAAAAAAATGTAAAAAAAAAGAAAAACAATAAAAAGGTCATGAAAATGTCTGCAACATTTTATTTTCCTGGGCGAAACAGCGAACAGCGTCTGAAATAAAATGGTTCAACTGTAGTGTGAGCTCAACCGCCACATATTTTCTTTCAAGCTTAAGAGAAGCAACGGATGATTTTTTTAAAGACTGTATTAAATGCAACAACAAGTAACCCAATGAGCTTTGATTAGTTCTGGAAAACGTTTTAAATTATAGCGTCTTCATTAAACGAAAAAAATGACAGTTATTGGCGGATTACTGACTAGAGATTGCGGAATGGCATTGCTGATAATGACGGTTCTTTTGATAACAGGTAATTACAAACTTGACTTGTTATTCTTTTTTATTATTTAGTAAAATAAATATCTAAATATTTTTGTATATATATATATAACATATATTAATAACATATTGTAAATGTAAAGCGCATTCGAAGACATTGTTATGAACTTCGGTTTATATATATGTAATTTATAATTTGTAATTTGTATATATCAATTTTATATTACAAACTTTAAATAAAGACTTATAAGATAGATCTGTATACATATAATATTGTGTATATATTTACAGTATCAACTGTGAATGCCAAAGGAAAATCAGCTTATTACCTGCAAGTCAAAGATGTCTACCAAACCGTTCAACCAATCGGAAAGAACTACACAACGCCATCACAGTTACAATGTTTACTAAAATGTTTAAAAGAGAATGGTAGCTGCCAATCTTTCTTGTTCGATGCAGCGCAAAAGCTCTGTATTTTAGGTAAAGTCTTTCTTGTAGTCGTGAAGATATCTCATTATATTCACTAACGAATTTCCTTATTTTAAACATTCAAGTGCAACATCTACATGGATCATTTTAGAAATAAATAAATGTAACTATAATGGAACTTTAAGTACTTATTTAATTTTAGTATTTTAGAGTTCGCATTTTATACTGTTGGCAAGTCTTTGTGCTAGAAACATACAAAGTGGGGTAGCGGGGGTCGAGAGAAAGAGAGAGAGTGAGAGAGATTGAGAGAGAGTGTGAGAGAGACACAGTGAGTGAAAGTGAGTAAGTAAATTTCAAAAGTTAAGTAAACTTTCTATTTGTTTAAATGTAGGCTCCAGCATTGTGGTCAATGAAAATGTCAGAGATGCAAACACTCGCCTGTACGGGATAGAGCCACGTACGACCATGCCCCCGATTCCCTCAACTTCATTAGCGACAACTACAACAGTAGCAACAGAAGAAACAAGCACAACGCCGTCTAATACAACTCCATCAGTAGAGCCATCGACTCCAACTGCAACAGGAGCTCCATCAGCTCCAAATGCAACAACAACTCCGACAGCTACAACCCCATTAACAACACATTTATCTGCAGAGACATCGACTCGAACTGCACCTGGAGCTCCATCAGCTTCAAATGCAACATCAACCCCACCAGCTACAACACAATTAACAACAGCTGTATCAACAAATTTATCGATAGCAACAAGCACACTAAGCACAAGACCAGGCACAGTCGTCAACACGGCTACCATTGATGGCACAAGTATAAGTTTCTCGTTCAATAATGTATACCTGGACCGCACTACCGCAAGCCAAAACTGTAGAAGTGAGTGTGTACAAATCAAAGTCACTAAGCATATGCCGTGAAGACATATAGGCTAAAAGCAAGCCATAATTCATTCCACAAGGTCCAAATGTATACTGCGTGCAAACATACAATTAGTCCATGACGTCGCATGTCATTAGTTCATGATGTCTCATTTGTACGAATTGCAGGCATGGCATTATTCCATGATGTCCCTTTTGTACGAATTGCAGACTTGGCATTTTTCCATGATGTCCCATTTGTATGAATTGCAGGCATAGCATTATTCCAAGATTTTCTATTATGCACTAGTTGAAACCATGGCATTATTACATAATGTCCTAGTGTGTTTAGCTTGAGAGATGCCAATATTTTTGGATGTTTTGTTTTTTTGTCGCCTACTACCCCTCTCGGGACATAGGCCACCAACAAGGGCTCTCCAGCCATCCCGGTCCCGAGCGAGTCTTTCCAACTGTCCCCATGAATGGCCTGTTCTCTTGACGTCTGCATCCAGGTCTCGGCGTCAGCTGTTATGGGGTCGGCCTCTCTTCCTCTTTCCTTGGGGGTTCCACGATAGGGACTGTCTGGTGATGTTGGATGCTGGTTTTCGGAGTGTGTGCCCCAACCATCTCCATCTTTTTTGCATGATCTCCAGATCGGCTGCCTGTTGCCCTGTGCGACTCCAGAGCTCATCATTACTGATCATGTCTGGCCAGCGTATATGCATAATCCTCCTGAGACATGAGTTTATGAAAGTCTGGATCTTCTTGGTGTTAGTAGCTGTGGTCCTCCAAGTCTCTGCACCATAGAGTAAGACAGACTTTACGTTTGAGTTGAAGATCTTGAACTTTTTTTTCAGGGATATTTCTCTTGAGCTCCAGATATTCTTAAGTTGGAGGAAGGCTGTCCTGGCCTTGCCAACTCTTGCCCTTACATCGGCATCGGATCCACCCTTCTTATTGACGACGCTGCCTAGATAGGTGAATTCTTCAATTTCCTCTAGCGCTTCAACATTGAGGGTGATAGGTGTTACGAGTAGATTTATTTCCATATTATATTGGTTCTGTTATTATTAACTAAAGTTAAAATGAAATAATCTTAAACCCGAAATGTTTCCGTGTTAGGAATAAAACATGCATATGTCTAGACACTACGTCATAGCTATAAAATACGTGATATGCACGAGGGTGGAATACCGTTTAGTTTAGTTCTAGTTTGGGCGCTAATGTGTGAGGACTGTTTTTGACCACTTTCTTAAAGATAGGATTACAGCTTTACTCATTATAGAAGAATCTCAACTGATTAAGTTTCATTATAATACTGGTACATGTATTCTGTGGTATTGTTATATTTTATCATCTCAACTTGTTGGAATAAAATTGTGTTCAATTTCAAACAGGATTGTGGATTTCCTATATATTAAGGTACAGTTTATCTAAATCACTTTATACACAAAAGATTCATATCGCCACGAGTCAAATAAACATCAAATCTAATTCAATAACATCAATATAAATTCTTATACAACCTTGTGAGATCCAAGATGGATATGAATCAAAATAATATATAATAATACATTACTAAAAATATCATCTAACGTCAGTAGCTGATTTCGCACGTGACAAAAGATTGGGGGCTCAAGTCCTGGATCTAAAGTTTGTATGTATAAGAAATTGAGAATAAACAACTGTTTTAGTGAAAACGATTTACAACAAATATTTATTCAAATTCTGTCTACGTGGGAGGCACTGTCTGTGTTCGGACATACTGTTTTCAGCTTTGTACACAATCATCCTTAAAAATTTATCTTCTACAAATATTAAGTGGTGTAAAAATATTTCAAAGGACTTTATGAAAGGTAAAGTGGAAATTTTTTATCTTCTTTTTACGTCATTAATATAAAACATGGCGGAAGCTAATCTTACGTTGGAGCAATTGAATATTTTTGCTATCACGTCAGAACAGTTAAATAGCATGTCACTAACCCAGTTAAAAGAGATGGCAAACTCTCTGGGAATAGACATTACTGAAGTTACACCAGTTAGGAGTAAATTGATTCAAGATATTAAGGACTGTTTGAAAAGACATGGTAGAATGCTTGATGAAAATACTATGAATAATGAAGAATCAGTGGTTCTCAATGTATCAGAAACCCTGAAAACAGACATAAATAACCATGATATTAAAATGAATGGAAATGAACTAAGTGCGGACATGAAATTCCAGTTAGAAATGAAGAAGCTAGAAATTCAAGTACAATTAGAGGGTAAAAGAATAGAAGTACAATTGAAAGAGAAAGAATTGGAAAAAGAAAGAATCGCTAGTAATGAAAGGATTGAATTGGCAAAGTCTCGTTCGTCAACTCATACGATTCAGGAAACAAATAATGTGGAACTATATAAGTTTAAAAAGCATGTCCCAAGCATGGAGAACATGGAGATTGATGAGTTCTTTATGGTCTTTGAGAGAAACTCGATCGATTATAAATTTCCTGAAGATAAGAAAGCAGTACTTTTACGTTCAGCTCTAACAAAAGGCAAGGCTTTAGATGTTGTATTGAATCTGACTCCAGAAGAATGCAATGATTATGAACTAATAAAGAGCAGAGTACTATTGAGTTATGTTCTAACTCCAGAAAAGTATCGAAAGTTATATCGTGAGTACAAGAAGGAACCAGAAGTTTCACATGTTGACTTCCTGAGATTAGAGAAAAAGTATTTTGATCGATGGTTACGTTCTAAGAATGTGAATAAAGATTATGAAAAACTATATAATCTCATACTGATGGAGGATTTTACTGAGAAGATTCGCACTGATATAAAAGTTCATTTGGCTGATCGTGGTATTGAAATAGCAGAACAAGCAGCAGTTAAAGCCGATGAATACGTCATTATTCACCCGCATAGCCATTATGTTCAAAATGACAGAACAAGTTTGAGGACTCAAAACAGTAATACAGAGAGAAAGTTAAGATCGACAGAGGATAAAAGTAAACAAAAAGCCGATAAACAAGAGAATTCAAGTTTTGTACAAAAGAGAATTACCTGTACATTCTGTAAGAAAGATGGACATATAAAAGAGAATTGTTGGAGTCTACATAAAGAGAAAAGACCCATTAAAAACAAGAACAACGTGGTTTTATCACACATCGCCGTACAAACTGAAACTCACATAAATAAAACTGCCCACAAAAGAATTAAAGCTGAAAGAAAGACATCTGATGTTAGTCATGAAGAGATGGCGAAACACGCATGTCCAAGTTGCTCAAAGTCGGAAAAAGTCTTTGAAATGAAGACCGAGGCTATTGAACATTCTAGTTTCAACTCCAAAGGGAGTGTGACAGATGAACAATCAGTAAATAAAACGTTTACTTATGGAGGCAGTAGTGTAGCAAGAAACTCAGTAGGCAGAGAACTACCCGAGTGCATGCTATCGGATGTTAGCGAGGGCTATGTGTCACCTATAGATAATCAAGCTAGAGAACGGAAGATTAAAATTCTACGTGACTCCGGTGCTGATATATCTCTACTGTTGAAGAATACTGTACCAACGTCGAAATTGACTCATACAGGCCAGTATGCCTTAATCAGTACTATGGCTGGAACACTTACGGCACCGTTACATCGTATACAGTTGAAGAGTAATTACTTCACTGGATCTGTTATTGTTGGGATAGTGAAGAAATTTCCCTACAGAGGCATTTCATTACTTTTAGGAAGTGACATTGCCAAGAATCAGGTACATCCTGTACTTAAAGAAACCAAAGACTCTGTTCAGTGTAGGAATACTGAAAATTCAGTATGTGTTATCACCAGAGCTATGGAGAAACAGCAGATGACTAATGAATCGACAAAGAAACCAGAACCAACACCAGAGATTGACTTGCAAGCAACCTTCATGGCGGATGTTCTAGGTGGTCACTCAAGTCATACTGATCAAAATAATTTGTCGCCTAGACAACTACTCATTCTTGCTCAAGGCAAAGATCCAGAGATTGGGAAGCTAAAAGAGGAAGCAAAGAATGAAGGAGAGTTAGAAACAATGGCCGCAGGTTATTACCTGAGGGACGAGTTGTTGATGAGGAAATGGAGAGGGAAAGAAAACGACGATGAAACATGCAGCGAAGTACATCAAATCGTGGTACCCAATGTTTACCGCAAGGACATACTATATATGGCCCATGATTCACCGTATGCTGGTCACCTAGGGATACAGAAAACCTTCGATAGGATTCTTCCATATTTCTTCTGGCCTGGCCTACGTCGTGACGTCACATCGTTTTGCAGATCATGTCATGTCTGCCAGATGGTCGGCAAGCCGAATCAGACCATTCCGGTAGCTCCTCTACGACCCATACCAGCATTCTCAGAACCCTTCAGTCACATCATTATAGACTGCGTCGGTCCGTTGCCTAAAACTAAGGCTGGCCACCAGTATCTGTTCACTATAATGTGTTCGGCAACGAGATTTCCAGAGGCTATTCCTCTACGTAGCATCAATGCCGACAAAATCTCTGATGCACTTATCGGATTCTTCACCCGATATGGTCTTCCGAAAACTGTGCAGTCAGATCAAGGTTCAAATTTCACATCGAAATTATTTCGCCAAGTCTTAGAACGGCTGGGTATTCGTCATGCAGTATCGAGTGCATATCATCCACAGAGTCAAGGCGCACTGGAACGATACCACCAAACATTGAAAAATATGCTCCGTACTTTCTGTTTCGAGCATAACGACGACTGGGATCGTGGTATTCCCTTCGCACTCTTCGCAACTAGAGAGGCTGTACAAGAATCTCTTGGTTTCAGTCCCTTTGAACTGGTATTCGGACACACAGTTCGTGGACCACTAAAGCTGTTACAAGAGACATGGTTGTCATCCACTGAAGACACTGGTCTACTGACATACGTGGAAAATTTTAAAAATAGACTGTATAATGCATTAAAAGTTGTCAGATCTAATCTTTTGCAGGCACAAGACAAGATGAAGGTCTATTATGACGTCAACGCAAGAACCCGTATCTTCCAACCTGGTGATAAAGTTCTCATGCTGACGCCACTGTCTGGTCAACCCCTGAGTGCCAAGTTTACAGGACCCTATGAGGTTATGGCTAAGCTTAGTGAGGTTAACTATCTTGTAAAGACCCCTGATAGACGGAAATCGCAACGAGTGTGCCATATCAATATGTTGAAACCATACATTACCAGAGAAGAACAAAATGTTGTTGCCTCGGTAAACACTGTTATTAAAGTCGGAAATAATTCACCCGAAATTGAGTGTGAAGTGGCAGAAAGAAAACTGCAAAATACAAAGGCTCTGAAAAACCTAAATGAAAAATTGGCACATTTACCTGATTGCGAACAATCCGCTATCAAAGGTCTAATTAATGAAAATATCCATTTATTTGGAGATGTACCTAGTAGAACTAGTGTAGTTAAGCATGATGTTATTTTAAATGAAAATACTAAAGCTATTAAACAACATCCATACAGGTCAAATCCTATCCAGTTAGAATGCATCCGTAAAGAGGTTCGCTACATGCTTGACAATGACATTATTACACCTAGTAGTAGTGACTGGTCTTCCCCTTGCGTATTGGTACCTAAGGCCGATGGATCCATGAGGTTTTTTGTGGACTACCGTAAGGTAAACAAAGTGACAAAAACTGATTCCTATCCAATACCAAGAATCGACGATCTAATAGATCAAGTGAGTAATGCTAAGTTTGTGACGAAAATTGACCTATTGACGGCGTATTTTCAGATTCCACTGACGGAGAGGGCTCAGGAGATATCATCGTTTGTAACCCCTGACGGACTGTACAAATTTAAGGTCATGCCCTTTGGTATGGTTAATGCACCCTCTACTTTTCAACGGTTAATAAATACCATTACTCAGGACATTCCTAAATGTCACGCATACCTCGATGATATTGTTGTTTTTAGTGACGATTTTAAATCTCATTTGGATCAACTACATTTGTTATTTACGAAATTGACTCATGCTAAGCTCACCATAAACTTGACTAAGAGTCAGTTCTGCCATGCAACCATCGAGTATCTAGGTCACGTGGTGGGAAATGGTTTGGTAAAACCATTAAATGCAAAGGTTGAGGCTATTCGTGAGTTCCCTGTTCCTGAAACCTGTAAACAACTCCGTAGTTTTCTCGGGATGGCGGGGTACTACCGTCGGTTCTGTCAAAATTTCTCAACCATTGCATGTCCATTAACAAATCTATTAAAGAAGAATTGCACTTTCAAATGGTCTAATGAATGCCACCAGGCCTTTGATAAATTAAAAGATGTTCTTTCTGAGGCACCTGTATTAGTAACACCCAATTACAGTAAACCCTTTAAAATTACCGTTGACGCGTGTGATACAGGGATGGTAGCGGTCATTTCCCAAAAGGGTGATGATTCATTGGAACACCCGATTAGTTTTTACTCTCAAAAATTTGATAAGCATCAAAGAAACTATAGTGTGATAGAAAAAGAACTTTTAGGATTAATCCTGGCATTGAAACATTTTGATTTTTATATCAATGGTTCTCCATATCCAATTGATATTTTAACTGATCATAACCCTTTAGTTTTCCTTTCCAGGGTTAAACAGAACCAAAGAATTATTCGCTGGAGCTTATTCCTCCAAGCATATAATTTAAATGTGTTATATTTACCAGGTAAACAAAATGTGGTCGCTGAGACGTTGTCGCGCATGTAACTGGTAAACCAGAAGATAAAGTCAGTTTCTCATTCAATGTTTTCTTTTATGTCATTCATTGTATTGATTAACATATATATTATTGTAAATATGACAATAAAAAAACTATGTTTTGAAATATTACCATATGAAACATTACAGAACAAAACTTCAAATTCTACTAGAAACAATCATACGTTGTAAGGTAAAAGGTAACTATTGCATACATCAATTGCACACACACCGGTATTTAACTTGAATACATCCACACTTGTGTTTGTTCAATTGATTATTGATGTGTTTTGCAAATTGTTTGTTTCTATGTTCGTCATGTTATAATTTGGATGTCTTATTTTATGCTATGTAAAAGCTAAATCAGCTGAGATTATAACATTTTATTTTTAAATATTCTTGATGTCATAATTGAGACATCATAATAATAATATAATAACTGAAAATCATTAGTTAATGATACAGTGATCGGTTATAAATAAATTAAACTTTCTAAAGAATTATCTATCAATTATTAATCGGTTCCACTTATTTGGGTAATTCATATCAATTCTATGGGATTGGTTATTGGTGGTAATAGTTTTATGGTCAACGTTGTACACACAATAATCATAATTGTAAATATTAATTGATAAATAAATGTTTAATTAATAATCATTGTTAACATAATGTGATAAGGGATTCCATAATAGCGACTTTGTTATTAAGGGGATATGTAATATATGGTTCATTTTAATCTTTAAAAGATTGTCCAATAGTCAATTAAATCTTACGAAAAGTTTGGGAATTCGGTTCATTTTATGGGTACTCTACAAAGAATTCCATACTTAACGCTGTCTGTAATTCCTTTGTGTCTTAAGGGGGGGCGAGTGTTACGAGTAGATTTATTTTCATATTATATTGGTTCTGTTATTATTAACTAAAGTTAAAATGAAATAATCTTAAACCCGAAATGTTTCCGTGTTAGGAATAAAACATGCATATGTCTAGACACTACGTCATAGCTATAAAATACGTGATATGCACGAGGGTGGAATACCGTTTAGTTTAGTTCTAGTTTGGGCGCTAATGTGTGAGGACTGTTTTTGACCACTTTCTTAAAGATAGGATTACAGCTTTACTCATTATAGAAGAATCTCAACTGATTAAGTTTCATTATAATACTGGTACATGTATTCTGTGGTATTGTTATATTTTATCATCTCAACTTGTTGGAATAAAATTGTGTTCAATTTCAAACAGGATTGTGGATTTCCTATATATTAAGGTACAGTTTATCTAAATCACTTTATACACAAAAGATTCATATCGCCACGAGTCAAATAAACATCAAATCTAATTCAATAACATCAATATAAATTCTTATACAACCTTGTGAGATCCAAGATGGATATGAATCAAAATAATATATAATAATACATTACTAAAAATATCATCTAACGTCAGTAGCTGATTTCGCACGTGACATAGGCGATGTGTTTTCTGTGTTGACCTTAAGGAACTTGGTCTTCCCTTTGTGGATGTTGAGGCCAAGGCGAGTGGAGTTTTCCGTCACAATGTTGGTCTTTTCCTGCATCTGTTGCTGAGTATGTGCGAGTAGTGCCAGGTCATCCGCGAAATCTAGATCGTCTTGTTGTGACCATAACGTCCACTGGATGCCATTACGCTTATCCGATGTTGATGTCTTCATTACCCAGTCTATCGCTAGCAGAAACAGAAATGGCGACAGTAAACAGCCTTGTCTCACTCCCGTCCGTACTTGGAATGCCTCTGTTGGGTGGCCTCTGTGGATCACTCTGCATTTCAATCCTTCATAAGAGTTCTTAATTATAGAGGTAATTTTTGTAGGGACCCCATAGTGTCTTAGCAGCTTCCAAAGTGATTCCCTGTCTACGCTGTCAAAAGCCTTTTCATAGTCAATAAAGTTGACATATAGACCTTTTCATTTTATTAATTATTCCAAAAAAGAGGTCAATGTCTAGGCATGCGCAGTAGCTAGGGGGCAGAAGTTGTCAATAAAACCTTTTTCGCCTTTGTTATTTTACTGGGGGCCTAGTGGTTTTTGGGCGTAATTATATTAGCTTTTCATTTTACAAAAAAACTAATTCATAAAAACTTTATACCCAGAAGCTAGGGAGCGAACTGTACTTTTCTTTTACCTTTTGAACCAGTTTTTAACCCAAAAAACATTAATTATACATTCTAGGCCTAATGCGTCTATGGTTACCATCAACCATGTCACCATGTTAATACAGATTGGCGTCGAGCGATCAGTAAATCGTCTTTAAGCATACAAATAAAATTTAACATAGTTATATATTTATAAAGCTTTGTTTGTGTTGAAGTATCAACGCGTAGGCTATATTGTATTAAGTTATTATTTGTAGCAATAGAAATAGTAACTTTAATTATTTTTTTTTTTTTATCGTTCGATTTCGATGTCACAAAAGAACATTGAAAAGCCAAAGTAAGCTCATCATAGTTTGATTCTGAAAAGGCCTAGGTCTATGTCCCATAGGCCTATGCTATTGTTTGACTTGTTCTGGGATTTTATCGTTAAAATATTGTATGTAGAAGTAGTTAGGCGGGATTATAACATATTAGTAGGCCTAGACCTAGCTATAAGACTATAGCCGCCTATAGGCTATAGTAGGCCTATAGGCCTATAGGGGCTATAGGCTATATAGTATTATAGGCCCTAATAGGTTAAGCTAAAGTAGCCTAAAGGCCTATATAAATTATAAATATAGGCTTATGGCTTATAGGATAGGCCTATAAATTATAATAGCTATTATTTAATATAATATAGCATATCGAATCGGCTTATCACATATAGTTTACTATAATAATAGGCCTAATTATTAGCCTGCCTATAGGCCTAGGCCTATTACTATTAGCCTATTAGTACTAGCCTATTATAGTAGCCTAAAGGTTATAAGCTCAAACAGTTTAAACTATTAAACAATTGAAAATATTTACTATTTTATTACTATAGAAAAGTGTTGATTAACCGATTGCGATTGCATGAAATAATTAAGCGAATATGAAGGTAGGCTATGCTATATATTTGATATTTGCAAACTGGTGCGTGTTTTCTTCATGAATTTTTAGTTATAGGCCTGTTATTTAATAATATTTCATGCATAGGACTAATGAAAGGACAATAAGTCACAATATGAATAGGCCTATAGGCCTATAGGCCTATCATCTATATCTATATCTAGGCTATAATATATCATATTCAATATGGAAAACATAGGCCTACGCCGACATACGGTCATAGGTCCGACTATACGACATAGGCCTATATATATATATATATATATTAGCCTCTTCCTACGAACAATATATATTTTTTTAAAGTTTAACATAATATTTGCTATGGCATATGGCTATGGTTTTTATAGGCCTATTCGTGAAGATGCATCGGCTCTTATGCGTCTGTCTCTATCAAACATTCAACATGAAATATATCTAGAATTATATTTGCCTTTTTTATTAATCAAAACGAGCGATCTAGGTCTAGGGCTAAGTTAAGCAATAGCTTGAATAGCCTACAGTAATAAAAGCATTATAGGCCTAATTATTTTTTTTTCGATGCAAAACTAGTTCTAAACGTAATTTTTTTTTTACATTGATTCTCATTGAAGAAACTCAACAAAAAAGTAATGACACAGTGATCACGATAGAATCGACCATAATATTAAGGTCCAAAGCATAGAGTCCAGGTCTAAAAAAAATTTTCTTTAAAAAATAAAGAAGCTCTAAACGTTATTTTTTAACAATTCCCTTCCTAGGTTCTTAGTTTAAGATCTCCATGTGTTTTTATGGTTTAAAGTTCAAAAACAACTATAATAACATTAAAAAACCCCAACACCTTTAGTAAAATACTATACGGAAAGAAGGAACAAAAATCTTTGTGCCCCCAAAAGAAATATATGTCAGTGAGTCTCAAGGCCACGCCCCTTTTCCGGGATCAAACTAAAAAGGTCTATAGGGGGGAATTCCACTCGAGCGACTGCTCCAGGATGATGCGCAGTGTAGCTATTTGGTCAGTGCAGGATCTATCCTTGCGGAAACCAGCTTGTTGATCTCGCAGCTTCGTATCAACAGCAGCCTGCATTCTGCCAAGCAGAATCCTGTTGAACACCTTTCCTGGGATTGATAGTAGTGTAATTCCTCTATAGTTAGAGCAGGTGCTCAAGTTTCCTTTCTTAGGGAGTTTAATGAGTAGTCCCTCTTTCCACTCTGTTGGGACTTGCTCCTCTTCCCAGATCTTTTGGAAGAGGGGGTGTAAGAGCTCTACTGTAGTCTCAACGTCCGCTTTCAGTGCCTCCGCAGGGATATCATCTGGTCCAGGTGCTTTTCCGCTTTTAAGCTTCTTGATGGCTTGGCGTATTTCTTCCTTTTTAGGTGCATTGCAGTCTATCGGGAGGTCTATGTCTGCCGGCTGGATATCATGTGGGTCTGGTGGAGCTGGCCTGTTGAGTAGCTCTTCAAAGTATTCCACCCATCTTCTCTTTTGTCCTTCGTCATCGAATATCTGCTTTCCTTCTTTATCTTTCACCGGTCTTTCAGGTTTACTAAACTTTCCAGATAACTTCTTGGTGATGGTATACAAGTCTTTCATATTTCCATTTCTGGCTGCTTCCTCCGCTTCTGCAGCTAGAGCATCTGCATAATTTTTTTTGTCGGTTTGATGCTCTTCTTTACACTCTTGTTTGCTTGTGTGTATTGTTCCTGTGCCTTGGCCTTCTCTGCACGTGTCCGGCTGCTGTTTAGTACTGCCTTCATTTCTCTTCTCTGTTCTATTTTCTTCAGGGAGACCGTTGAGATCCATTCCTTGTGGTTGCGTTTCTGTGGGCCCAATACTTCTTGACAAACTGTCTTTATTGTTGTTTCCACTATCCTCCACTCCTTGTCTATTGTTGCTTCCTCTTCATCAATTATTTCTTGCAGGACTTGGAATTTGTTTGCAAGTGCGAGCTTGAATTCCTGGCGTTTGGTTGGGTCTCTAAGAAGTATTGTGTTGAACTTCTTTCGCTGGTTTAATTCTACTGCACAATTCCTTTTAAGTTTAAGGTTGACACGTGCAACAAGAAGGTGGTGGTCTGAAGCCACGTCCGCTCCTCTTCTAACACGTAAATCTTGCAGGGACCTCCGGAACTTCTTGGAAATGCATATATGGTCTATCTGGTTTCCGGTGTGGAGGTCTTGGTGAGAGCCAGGTGACTTTGTGTATTTTTCTATGGGGGAAGATGCTACCGCCGATGACAAGGCTGTTTGCAGCTCACAGATCTACAAACCTGTCTCCATTGTCACTCATCTCTCCCAACCCCTCTCGACCCATAACCTCTTCGTAACCAGTGTTGTCATCTCCTATTTTAGCGTTAAGGTCTCCAATCAACATGGTTATGTCTCTGCTAGGAAACCTCTGAATGATGCTCTGCAGCCTACCGTAAAATTCATCTTTCGTACAGTCTTCACTATCGTTAGTAGGGGCATAGCACTGAACGAGATTCATGTTGATCTTTTTCCTCTTTGTTCTGAAAGACGCAGTGATGACTCTTTGACCATGTGCCTCTCAACCAATTAGTGCTCCTTGGGCAGCCTTTGAGAGCATGATAGCCACCCCCTGAGTGTGTGGTCCATTTTCATCCTCGTGCCCTGAATAAAGGAGTAGCTCTCCCGTGGTGAGCCTCTTCTGGCCGGAATCGGTCCATCTGGCTTCGCTGATGCCGAGGATGCTAATCTTTTTGGATGTGCCAATATATATTCATAAGACCACACACACAAAAAAAAAAGAAAAGAAAAAGTTGCTACGCCACTGCTATTCCGCTACCACTGCAAACATGATCCTCGTGTGCATTAGGCTTTGCGTCCACACAATGTTTGAACCTTTGACCTGCGACATTTTTATCCGAAAATGTGTGCCCGACCGATCTTATAACGGCAGAGCGTTTGGCTGGAGTACCGATGTTTCTGGGTTCAAATCCTGGTGAAGTCTGGAATTTTTTTCCGTGACTGAGGGTGTGCCTGAGTCTAACCATCTCTGATCGGTACCTGGCTTAATTCGTGGTAAAGTAAAGGCGGTTGGGCGTGATACTGACCACACAATCCCCTAGTAAGCCGTGGCCACAAAATCTGGTGAACACTGCTTAATCGGCCCTAATGTTTTAAAGTGAAAAGTGTTGGATCAAGGGGTTGGAGTACACCAACATCTGTACGAGTCTAGCCACCTCGCGTAACAAAGTGAACGCGGCTGTAGCCCATGCCTTAGCCTGCCGGTTTACTCTTAATGGGAGCGTGTAGGTGATTTACGCACCTCGCCAGCTCCCGTGGGTACAGAAGTGGGTGCTCTAATAAATCAAATCCCAAATGTACATATTATTTCAAACATTTTACATACGAAGAAAACATGAGTAATCAAATTACTTAGTAGAGACCGACCGAAACCAAATTTTAGTTTTCGGCCGAAAACGCAAACATACCGAATAGTATAAGTTGACATTCGGCCGAAACCGTAGCCGAAACCGAAAATGTCACTATACATTCGGCCGAAACCGAAAAATAAACCGAAAATGAGAAACCAACAATTTTAAATGATGCAAATGTGTGTGTAATAACTAGTTTATGGGTCCTCTATTTAAGTAAACCATAGAACATGTAATATACAGATGGATATCCATGCATTATATATTATTTTATTCAGAATTGAATACTCTTTAATTAAGATTAAATAACCTAAAAGGCAATACAAAACTTTATATACGATTTTATTATCTAAATAATATGACATATTTTTTTAAATTTATTTTTTATTTACTCCCTTTATTTTAAGCTGCATTTTCTGTCTGTCTGATTGCAATTGTGCGTGAATTGGCTTCGATTTTTCGACCACTACCCGTGGTCCAATCAAGCTGAAATTCGAACAGCAGACTTGTGGCGCCTAACAATACATTCTATCAAATTTTCAGTTAAAACATCTTAATACTACACTTATGACAATATTAATTTCTTAAAAGGAAAGTATAAGAAAAATTTTGGTTTCACTTTAAAAATGTCTGTGCAACTTTTTATACTTTTTCGGCGCAAAGCTAGGAAAAAAAATATGCGCTAAGATTATTTTTAGAACAATTCATACGGAGTAAGGAGATATTTATGAGATTTGCGACACAGATATTTTTCTGTACGTTTCATTTGCAGTAGTCAATCAATTATTTAATTTCATGATGGTAAACTTAGTTTGCAAATAAAGGGAGTATAATCAAAACTTCGTTATTACGGTTTTCTTGTTACTTCCTTTATTTTAAGTTGCATTTTCTGTCTGTCTGATTGCAATGTTGCAAGAATTGGCTTCGATTTTTTACCACTTCGCGTGGTCCAACCGAGCTGAAATTTGGACAGCAGTCTTGTGGCGACTAACAATACATTCTATCAAATTTGTGGTTTTCTTGTTTTATATAATTAGACAAAACAACACAGAGGTGATTAATGTAATGCCAGAGAAAAAAGGTAGTGACCTAGGTGCATAACACAAAACCATTTTATTAGGACATTTTAAATGATTTGATCTTAGTAATAATATAGATTTAAATATATATATATATATGGTTGCTACAAAAAGAAATCATTGGACCTGAAGGACTAACAACTAAAAACAAATCAAAGTTGGGGATATGAATGCCGTATTGTACTGCAGTTACATTTATAATTTGATACATAATATGCAATCTAACATAACAAATTCAATATATAACAAAAATCTAAAAAAAATAATGACGCAATCAAATGTTAGATTTAATTTTTATACTTTTGCACACACAAAAATCGCGCAAGTTTCTTCAAGTATAAGGAAAGAAAAAGAAAATATTTGATGCAATGGTACACTCACTAAAATCACATAGGCCTATATAAGTAATCATTCAGAGCCTGCAGTAAGATGACTTCGTTTAATGTCCATTCTCTAATAGTTACTTTTTTTAGTAATTATATCCAAACAGACGATTGTTGTAGTTAAAAAACAACAGTTTTTCTGCATTCTCACCCAGAAGGTTGTTACGTCGATCTGCATACAACTGTCCTGCTGCACTGAACAGCTGTTCACTGGCCACGCTGGTCGGAGGAGCAGACAAGTATTTGCGAGCTGCGGCTTCCATCAGTGGGTATTGACTGCAATGCCAGTACGCGAATATGTCCGTGGTCATTCGCGGCAGACGCGGTTCTTTTATGTAATTGAGCAACTGCTGATCGTACGACGGTAAGGTGTCAGTTTGACTGACGACATTTGGTGATTGGCTCACAAAGCAAAGCTGTCTGTCATGCGCAGCCCACAAATCAGTTTCCCCTTGAGTATCCGATTCGGAAGTCTCGCTGCTCTCAAATCCTGGCACAATTTTGTCACTGGTAGCTGTGGATGGAACAATAGCAGATTCATGGATTGAACGTCCAGAACCAATTGTTTCGATGCCGCTGCCTCCTGCACATTAAAATATGTATCCTTGAAGCGTGGGTCAAGCAGCGTCGCAGCGAGGAAGGGTGTCGAGGAACTGATATGAGAGAATCGACGGGTCATTGCATCACGCAGCGCTGCTTTCATTTGTTTGAGGCCATGATCTGCTGCTGTAGTATTACAACAGAAATGCATGCATCATCAGCACAAATCTCCTGCGTTGCAGTGTAAAATGGTTTTAAAATTTTAACTACTCTTTCAGCCAGTTATCACTCTGCGATTGAGAAATTTTCCGCCACGCTGCACGCTGTACAAATTAATGGCATTGCGTTGTTCAACCAGCCGCTCCAGCATAATGTATGTGCTATTCCATCTAGTCTCAACATCTTGCAGAAGGGAAGATTTTGGGGATTTAAGGCAGCAGGGTCACCCAAAATGTTCGAAAAAAGCGTTTTTTAAGATATGTTAAATTGTGATATGTCATTTTATTCATCAATCATTTCTCTTTCAGACAGTATGTAATAATTTTCACACAGTCAAATAGTTTTTGAGTTATCGACATCCAAAGTGGGTGGGTATGGCCCCCCGAGCGCTCAAAAAATGTAACAAAATATTGCTGAGAGAAACCCTCGAACAAATAATAACGTAATTAAATAAATAATTACTGCTCCCTATAAACAATTAAAATAATGAGCTACTCCCTACATTTGGCGTTTCCGTTTGAATGTTGTTATGTTTTTTTCGATGAGCATTTGTATACAACTTATGCTTGATTTATAATGTCAATTTTTTTGGGTTTTACATAAACAATGCGTAATGATCGAAGGTATGAGGCTTCCAAGCCTACAGAAACTTATATTTATTGGTAATCAGCTTAGAAATTTAAAAGAAACGATGAGAAACAAATATAAAATGTTAACAGTTGAGTTTGATAGGCCTAGAGGCCTAGAGACTAGAGTCACTAGAGGCTTAGAGCCTAGGGTAGGGTGTAGCCAAGTGGACACGCCCACTTATGCCACTAGACAAAAACGTACAATAGTAAGTCAGAATAGGCTACAGAAGACTAATTAGATGTTGAAAATAAATTTTCTGCAAGTGATAAAGAGCAGTTCAGAATGACAATGTTGATATTACAACTCCGGAAGCTGAGAAGGTAATATAAAATAAGATTTAGGAATACTGGGTGACACAATTCAATTTATTGCTTTGCGTTTGGCGTGTCGTCACTGTCATAATACCGATATGGAACCAAAGCCCAAACGAGAATAGTTATTTATGGAATAAAAACTGTTAAAACTGCTTAGATAATGGCAGTAACATTATTCAATGATAGCTGTAGGCCTACCAGTCTGATAACTAGGCTGAGGGTAATGGCAATATACTTAGGGATAGATTACGCCATATGTTCTCTAATTTCTAAAGATGCTGATGTTGCGTGTGCGAATAATGCTTAGTTACGGACACATTTGGCTATCAAAATCACTTCGTCAGACGTAAAGGCAAAGAAAACTGGATGCTAGTGAAAAATAAGCTAAAATATTGAGCCATCCTTACCAAGGAATTAGGTATTGAATGATTTTAGGTAAATAAAAAGTAATTTTTAGTATGCATAAAGTTTGTCGAAAAACGACATACGTCTCAACTGTTTTCCAGTTATTTTCCACAATTATTGTCAGATTTAGCTCAAATTTGGTACACACACTCCCAGAGGTAGGGCCTATAGCGTGAACCAAAATGATTTATCTGTGTATTATATTTGTCTAGATATGTGGGTATGTATAATTCTTTTGTCACACAATTTTAACAAATTTTTCAGTTCAGTATAAAAATAAAACCTGATGAACCAGTAAAAAAAGAGTGGTTCATGCCATAGCCCTACATGCATTTTAAATATGTAAAAAGTATTGAAGCTGTGAACTGAATATTTTTGTTTTTATCAGTTTGACAGTACGGTCCATTTTTTGCATTTTAGCGAATGTACCTTTTTGTAAAAAAAAAATTTTTTATTCTTTACTCATTCTATACATCATTCAAACCACAATTTTCCTTATCTACATCATCTTGGCTACATTCTCACCAATTTTTAAGAATATATCTTTATTAGTTTTTTATCAGGAATTTTTACAAATTTGGTACTCGGTTCTGGGTGACCCTGCCCCCTTAACCGTCTGCTGTTGTTCCACGAGATGGCGGCACGCCCGTTCATTATGCCTTAAGAAAGTAACAATCTTGCTCGCCTTCTTGATGACAGCTTCTACTGATGTCTGCGGGAACAAGGCGTCATGCAGAACCAACTGCAATGTATGTGACATGCAACCATTATCAGTGACGCCTGCGACTCTCATTGCCATTTTCATGTTCGCAGCATTGTCGCGCACCCCCACGTGAATCTTATCCGTGATCTCCCATTTCGTCATGGCTTCAACAAGTTTTGATGCAAGATAATTTTTACATCATAATCTTCATCCAGCACCATCGCACTCAAAATAACTTTACGCCGCACAGCATCATGAATAAAATGACCCGTGAAGCTTAGTAAAGAACATGATTTTGTTGGATTGCTCCATCCATCTGCAGTAAAAAGATAACCATGTAGCCTCATGAAACAGATTTTTCACATGTTTCACGACTTTGTCATAGGTGGCAGGCATCAGCGTTGTTCGGTAGTATTTTTCGCTTTTTGCTATATAGCGATGAGCGCTGAGAAGATCCCCAATGTTCAGTCTTTTGAATGCCTCACCTTCAACTACTGAAAAGGGTAACATGTCGACAACGATCAAGTCCATGATAAATTTATCAAATCGATGAACTGCAACGTGATCATCAGATCAGACCATTCTGTTATCGATCATTGATGTCAAGGACGTCTGCACAAAATTTGGTAATACATGTTTAGTTGCTTTCTCTTCCATCATCATCTTTTTCGCGGCACGCTCTGCTCCGTCGTTCATGGATCGCTTGAGATACGTACCATGGAGCTCCTTGTGCCAGCTGGCCAAATGACTTTTCAAGCCTGAAACTGTCCGAAATCTTTGTTTCTCACTGCCAAGTGATAAAGTTTTTTGCATTCTTTGCACTGTGCCTTGCTTGAATCAGAATCGATTTTTGTGAACTAATCCCACACTATATTTTTCGACATTGTTTGAGGTGATAAAAAAAATCCGTTTATTATCAAACAAAGTTATACAAATAATCTTTAGTCTATAAATTAAACAACTTTGGAATAAATAAAAACTTTACAAATCACTTTTACATGCAGCAATACAAGACCTGTTAACTTATGCAATAGCTTGCTGGAAAGGGAACACGTCATCAAAACTGAATCACCGCTTGGATGGTCTTATAAAAAGAGCGGCAAAAATCACACAAATGACCCTGCCTGTTCAAGACAAAATATTTTAACAAAGTCGATAAAATACTCAAGGATAGCATGCATCCACTTCACAACAATGTCAAAGCAACACTTAATGGCCGACTACTGACAATTAGAGCTCAAACTGAATTTGCGTTTCAGTCTACATTCAATTTAAAGCTAGATCTATTTAAGTTTAAACAAGACTCTTTTAAGGTCAGTTTTACCAATATACAAGTATTGGCAGGTATTGTAATATAAGTGATTGGGTTTAAAAAGCAAGATTCCAATTGAACGCTAAATCATCATCATTTTCATCTAAGACTTCCTTTCAAGTCCAATTATCTGGCGAACCTATGTCTATCTGTCTGTTGGAAGTGTTCAGAATCAGTGGGAAAACCAAGTTTTCACTTCTGAAGTTTGCCGACGACGAGCGTTTGTTGTTGTTTGTGTATTGCAAGCAATATTGGAGATGTGTAAAAAAAAAAGGGCTAGACTAAGAGTCGCATATGACAAATTAGTGTTTGAAACCGAAGACAAACCGAATGCTAACTTTTTGGCTTCGGCAGAAGCCGAAAATACGCAGAAAAAGGTAATTTGCCTTTTTTTCGGCGCCGAAACCGAAAACGAAAACGAATATCGGTCGGTCTCTATTACTTAGTATACTATGCACAATGCATGGGCATTGTAATCATTGTATATTGACATTATTTTACACACTTAACACACTGTACAAAGAAATGACAATATATGTTAATAAACATAGTCAACGTTTACTTGGTTTACTCTATGGGGCGTGGCGGCCGAGAGGCAGCGCGTTCGACTAGCGTACAGAAGGTCCTGGATTTGAAGTCTGTTTTTTTTTTCTCTACTTGAGTCGAGGGTGTCCCTGACTCTACCCAGCTCTGATGGGTACCTGACATTAGTTGATGGTAAAGTAAAAGTGGCTGGGCATTGTGCTGGCCACACATCCCTTAGTATGCCGTGATCACTGAAACTAAGGGACGCTGCTTCACTGATCCCTATAAATCAATTTTCAATCTCAAGATTAGGTGACAGACTGTTTATGTCGACACACACACCCAAACCTAACTTGTGGACTCACAGTCTCTCTCCTTATCTTAGCCACTTTCTCCCTACAACTTCCATCGTTATGTATAAACTGAACCATTTAGTCCTGCAACCTATCACTATAGCTTGGGTATTTAGAGGCCTCTCATTGCCCACTGTCTCTATCTGGAAACCAAAATTTAAAGACTAGTAAATAGTACAAAGTCTTTCTACCGCAGACCTTAATTTTCAGGCTGTTACACAAGCATGACACTCAAAGTAAGAAAAAAAAACTTCTAATTATGCGTACTTTTTCTTAAATTTATTTTTTATTTGGTAATTCAACACATAATACTTAAAAGCTACATTAAAAATACAGTTTTTTTTAAAGTAATTAAATAACTTGAAAGATGTAACAGAATTTCATAACTGACGTAATACTTCTGAATGCAACCAATTTACAGCAGAACAAATGTGTCGTTTTTATTTTACAGATTCAATGTTACGTTACTGCATGTATTATAATGTACTCCCACATACATAAATAGCTATATTGTAATGCTATCTGCTGTATTCAATGAAAAGTTGTTTACTATTTGAACAAAAAAATATATTTAACCCAATTTTAATTGGAAAAAAGGCAAACACAAACAGACAGTCACAAACAAAACACAAAAAGGCCCAAAGTCTTATGGCTATAATTTAAATATCGAGAAAAACATTGTTACAACATAATTTCAGCAAAATTTCTGAAATAAAGATGGATACTATCAGCAATTTTTTATTTTATTTTAAGTTTAAGTTATTTTTTTTTATTGTTATAATTTATTTTGACTTATAAAGTGACGTAATTATGTAAACTGTCGCTGGTGTGGGGTGGAAACGGGCGCCTAATGGAAATGGTAGTTGTCATTTATTAGTAAGATAACGTACAGGTTGAGAAAGCGCCTAACCACTTTTTGGAGCCAGAGGCGGCCGCCTCATCCGCTCCCCTTCTTGTTACGCTGTTGATTTTGTGTGATCCGTACCACAGTTCTTGAATGGCGAATTGGTTATTTCCGTAACTCTACACTTAGTGCGCATGCACAGAATTGAAATGGAGGCTACTTGAATAATTAGTAAAAAAAAAAAATAATAATAAAATAGAAGGTAACTGATAAATAATCGTCTTTTTTTTTTTCAGACTTGGGAGGCTACCTAATTTCCATAAAATCAGTGAACAAGTTATTGTACTTGATCAGCAACCTTACTTTTGAATCATGGATAGGTTTATCAGTTGACCATACAAAAATGATGTTTGCATGGGACAATGGTCTAGTTCTCTACGACATATTCGACCCACCAATTTTTAATATCAGTAAGTTTTAGGGTGTGTTTTTATTCACCTAACTTGTATTATATGAAAAAAAGTAAAATATTTTGATTTTTAAATATAATTAATTTTTGGCTGTCGTTTTTTTTTTCAAACCTTTACCTGTCAGTTACATCACCGTATGAGGTGTACCTAATATAATTTTAAAAAAGAATAACCTAATTTTTTAGGACATTAAAAAAAACAACTAGTCGAAGACTTTACACAAAAATAAATGAACACCATGGACATGTAAGATAAGATAAGAATTTCTAATTTCTAATATCACTTTTATGCATGCTATTAAATTAACAGGCTCTGTGCGCTCTTGGTGCGAATGCAGTGGCAGATGTATTAGCCAAAGAGAAAGGTCATGAAGTTTTTTTTTAAAGATTATCTTGTCCCAGATTCTCTGAGTGTCTGAGATAAACTTTTCCATAAAGAAGGCTCCACTGATTCAAATGAGCGCACTCCCAGGTACTTCTGGGAGTTTTGAGGCGTGACTGTGATGAAGAGCTCAGTTCCCTGGATGGCTCATGCCTTGATATAAGCTCTCGAAAAAAGGAAGGAGCACTGCCCATTATGCATCCGTACGTAAAGAACATAATTTTGTGCTCTATTCGCTTTATCACAGGGAGCCAGTGGAGATCCCTTAGTGTTGGGAAGATATGATCTTGCCTCCTCACCCCCGAAACAATGCACGCCGCGCTGTACTCCACTCTCTGTAACCATTAGGTAGGACTTATTCTGCTGAAATAAAGCACATCCACCTTGCATTGCATATTATCCTCGTGCACATTAACAGATATATCACTTCCTACTTGAACGTTTCAAGCTAACCAATCTCAGACATGCATTGTCAGCCCTTTACTAAATATAACCTAACACATTTTTCGTCAACATAAAACATATGAAGGGAACATCAATATGTTTGTCTGGCATTGACTTCAAAAAAGAGAAAACAGCTCTGCAGACTGGTTGAAAGAAGAAGAAGAAGATGAGCACAAGGAGTAGCTTGAGGTCTACAGACGAAATTCGAATTTGCGAGCCTGGATAGATATTAGAGGCGTGGGAGCCATAAATAGTCTAAAACGGCAATGGTTGTTTTCAGCACGTGTCAACCAAATCATAGAGAATACATTTTAAAATGTAATTATTATCAAATAACGTGTGAAAACAATTCAATGAATAAATCATTATAATTTAACAAAATAGAAACAAATCCACTTAAGATTTAATTATGTTTATTTGTTTTATTGGGAGCATGGGTCATTAAAAAACGGAGTAACGAGCCATAATCGACTCTCGTGACATGGTTTGCACATCCCTGGTCTAGACAGATACAACCTACAAATATAGAACACTTACATTTCGTTTACTTGTACACCCATCTTGGAGTACTACTCCCCGACCTGTGTGTTACCTGGCAACTTAATAATTTCACTGTTTTCATTGATCAACACAAATTTAGAATAAAAAAAATCCTACACGCAATCCTAACTAGAACATGTCCATTGAATTAAAATCATTTGAGTAAAAGATTTTTGTTACAAACAAATATAATTGTGTTTTTTTTTTAAGTTTTAGTGTGTATATAGACTTTATAATCACACGTTATGTGTACCATGGCTCACACATTGAGGTTCTATACTGACACGCGAATTACCATAATATTGATCTTCTCAAAATAGAAAGCACCACTTAGAATAGAATAGAATAGCTTTGTCCTTTTTTTTATAGTTCCATGTAATATAATTGCTAACATTCAGACAGCCTAATTGAAGCCCAACTAACAAGTAAAACATGCATACAATTGTAAATAAATTTACAATTAATTTTTTTTTTTTTTTTTTACAAAAATGCTTCAGGTTTTGACGACAAAATCTACACCTGTTTCACCTTCAATCCAATTGATCAAATGATTCACCATCAATTGTGCAATGCAAGCTACAGATATGCGTGTGAAATCGAGACCCAAGGTATAGTATGTGTCTGTATATAGATTTAAACATGTTTACTGTAGATTTTCATTTGATAAAACTAAGCTATTATTATATTGTCTTCTGACAATACAGCTTACATCTTTTAAAATTAAGTATTTAATTTCAGATGCGCACGATGCAATTTATTTTATCTTTACATGTATTATGGTTATTAATTTTATGGAGAAGAGAAAGAGAAATCGCATTTTTAGCACAATTAAACTGTTTCAATTACTCCAATACTGCAGTAGTGAATGAAAAAACTATTTATTTTTAGTGAAACCATTGGAGTTCAAAGAGTTACTGATGAAATATGAACTATTGGTTGTTTTTGTCACGACACACTTGGCGATCGGTTGGCTAGACTAGCGTTGGAATTCTATATTTCCTTTATTGATGTAAGGTAGCAAGCAATCCAAGTAGGAGGGATCAAAGGTTGAAAATCGAAACACTTTGAGATTCAACAATCTTGGTCTAACTATATCGCAATTTTAAGTCATTCGTCAATCTTGGTCAAAATATATCGCAATTTCAAGTCATTCGACAATCTTGGTCTAGCTATATGGCAATTTCAAGTCATTCGTCAATCTTGGTCTAACTATATCGCAATTTCAAGTCATTCGACAATCTTTGTCTAACTATATCGCAATTTCAAGTCATTCAACAATCTTGGTCTAACTATATCGCAATTTCAAATCTTTTGACAATCTTGGTCTAACTATATCGCAATTTAAAATCATTTGACAATCTTGGTCTAACTATATCGCAATTTCAAATCATTTGACAGTCTTGGTCTAACTATATCGCAATTTCAAGTCATTCAACAATCTTGGTCTAACTATATCGCAATTTCAAATCATTTGACAATCTTGGTCTAACTATATCGCAATTTCAAGTCATTCGTCAATCTTGGTCTAACTATATCGCAATTTCAAATCATTTGACAATCTTGGTCTAACTATATCGCAATTTCAAGTCATTCGTCAATCTTGGTCTAACTATATCGCAATTTCAAGTCATTTGAAATCTTCCCTAATTGTTTATTTTTTATAATGTCTTTACCGCAAAAGAACTGTTTGCTTAAACCGCTCAAATATTCTAATAATGAAGAAAATGGAATATAATTAAGTGAACGGACTTAGTCAAGTTAAATGATCGCTAAATTTTTCCTAGCTTTTGCGAATGTACATATAAAAAAAACATGCGCTATAAGCAAGACCATATACTGTTTTTTGCTGCAAAGAAAAATGCACCAGAGTTTAGTTAAGAAGCTGTGACCTAAACAGAATAAAACCAAGACATAGTTTGTATAATGGGATGAGAAATGTCAAAAGAAAAGTTATCATCCCTTAAATTTAAATAATGTGTCACATTACCTTTATATTATATTATTTTTTGTTTAAAATTCGTATATTCAAATGATTAGTTCTTATCATTTGTTTTATTTTTTCACAGGTTCCATCACGCTTGGGTAAAAATCTCCTAAATTTCAGATCCATCGACTCAGCTGTGCTAGTTTTATTACCAAAATCTAGATCTAATTTATAATTTCACAAAATGAAAAGTGTAATCCAGAAAAAAAGGATGTTATATTATATTCCTTTAACTTATGTTTAAAAAAAAATGTTTTCTAAGTACTTTATCAATATTAACCAAACAAAAGCTTTGCACTCAATAAAAACAAATTGCTGCCTTTTGATGCTTCGGATGTTGGCTTGTTGGTAATAATTGTATGGCAACAGTTTTCTTTCGCTGTTTGTATAAAGTCTTCAATGAGCATTGACAACAGTCGTTTCTGTAATTCAGGAAATTTCAGAATCCCTCTTTGATCATTGTGTGCTAACTCTTTTCATCCCCACTGGCCTTCTGTACTTGACATGAGCGATTTACGCAGACTATCTATGTTTAAACCAAGCTAGCTTTCTTGTAAGTGTTTTTTCATATCATGCATACATGCCCTACAATTCCCTTCTTTTTTCCCCACTAATGTCCCATTTCAAAACTTAAAAGTAAAGCTTATTGCAGGATTCTTTATAGTGATTTTTTTTAATATGACATGATTGTATTTTATTGTTTGTTGAGTTGCTACATAAAATATTATATTCATTTCTGTGAACTACAAATTAAAAGATCTTTTTTTTTATATCAACTGCATCAAATTTGCCAGTGAGATGTATACCAACGTAATAATAATTTATATGGAACAATATATTGATTTCTAAATGTAGTACTTGAATTAATGAATTGGTGCATTGGGTCTATTGTATGATGCTATTAGAACACATTTGTAATGATGAATTGGATTAATGTTTATTAATGTAGTATTAATCCTCTTCATGAGAGCCGAACTTTTCTCCCGAAGCTCAAAGGGAGCAGTATTACCCGGAAATGGGGTCTTGTTACTTAAACGTGTGTAAAATAAAAACTAATAGAGATAATGCATTCATATTTTCAGACGAGTTACCGGCCATATATACTTATATAACGCATAAGTAGAGAAAATTTCAATCAAATCGGTTAATATTAAGTGTAGGGATTCGCAAGATTTCACGAACAAACAAGAAGAAATTTTATTCCTCACATTTTCTACGCAAACCCAACAGACCCCCCACCTTGTTTGGAAATTGATGAAAAAAAAAGTATTTAACTTCTTCCAAAATGGCAAAGATATTATTGTGCACAATTGAATTCAGTTTCAGTTGATACTAGTCTTAATTACAAATGCAAAAAAAAAAAGATTTTTTATGTATTTGCTGGTAGAGCTGCCCCTTAAACCGTTTTTTACTCCTGCAAGATCTTAAGTACGGTGTGTCGAGAACCTATCTTTATACTTAATTACAATTACATTTAAATGACTACTTTACTCCTATAGTCATGGGCTCGCTTAATTAGGAAGGTCCCAGATCTTAATAATTACATAGAAAAACAATGTAATTAAAACATTTACACATACGTAAATGAAACAACAAACACATGATGTTTGATTAAGAGAACTATTAGCTTTTCTAATTTTATTAATAGTGATTTTATGGATAGAGATAATATAACAGTAAATAATATCAAGCTGATATATAGTAAACACAAAGGAAAACATTCTATCTATACTAAATGGATATTACAAGCATATGAAACGTAATATATAAAAGAATGTTATCAAAACACAACCGTTACAATATCATAGCCTACGCCACACGTCTCCACTGGCTTGGTCCTCAACGGCATCACACTGCCTCTCCTCTGACGCACCACCGGACGCACTATTGAAGTACTGATGCACCAAACTGCCATCAGCAACCAGTCTACACCGCGGCCGTCTACACGTCACTACTAAGCCACTGCCACGTCAACCACCGCCAGCCACCGGCCTTTTGCCACCAGTAGTCAGCCACTTTGCCACCAGCTGGCCACCGCTCTCGGCCATGTTGCTACGGTCACCACTGCTATCGAACTATGGGTCTCGAGCCTCAGCACGGGCCTGGGTACGGGCCTGGGTACGGGCCGTCACCTACATAATAAACAATAAAACCCCTTAATGTTGTCCTAAACTATATCTATATTATATTATCTATTGGAAGGTATCGATGCAAAACTCAACTCACCCGTGTCAGAAAACACTCATATGTCTGTGGACAGTTGACTTGGCTTGGGTGTGATCCAAACATCAGACCACAAGTCCAAGTTCTGTACCCAAACCCTCAGTGTCTCTGCGTTAAATAGTTTTGCATCGAACCCACCAAGTCCCACACCTGTCAGTGTCTAACTAGATTTATTAGCGTGCTGGATTCTGTCTCTCTTTGTCCATGCAGAGTCCCCCTCACTGTCGCACCAGTATCAACTATCACTAGCTCTAGTCTCGGTGTTTACAGTCCGTACTAGCCTACACCTACACACTAAACTTGTCTCTAAACCTATAGATCGTCCTTGCCAAACATTTCTAAGTCGATCTATGTTTCTGTTATGATATTGTGATGCCGTGAGACCAAGCCTCGAATAAAACAACTCCTTGACATCATCCCCCTTCGCTTTGACTATTTTTGGTATCCAAAAATAGTCACACATGAAACTAAAACAAAAACAAACATCTTAGTTATAAATCTACATTGTACATTATCATCGTCTACCTAATGTTGATTGTTTACATCTAAAACAGAAAGTGGAGAATGTCACAAGGCAATAATAAGCATCACTTAATACAAATTCAAAAATAACTAATACGAAATTCAGCAAAAATCAAAAGTTACAAAATTCAAAGCTAACTAATTAATGTTCATATCAAAGACAATAGTATGTAGAGAAGCGGTCTGTGCTCCAAGTATTGAAGTTCATCCCAGCTAGGTACCAAGGCAGGCGCCGTAAACAGGTACAAACACTCTGTCACATGCGTCCGTGGATACACTCAGCCCCAAAAACACTCAACCACTGGACACACAAAATCGCATCACCCTACAGCCTATGTCTGTACTCTCTATTTTGCCTAGACCAACTTCCTGTAGGACAAACTGATTCGTAAAGAAAACAACAAAAGAATAAAATTCAACATGCTTGTCCGCCCACACTGCACTATCGACTATAAACTGACTAAACGCGCCAGATACTATCTAAAGCTCTATTCCTACCACTAAATCCATATGTAATGCACGTTCTTATTGTAGACTTTAACTGACTTGGAACATAGTTGCTAGACATATACATAGACTACTAACGCTTTGAAACAAACAAACAAACAAAACGCGACCCGACAAACTAATCGAACCCATACTATATATGGGACTTACTTATAGGCCTACTGAACGGACTCGAGCTTTTCTAACCAAAATGGTACACTGTCATCACTATCATTATTATATTCAACCGAAATAGTAGGCCTACTAACAAAAACGGTTTTGTAAATCTAAACTCCGATCTTCGTTTACAACAAAAAAAATCTATTTCCCAATTCAAATAGGGCTTCCGTGTATTATTATTATGTGTTCTTTTGTTCAAGTGACGGGAAAATACACCGCCAAACATCAAATATGATTCAAATTATCTCAATACTCGTAGTTATAGTTATATCTCTAATCAACCTTGCAAACTTAACACCCCTGGTTAAAAGCAAGTCAAAACAGAGATATCTTCACCCTCTAGCTATACCAACACTGGCTACAACAAAATGTACGATGCTGTATAATCTAGTGGTGGAAACCCAACTCTCACAAGATACTCAACACCTCTTTATACCCAACACTCACTGATACCACAATGCAGTGTTCAGAGGCAGCACTAACAACCCCAACACAGACAAACTGACACACCGGTGACGGCCCAGAAAAAAAAAAAAAAAAACTATTCCACCCAAACAAACGCTGTGTACTAAAGTGACCCTAAGTACCGTTAAGGGACACTCTTCACCCCCTTATTGTATTGGTAGCACCCCTGCACCAAAAACACACACACAGAGAAAAGGAAAACAGACTTAGCCTCCCCCGTGTGTAGGGATGGTATCAACTTTCATTCAACCTCCAGCGTCCAGCACCCATCAATAACCATGTGACACCAGGTAACTTGGAAGAGCACAGCCCGCTTGCAGAAGACATGAATTCACGTTTGACGAGGAAAAAACACAGCTAGGAAAAAAAATCTTTCAGGGAGAAAAAAAAATTACAAAATAAAATTTCAACAAAATGCAAACAACAACAACAATTAATTATAGCAAATAATAGTTCAAATATGCTTCGCAATACACTATTTCCTTTAAACAGGTCTTAAAATGTCACAATATTAATTGTGTAAAAGAGAGAGAAAAAAAAAAACTTGCAAAAAAAAAATGTGAGACGATCTCCTAGAATAACACAACCTTCTTATGTAAAATAGGTCTACATGTAAAAGTATACTATGCAAACCCATTTCTTTTGGACAGGCCCCCATTGTCGAGAACCTATCTTTATACTTAATTACAATTACATTTAAATGACTACTTTACTCCTATAGTCATGGGCTCGCTTAATTAGGAAGGTCCCAGATCTTAATAATTACATAGAAAAACAATGTAATTAAAACATTTACACATACGTAAATGAAACAACAAACACATGATGTTTGATTAAGAGAACTATTAGCTTTTCTAATTTTATTAATAGTGATTTTATGGATAGAGATAATATAACAGTAAATAATATCAAGCTGATATATAGTAAACACAAAGGAAAACATTCTATCTATACTAAATGGATATTACAAGCATATGAAACGTAATATATAAAAGAATGTTATCAAAACACAACCGTTACAATATCATAGCCTACGCCACACGTCTCCACTGGCTTGGTCCTCAACGGCATCACACTGCCTCTCCTCTGACGCACCACCGGACGCACTATTGAAGTACTGATGCACCAAACTGCCATCAGCAACAGTCTACACCGCGGCCGTCTACACGTCACTACTAAGCCACTGCCACGTCAACCACCGCCAGCCACCGGCCTTTCGCCACCAGTAGTCAGCCACTTTGCCACCAGCTGGCCACCGCTCTCGGCCATGTTGCTACGGTCACCACTGCTATCGAACTATGGGTCTCGAGCCTCAGCACGGGCCTGGGTACGGGCCTGGGTACGGGCCGTCACCTACATAATAAACAATAAAACCCCTTAATGTTGTCCTAAACTATATCTATATTATATTATCTATTGGAAGGTATCGATGCAAAACTCAACTCACCCGTGTCAGAAAACACTCATATGTCTGTGGACAGTTGACTTGGCTTGGGTGTGATCCAAACATCAGACCACAAGTCCAAGTTCTGTACCCAAACCCTCAGTGTCTCTGCGTTAAATAGTTTTGCATCGAACCCACCAAGTCCCACACCTGTCAGTGTCTAACTAGATTTATTAGCGTGCTGGATTCTGTCTCTCTTTGTCCATGCAGAGTCCCCCTCACTGTCGCACCAGTATCAACTATCACTAGCTCTAGTCTCGGTGTTTACAGTCCGTACTAGCCTACACCTACACACTAAACTTGTCTCTAAACCTATAGATCGTCCTTGCCAAACATTTCTAAGTCGATCTATGTTTCTGTTATGATATTGTGATGCCGTGAGACCAAGCCTCGAATAAAACAACTCCTTGACACGGTGCAGTGACACATCGCCCACGAGTCAAACTGCTAAACCGCCCTCGGCTGATATTGATCTCTAGGAGCCGTGTTATGCAATAGCAAATGCAGGCTATGAATGTGGTGCAGACAAGGTATGGGGAAGTCATTTAATCTCCAACCTCTGTCCGAGTCTAGCCTTATGCTGGCACGTCCATATGGAAGTCGCATGTTGAGTCTGCATGTTCCCGTTGTTTTCCCCATTCCAAATGTACATTTGCGTCCACCTCTGGTTCTGCCTCGTATTCTTTAATGTTGGCTGGAGATAAGTTGGTCAAACGGATTCCGTCTAAAGCGAAAACACATTTGAACAAGACCACTTTGAAATCAGCTGTATCAGGACAAATACACTCCATGTTTTGTTTTTCCCCTTTATTTTGACAATTTGGAAATTGATGTTTAAAAATATTATTACTGTTAAAGACCAAGTGAAGAGCTTTTTATCAAAATTGAGTTAACATTTGATTTTGATAGTAAATAGTGTATTCAGTATCTGAATGTTAAAAAAAAACATTTATACAAAATATCAAAGATACATTTTAAGTAATTAGTTCAATATTTGCACTTAAATGTGTGTGTTTTTCGAAAGATTACTCCAAATCTCGTAGCCATTTGAGATGTTTTTATTTCCGGCAATATAGGAAAGTGACGTAACATAAAGGATTCCGACTAGGAAAAATGAATATTGTCACGTGTTTTGAATCTATTGCCACATGTTTTGAATCTTTTCCCGGTTCTTATTTTTAACAAAATGGTTAAATATAGATTTATAGCGTCTATTTTTATTTATTTATTTCCCTTGTGATACGTCACTGCCGTATGAGGCTATTCCAAATCTCGTTCCTTTGAGAAAAACCTCTTCACTTGGTCTTTAAGTCTAAAGCCAAATTGGCGAAACATTTTTTTCTAACACCATACAGTAGAAAACATTGTTTATTTGCTTAATAATTATATCGCCATGTTGCTGTAAGTAGGTTTATGTAAAAATATTTTTTTTAGACTAAACTAACTTTATCATCAACATTTTTTATATAAACACATTTATTTCAATTAATGTTCATATGCATTGATTTAAGGTTTTGTATCCTATTCAATCGTGAAGATGGAGATGTTTTAATACTGACGATAGCGCTTGCAACGGTTAAGAGAACTGTCTACATAATTATGTATTCAATCAATAACAAGGCTTTAATGAGACTGGGCCAAACATGCCAAGGAAACTCTTAATCTGTGTTAATGTTATTATTAAAATTTTAAGAAAAGAAAAATAATCTAATCAAATCTGTAAACAAGTTACTTTCATACGAATGGCATCAGACCCACGAAGTTAATGTTATGTCCAAATCAGTGCAACACTCTAAGAAATCATCGTCAATAATTGCACAAGAACTTTTCTAGTTGTTTCGATAATTAAAACAAACTCTTTCAACTAATGGAAGCGTTTTTTGCGACATGGATTTGTTTAGAAAAGTCTCGTAAAAATGGAAAAACGAGTTCCTGATACTGTTTTGGCTTAATTGCCGCAGCTTCAGTGCGAACTAGACGCTTCATATAATGTCATTTAACATCGAGCTGTCTAGAGCAAAGTGTCCTATAAGAAAGCTATTGTCCGTGGAACATGACGCTTGGCTCACTTTGTGCTTGACAACCTTGGTCCGCAGTGACACATTTGATTGAGTGTTTTTGCAAACTTGGCACTCATAGACACGTAGATGACGAAGTTGATGGAAGCGTTCAGCTGGTAGAGAACACAGACGAAGCTTCGCAGTAAGTAAAATAGTTTACCCGTGGACTGTATCAACGGGTTGGAGTATAGCAGAAAGAGGTTTATCACCACTGTGGGCAAAGACACGCTGGCATTGACCACGCAGACGGTCAGAAGCATTTTGATCACCTTCATGTCCTTCACCTTCTTGGACACGCTCGAAGACATCTGGGCGAAAGTGTTGTTGCATCTCAGGGTGTTCTTAAACCCAATCACGAGAGAGCAGACGACAGTTGTCCCGAGGGTCGTCGTTATAAGTAGATGGGTAAGGCCCATGATTGTGATCTGATTCAGGCTGAGGTAGTTCTTAGCATAGAATGGACTCATGGTGAAAATTAACTTAGACTGGTTGGTAGCCGAGTCACGGATTCAGGTGAAATCAAAGAGGAATAATGTCGGGGACATCAGAATTGAGACATAAATAAAAAATGATGAGGACCAACCACTTAACGCGACGTGCTGTGAAGATCCGAGATACCTTTAAAGGAAAACACACAGCAACCAATCTCTCCATGGCTATAAGCGATGTGTGTAGGATACTGATGGAGACGAATATATCCGGTAGTGGGAAGAAATACACGACGGTCAACGATCTGATGGTGTTGGCCATCTGGGGGTCAAATTGGGCCATGATGCAGTGGAGCCTTCTGATTGGCTGCAGTAAAGAGCACAAAAGGTCGCTTACCGATAAAGAAAACAAGAGGATGGACGTGGTCTCTCGAAGGCCGTAGCGATACATGACCAGGATGTTAAAGATTTTAGTCAGCATGCCAATAACGAATATATTTCAACTAAAGTATTGATATTTCAATAGAAAACACTGTAAACGTTTGATTTTATTGATCCTTCTCAGTCGTACAGCAAAACATCCAAAAACGCATTTAAATAATAATATTATAAACAATCAATGCTTAGGCATGTTGATTTCATTAAGTCCCTGCAGACTTGAGAAAATGTAATTTTCAGTTGATTTTATTAAAAATGCTGATTTCCTTAGCTACTGTCAGAAAATATATTGTTTGGTTTAAGTATAGTATTTGACAATTGTGCCTTTATTTTCGTTAGAGCTCAGTTTTTCTAAATATGCCTACATAGAGGCATAACTTCCATCTGTTGTTTGCGCTAAAATATTTTACTTTTGTGTAGAATAATTTCATTTTTTGTTACATTTTAAGTTTTTGTTGTTATTTTAAAAAAAATATTAAATTTCATGTAATCAATAATTTGATGTATGGATGTTGTTTTTTTTATCAGGTTTGATTCACGTTCTCTAGTACAACGAAAATAATCATCTAATGTTCACACTATTTTGATTATGAAAATTATTTGCGGTTATTTCCAATATTCAGGTGAATTCAAACCAACTTCAACGACTTAAAATAATTTACTGAAAATGTCCCAAGAAAATATTTGGCCTTTCAATGTTGTCTGTTTGTTCTTTGTTTCAATCAAGTTATGCTTTATAGCTGTAAAAGTTCTTAAAACAAACAACTAACTTGAAATGATTACTGCTGTAGTCTACTAGTTGTACACAGTAAACAAATGATTAACACAGGATAACATAATTAATGTTGACCTGCTAGCGTACCTTTAACGTTTTAGTAATGCCGGGAATAGAAGATAATTACATATTTTTCTTTCACCCTCTCTTGGAAGATTTACTTTAAGAAAATATAAGTTTTACATCAACAACATTACACGAATCATACCCATCCACTCCTTCATAATGTATGGTCGCTCAGAGGATAGAATTAGACCAAATGTGTGGTTATGCGATGAAGATAAATAACTACAGTTAAGAAGAATAAACTTGAATTTGTGGTTTTCAATTTAATAATAGTTTACCCTTAGGTTAAAATCTACTTAAGCCTTTACGTGAATAGAGTCAACATTAGACGAATACGTAATTCTAAATAATAATATATCCTGCTCAAACTTATGTTATTACATGCATGAAGAAAGTGTATGTCTAATTGATGGGAGCAACTGCAGTGTAAGCTGTAGAAAATCATTCCTTCCAAGTAATTCTTAATGTAGAACTTTTTTAAGTAGCCTACGTAGTTTTATCAACACTGATCAAAATATGGCCGGAAAAGAGTAATTTACAGAGGTTTATAATTTTAAAATCATGTCTATACACCAGTATATATTTTCAATGTATTTTTCTCTTTAGAACATGTATAGGCAATGCATGGTAATGTCAGAATATGTTAACTATATCTTGCTTGGTTTTGTCAGAATATGTTAACCACGTCTTGCTTGGTTTTGTCAGAATATGTTAACCACGTCTTGCTTGGTTTTGTCAGAATATGTTAACCACGTCTTGCTTGGTTTTGTCAGAATATGTTAACCACGTCTTGCTTGGTTTTGTCAGAATATGTAAACCACGTCTTGCTTGGATTTGTAGGAATATGTTAACCACGTCTTGCTTGGTTTTGTCAGAATATGTTAACCACGTCTTGCTTGGTTTTGTCAGAATATGTTAACCACGTCTTGCTTGGTTTTGTCAAAATATGTTAACCACGTCTTGCTTGGTTTTGTCAGAATATGTTAACCACGTCTTGCTTTTATTTGTAGGAATATGTTAACCACGTCTTGCTTGGTTTTGTCAGAATATGTTAACCACGTCTTGCTTATTTTTGTAGGAATATGTTAACCCCGTCTTGCTTGGATTTGTAGGAATATGTTAACCACGTCTTGCTTGGATTTGTAGGAATATGTTAACCACGTCTTGCTTGGTTTTGTCAGAATATGTTAACCACGTCTTGCTTGGTATTGTCATAATATGTTAATCACGTCTTGCTTGGTTTTGTCAGAATATGTTAACCACGTCTTGCTTGGTTTTGTCAGAATATGTTAACCACGTCTTGCTTGGATTTGTAGGAATATGTTAACCACGTCTTGCTTGGTTTTGTCAGAATATGTTAACCACGTCTTGCTTGGTTTTGTCAGAATATGTTAACCACGTCTTGCTTGATTTTGTCAGAATATGTTAACCACGTCTTGCTTGGTTTTGTCAGAATATGTTAACCACGTCTTGCTTGGTTTTGTCAGAATATGTTAACCACGTCTTGCTTGGTTTTGTCAGAATATGTTAACCACGTCTTGCTTGGTTGTGTCAAAATATGTTAACCACGTCTTGCTTGGTTGTGTCAAAATATGTTAACCACGTCTTGCTTGGTTTTGTCAAAATATGTTCATTATATTGTGCTTGTTTCCTAGCAAGTTGTGTCATCGCTTTGACGGACGCTTGCCAGAAGTTTGACCTAATACTCAACGTAATGAAATCTGAGATTATGGGTCAAAAGGTCTTGTCGGTCCATATCTTTAACATAGTCAACCATACTCAACAGGTTGTAAGGTAATTCTCCTAGTTAGGCTCAATTATCTGGACAAATTCCTCAATAGACAATGACTTAAGTAAACAATAGGAAAACATTATCAGCTGCTAGGGTCAGGCTGACCGAAACAGTTTGGGAAAATTCAAGGGGTGATAAACATATCTGTCGATTATTGATGTAAAATCTGAATTTTGTTTTCATTGTTAACATTTTTTTACATTCATTTATAGGACACACATACGCACACACAAAGACAATCACGTATTTGTTACTTTCACTCATACTAACTATCAAAATTTCTCTATTAAGTATTGATTATTAAAGGTCACTAAATTTTATATCAGAATGTATAGACATTTTTAAGATATATTGTAAATGTAATATTCCATATTCAAATTATAATGTAATCAGATATAACATCTTTAAGAAATTACAACAAAACACAAACATAAAAAACACAAAAGACAAATACTGTTGAATATCAGACATTGGCGAGATTTATTTGAAAGCTCAATTAGTTGTGAAAAAACTATTTTTAAAAATAATTAAATTCTGGCAAAGCGTTTTGAAGTTATGCATTAAAATGTAACATGACTTTGCTCAAGGTATATAATTCAACAAAAAAAGTCAAATAACATTACATACAATAACAAAAAAAATAATTTTAATTTAAAATATAAATAAAATAATAACAATAGATTTTTTATGAATGTACAGATCATTGTTTTTTTCAGGCATAAAAAAAAAGAAACAACGTTTAAGAAACCTGGTGACATTTTAATCTACAGTTTCTTTGTCCCACCCACCCCACAAAAAAAAAAAAGAAAGAAAACAACAACATAAATCATATGTGGTACATTCACCAGAAAATATACTAGTCTTTCCTTCGATGCCTAGGCTTTGGTAAGAGAGTTTACATTTGTCCTTTTTTCCAAAATCAGGAATGAAACGATGAGAGACTATTTTCTTCTTTTTTTTAATAAAAATTTTAGCTTTTGGTACCTTTTCGAGTATAGATCTATGTTAACCACGTCTTGCTTGGTTTTGTCAGAATATGTTAACCACGTCTTGCTGAGCTCTATGATAAAATCTTAAGTGTAATATTCATGTAAATGAAGTTAGGGTCTGTTTAGCTCAGCGATATCTGAATTACTCTTTTTAACAAAATGTTAATTGAAAATGTATTGGCTCAAACATTGAACAAACACCTAAGATGACTATAAAGGAATGATAACAAAGACACATTATATAGTGATTTTAAACAGGAGACTGAAAGCGACTTATTTTATATTATTTGAACAGTTGACAGAACGTATTTTATTATATACCAAATTTCAACTGTTGAATGAAAGTGTTTTATTATATACCAAATTTCAACTGTTGACTGAAAGTATTTTTATTATATACCAAATTTCAACTGTTGTAGTGTTTTATTATATAGCAAATTTCAACTGTGGACTGAAATTATTTTATTATTTACCGAATTTCCACTGTTGACTGAAAGTATTTTATTATATACCAAATTTCAACTGTTGACTGAAAATATTTTGTCATATAGCGAATTTCAACTGTTGAGTGAAAGTATTTTATTATATACTAAATTTCAACTGTTGAGTGAAAATGTTGTATTATATACCAAATTTCAACTGTTGACTGAAAGTGTTTTATTATATACCGAATTTCAACTGTTGACTGAAAGAGTTATATATTATTCATCTTCAAACTTTGATTATTAACATCTACTAAATGTATGTAAAACTTTTAAAAAGATTGGTTCATAAATACCGAAGTTAATATAAAAAGAAGAAGAAAAAGTAGTATTTTGAGAAACAACGGAAAAACTGACGATTCTAGAAAAAAAATTGGGGGCAGAAAAATTGAAAAATTAAATTTCCTCATCTATTTCTTAATTAATGGTTTGTTGTACGATTTTTTCCCCACAAAGACAAGTTAACTTTTAATTTGATGTATATTAATATAGAATTAAACAATTTTTTTTATATATTACTGTAGTGTAACTATGTTTAAAAAAATATAATAAAATTCTGATGTATACCCATTTCAAATTCAATTTTTACATTTAAATAATGTTACTAATATTTTCAAACTCAATATTTTAGATCCAGGAATAGTTAAAGTATAAAACTTAGGAAAAAGCTTAAAAATTGAATTTTCTGACATTTAGATTAATTTCACTGTAGTCCCTCCCCTTAAGAGATTTTCATTATGTGAAAGGTTCCATAGTTTCAATTGTAAAAATTGTTCTTCCATTTCTCTACGCTTTTCATTGCACAAACAAAGCCGTTATTGACACTTTTGTCTGACAATTGTTTAAAGATACGAAAATCTGATTGGACATAACTTCTGCCCCTGTGTGATAAAGTATTGTTCTCAGTGTTCATATCACAAATCTTGTTGAAAATGTCTTTAATATTTAAATCTTTAAATGATGATGTAAAGTGAATAAAATCCATTGATCTATATCCAGCAGATTGTATTATAAAAAATCTATCGTAAGCTCTATTGTCACTTACATTACCTACAATATCTTTAATTGTTGGGTTACTGTTGTTATTAATATATATACTGTTAAACAAAATAATAAATGATACAGACAAAAGAGTACAAGGAGAATCCTCGCTTTCCTTCCAGTGTTTAGTGTATTCCATTACTGAAGAAACCGGGATGGTTTCATTATATTTAAAGTCGATGTTGAAATTCTTAGAACAGTTGTTTCCTTTCATGGTGGTAATATTTAACACAACCTCGCCATTAATGTTGCTGTTGTTCCCCAAATAGTCAACGACAGTTTGCATGAAATGCCTTTGCTCCTCAAATTCACCTCGACAATCCAGTACTGCCAAAAGTCTTTTAATTTGTGGCTTGCAGTTTTGCACGGGAGACAAACTGGCGCAATCTAGCAATTCATAAAATATCAATACTTAAACAAATTACAACATTACAAACCATATTGTTATGTTAAAAAACGTAGACAGTTACGCGTTTCTAAATATTGTGATCGAGTATTTCTTACAACCGATAGATAAAAACGTTGATAAAAATTCCGTTATTTTTTTTCTGTCCCATTTTATTGATACGTTTCACAGTTTAAAAGACTCAACAAAAAATCATTGTGATTTTTTTTAGATCTTTCAGATCCTTAACGTTTGGAAAAATTATTACAAATAGGTGATGTCATATTATTTTTTTCCAGATGTACGCAACTGTTTATTTTAAACAAACCCGATGCAATTATTCTTTTAACAGTGCATATATATATTATAATGTTTATTTAAACGCATTGAAATAAATATGAATTTCCTTAACATCAATGTCATATATAGAGCTTAATATTTATTCAGTGATTCCATTTACCCTTGTTTTGTAAGACAAACAGGTTTATTATGTTGCTAGAATAATAATAAAAATAATAATAAAAGAAAAGAAACAAAAAATGTATTTCTTATACTTACCAAAGCACACGAAAATAAAAATGCATAAGAAAAACATTTTTGTTCAATGTATCAGTAAAGGGCTATGACAAATAATTAACAACAATCTCTCCAACGCTCTAACCAAAATTATTGAAACGTTTCTCTAGCTGAATTAAATGTTAACTCTCTCTCTCTCTTAACGAAATAACAGCAGAGCTTTATCCATCTATTTATAGGTTTGAAGCAAGTGTTAACACTTACAAATCAATTTGAGTGAGTCTCTGAGCCAATGAGCAAACATATTATCCTCCACCATGGAATGAGAGTCTTGAGCTATTTTTAGGTACAGCCGAAAATATGTCGTAGGGGTGTAAAATATGGATTTTCGGATTTTAATATTTTTCTAATTATTTATTGATTTATGCACATTTCTGTGGTGAGTTTTTATTCTAAAAATAATTATAAATTATAAGTGACACACTGTATTGTTTCCAAAAAAAATAAAAAATAGTAAATTTGAAATTTCGTAAAATCAGGTTTCAGACAGGGGCTACAGTAAAATCCGGTTTCAGACAGGGGCTTAAGTAAAATCAGGTTTCAGACAGAGGCTTCAGTAAAATTAGGTTTCAGTCAGGGGCTTCAGTAAAAAATAAATTAGGTTTCAGACAGGGGCTTCAGTAAAATCACTTTTCAGACAGGGACTTCAGTAAAATTAGGTTTCATACAGGGGCTTCAGTAAAATTAGGTTTCAGACAGGGGCTTCAGTAAAATTAGGTTTCAGACAGGGGCTTCAGTAAAATTAGGTTTCATACAGGGGCTTCAGTAAAATTAGGTTTCAGACAGGAGCTTCAGTAAAATTAGGTTTCAGACAGGGGCTTCAGTAAAATTAGGTTTCAGACAAGGGCTTCAGTAAAATTAGGTTTCAGATAGGGGCTACAGTAAAATTAGGTTTCAGACAGGGGCTTCAGTAAAATTAGGTTTCAGACAGGGGCTTCAGTAAAATTAGGTTTCAGACAGGGGCTTCAGTAAAATTAGGTTTCAGACAGGGGCTTCATTAAAATTAGGTTTCAGACAGGGGCTTCAGTAAAAAATAAATTAGGTTGCAGACAGGGGCTTCAGTAAAATCACTTTTCAGACAGGGACTTCAGTAAAATTAGGTTTCAGACAGGGGCTTTAGTAAAATTAGGTTTCAGACAGGGGCTTCAGTAAAATTAGGTTTCATACAGGGGCTTAAGTAAAATTAGGTTTCAAACAGGAGCTTCAGTAAAATTAGGTTTCAGACAGGGGCTTCAGTTAAATTAGGTTTCAGACAGGGGCTTCAGTAAAATTAGGTTTCAGATAGGGGCTACAGTAAAATTAGGTTTCAGACAGGGGCATCAGTAAAATTAGGTTTCAGACAGGGGCTTCAGTAAAATTAGGTTTCAGACAGGGGCTTCAGTAAAATTAGGTTTCAGACAGGGGCTTCAGTAAAATTAGGTTTCAGACAGGGGCTTCAGTAAAATTAGGTTTCAGACAGGGGCTTCAGTAAAATTAGGTTTCAGACAGGGGCTTCAGTAAAAATAGGTTTCAGACAGGGGCTTCAGTAAAACACACAGCGCCAAGAGACTATTTCTCCGATTTTTAAAAAGTTTTCACTATGGAATTCAACATTTAAATCAGTATAAGGATAACAAAATAAATCAAAATGACCCAAGGGAAAAATGCTACTCATTTCGAGATGGAGGGTCACATTAATGTCATTAAAACACAACACAAGTCTACTACAAATAATCATGTATAATGGTATGGGCGGGGTTTTGAATAGACAACATTACGTATGTACTTTGTATTGGTTGTATTATCAATGAAAACGTAGCAAGAATATTGAGAAAAATAAAATACATTTTAAACATGGAAGAAAGATTGACAGATGAATGCACACTATAAATGTTTCTTAAGTGTGATCTTTTCTTATATGAAACAACACTGTCTTAGCTTGCATTCATTTTAGTTTACCGTCGCAAAGAATTTATGTTCCAAACCAATAATAGAAGACTAAAGAATTCGTTGGTTTCCGAGGCGATAAAAATTACAAAATTAAAATTAAAGTCATTTTCTTTTGTGATGTAAACTGTTTTTTGGTATGATTGTGTTCGATTGTATATAGGCGTCATTATAATTATATGAAAAAAATAATTTTCAAATACTAACGGTTTAAATTGTTCCATGTCTGCACAAGTAAAGAAAACTTTTCTGCGGGATTATTGTCGCGTGTTGGGCAGACGATCAGGTGGGAACTGGGAATAAGAGCTGCTCGTTGTCTGATAGAGGGGATGGTGATGTCACCGTAGCACTGGTCCCTAGAAATGTATATTTATTCCCATTATTTTCGTGTGGCTAGCACAGATGACTGAAGTGACTTGTTTGAAGTAATCCAAGTAGAGACACGATATTCCAAGCGGACAAACACATTACAAAGCAGACTCTTTTTTCAACGTTTCGAAAACTGTTTAATTTAGTCAGGAGTCACCAATGGCCTCTGACTGTGATGTTTGCAGAAAATAAATGGTTCACATTAAGCTGAATAACTAAGTATCTTATCAAGCAAATTATAATATCTAGACATGTCCTAACTATACAGTATCTGAGACTTTACAACTAACTACTGGCGACTGCTCACTGGCACGTCTCAGAACCAACTCAACTAATAAACCTCCTCCCCTGTGTTAAAACTGGAGTGGACTGGAGTAAGGGGTGGGGTGGAGGAGAATTTGACCAATATGTCTCTAGTGATGAGTCACTGGTAGACGGGGGTAGGGCGGAAAAGGGGTGGGGTGTTTGGCGGCCCACGCAGGTGCCTCCGACGGCTCTTGAGGTTCTTAGATCTGCTGACCACTGAGAGCATATTGTGTACGTGTTACCTGGCGTAATCCCCTGACCGAGGGAGAACGGACAGCGAGTGGGAAAGTGGTTGGGGAGGGGGGTGCGATGATGACTTATGGGAAACTAAACATTTAGCTCTAGACAGTTTAAGAAAGATTGAGGATAAGGGGCTAGTTACATCAGACGTAATCATGAGGATATATAATACATAATAATAATTGTAACATGAAAGAGTGTAAATATTCAACTACGATATACATATTACATATAGGGCCTACAAGGATACGTGTAACTAATCAATTACAATAAAAAAAAAAGTTAAGTAAAGTATCCCGTCGGACCAAATTGATCCATAGAGCTGGTGAAGCAGCTTTCACCAGTTTCCATGGCCACGGCATAATAGGCGATTGTGTGGCCAGCACTATGCACAGCCCTGACTAAGATCAGGTACACAGGGACACCATCAAATCGTGGGAAAAAAATCCTAGCCTCGACCAGGATTCGAACCCAGGACCCATGGAACGCGCTGCCGCTCGGCTACCGAGCCCCATAATCAATTACAAAATACAGGCATAAAAACAAATTACAAATACAACATGCACCCTTCACATTGGTTCGTACCGCTAGAGTAGGACTAAGTATAGTTTTGCAGGTTGGTGCTATTTAAATGGTTGTGCTTATTGCGCCAGGCTGAGCACGGTACCTAAAAGCCAAACCCATCACAATTACAATAATACATATTTTTATTTATTGTTTACAGACGAATAAGATCATTGCATCCTACGCATGGTTTAAGTCTAGTCTTGCATTTCGATTAATGTTTTAAATAATGTTAAGTTGCTAGTTTTCTGGGTTTCATCAGGCAACCCATTCCATGCCCGGATGACACTCGAGAAGAATAAGTATTTGTATGAATTTTTTTGTGTGTCTTAAATATAGGAAAAGAAAAGTGTTTTTGTCCTTTTTTTTTCCTAGCATTGTAATAGATTGTTATTGTTGGGTATTTCAATGTTAGAATATCATGCTTTATGCATTAGTATTACTTTAATCTTTGCCTTTATCTTCTTAAGTAAGTGTTTCTAAGTTAATTGACTTAACAGTCGGCGTTCTCTGGTCAGTTGTTAATATTCACTTGTAATGAGCCTTGCAGTTCTTTTCTGGATTTATTCTAAATTGTTAATGCAATCGGATAGAAATGAGCTGTCTATCCTAATAAACCATACGTTTGTTTTCTGATATTTAAAATACAATTTATAAAAAAAATTAAAGTCAATAAATGTATATATTATAGTGTAAAAATATGTTTGTTAAGTATTTACTGTTTAATATGATTGCACTCATGAAAAAAGCAATAAATAGTATAAATCAGTTAATTCAAATTTGACATTATCTTTGGTAATAATGGGTTAATTTAAAGTTATTATATCTTTCTCGTGGATAAAAAATTCAAAATATATGTTGTGAAAATCTTGTTTTTAAAATATGTTTTATTAGTTTACATGCGCTACTTCTAGAAATAAAATAATACATCTTTGGGCCAAAGCGTCATGCAGGATAGGGTGGCAGCGATACGACGGCGGCATTGCTAGAATACGCTGTCTTCATGTTGACATTCCAATGCACTAAGCACAGGACACTACTTGTTGCTGTTATTGCATAACTCGTCTCCAAGCAGTTTGAAGCAGATATGGAAGCAATCAGAAATACCATAGGGGCAATCGAGTCAGAGGTGGTGGTTGTCACTTACTTCACTGGGGTGCTTTAAGTCCTAACACCATTGATGGATTAGGACCTGCCCCAAGCAATTCTATCGCTGCTTCTGAATGCCTCGGTTCCGATCATATGAACAGGGTTAAATATTACTTTTCATTGCATACCGGGTTAAGCAGATGTCACTGAGAAAGAGATATCTGACTCTATAGCCAAAATAGGGTCCTAAAGTTTCGCTCTCTCCTAACCCTATTCATTCAAAGGTACCCGTAAAACAGTGTGAAGACAAAACGAAATAACAGGATCTGGGACGACACTGGCGCGGACTGAGTATTTGAAAAAAAAAACAAGCTGACCAGTGGTGAATACTTTTAAGAAAATAGCAAGTCACAAATCCCGATTCTGCTCCGGACGTTGGGGTACTTTTTTTTTATGCTGTCCACACGATTAGCGGGGTGAAAACTGCAAAGAATCAGAAGAGATGTACTAGCACGCGTTTATTGACTGCCCGGCCCTGCTGGAGTCTTAGAGTGGATGGGCACGGCCCATTGTTTGAGCGGAAGATTTCTTGTTGTGTCTATGTTAAAGATACAGCAGAGCTTGTTCCAAAAAAGAAAACTGTGACAAGTTTTCACGATATTATTTTGTATGTTAAGGAATTGTATTCTATAAGGCAGATTATTGCGTCCTTTTCTTATCCCTTGTTTAAACTAAGCGTGCATGTAGTACATCTAAACACACATATAAAATACATCAGTCTATATTAGTCTATATTCTCGCAGTCTATATTCTCATCTGTTAAAACTCTCTGAGGTACTTGCGCAACATGCCAAATTGATGACTTGACCCAGAAGTAACTTTAAAACGATTATTAGTTAACTTTTGTAGATCAATTTTCTTTTAAAGTAAATATATATCATAACAATCAGCCTACCACACAACGACTTTAGATTGTATCATCCACTGACTACTATATTCACTTCACGCCCAGGAGACAAATATAACCTTTTTTTTTTATTATCATCTCCTTAGTAACATCCCTTGCAATTACTACGTCACAACTCGCATGCGTGCTATTGCTAATTGTACGCATTCTTTTGCAAGTCTCCTGGTACTACTTTCTGCACCCTTTGATGCTTGGGAGGCTTATGATGTTTTGTGTGCCTTGTTGAGCAGATGCCCAAAATAGTTTGGTCTACTCCTGAGCCCTAGGTTCAACACCTTCAGGATCCGGCTGAAGACTCACCTATTCAAGTAGCAGTATTCACCTGTACAAATATACATTTTTGTCTGTTCTTCGTTGTCTGTACTCTATAACTGTTGGCAGCGCATAGAACTGAACTCAACGGGATATGCATTATAAAAGATTTTTTTTTTAAATATTATTATTATTATTGTTACGGCGATTTCCTCCCACGAGTTATGGTTCATGTCTAGAGTTTTGCTGATTCAGCTAAAATCTCGTTAAAAATGTCTTGTGGTGTTGATATGCTACGCTTCGCAAATTAAAACTTCCCTTTTAATGACGTCGTCACGGAAAACGGTAAGGCCGTTTCATTAGTCGTATTGTTTCGTATCGTATGAACAGAATAATTTATGACTACTTTACACCAACAAAACAAGACAGACACGGACTACATTGTCATCATAAACAGCAAAGCAATTACTTACAATGGTCTTTGTGATTTTAGAAAGTAGGCATATACTATAAAGGCAACAATAAATCAGTATGACTTTTATAAATCTTGACAAAAAAAATCAGTTAGAAGGAAAGATAATTTTACTTTTCAACAACAGTCCTACTTATAACATAGCCTACAATGAGCATTTATTCTTTAATATATATATATATATATATATATATATATATATATATATATATATATATATATATATATATATATATATATATATATATATTAATAACCTTGATATTATTTCATATTAATATATGTACCCAAATGTATATTTATTAATAAATCATATAAAAACAATGTAGTTAGTTGATGCATTTAAAATTTATAATTAAATAAATAGAAAACATACCAAGAAAATACATCTGTTAGAAAAAATAAATCTCAAGACATATACAAGAAAATACTTCATCCATTATCTCGTTTCACATTAAAATAATATACACAAACAATAAATAAATTTCAAGTCATATAAAATAGAATACTTCACCTCTTATCTCATTTAAAATCCTAAGAGCATACACAAATAATACATAAATCTCAAGTCATATAAAATATAATACTTCACCTCTTATCTCATTTCAAATCCTAAGAGCATACACAAATAATACATAAATCTCAAGTTATATAAAATATAATACTTCATCTATTATCTCATTTTTTCTAAAGACACTTTGTTTTGTTGCAAGTCAAGTATTTGCTTTAGACTTGACTTAGTTTATTGTTTCAAGACTCCACTTTGGCTGTATAGATCTTTGTTACCGCTTCTTCCTTTAGTCATGAAATTATGTTCTTGGTTAACGTTTAGTTCAACATTAATCTTTCTGATACACAGATTAAATTTTACATGTATGTTAATTAACATATTATTATATACACATACAACACTACAAGTCATGAAATAAAACTTATTGTGTTTGTTCGGCTTTTTACATTATATCGTAAATAGTTAATTTCTATTACAACAAAACTTAACTTACATTTTAGGAATTCATTAAAAATTACATCTGGAATAAAAAAATATTGATATAAGAAACATAGATATCAAATAATGAATAAAAAATTTCACTTAAGCTCTTAACGTAATGAATCTAACATTGATAAGTGCCTTAAATTTACTGTAAACAGCTGGTATGGTGTAAATAAGTGGATTCAATGCAGAGTTTATTGGTAATACAAATACAGCAATCCAAGCATAGACTTCGCGGTTAAAGATGTAGCCATTTAATGAAAGGAATCCAAGTATCCCAATAGGAAACCAGCAACAAAAATTTGTGAATGCAACAAAAGCCAGTTTTTTGGCAACAGACAAATCTTCTGATCTTCTTTGATCATTTTTTGTAACGCTTGAAATTGATTTCTTAACTTTTAGCAAGTTTATAAAAATTGTCAATTGACCAAAGGCTATAAACAAAAATAATATAAAATTGAGACCAACAAAGATAACGAAAGAAAAGATCCATCCTTTGTTTTGTGTAAGACTCAATGGTAGAGCCAGACAAAGTCCGTTAGATGAATAAATGTCCCAATCTGATAAGACAACCGGAGTTAAGGCCAATACAAAACCAACAAACCAAACTAATGTCAATGATAGTAGTTTACCAGTGTGAGAAAATCTATGTTGACCAAACGGGTAAGTGATACACAAGAAACGATCTACAGTTATAAGACAAACAAAGAACGTAGAAGCCTCACTAGAAAGCGTTGAAAGAAACCCACACAAATTACATGTAAAACCATTTCTCCATTGAAAATCTTCTAATACATAAACATCTTTATAGTAAACATCTACAATAGCAATAATTAGTAAATAAACTCCCATTAAAATATCTGAAATAGCTAAGCCAGTTATAAAATGTCCATAGGCTTTCTTAAATATTTCTCTGTCCCAGCCAATTCTATAAACCAATACAATACCATTTCCTATAATAGTCAAGAACCCAACTATCCAGATGACGATTCTCTTGAATGTGTCACCAACAAGATGTTTGCATGAAGATATGAGATCAACAGGTGCTTGACATTTGTCAACGGATATATTTGCATTTAAAATTTGTGGACAACAGATGGCATAGTCACTAGCCATTAATTCATACTTTATGGTTAATCCTCTAAAAAAGTTCTTGTCAATATGTTGGATTTTCATAGTTTGAATATACAAAGTATCTAGTGAAAAGTATTCTGGTATTCCCATATCTTTAAATTTCGAAATAAATGTATGACTTAAATTTAAATGCTTTAGATTCTTTAAATCAAAGGCTTGATTTCTGAGAGCTTTTATTTTAGTGTAGGATAAATCAATTATTTCTAAAGATCTTGGAAATTTAAACAATAAATCAATTATGAGATTTTCATTGTGTGAAAGGTTCAATAGTTTTAATTGTAAAAATTGTTCTACAGATTTTATATAATTGCTATGATTTATTTTATTAGAACTAACATCTAACACGATAAGATCTTTGAGTTTCCAATATTGTAATTCATTATCAAAGTTTGTAAAACTACAGTTAAATCCGATAAATGAAACCATAGATAACAAATGTGAATTTATGACTGATTGATCAAAAGAAAATATTATATTTTTCAAATCTAATGTAGTTCTAATGTGAATTTGGTAGTTTTTTATTCTGTTTAATTCTCTATTGGAAATGGCTACTTTACCAGAGACACAATTGTAGTGCTTTGGGCAAATATTATCACATACAAATGCTGTGTTGTTTTCTATTACCCGTAACAGTACTTTATAACTATTTGAATCAAGGCATAGGTCTTTGAAATTGAGTATAAAGTCAGCATAACAATATTTTTGATAATTAGGCTTATATGGTTCTAATATTTCATCTTCCCCATGTGGACAATCACGGTCTACATTTCTTATCATTTCAGGGAAAATGCAGTAAGAGTTTAAACATTTAATAAAAGGTTCTGGGCAAATAAAGTTCTCACAATTTTGTAAATTAGAATTATCTTCACATTGGCTACCATAATTTTTAATACATTTAAGAGAATATTGACTTTTATCTGATTCACATTGAACATATTCAAGAGTCAAGTTTAAATTCACTTCACTAATCGAGCATGCGCCATTAAATGTTTTGTTATTTCTGTTATCAGCACAAAAAATTTGAACATATGGATTAGAGAAGTCGTAATCTATTTCATTGTACGACAAAGTTTGACATTCTTTGTACCTTTCGCAGTTAGAAATGTCGACTTTTTTAAGCGTATAAAAGTCATTTCTTTCTTTCTTTAAGATAGTAATATAATTTTTGTTTGCAATATTTATGGTAGTGTCAATGTTTGTATTTATATAATTTCTACAAACATACATTTTAAAGTCTTTTCTAGTGCTATAAATATTAGAAATGCATTTCTCATAAAAAATGTCAAAAATGTATTGGGTGTGGTCATTAGTTAATTTGAATGTGTCCGTAATAGAGCTTATTTGTTTATTTAGTTGGTTATTATAATTTTCGGGGATAACATTATCACCTTCACAAACTACTAATGAATGTTGCAATGGTTTGTCACAGTCTATTTCTACCATATATCTACCTAAATTATAAAGATTATTGTCTTGAAAAAGTATGGTGTTTGTGTGGGTTGCCACATTTAAATAAAAGCATTCCCTATCCTGATATGATATCAGAGAAGGGATAGAAAATGTAAAGGGATTTCCATTTCTCCAGGTTAACTTATTGCCATAATTGTAAAGAATAAGTCCAGCATACAGATCCATTCCACTTGTGCCAGTCGCTATTGATAAATTATTTATATATTGAATTATATCAACAAACTCTTCATAAGACTCAAGAGAAAGTAAATCCGTTCCATACTTTTCAATGCATAAACAAAGGCCGCCATTAGAACTAATTTCTGACAATTCATTGACAAAACGATAATCTGATTTTACATAACTTCTACCGCTGTATGATAAAGTGTTTATAGCACAAATCTTGTTAAAAATGTCTTTACTATTTAAATCTTTAAATGATGTTGTAAAGTGAATAAAATCCATTGTACTATAATTAAGGGTTGGTTTTTCAGAAGATTGTATTATAAAAAATCTATTGTAAGCTCTATTGTCATTTACACTATCTACAATATCTTTAATTATTGGATTACTGTTGTTATTAATGTGTATGCTGTTAAACAAAAAAATAAATGATACATATAAATAAGAACATGGGTCTTTCCCTTTTTCCTTCCATTGTTTTGTGTTTTCCAGCACTGAAGAAATCGGTAGAGTTTCATTATATTTAAATTGCCCTTCTAGAAAGTCGATGTTTTCATTCTTAGAACATTTGTTTCCTATCATCATGGTTATATTTAACGTAACTACGCCATTTTTATGGGTGTTACTCTCCATATAGTCAAAGAATTTATACATGAAATTTCTTTGCTCCATGATTTCACCTCGACAGTCCAGTACCGCCAAAAGTCTTTTATATTGTGTATTGCAATTTTGTACAGGAAAGAAAAGGGCCAAATCTGAGAATGTATTATATATTTATAATGAACGATTTACATAATAATCAATGATAATACTATGTAACACATATAATAATTGTAAAAAAATTTTTTTTTAAATATTGTACACTAGTTGTTTATTAAGCTCTGGTAAAAATTCTAGTCAAGTAAATCTGGCCCATTGGGTTGGTAATTCACACAATTGAAAATCTTAAAACGATAAAATTTAATATGTGAAGTTTTGATTTAAAAAAAGTATTGATGTAGACAAATTTATCAACCTAGATATTATGAATTATATAAAATGGTCAGGTGATGTCGACATTTTCTCTTTCCTGATGTACCCCACAACTTATTACAAAGAACCCCTGCATTATTTCTTTAACACGGCTAATAGAATTCTCTAGTTAGGCAATCTATTCTATAGGCTTTATCTACTGCTCTATTTATTCATTGATTGACTCTAGTCTTAACTCGTCATACGATTCATCTATTATACGTAACTAATAATTTATTATAACAAAAGGAAACAATTTGTCATTTATTGTACTCACCTAAGCATCCCAAAATTAAAATGCAATAGAAAAACATTTTTATTAAAGGATCTATAAAGAAAATTTAATGCACATTGAAAACAAGCTTGTACAACTAAATAACAGTGATCTTAAACTTATGGTAAGAGTTTTTATAGGAAGATTATTCATAATAATATCATCTTTTGGCTTAAGGACAGCAGCACTAAATTACCATTCTAATCCTTTCCAAGCATGTGGTCAAGTTTCACGAACGCTTATAAATCAACAAGACACAGTCTCTGAGCCAATAAGCGACCATGTCATTAAATCTTACGTCTACTACAACTAATAAGGTATTCTAGGGGCGTGGTTTTGAATATATACTATTCAATCAGCCAGAATACAATATCTGACTAGTAATAAACTTTTTCTTGTATGATAAATTGTGTGAAAGTGTGCGTGCATGTCTATTTTTATCAGAATATTTCTGTGATTGAGTACTAATAGTTCTTTTATATTATTTAAAAATGCTGACAGACAAAACATCTGTAATCATGACACATTTCCATTTGTTAGGATTAATAAATAAAATAAAAATGTATAGGTTGTGTAGACACTGTAAACTTGACACAGACACGGTAAATAAAATAAAAAACACGTTTTAAACATTGACAGAAAACACAATTCTTCTGTACAGAAGCTGCCATTTAGAGCCCATGTCTATAAACTCTAAGGTACTTCTGTACCCATGGGCCTTCATCGCTGGCAAAGTGTGGAAACCAACAGTACGCTTGCATCAAGCGCACACCGGTGGGCTAACCCATGGGGCAAAGGCCCCTGCTGCGCGTCCGAGGTCTCATTTTACAGCCTAGAGGCTCCGAGCATCGGTGGGGGTGAAGCAATGTGTACAGCAATCCCGCCTCAACCCGACCATGGTGCATGGGTGCGCATAACTATGGTATGGGATTTGTGCTTGCGATCGACAGTGCAGGTTTACGAGCGAGTTACCGTGATAATGATCAAAGGGGAATTCCGCAGCGAGGAAAAGTAATGTAGTGCATGTGGCTGAGGAGACCGTACCCTATGTTACACGGGGTGGGAATTTTGGGGTGCTGGGAGCTCAGACAGGACCTTGTTGTTCCCTACTCACTTGGACAACCTTTGAACATCTTTACGCCTTTCCGTTTGTTTGGGTAATTATAGTAGTATTTATTCTAAAGACGCTTAGTGTAGTGTCGTTTTTAATGGAAAATGGGTTATTTAATTCATATGCTCAACTGGCTTTTCTAGAAACATCGACAAACAGTGACATCTTTATTATTTTGTAAGAAGCAATTCATTTTTTTTTCTATACTCTCTACTTCTATGTACATCCCAACCGCCGAGCATTGACGAAACGTACTATGTTTAGACTGTTGATCAGGGTGTAATCAGATAGAGGTCGGTGCCATCAAAAACTAGAGATGAACAAGACGTAGTGACTGCCTTGTTAAGCCAATCATAAATTGTCCACCACCCTGTACAGCCAATGCAGTCAATTAGAAATCTACAAGTACGGTCGTCGAGCGCAGCGCGTTCGACTGGCGAGCCGACGGTCCCGGGTTCGAATCCTAGTGCAGGATAGGATTTTTTTCCCGGGTCTGGAGGGTGTTCCTGAGTCTACCCAGCTCTGAACTTAGTTGGGGTAAAGTAAAGGCGGCTGTGAATAGTGCTGGCCTCACAATCACCTAGTATGCCTTGGCCATAGAAACTGGTGAACGCTGCTTTATCAGACGTATGGATCAATTCGGTCCGACGGGTACTTTACTTTTTTTAATTAATATTTGTGGATGTAAACCCCGTCCGTAAAATAGATCATGGTTTTTTTCAACAGTACTACAATAAAAAATAAAATAAAGAAAAAACTAGTTATTTTGCTAAGTGGTTTGATAAATAATAATTATGCTGTTGACATTTTACCACTATGAGAATAGAATGCCCAACTCAAGTTAAGTAATTTGTGAAACTAGCTCTGTACCCGTCAAAAGGACGGGGAAAATGGTTAGGATAATTAGAAAAGAAAGTTATATAGTTTTGGTCGCAAAAAAATGAAATTAATTTAAAATGTTTTTTAAAACTTGTGTACAGCTTATTACTCCTGAAATAAAACGCTGCTTTCTGGGCACTGTTGATTTATATCATATGAAATGGATAATTTATTACTAACACCAAGACAAGGCGGATGACACTTTTGTCATAAACTTAAAATAGTCGATGCAATACTATCCAAGAATAATGACTAAGATCAGAAGATAAAACAGTTTGTAAATCTGACAAAAGGTTACGAAGAAAGAAGATTACTCCCCCACCCTCTTCTTTTCCTAAACCACTTTTTCTAGAACTACATTGTCTAGGGAAAAAAACATAAAGGTGGAAGGACCCCGTAAACTGGTGAATACTGCTTCACATGCCCATGGAATATTTGGCCTGACTAAGCTATAAGAGTATAAAACGCTGTTTGGTTGAACAATTTATAAACAGTAAACAGTGACTTTTACCCTGATACCAATATCTTACCATCATTTAAAACGCTTGCCAAAATACAAGACTTGACTCTAACCCCGGTTGAGGGTACGACGCAAACGTATTTTCTAAGCGTCTGCAGCATATACAATAACATACAATTTTACATTGTAAACTTCCAGACTATAAAAATAAAATCAATTTCTTTTAATATTATTGCTTTGACGTAATTTAGTTTTATTAGTATATTATGTTACACTCTTTCATGTCTTAAAAATCTTAGAATCCGTTTTCTACTATTTGCTAAAGACAAAACAAAGGTATGAGTGTAATTTTATTAAAACTATTCTAGTCCAGTCTGTTGTTTTGTTTGATGAAGATAAGGTCAGAACATGTCTTGATATGTTTTCTTGAAATTTTAGCTCAACGAGACGTAGATGATAAAGTTAACCGAAGCACTGAACTGTTAGAATATGTCTTGCGTGCTTCTGATGGCGTAGTAGAGATTCTGCTAAACACTTACAGGAAGATCTCCTAAAGCTAGAGGCCTGGACATGGAAATGGCAAATGGAGTTCAACGTCGATAAATGCCTCCTTCTCTCTGTTTCCATAAAAAGAACTAGGATACCCACTAGCTATACTTTAAATGGCCAATCTCTTGCAAGGGTGTCAGAAGCCAAATACTTGGGTTTGAACATCACAGAAAATCTCCACTGGGGCATACATGCTCAATCCATTGTTGCCAAGTCTAACAGATTCTGCGCCTTCATCCATAGAAACCTAAAGGAATATTCAGGAAAATTCAGACCCACTGTTATAAAAGCTTAGCTCGCCCCATCCTAGAATAAGCCTCGCCAGTTTGGGACCCCCACCAGCAAAACCTGATTGACAAACTGGAGATGACCCAGCGACGCGCAGCACGTCGAATACTAGAGGACTACAGCACCAAATCAAGCGCCTCTGCCTTAGTAGCAAAACTCCACCTAGAATCACTACAACAACGATGAGCAATTGACAAAGTGTCCGTGATTTATAAAATCATCAACGACCACCTGGACCTTTCGACCCAAACAAGTAGAATCCAGAAAGTGTCCCGCTCTACCCGAGGCATTCAGCTCAAGCTGCATGTCCATCATGCACGCACCCACGTCTACAAACATTCTTTTTTTCCGTCAGCCATTAGGCTGTGGAACACCCTGGACCAGGCCTCCATCACCGCCCCTACAGTTCCGGCCTTCAAATCGTCACTTAAGTGGTGGTCCAAAAACCTAAAGTGACACTCTTTTATCTGTATATAACTGTTGTTTGCTATGTTATGTTTGCTATGTTATTTTATGTGTATTTAAATTGTGGACTTTTTCCTCGGTTCTACTGGGTCTCCACAGTATTACAAAGAAGAAGAAAAAAAACATTGACGTCCCAGAATGCACCAGGTACATGAACATAATGGCCGTTGGTAGGCAGCTTACCGCTGTGACCATACAGACCGTCACCAGCATCTTGACCGCCTTTCTGTCTTTGAGCCTCTTGAGCACCGGACCGCGATATGCCGGTCATCTCCCGCAGTCTCTCCTGCACGCGTTTGAAGATGATCAGAATTGGCACTCTGCTAAACAAACATAGTCTATCACACAAAAATCTCTGTCAAAAGAATAAAAGAATCGTCCTAAGACATAGTTAGATAAATAGCTTCATCAACTCCGCACAAATTACAATATTAATGGATTTATTTTCTGTATTTTACTTTTAGCGATTATCCTATTAAAAAGCAATTTGCGTTAATTAAGTACTTATAGAATAATTTTATTAAATATATACGATATATAATTAAATGTTCAACTAAAAGCCTATGTATTAGGTACTAGGCTTTGACCAACTAAAGCATTATGATTTACATTTATTTAGTAATTTCAATATTTTTTTTAATGATCTTATCTTAACTATTTTCGGCAATTATATACAATAGGCCTACCAACAGTTAACATTAGTATAGGATTACATATACCAGAATCGGTGACGAACAGTAAAATCTTTGTTAACTGAAGTAATGATTTGGTTGCTTTGCTGTGAAATATCAGTCACACAAAAAAAGGCCACGATGTCCTCATTGTTATAAATGTATGGAATACATGGTAAAAGGCGACACGAATAAAAAATCTATTTTGTAGCAATATTAACAGTTAAAATTAGTTGACTTAGTAAATTTTGTTAAATGGGCGAGCCACGGCATAACTGAACACGGTACCGTATGGGTTTAAGTACTGTTGAATAAGGTTGAAGACTAGGGTTTTCTCCAGAGTCTGGTTGATGTCCCTGATATAAGTTATGGATATTAAAAGCGTCTAGGCATAAGTGCTGACTGTAGCCCCAGAAATTAATGAATGCTGCCCCTTTCTTGCCCAATGCTTTTATTTTAGAACATTATTTCAACTAGTCCGCTGCACTAGTGAAAGCAGGTTATTATTATGAAATTATATATATTTTTAAAGCAAAAACAACAGGAAATTACCAAGTCATAGTTTCGGTTTACAGTTAGTTTCCCGTGAGAATGTTAGCTCTATCAGGTATCGATAAAGCTGAGCTAAAGGTCACAATAATTATAGTATCGTTGTACAATCATTTCTTTTGTATAACATTTCTTTAAACTTTATTAGAAGCATAATGATTACACTTCTCTTCAGCATCAGAATATGAGTAGCTAGTAGTTGCGAAATTCAACTGGATAGATTTCTGCATTATTTCAATTTTGGATCTTATGTGTATGGTTGCCTATGTGTGTTTGAGTGTGTGTGATGGGGGGGGGGGAGAGAGACACATACAGACAGTGTCTCTTGTTTAACTTATACAAGTGTATGTAGAGGCATATTTAAAGACATAAGTAAAGCGAATGGCTACAAGAATGAAGTTATGGGAATACGGGTGAATTCCATCCAAGATTGGATGTTTACAGAATATCCTATTTTCCCCGTACATTAATTCAAAACTACATAAATATAGGACACAAAAACAACACCAAAGAAAGAAATTAAGTTTGTATGAATTGTTAAAGAGAGAGAGAAAGAGAGAGAGAAAGAGAGATAGAGAGAAATAGAGAGAAAGAGAGAGAGAAAGAGGGAGAGAGAAAGAGAGAGAAAGAGAGAGAAAGAGAGCGAGAGAAAGAGAGAGAGAAAGAGAGAGAGAAAGATACAGAGAGAAAGAGAGAGAGAGAGAAAGAGAGAGAGAGAAAGATACAGAGAGAAAGAGAGAGAGAGAGAAAGAGAGAGAGAGAAAGATACAGAGAGAAAGAGAGAGAGAGAGAAAGAGAGAGAGAGAAAGAGAGAGAGAGAGAGAGAAAGAGAGAGAGAAAAATTAATCAACTTTAATATTTTTATTATACCTGTATAGGTTATGTAAACATTCTTCTTTTTAATACTTTACCAACTGAGGGCTTAAAACGATGTAAAATTAAAGTAAGTATACCTAATGGCTTGTTTCCTTAACTTTAACCAACAGGCAGATTGTATTTTCATTTTTCTGAAAGGTGCATCAGTTACAATGCAATTCGCATAACATAAACAATATAATGTAGTATTAATGTCTTTTAATTTGGAATATTTAAAAAGGGAAGCAATAAACAACAAGGACAAGCGAATATAATTATACGTGATAATAGCCCTTATAAAGTAACTCTTAACATTATATTATGTAAGGGACAAAACTGATGGTAAAAGTTTACAATATATTAAAAGTCAGAAAAAAATGCTTATAAATTATAAAATTAAATTGCATATTAACAATTTAAAAAAAAAAGTTTAATGTATTAATTGTGTTTAAAAATTAAATTTTGTTAGTTTAATTTTGATAAAATTAAAATCTAACATTTAAATTTTTAAACTTTGATCTTATTACTTTATAAGAGTTATAAATATTTCTAACACATATGTTATGTTAGAGTTCAAACTGTTGTGCTCGTTAGTCTAGGGGACTTTATTTGAACGGTCTAATATATTGGAATCATTTACTTAAGTAATAATTTAATGATCTCCATCTTTAGACCATAAAAACAAATAATATTTAGGGTTCAAATTGATACTTAGCACTGGATTTATAGTTAAATAATCCATTACTCTCCGGCTTTTTATTATAGTAAGATATTTTTTTTTAAGTGTAAATTTGCAAAGAATATTGTTAGTTGAAATTTTTAAATTATCAAGTAATGGAAGAAATAAGTAAGGTTTGTTAAGAAACATAAAATTCACTCTGCGAAATACCACCACCTTAAAGCTGGCACATTTATTTATAAGAAGCTGAAAAAAAAAACAACTAAAATATGATATATGGCCAGCATAGCAAAACGTGATTTATAAGTCTTATAAAAATTGTATTTTACCGCCTTAATAACATGTCCGCCATGACCGTCGCTATTTGTAGGGTCGTTGCATTTAAAGGCGTCTTATCGGATCTTATGACCTTAAGACTATTCACTAACTTAGCCCTTCCCGTACCGACCTACTTCTATCTATGCTGCCTTCAGTTCCGCTATATACGCGCCCGGGACTGTAAGGGTTAGATTAGTAGTATAAAATGTATTTTATGTATTCTATATATTATTATACTCAGTTTCTTTTAGTAAAAAAAATATTTAGATTTACCATCATAAATCGCTTATTCTCGAATCTTCCAAGCCCTATTGTGTTTAAGGATAAGTCTTTCTTTTTCTTCCAATAATTGTTTCCTAAACAATTTCTAAACTGTTTTGCTTGTTTTACATTCAAGTACATGATTGTCAACCAGTGCCGGTACATTCAAGAACATGATTGTCAATCAGTACTCGTTAATTCGAGTACATGATTGTCAACCAGTGCCCGTATACTCAAGTACATGATTGTTAACTGGTGACCGTATATTCAATGACATGATTGTCAACCAGTGCCCGTACATTCAAGTACATGATTGTCAACCATTGCCCGTACATTCAAGTACTTAATTGTCAACCAGTGCCCAAATATTCAAGTACATGATTGTCAACAATGGCCCGTACATTCAAGTACTTAATTGTCAACCTGTGCCTGTATTTATACTTTTATAGTATATTTCGTAACATTTATTACTAAAAGGAGTTTTGTATTTTAAATAAACATCAAATTAATGCAATATTTAACATATAGCTAAACATATCGTTAAAATTTCAAATTTTTTAAATAAATGGTTAAAATAAAAACAATCGCTTATTTAAAGTGATTTTCTGAAAAAAATAAAAACCAATTTAGCACGTCTCAATAGAGCTTTTAATGTCCTTCAATTTAATAAATAACATAAGCTTCTACTAATAATAGGTAATTTCATTTTTTTATAAAGGTCAATTTTTTAGTCTCCCTTACTAAAAACTAAAATATGAAAAAATGATTTATACGATAAAATTTTTTTGTTATTTTTTTAATTTTTACTCCCTTTCTTTTAACTCGTACTGCCTGTCTGTCTGCTTGTTTGGTTGCTTGCTTTTTTGGTTGCTTGCTTGTTGGCAAAACTTTGCATCGATGTTTCGACCATTTCCCGTCGTCCAATCGAGCTACAACTTGGGCAGCAGACTTGTCCCAAGTAACAATACATTCTATCAATTTTCAGCATAATAGCCTTTGGAATAGTCACGAATTTTTTCGACCAATTTGCGAATCGAAGAAATTATTTTACGTAAGTTATGGCTTCCTCTACCGGAAGAGACAGAAGTAAATAAACTTTTCGGATATTTTCGTTTTTTATGAAATAAATAGAATGAAAACGATACAATGTATCTTTTTATGGTATTTGCGGGACAAAGCTCGAACAAACAAAAAAAGATGCGCAAAATTTTAGTGTAGAAATTCATAAGGTAAGATATCACTTATATTTATTTTAATCTATCAAAATATATATTAAATATAAACTTAGTTTACAAAGAAAGGGAGTATAATAAAAACTTTGTTTTAATTGGTTAGTTTTTTTTAGTGAATTACATTCACAAAATGTGTGGGTGTCTTCTCTACAAACTTGTGTTTGTACACCAAGTTACTTGGCCATAATTAATTTTGTAGAGATAATTACTTCTTAAAACGGAACTTTACAAGGTGGCAAAAGAAAACACATCGGTAAAATGTGGAAATTTCAGAGTTTTCTCGAAAATTAACATACATTCATAGTATAAATATTATAGTTCTTAGAGTCAACAGCTTGAAAAACTAAAATTAGTTTTGAGTAACCAGAAATAAAAATCTCACTTGTCTGAAAGATTGTTTGACTTTAGTTTTTAGAGGTAGCAAGTGTTAGTGTCGTCCCATGGCCCACAATTTCTGCAACTGTCGTAGGATAAACATTTTATCCATATATCAGAACTTAAAAAGGCGTTAATCAAGTACAATAAACACCATTGTGTATATAGTAACCAGTTGATTAAAAAAAAACACATATAAAATCTGTAGTTAAGTTAGTTATTTGTATTTATTAGTATGTGTTATATCTGTTCTTCTATTTACAAGTTAGTCACATCCTTCTGTTTGATGTATACATATTTGTCATTTTGATCTTTTTGAATGCATTCTATAGAAAATGTCAAAATGTGGTACAAATTCTTCCAATCTAAAGTTAAATGTCAAACGGTTCATCAACACATTGAATTCTGTAGAAAATGTCGAATTGTGGTACAAATTCTTCCAATCTAAAGTTAAATGTCAAACGATTCATCAACACATTGAATTCTGTAGAAAATGTCAAATTGTGGTACAAATCTTCCAATCTAAAGTTAAATGTCAAACGGTTCATCAACACATTGAATACTGTAGAAAATGTCAAATTGTGGTATAAATTCTCCCAATCTAAATTTAAATGTCAAACGGTTCATCAACACTTTGAATTATGTAGAAAATGTCAAATTGTGGTATAAATTCTTCCAATCTAAATTTAAATGTCAAACGGTTCATCAACACATTGAATTCTGTAGAAAATGTCAAATTGTGGTACAAATTCTTCCAATCTAAAGTTAAATGTCAAACGGTTCATCAACACATTGAATTCTGTAGAAAATGTCAAATTGTGGTACAAATTCTTCCAATCTAAAGTTAAATGTCAAACGGTTCATCAACACATTGAATTCTGTAGAAAATGTCAAATTGTGGTACAAATTCTTCCAATCTAAAGTTAAATGTCAAACGGTTCAGCAACACATTGAATTCTGTAGAAAATGTCATATTGTGGTACAAATTCTTCCAATCTAAAGTTAAATGTCAAACGGGTCATCAACACATTGAATACTATAGAAAATGTCAAATTGTGGTACAAATTTTTCCAATTTAAAGTTAAATGTCAAACGGTTCATCAATTGATTACTTTTTGTTGATGTTTTTTTTAACGGTTGTTTTAAATTGTATCTTAAATTTGTTTTTCGGTGCATTCCAGCTCTTACGTCTAGGGCATAATCATGGTCAGGGGTGGGCTAGGTGGGGGGGGGGGGAGGCACACCAAGGTCCTGTTTTGGTGCAAGTCAACCCACGTGTAACATAGGATACGGGCATCCAGGCACACCAAGGTCCTGTTTGGGTGCAAGTCAACCCACGTATAACATAGGACACTGGCATCCAGGCACACCAAGGTCCTGTTTGGTCGCAAGTCAACCCACGTATAACATAGGATACGGGAAACCAGGCAGACCAAGGTCCTGTTTGGGCGCAAGTTAACCCACGTGTAACATAGGATACGGGCATCCAGGCACACCAAGGTCCACAGTCTCACTTTCACAATTTCTTCTTTTTCATGTATAAAAGTTTGTCTTTTGAATCTTTTTTAATACACTTAGTAGAAAACGCTAAATTATGCTACACATTCTTCCAATACAATTATAGATAGATGATAGATAGATAGACATTAATATAGATACACAGATATAAAGATAAAGATGTAAATAGATAAATTCATATAAATGATATTAGTTGTATGTGAGGCTACTAAAAACTCTCTAACGTAAAATACATGTTGATTCCGTTGCATCGAACAAGAAAAATTGTTCTGCCAATGTTCTCATTAATGTCTATTATTACTAATAATGATATTATTACAAGTCTGTATTTTACCCATGTATTCACCCCTGTGTAGTCCATTTATTTTTCTGATACAATCAATGTAGGATCTATGTTTGTACTGCTTAAAAGAAAACCATCCCACGCCTGATAAATATAAAAAGTACTGCCCCCACACCGTCTCTGATCAAAACACCCTTTCCCACGGCATCGCCTTCTTGCACCCACTCACTTCTTGGCGCACCAACCTAGAAATCGAATATGCACCTCAGCTGCCACTATCTCTAGACAACAATCCAAGACAAAGTCTAACTATTATATTGTGTCTATTATACATAAATATAGATTCCTACTACAAATGCCAACTTATTCACTTCGACTCATATGACGTCCAGGAAATAGTTTACCTATAAATGTACATTAAATATGCGAAGAAAAAAAAATTAAATACTGTAATGAAAAGAATAATTAGTAGTAAAAATTCCATTCTGTATCTAGGGCCTGAATCCACAGTACACTATAACTTGTGTTATTTATTTCTATTGAAATGTAACATGAAGTATAAGAAAGTGAACAGAAGACTTTTCCTCAATAATGTGTTGTTTGGAGTTCTAAATTCTAAACCCGTTTTAATGATATTCAGACGTTTGTTGTAATATTAGTCTTTTGTTTTCTTTTCGTTTCGTTCCTAAGATATCTGTAATATTTACAAAACAAGCGATAGTAAGTACAAATAATGTCCCTGTGTTTTCACTTGACTGAGTTTTTATATAGTTAAAGACAAAACTGAAAAATGTCTTAAAATTGAAGTTACAAAACCACGAGCTTTCTTAGACTATTTAGTCTCTTACCATTCTATTCTCTTTTAGATGAGTGTGGGCGTCTAGCTCTATGGGGGATTGTATATTTATATCGGAAAATGTAGGCCTGCTTATAAAGCAATCAACATTCAATACAAGTGGGACAGAACAACTATGAGGTATCTATTGAAAAAGTCATAAAGACACAAAGACATCAAATATCAAAAGAAAAATAAAAACCTATTTATAAGGGTCTTGGTAGACGAAGTGTCTGGTAGACGAACTATCGCGGTAGACGAATTTTCTGGAAATGTCACTAGTGCCCTCACAAAGAAGGGGGGCAGAGGGGGGCATATGCCTGGGGGCAACACTTCCAGGAGGGGGAGGGCGGCTAATGTAGTCTATGTATAGCAACTATGGCACTAAAAAAGCAGTTACAGTATGCAGGGATGCGGCGCTGAAACTTTTGCTAAATAATCTTGTAAAGGCTCTGAATGTTACATAAAACGTAAAATCGATAAACGAAGTTTCGTTAGATTAGTTGTGGTGATTGACGTAATGTCGGTAGACCTACTTTATCGAAACCAGCGGTTCCCAATCTGGGGGTCGAAATATTTTCGATGGTCTTAGGAACCAAGACACCGCTCATCTATCCGTCTCCAGGCTGGCGCGCACTCACACACAGATACATCCACAAACGAGTACCCGTGATGACATCATTGCACCAACCCAATCAGAGGCTCCTCGTACAAATACAGGTGCATGTGACAGACTTGGCGTCATAATGTACGTAACCAGGCCAGTCACACATATGTAGAGTAACTGTGTTAAGAGCGTCTTCTCTGTTAAAAGCAGCTACTGTGTTGAAAGCGTTAAAACTACACGTCATAAATATATTGGAACTTACTGTAGATGCTGATCGGTCCAATTTCAACGTTTGGTACTGAATAGAGTTATCAAAAGTCATCGGAACTTACTCTATGATTTGTCGGCAAATATTAGCAACAAAGAACATGTGTAAATAAATACGTCTCAGGTTGTGTTGAGCACTTTCATAGAGTATACTGTTTTGTTGGTCTAAATACAGAAGTAGACTTATTGTGGAAGTTGATCTTCGTTGTGCTCTGGCAAAGACTGTCCAAACCGTCACACTAACGTTGTATATGTAAAGAAATACGTATCTCACAATATATAATTACATTTTCCGATTAATCACTCTGCTTTAAGTATGTTTAATTTGTGACACTGAAAATACAGTCTGCATATTTGATATTTACATTACAATTCATAACAATAGCAAATAACAGTTATAAGATATGGGGCAATCCATAAATTACGTCACACGATTTTGGCTGATTTTTTACCCCCCCCCCTCCTTGTCACACATCGTCACAAAAAGTCAGACCCCCCTCAAATATGACATTTAAAAAATCTGCCCCCCCCCTAAAAGATATATTTCTAAAAATGCAAATTTACTGGTTCCAAATTACTTTTATTTGTCACCGGAAAGTATTGGTCTCTTCCTCAGGTGGAATGGATATTCCATTCAAATCAAGCTCTTCTTCATCTATCCATTCAGCACTCTCTACATTTTCTTCATTTGCGATAATAACCATTAGTTCACGTTGCCTACTCTTTGTGGCCTGATAGGTTTGGGAGGAATAATTGCTTCCTGCTTGTGTGTTGAGGAATGGCTGTGCAGTATGACTAACGAAGCGAAGTACAAAAGTGATGCAACCCCACGGGATGGTACTGAAGTCGGCAAAATAAGATAATTAGTTTTAGGTATTGATTTAAAGCTAAATCATTTATCTACATATAAGTGAACAAATATTTAAAATCCATTAATTAGTTCAAAAGTTATTCAATATTACATAAGTAAAGGTAAGGGAAGTCCTTTTGGAGAAAAATTAAAAATAAAACAGTACCGATTTTTTTTTATTTAACATTGCAATAGAAAATTAATTATTTCCAGGTCAAACAAATATGAACCAATCGTCATGAAATTTAACAAACATCATCATAATGAATTAATACACAAACTGTTAAAGTTTTAAATGTTTTAGGTAATATGTATTATATTTTTATACAATTTATTGTTTAGAGGACATTTTGCGTGATTTTATACAAAAGCTGCATAAAAGCACATTTTTTTTAGTAATTACTAAAAATCATTTTAGCTTGAAAATTTCACAGCTATAAGTTTAGGCATTCAACATTACAAATCCATAATAATCTAAAAAACGACCTTAGACCCTTTTCTTCACATTTTTTTGCATTTATTGAAAAAACAGTTTTACCGACTTCCGTACCGGTTCGTGGGATTAATATGACATATTTTGCAAATCCTGTCTCTAAGCACAGATTGTATTGAGGGACTTAACACATTGTATGGAATCGAACTGTAAGGATTTGATGACAGAGGAAGGATATCATCCATTTTCAGATTTTGAACTGCAACCAGAGATTGAAACTTATGCGACGCTCCATCTGTTGTCCGATCTGGAATTTTCAGACCTTCGCCTGATTGAACAACTGGTAAAGGAGGTGGAATAAATCTCTCTGTTACTACACTGAAATATGAGCTTCTTGGTTTTGAACAGCACTTTTGTCGGTGCATTTTACAATTTGAGTTAAGTATTGGCTTGTTCGTACATGAACGTCAAACCATTTTTTATCTTTAGTCAACAGGTGTTCTTTATCGATCTCTGAGACTGTTGGGTCAATGAATTCTGCCACTGTTGGAAAATGATCGACTACCAACTGTGACCAAATTTTATCTAGAGTGTTGCCTGCAAACTGAAAATTCTTCTTTTCTAAATCAGCATCGATGGTAACACTTCTATCGTTCAAATGACTACCATAGTGGTCATGTGGTACAACCCAGTAAGTTCCTTACTGAGTGGCGCCATTTTCCTTTCGACCCTATTAAACGAACTTCCCCCTGGAGCATTGGTTGTAATGAATACAGCATCAAAATCGTACTGAAGAAAGTGGTGGACTGCAACCTTAATAACTTTTCCCTTTCTTGGGTTCTCGTCTGGGCCACCATCAACTGCTGCATTGGTTTCACCATGCGATCAATACCACTTCGTGTAATGACATCAAATTCTTTGAGACTAAGCAATTTCTTGAAATCGAGACCATGACAGAATGCTGTTGATTGTTGTGTTTTCCAGATCTGATTGCAATGTAAGTCGGTCCTAAATAACCAACAGCTTCTCAGTTTCCTAAACCGTTGAACTGAATTTGGATTCCAGCATACACCGATGGAATTAGCTTGTGTCCCTGGATGCACGAAGGTGATTGCCGGACTAGGGCATCTTTATCATATTTTTTTAGCATTCAGACGCGTTCGCGATGCGATCATTCTTTGAAAATAGGTAAGAAACAATGCAATCATAATTTTAATTTACAATGCTTATTAATGGTAACTAGTTGACCCGTGGACACATTGTGTCCATACAAAACATATAGAAATTAAAAGAATAATCGCGAGATCAACAATAGAGAGAAAAAAAAAATGTACGCAGTATAAACAATGCAAACAAAACAACAGAGTGCGCAGCAATATAAAAAAAGTCGGTAAAACCCAAACACCTCTCAGTGAAAGCAGAATGAATGGGAAGCAACTCTCTTTTTTGAAAACAGTTATGAGAGATCGCACCAAGATGGCGGTGATGTTATGACCTCAATGTTTACGTCCTTGAGATTTTTATTGAAAATACGTACTTATTTAAAGTTTGAAACTTATTAGGAAGTATTTTTTGTGATTTTAATTATTATTAATTTTTTTGTAAATATAACGAAACAGTAAACAAACTAAAACTAGCTACTAAAACGTTGAAAAGCGGCTGGAGCCGCGGGTATATACAAACCCAAACTCTTGAAAACATGGAAGGCAGAGAGACAAAACGAAAAAGAGGTGAAGATTCAAACAACTATGAAAATACAGAAATATGGCCAAGATTTATTACAATTTCATCTAAAGAAACAGAAAAACCACTAACTAAATTATCACCCTTTGTGATAGAAAAAGCCATAACTGGGATGGCAGGAGCACCTAAATCTGTTAAGAAATTACGATCTGGACAGATTCTGGTGGAATGCGAAAAAAAAGCGCACTCAACCAATTTATTAAGAACAACTAGTATGGCAGGAATAGCCATAGAAACAAAAGCCCATGCCTTCCTAAACAGCTCAAAGGGAGTTATAAAATCAAAAGAGTTGGAATGCTGTACGGAAGATGAATTAACACAAGAACTAAAAAATCAAGGAGTTATCTCAGCTTATAGAATAAAAATAAAAAGAGATAAAAAAGAAATTGCAACTAACACAATACTTTTAACTTTTAATAAACCAACTCCTCCAAAGGAAATTAGAGCAGGTTTCTTAAACATCAAAATTGAGGACTACATACCAAACCCTATGAGATGTTTTAACTGTCAAAAATTAGGTCACTTGAAAAAAACACTGCAAAAGAAATGCTGTCTGTCCACGTTGTGGAAATGAAGGACACAGCTTGGAAACATGCAGTGCAGAAATGAAATGTGTAAATTGTGAAGGAAAACATTCTCAAAAACGTGTCCAAGATGGATTGAAGAAAAGGATATACAAAAATTAAAAGCTCAAAAAAATATAACTTATCAAGATGCAAAGAAATTTATTCTAACACAAAAATCTTTAATAAGTGAAAAGAATTATGCTGGAGCTCTTAAAACAGACATAAAGAAAGTCAAACACGCTGAAACCCAGACACCCACTTTACCAGAATTGTACTACAAAGACCAAGATGGAACATTCAAAAAATGGGAAATAAATGAAATAATATGCACTAAAGAAAACTCAACACAATCAAATATAGAAGAAATGCTTCCAGGAAAAGTTAACACAGAGAACATATCAAATAAGAATTATATGAAAAAAAACATGAAATAAATAAATCAGGGTAAGGACTTAAAATCTAAAGGAAATAAAACTATGGACATTTTGGGACAGGCATGTGAAAAGGGTGATTCAATAACTGATTTAAAAATACAAAAAGAAACAATGTCTCAACCTTTAAATTCAGAAACTAGGACACAACAAGAAACGGATAGTAGTACACGGGAGAACGACATGGACATTATAGAAGAAAATGAAATAGAAAATGACACAATTTCAAAAAACAGTAATCGGAAAACAAACAAGTCTCCACATCAAGCTCAATCTAATATTATAATAAAAACCCTTCAAAAACCAAATAAAAAAAAATAAGGAAAGAAAGAAATTAATATTACAAATATACACTCTTGGATATGAATTCAGAATATAAGAATATTTTACAATGGAACTGTAGAGGACTAAAATACAATATTCCAGAACTACAACTTATTATAACTGAGACAAATCCTATAGTAATTTGTCTACAGGAAATAAAATTAAACACAGAATCATTTGAATTGCGTGGCTATACCGCTTATCACCAAATTCATTCTAAAAAAATTGCATGCGGCGGTACTTCCATATTTATAGCATCCAATATTTTACATAGGAGGATCAAAATAAATACCTGCATTCAAGCTGTGGCAGTAAGATTTACATTAACAAAACCATTAACCATATGCTCAATTTATATTCCACCAGATCATACAATACTATATTCTCAACTAGATGATCTAATTAAACAACTTCCACCTCCAATTATACTTATGGGAGACTTTAATGCCCGTAACCCTATATGGGGAAGTCATAATACAAACCAAAGAGGAAAATTAATTGAAAGATTACTAGAGGAAAGAAATATATGCATTTTTAATGATGGTACTCCGACTTTTTATAGTTCTACGTATTTATCTCCATCTTATCTCGATTTAACAATGGCAGATTCAACTCTATTTACGGACTTTACCTGGAGTGTTTTAGAAAATAATTATGGTTCAGATCATCAGCCTATCCTGCTTACTACCAACTCCAAAATACCAACTCAACAATCATTAACTTGGAACTTTAAAAGAGCAGATTGGAATACATTCAAATTAGAATGCGACAGAATACTCTGTCAAATAAATATACATTCTAATGCTCAAGAACAGTATTCAAAATTTTCAAAATCATTATATCAAATTTGTGAACGGACTATACCTAAAACAACATATAAAATAAAAAAAATAGACCATGGTTCACAAACATTTGTAAAGATAGTATTAAAACTAGAAATAAACAGCTTAGAATTTTCAAGACCAACCCATCTCCAGAAAACTTGAAAGCCTTTAAAATTGAACGAGCAAAAACCCGACAAGTAATCAGAGAACAGAAACAGCTTACATGGCAAAATTATATTAACAAAATAAATTCAAACACACCCATAACTAATATTTGGAAAATGATTCGAAAAATTAAAGGAAATACACAAAAAAGTCAAATTAAACAAATCAAACTGGCTGATGGCACTTATGCAGAAACTACACAAGATATTGCAAATGAAATTGGAAAGACCTTTTCAAAAAATTCATCGTCTGAAAATTATACAGACTCCTTTAAAAAAATAAAAAGAGAATTAGAAAAAGAAGCTATAAATTTTGAAACAAATATATTTGAATACTACAACTCCCCAATATCAATAAACGAGCTTACGCAATGTATTAAAGAAACCAAAAATACTGCACCAGGCCCAGATACAATTCATAATGAGATTATAAGACAGCTACCAACGTTAACACTGAAAACTCTATTAAAAATTGTTAATGATCTTTGGCAACAAAATATATTTCCTACGGAATGGAGCAAAGCAATTACCATTCCAATACCTAAAGAGAAAAAAGATCACACAGATCCAATAAATTACAGACCAATAGCCCTCACAAATTGTTTCTGTAAAGTTATGGAAAAAATTGTAAATAAACGCTTAATATATTTTCTGGAAAAAAATAACTTAATATCAAAGACTCAATGTGGATTTAGAATAAATCATTCAACAACAGATCATCTCATTAGATTAGAAACATTTATTAGAGACGCTTTTGTTAGGAAAGAACATGTGATAGCTGTTTTTTTCGATTTAGAAAAGGCGTTTGACACTACATGGAAATATGGAATTTTAAAAGATCTATATTCCTTAGGATTAAGAGGAAATTTACCCAAATTTATATCAAACTTTCTAAGCAACCGAACATTCCAAGTAAATATTGGAAATTATTTATCAGATACATTTATTCAAGAAGAAGGTGTCCCTCAAGGAAGCGTATTGTCGCCTACACTATTTAATATAAAAATAAACAATATCACTGAATGCTTATTACAGAATACAAAATGTTCTCTATACGTCGATGACTTTGTGATCTATTATAGAGCTAATTGTATGATAGAAATACAGAATCATCTACAACTTCAAATCAATAAAATTCAAGAATGGACCAAAAAGAATGGATTTAAATTTTCTGCTCAAAAAACAAAAGTAGTGCATTTCTGTCAGATGCACAAAAAACACCCCGACCCTGAACTATACCTTTATAAAAAACTGATTCCTGTAACTACTAACGTCAAATTTCTCGGAGTAACATTTGATAGTAAATTAAATTTCCTGCTACATATAAAGGAACTAAAATCCAAGTGTCAAAAATCCACAAATCTACTGAAAACTTTAGCAAATACAGATTGGGGAGGAGAGAAAACAAGTCTACTGAAAATATATAGATCACACATTCGATCAAAATTAGATTATGGATGTTTAGTATACGGATCAGCAAGAACATCATATCTAAAAATGCTTGATCCTGTACAAAATCAATGTCTACGTCTATGTCTAGGAGCATTTAGAACTACTCCATGTACCAGTTTGCAAATAGAAGCAAATGAATCACCACTACAAAATAGAAGACTCAAGCTATCATTACAATATGCACTAAAACTAAAATCCTTACCGAATAATCCAGCGTATTTATGTGTTTTTCACCCACAAGAAAAAAACAGCTTTACTGAAAACTCAAAATATATACCAACTTTTGGACTTAGAATTGAAAAAGAAATGATCGAAACTAAAATTGAATTTAGATTTATAAAAAGATATTATATACCAAAAACTCCACCATGGCTTTTTGAAATCCCGCCTATAAACTTAGAATTAAACCATAGAAATAAAAAGGATCCTTGCATGGATATGTTCCAAGAAGTGCTACAAAAATACCCAAATTATGTACAAATATACACAGACGGATCGAAAAATGATACAGCGACATCTTCGGTTGCTCTTACCTCAAATACAAGTAAAAAAAGAAAATATAATTCCAGTATCTCAATAAATACTGCAGAGGCTTTAGCAATATGCCTGGCATTAGACATTGCAGAGGAATCAGAAAACCAAAATTTTGTTATTTTATCCGATTCGTTATCTTGTCTTACTGCTATGGGAAACTGTAATACCAGGAATATATCTGCCTTGGACATTTTGACAAAATACCAATCAATATATGAAAGAGGCAAACGTGTCGTTTTCTGTTAGGTTCCTGGTCATGCAGGGATAGATGGAAATGAAAAAGCTGACAGAGAGGCTAAAGCCGCCCTGTTGTTATCAGAGAGTATTATCCCAATACCATATCGAGACTTGAAACCTTTAATAATTAAACATGAAAGACAAACATGGACTAACTTCTTGAAATCCGAATGCAATAAACTGCAGTATTTGGAAAATTCAAAAACCTGGCATGATACAGGCCAACTTGTTCGAAAGGACGCAGTTATTCTCTGCAGACTACATACAGGACATACGAAACTAACACATTCGTTTATCTTAAAACGAGAAATGGCCCCAATGTGTGCTTTCTGCAATGCCAACTTAACAGTGTCTCACATTTTGTTGGAATGTAATACATTTGATGACATTCGACGTAAATTCTATTACTGTAGAACTCTTCATGAACTTTTCAGCAAAATTAAACCAAAACATATAATAAACTATATTAAAGACATACAACTGTACAACAAAATCTAAAGATATAAGAACAATAAAATGGATTCAAGAGAAAAATGACAACAACGTTATCAAAAAGGCCCTATATAACCTTCGATGTTGATGAGCCGGAAATTCAACAATTCAATTCATTCATTCAACTCTCTTTTAAGTCGAGAAGCTATTTCTTTTTTTTTAAATTACAGTTTTCATGTGTGCATAAATGGCATACTTTTTTAGAAATATAAAAATAAGCAGCATACGTGATAAATTACATTTTTCTATTCCGAAATTTGAGAGTAAATGTCCATTTTTGGTTGTCCCGATTGATCAAACGGCATAGGAGTCTATAGCGCACAGACATATATATATGTATTTTCATGTTCATTGACGTCAGATATCTTAGACCCCCCTCCCCCCTCGTCACACATCATCACAAATGCTTTATGTACGGCCCATAGCAACGAAAATAATTTTATGGTCGGGGGTCGCCACAATGTGAGCAGCTGTATTAAGGGGTAGCGGCATTAAAACGGTTGGGAACCACTGATCTAGACGAAGTGTGGTGATACTGTGTATAATGTTTCTTAAATTATTCGATCTATGTTGTTTTCTATAGATTAGTTTTTTTGTTTTATTGACAAAGATTTTTAACATCAAATTTACAATCAGCATAAAAAATAGTTTTTAATATTATTTTTGATGTTACAAATGTGGCATTTACTTTTGCAACTAAATATTTTAAAACGATGTTTCATTGATGTACGCTCTACTGTAACTTTTGTGCAATTGAAGTTAAAACAAATAGCGTAGTGGTGGGGTCGGCAACCTAAGGAACACTTGGCACGCAGAAAGATTTTCAGTGGCACGCGAGAGACCTCCAAGAATATTTTTAATGCAAGTGAAAACAACTTCAACTTCAGCATAAATAATTGGTTCTGCATGACGAACTACATGGGAATCACACTGGACGTCGACTGTTTTAGTTCAGGAATGTTTGTATGCAAAACTCTCATCCTTGGACTTGCGATCTGTGTTTGAATCTCTTGTTAAGATATTCAAAGTTATAGTTTATCAAGTCTCTTCAAGAAGAAAGAGTAGAGAGTAGAGATAAAGTCTTGGATAGATTCGTTTCTTGATTGGAAGAAATTAAGGTGTATCTTAATGAAAAAAATACATACATTCCCGTATTGAATGACGAGAACTGAATGTTGAAGTTGATGTTTCTGAATGATATGGCGACACATTCCAGTGAATTGAACTTGCATTCATAAGGACTGCGTCGAAAAGCCCTTGAAGTGTTGGACCACATGAATGGATTTGCATTGAAACTAGACGTATCTTGCCGTGAAATCCATTAAAAAATGTTTCCTAATTTATAGCAAATTAAGATAGATGAGCGTTTTCAGAAGTACACTAGTTATATAAAAACAATTAAATCGTTTGGCATCACTAGCATCAAATTTAGAGAATTTAAATGAAGGGAGATAATTAACCGTTTTTCTTTGCATTAATATTTCTAATACGTTTCCTTTTTTTGGTTCTTTTTTTAAAAAAAGGCTTACAATTTATAACTTTAAAATGATTAAACTATAAAAAAAGTTGAAATAATATAAATATAATATGACCAAAGAATTTATATGTACATTTTGAATCATTACATTATTTACCCAGTTTGTATGATTACCACGTATATCTTCCGCTTAACCATAACAATAATGCATTTGGAATATTCTGGATTTAAATAATATATTAGCGTAAATCTCAGTTATGCTGAGATCAACTGTAAAGCTATTACTAGAAAAATATATTGACATTTAAATTCAAATGTTGATACATTAACCATTAATGTGTAAGTTGAATAATGAAATTGTGTATTAGCTATGAATTGATTAAAAAAGATAATAAACAGGTTAATTTGTTAATTAAATATAAAACACTTTATGAATTTCCTCTTCTTCTTATTCTTCTTCGTTCTCAATATTAGTTAATGGAGTGGTTCAAACAACATGCCCTTTAGCTATGGTAAATTGCACAGTCGTTTCCATGTCTGTCTCTTTTCCATACAGTTTGGTGTTGGTGAAGGTCATCTGCGGCCAGAACCTGTTGCGAGCTGTTTCATAAAGAGGGCAGGCTTGGAGCACATGTTCTGTGTTCTGAGGAGACATCCCGCATGGGTAATCTTCACTGGTTCCAATGCCTAGCCTATTCGGAACATATGTTGTCTTAGTCTGTTATGCCCGGTCCTGAGTCTGAAGATAATTTTTTTGAATAAATTGTCTTATAAAAATAATAAATTTGAGCAGCTTGACTTTCAGGCTGTTGGCACGCGTAATGATTTAAAAATCCTAGTTTGGCACACTATAAGTAAAAGGTTGCCGACCCCTGGTGTAGTGGACTATTTATATCGGCCTACTGCGTACTATTTGCAGAGATACATCTTTATGCTGCCTACTGTTTGCAAAGATACTTCTATATCACTACAGCTTCGCCAGAGCCCTAGCTATGACACCTTCGGGAGCCGGCTGAAGACTTACCTATTTCGTCAGCAGAATTAGCGTATTACTACATATTTCGTTGTCTGTCTGTATTCTGTAACTGTCGTCTGCGCATAGAACTGTCACCAACGGGATATGCGCTATATAAGCACCGTTATTATTATTATTATTATAAGCTGCCTACTGTTTGCAAAGATATTTATATAGATTGAATACTGTTTGCAAAGATACTTCTATATACTGCCTATTGTTTGCAAAAATAATTCTACATACTGCCTGCTGTTTGCAAAAATACTTTTATCAGGCGAAGTCTGAGCTCGAATAATTATATTTCAATGTAGTTTTACTTGCAATGTTTTATGTGTGCTGTGTTTCTTGTGGTCTTTGTGATAAGGGGATTATGTGGCAAGCAGGGTGCAAACATTTATGCGCGTCCACTCTAAGCGTGTTTATCCCGGAATGTGTATCTCTCCATACTGACACTCGATGCCCACGACTCTAAGCGTGTGTGTCCCGGAATGTGTATCTCTCCATACTGACACTATATGCCCACCACTCTAAGCGTGTGTGTCCCGGAATGTGTATCTCTCTCTTCCTTCACCTTCACCTTCACCTTCACCTATCCCTTAACCCGTGGGTGGGTCGTTGGGGCACCATCGTTGACTGTTGACTCTCTTGCCATTTCTCTCCCTACTGACTACAAAATGCACTGTTAAATGAAATGGTTGACTCCGTTTATTGGCACAAAACATGACCATTTTGGTCATGTCATGTAAACATATAATAAATTTACAAACATATTTATATAATCAAAGTAACAAACTCAAACTCATGTATGTGTCCATTGGAAATGCTATCACATGATGGTATTGTTTTGGTACTAGGTTTTTATGTACTGTAAAATATTATTGTCGACATTTTTTATTATATAATTATTTTACTGTTTGGGATTTGTGTTGTTTTTACTCCCTTTCTATTAACTTGTATTTTCTGTCTGTCTGTCTGCTTGCTTGCTTAGTTGCTTGCTTGATAACAAAACGTTGCATCAATTTTTCGACCACTTCCCGTAATCCGATCGAGCTGAAATTTAGGCAGCAGACTTGTCCAGACTAACAATACGTTCTATTAAATTTTCAGTTAAAACAACTTAATAATACTATACTTGTGACAATATTCAATTCTTAAAAGGAAAGTATAAGAAAAATTTTGGTTTCACGTAAAAAATGCCTGTGCAACTTTTTATAGTTTTTCGGCGCAAAGCTAGAACAAAAAAAGGATGCACTAAGATTATTTTTAGAACAATTCATACGGAGTAAGGAGATATTTTTTAGATTTGCGACACAGATATTTTTCTGCACGTTTCATTTGCAGTAGTCAATCAATTTTTTATGTAGGCTTCATGATGGTAAACTTAGTTTGGAAAGAAAGGGAGTATAATAAAAACTTCGTTTTTATGAGTTATTCTTGTTTTCCTTATGAGATCATTATTGTTTGTTTAATATCATCATCAATATATATAATTACCGTGAGTTTGTTAAATATATTAAATGTTTGTATTTTTTTGTTCGCTATATGTACCTACAAACATATATATATAAACAAACTCACGGTAATTATATATATTGATGATGATATTTACATCTTCCAGGGCCAGCCGACCGTAAACAATATAAAAAAACGAAAAAACTAAATAGCCTACAGAAAGAAACGTTCTCACTACAGTTTTTATTGTTTGTTATTTTTTCCTTCTCTTTTAACAAAACAAATTGTAATCATTCGTTATTCCGTCATTTTGACTGCATAACTCCTAGTATAGATCTATTTGATGTTTATGCCTTTCACCCCACGTAGGACATAGGCCACCAAAAAGAGTGCTCAACGTATCCAGATCCTGGGCCAGTTACTCTATCTGATCCCAAATATATAGGCCTATATATATTTTTACATTTGAAATACACACTATTGATGTACATGTTTAATAAAATGTTTTACATAAACGATGGTCGTTGTGTAAAACAAAATACTTAAAAGAATATTTTTAAAACCGATATTTTATTTCTAGGTTTTAATTCTACATTTAAATATTAAAGTACATACATTTTTATTTTTGAAACATTGGATATTAACTAAAGTTCAGGTGTTTAATTTCACACTTGTAGCTCATTTTATCAACACTGTTGTTCACGAATCCTTGTGATTGTAGAGAATTCCTCTAGTGATAATTTACCAATACTTTTCATAGCCTGTGGACTAATAAAAAGAAATGTTACATAATCCAACATTTATGTTCAATAGTGGAATGCTAAAAATATCCTCATGGATTGCGTCTCAAATAGCCTCTGCTAACCAAATTCAAACTCGTGGCCTTCTCGAATGACTTGTAACCAAGTCTGGCGGATCATGTTTCAACTAACAGGAGAAGGGGTGGAAGCCGGCCACTGGCGCCTCAAAACTTTAGCTTAGGGCAGATGGGGCTCGTAAAACGTTAATAGGATGCTCATTTAGGAGAGGGAAACTCCGATCTCAAGCCTCCGCTGTCTCGCGGCTACACCTGTCAATGGAGAGGCTAAGGTATGAAACCTTAACAGGAGTCCCTCATACAGCCTTATGGCGAACACGCTATCTCTCTGGCAACACCTGCGACGCAGATGTCCCTTGCTGTATCAGCTTAGCTGATTCCTTTTCCTGGGCAATAGCTGGCTCTTAAAAGCATCGCCTTGGGTCTAGGCAATCGACACCGGCTTTTACATAGGGGGGATTATGCCGTCGTTCATTGAGGACGGATGGAGACCATATAGTTGATATAGTTAGGGATAAAATCTAAGCAATATTTTGCTTAATGCATTGGGGTGGGGGGGGGGGGGGAAGTTGTATTTTTTCGGGGTATTTCTATTGACTCTATAAAGCGATGAAACGTTTTGTTTTAAATTTGATTAAATCTCTTTACTTGTCACATATTCTATTCTTTAAACTTTATTGGTGTATAATATAGCACTACAGGCAAATAGCGTTATGGATAAAGACATTTAGTTTTAGCGAATCTGACACCTTTGACAGGCTAAGGACGTTGCACATTGTGCTGGCTTACAACTGCCACTTAGGAAAAAATATTGAAACAAAACAACATCTATTGTATTATTTTTACTAGTCCATGAAACGATTTGTTTGAAAATAAAATATGTGCACATAAAATTTAATGTATAAATAATAAACATTGTTAAAAAAAATAATCGCGGACTACTGTTTTGGCCGGCAAATTGAGAAGTTTTGGTTAGCGGGGTAAGGTAGGTTGTTTAATGCAGCCTATGGACAATATCTTTACATGACCATTTAAATACATTACCTAGTGTATACTTGTTTATATATACTAGTATGCATCAATGTACACAAAATCACTGTACATTTACTTTTTTAGTTAACAACTAATGTAAGTTGTAAAAGCTTTATGTTTAGTTTTCGTAATGGTAATCCTCAGGACAATGTACCATTATTGTTAAATGTTTTCTAAAATAATATTAAAGTAGTGTTCCCGTTAGACCAAAGTGTTGTATTATAACTATTACAGTACATTATTATTGGTACATTATTATTAGAATAGTGATCTATTCCGACCCCTTTCATGTCCCACATGCGAGAACAAATGCATAGTACTCTTTCCTCCTGAGTGGCATCCTGGTATGGACAGTGTTCATTGAACAAACTATGAAAACCAGTAACTTAAAATCATTTAAAACATTGATCCAAATGCAAGACTAGACTCAGACCACGCATGAGCGTAAAACGCAATAATCTTATTTATAGTAGGAGCGTCTGTAATATATTATAAAAAGCTACGTTATATCTTTTACAGTCAATATCAATATAGTAGGCTTACCTTGCTTTAAATTTGACAAACATAAGGAAGATTGACCGTGCAGTATTGATATTGAATCTTTTCATATCCAAGGTCGAAACTGTAACATAGATAGATGTTTGGATCAAAATCTGGGAAAAAAGTTAATATTTTGAACACATTCAATAAACAGTACATTTAAGAAAATTATATATGTTATATGACAGTGACATGGATAAATATAATAATAAGACATAATAATTTCGCTATGTCTCCTACTTGTCATAAACTATTAGGATGAGTAGATAACGATAAAAATGACAATTCTAGATAAATCATAATATCTTTGCGTGCAGCGGCACTTAAAATTTATTCATTAAAAAAAACATGCAAAGAAAAATTTAATATTTACAAAATAAACGTGAAACAATCTATTTAAATAATCAACAGTACAATTTATATGCATAGAAATAGCCAAGCGGATAACTAATGGCGGGAGGGGCTAAGCATTTTTGATAACGTGTTATTAAACCATTCTTTACCGAAATTTGACTCATTTTATTATGATAAAATAGTTATCTGACACATTTTACACTGGACAGTTACACAAATACCTACGATAAAAAAAGTCTCACTTGTATCAATGATTGGATGATTATATGCATTCTGGGATAGGCAAGTGTTAGTGTCTTCCCAAGGCCAACAATTTCTTACTTGGTCGTACCATAAACCTATCCATATCTCTCTGACTGGGATGTTCAATGTCAAGTACAGTAACATGTCCAGTGTGTGTATTGTAACCAGGTGACTTCCCTTGGCTGCAATTTAACAAAATATCAAATATAAATTCAGTAGTTATAAGTTAGTTATTTGAATTTATTATTATGTGTTATAATCCTTTTCGTATATAAAAGTTTGGCTGCAACGTTAAGGAAAAAAATCAAATAATAATGATTATTTATATAGCGCTTGTATTCATGCTATTACGTTTAGGAACGTTTTGTTGTTAAAATTTAATGAGAAAACTTGATCTGACACTTGGATTTCGAAGCCGGAAAAAAAAACCTGGTTTGTTTTACTTTTTAAATATTAATCAGGACTAGATCAGCGTTTCCAACAATAAATCCCAGTTTGCCCTGGTACGCATTTCTCTGAATTGAAAAAATGCCCTGAAGCGAGCTTTTGATGCTGACTCTGCAAGGAAAAACGACACGAAGCCAGCTTGTAGGCATACATACTAGCTCAACAAGGAAAGGAATCATGAAGCCAGCTTTTATGCCTACAAACTGACTCAGTAAGGAAAAGGATAACCTTGATCTCACAAACTGACCTGCACAATCACTTTTTGCATCCGTTTGGTTTTTTGAGTTTATATTAAACCAAAGTTGAGTTGTGATTGAGCCGATGGTGATAGACGTGAAAACTGCGGCTGGTGTTGTGGTACTTGTAGTTGTTGTTGCTGTTGTCTTTGTGGTTGTAGTTGTTGTTGTTGTTGGTGTTGTAGTGTTTGTTGCTGTTGTCGTTGTGGTTGTAGTTGTTTTCCTAGGTGGCTCCATCCAGTACAGGCGAGTGTCTGCACCCCTGGCATTTCCATTTGTTACAATAGTGGAGCCTATATTCAGAACAAATTCATGTTTAATATGCGATGCGGATAACGTTAATAAATATGTCTATACTTATCACTATCTCTTTTTCTCACTCTCTCTATCTTTTTCTCACTCTCTTTCTCATTTACTGTCTTTCTCTGTCTTTGTTTATCACTCTGTGTCCCTCTTTGCCTCACTGTGTCTGTCTACTTCTGTTTTCCTCTGTCTTCTTTTGACCTTTTCACTCTTTCTGTCGTTCTCTCTCCATCTTTTTTCTCTCTCTTTCACTATCTAAATCTACTTACCTCTCTTTTATTTATATTTCTCTCTCTCTCTCTTTCTCTCTCTCTTTCTTCCCCTCTCTCTCTTTCTCAGTTATTCTCATTATCTCTTTCTTTCTCTTTCTCTGTCTTTCTGTTTTTTTCTCTCTTTTTCTTCCTAAATTTCTCTTTTACTCTTACTTTTATTTTCTCTCTCTCTTTCTATCTTAAAAATTCTTGCAGAAATATAATTATATTATACAAAGTGTTTTAAATTTATATAATAATTGAAAAAAAAAACGACAAAAAACAGCAGAGCTTATTTATTGGAACTCGATACATCATTTTAAATGCTGATAATATATCTTAAAAGTATAGTTAATCGATAAAAGATCAGCAAACTTTACAATATATGACCTAATCTGGTTAATGGCGAGAAACATAGAAAACAAATAGCAATGATATATATTATTTTACTGGAGCATACTTCAGCATTTTTTGTAATTCTGCAATATATATATATATATATATATATATATATATATATATATATATATATATATATATATATATATATATATATATATATATATGCCAACAAAAATGATCTTAGTTCAATATGCGACAAAAACTCTCTAACCTAAAATACAATTTGATTCCGTTGCATCGTACAAGAAGGATTTACAGACATCACTTTCTTGTAGGCACCTCATTGAACACTGTAAATGGGATGAAGTTGTGTAGTTCTTTCCGATTGACTGAACAGTTTGGTTGACATCCAATACAATTGTGAAAAAAGCTGAATCCTGCATCGAAATACCACTTGGCACTGAAAAAATGTATGGTAATTCTAATTCTGATACATTAAAAAAATATGTAAATACTTAAGAGCGTAAATATGGAATGGAATGGGAAAACCAGTCACTACACATCATTTAATCAAAATGCAAGACTAGAATAGACTACGGAAGAGCGAATAATCTTTTTTAGTGAAGGAGCGTCTGTAATTATATAACAGATAAGATTTATGGCAAAAAAAATATTTAGCAAGAGGATTACACCCACTGTGTATTTCGGCGTCAGAAGTTTTCGGGATAAATGAGACCATTACAATTTCAGTTGTTGATATATAAAATATAAATTTGTAAAATATTGGTCCACTTCATCAATCCGACCCCTGACGCTCATGAAATAGTTATTCTTCTTTTTCTTCTTCATCGTATTGTGGAGACCCCGTTAAATGAGCAAAATGTCCACAGTTTTGGGCGAATTGACAATGAATGCTATGGGATAACAGTTTGTGCATTAACAGTTTATAACTATAGAAGTAAAAACAGTCAGTTAAGTTTCATTGAAGGTCTATTTGAAGGGTATGCGACCACCAGCTGGTGTAGCCTCAGCTAACAGTGTTTGTTTTCATTTTTTTGCACACGAATTGTGAGGTTTTTTTTTCATTATCGTTTTTGAATTGATCATACCAAATGAAGATGAAGTTGCGTTATTTAAATATATTGCAAGCGGAAATCAGAAATTTTAATTTTTTTAACATCAAAACTACAAGTACGTTTTAAATTATAGTTCTAAGAATAATTCTTCAACAAACACTGAAAGAAAATCAAAACCTTATGAATTCAAACATTATTTGCTTATTTTTTTTTTAAATCTTGTGTACTGTGATATTTATACGTGTATCCCATTTTTGTGAGTTGTATGCAATTTCGGGACAATTATGTTGTACAGTACTGTACACTGTACCACATTTACCAAAACCCTGTGGCGAACACTTTGTCAGTGATGTTAAAATTATACCAAGGCACACTGTTGGCTAATTACAATTTTCTTATTGTTCATTTTCTGATTCTTTATTTATGATGCAATGGTAGGGCAAGCTCGAGTTTTTTTAAAAAAACAACAAAGTACATTTATTACTTTTAAAGAGACTCTGAGCTTGTTACAAAGCTTAGCTTCAAAATTTGCGAATCAATTCCAGATATGTGGAAATCCTTCAACGATAGAGAATCTATTAAAAAATGCTTGGACACATTTACTGATTTGGTATGTCCAGAAAAGAAGCATTTGCTGTAGCAAACCAGTTTGTCTCGGTTTACTGTGTCACGAAGGATCAATCAACTTGTAGAAAACATTGCTGAGACCATAACAGAGCGGGAAAAACAATTGCACCATATGGTTAAGCTCTAGCTAGATTAGTCTATATGAAAGCACAGATGTGACACTGCAAAATTAGGTCTTTGTACGAAGAGTTGCTGAAAATATCGAAGTCATTGAAGTATGTCTTCAACAACCACTGGCCTTGACATTAGTGAACAAGTTTTGAGCTGATGAAGAAATTTGAACTTGACTCTTCCAAACTGTCTGGCTTGACAACTGATGGAGCCACCCTCAAAGACAGGGAGACCTAATGGATTCACCAAGAAGTTTTTAAATGACCTTGCCTTTCTAGCTAACATCACACAACATATGTTAGAATTAAATGTGAAACTACAAGGTAAACATTAGTTGGTGAACATAATGTAGGAACACTTTTTTTTCATTTGAGAAGAATTGACAATTTTTTAAGACCCAGATAGATAGAACAACACTCACTCATTTGAGAGCTGTGAAATGGAGGGGATAGACTTGCAGTCTGATATGCACTTGAGAAGAGCATATGATAGCAATGACTTGACTTGGTAACTTTAAAAAAAAAACTTGCGGAAAGCATCCAAATTTAGAGCCAGGAAAATGATCACACATTTCGGCAGCACATAATATATTGTTGTGAGTATTTAACAAGTCAGCTTCGTGTTGTTACCACATCTGTCAGAGGTGACATTGATACATTTTGCAAAAATACTAAATTCCAAGTTTTACATTAATAAAATAATACAATATTTGATTATCTTTTTTATGTCCAAATATATTTACGATGTACCTAACTATAGTTATCATACGATTACATTTTCCTATGTTAGCTGGCCGTCTTTGTCTTTCCAAAGTTCTAATGTGGCCCAACATTAGATAATGTTGCACACCACTGGTCTATTTGGTCCAGTTTTTCAATAATTTTAGTTACTAAGTATGTGAAAAAAAAATAATTGTGTTTTATTGCTACTTTGTGTTGGAAATTATTTAATTTTACATTTATATGAAACTTAACTTTTTTTTTAATCGCGAAAAGCCTATATATATATTTATATATTTTTTTAATAATGAGACAACGCGAGTAACAAATCAAGTTTGTAAATACCTGTAATAAAAAGAATAATTAGTATTAAAAATCCCATTCTGTTATCTAGGATCTGACTTAAAGAGATGACTTGTGACTTGTGACTTGTGTTATTGCTACTTAAATGCAACAAGATGTATAATATAAGAAAATTTCATGAAGAGGTTCTCGTTATTTATGCCTGTTTTAATGGCATTCAAACTTGTTTTGTTTTCAAAGATCTTATTGGTTTCGTTTTCTTTTGATTAGTTAGTATGATACGCATAGTTATCTATTACATAGTTATACATAGTATGCACAAACAATGTTTGTACGTATTCATTGAATGAGTTTTTCGATCAGTGGAGAAAAATACAAGCAAACAATTCTGCAAGTTTAAATGAAGCTTCAGAAAAATTATTGTGTATGAAACATCTTGAAATATTTATTATTTCAGCGTTGTAGTAGTTTCACCATACGGATGATTGTTTCTTTTTGTTGAAATCGAAATATGTAGGCGGTTTTTGTGAAGGCTGCAAGTGGTGTATAACAACTAAGATAGATCTTTTAAAAGTCCTGTGTGCACACTCAAAAGAATACATTCAGATGGCAAATGCCCATAGAAGAAAACGAGCAGGACTAGTAACGCTGATGTCATAGAGATAACTTTTTTGTTGCATTTAATTTAAACTAATACTTGATATATCAGTATTTAAATTTTTAAAATATTTTTTAAAGATTACATCACTTTATAAACGTTTAGGGCTCATCCATACACTTGTAAAGTTTGTTTAAATCTCTTTAAGAATATGTCGTTATGTTTATGTAGCGCTATCTGTGTGCTTGTAGGTGTGTGTGTAATTTTAATTAACATGGTTTCTTCAACGATGAAGGCTCAGTTTGTCCATCAAAGGCAATTAATTACGTCAACATAATATGGGGGGTTTGAACAATTTTGACGATTGTTGACAAGGGGGAGGGGGGAGACCAAGAAAAGCTGACGCAAACAGTATTACTTTTTATTAAATTTATTATTATTTTATTAATTATATAAAGATACACATTTATTACAAAATTTTACATTTGTCATTTTCCAATTACATGGTAAACATGTAAAAACGTGGATTACATTAATACAAATATATAATTATGGAAACTACATTTGACACTTCCCTTTTGTATTCATCTTGCTAGTTTGTAGATCTATGTATGGGTGGAAAATAATGCAACGGTTAGCAAAGTGACCGACTGATTATAGAAAACATCAACACTGTCCACCGAGAACGTTCAGCGTCAACTAAAATTTTTTTTAGCTGCTCAGTACATTTAAATAACGATACCGGTGATATATATATTACAGTATATTATGTGGTCAAGTAGTCTGGCGTTATAGATCCACACAAAAACCGATAAAGGAATATATAAACTGAGTTGTAGACAAGCCGCATCGATATGTCGACTGTATTATTCTTAAGTAAACGGTGACCCTTATAATGACTCAAAGGAGAAGTGCCGATTGTGTCCTGTCAATAAACAATAAGCGAGCTATTGTGCCGTCCTTGGTTTCATTTTCTTTAATTTAGTTATCTAATATTCAGCAAACAAAAGCTATAGTGTACATAGTAAGCACAAACAATGTTCGTATTCACTTCAATGAGTTTTTCGTTCAGTGGAGAAAAACATAAGCAAACAATTTTGCAAGTTTAAATGAACCTTCAGAACGATTATTGTTTATAAGACTTCTTGGACTATTTATTCTTTGAACATTGTAGTCGTTTCATCATACGTGAGTAGGTGTTTAAATCTTAATCTACGGATGACACAAACGAGAACAACCGATTCTTTCCCTCAAATAAACAATAAGCGAGCTATTGTACCGTCCAAACCCAGTAATCGCCCGCCCCCACAAACCAAGGGGAGATATACGATTCGCTTGACTGAATTCGCGGTGCGCCTAAAATACAAAGTTTCATGCTAAAATGGAGAGAATATCATAGAAATAAAACTAAAGGTGTACCAGACACAAAGCCTACGCGGCATCCTCAAGGCCAAATAACATATCAAATGAAGACAAACGTCTGCAGAATGTCAGCAGACTCCCTCCCCAGGACAGCCCTGAGATAGACACCCCAGGGAACAAGGTCTAAAGGTAGACTAAAGGAAAAATGGGGAAGGACGGTGGAAAGGGATCTGAAGCCTAGAGGCCTGAACCTAAAACCCTAGAAACAGCCCCACGAGCCAGCCGGCAATCCCTAATATCGCAGACTGATTAATATCCGGCTAATTAGTAGACTGTAAAGCCTTTTTTATTACTTTGTGTACTCGATGTTTATATTATAATGGTGCATGTCATTTGCAGACTCTCTGCCATACACAGATATCTTCAATTGATTGTGCAAACCAAATGTACTCGTTATATAGTAAACATTTGAATCACTCTGTGGAATCATCACAATCTGGATTTAGGCCCCTTTTGGGTCTCAGCTTGCTGAAGTACAATCTATTCAACCGGTAAAAAAAACTTAAATCTCTATCGTTCAAGTATTTGCAATCTAATAAGAGCATTTTCATTTATTGGCATATGACAAAAAGGAACAAATTGGAAGAGAGCCAACTGAGACAAAAACTCAGATAAGAAAGAAATAATCAACAGTAACAACGTTATTGGGTTTGGACGTTTTGAAAAACTAAAAAGACCCCTTGACCCCTTGAGTGAAAAATAAATTAAAATTGTTTATAATTCTACAACCTACATTCCCTCGGCGTTGACCGGAGGAGATTAGGGGAATAAAATAGCTTGTATAATGGCTACATGATAAAAATTTCATCAATTACAATGAGCTATAGACTTTAGTTGTTGTTTTTTTTTAATATATATATATTTTTACTGAAGACATTTATATATTGTAATCGGGTACAAAATATTTTATTTAACAAAAATCTAAATTGCCAGTTGTTCTTGAAAGTATTACAATATTTTTTTATAATTAATATTAATTTAATATTTTAAAAAAAAATATAGGAAAAAAAGGTATGGGCTAACTGGAAAATCGAACCTAAGGCCCGCATGGCAGTCCGATAAGCTATCGAAGACACATGTCCTAAGTTATATCGCAAAATTATAATATGAGCCACGTGTATTTAAATGAACTAATAAGATTCGTTGAAAACACAAACAGAGCTTTTTATACACAATTCAATGTTGTCAAAGAACACAATTATTTTAAACGAGTGCTTTGCACTAACATTATTTTCAAGTTCTGCAGTATAATTAGAACTAAATAATCGCAGGATAATTTAAATCTAGAACGCCCCAAATAATATCAAATACTGTTTCCAACATTTAGTCTATATTTATCTATATATATATAAAGACGGTGTTTGTGTCCCCGCAGATCCCCATTGGTCAATTTGAAAACACGCCCAATGACTGACCGAAAGATTATTTTGTAATTAAATATATTATGTCTACTTATATTTTCTTATACATTACAGACGCTCCTTCTATAAAGAAGATTATTACGTCCTACGCTCATATTTCCTAAAGAAGAAGCCAATACGACTTTAAAGGTTACTACATTGTAATTTGTGAACTGTTTACCTGTAGCTGTAGCGTATAGGCCTACAGGCCTATTTAATTTTTCTCCAATACAATACAATACAATATTTATTTGCCACATAGTACATAGGTACAATAAAGGCATAGTCAAAAACATAAGAAAATTATAGCATTTGTGAATAATAAATTGAACAATAATAGTAATACCAATATTAGTAATTAAAATGAAGGTAATAAAAAATTTATTAATTAAAGGTATCCTAAAAGAAAATTCAGGGGGGGGGGATAATTTAGTTTATAATACAATTTTTTTGGGGAAAAAACTAACAAAGAAAAAAAAAACAAAAAAAAACAACTTAATTTACTAACATAGACACACAGGTACATCACTTTCATTAGACCTGCACAGCATTAACATAGTGAGAACGAACATTTAAGAAATCATTCACAATTTTTCTTGCGGCTTAGTAAATTACATTTCTTCTACGACTATCTCTCATTAGCATAGTGACAAACCAACATGTTAAAATACTTAAACATTTCTAACCTTTTTTTCATTTTTTAAAAGCAGATACTAATATTTTTGAAAATATGCTTAGTTTTTTAAGTTCTTTTAGAGAGCTATAATTAAGCAGTTCCGACATTTTTTCTACATTAGGTCTGTTATAGTAATATTTTTTTAGATACATTTTTCGTTGGGCATTGAAGTGCTCACTTTGGAGTAAATAGTGAAATCCATCTCCTATATCTTTTAAGCAAAGGGGACATAATCTTAAAGTATAATCTATTCTGGAGTGGCGACCCAGTTCAACAGGGAAATTATTATTACTTGTTCGTATTTTTAGTATATAGATAGCTTCTTTCAGATGTAATTTATTTAAAAAGGGTGGAATATTTTCCCAGTCAGATTTATATTTTAGAGCGCTATATAATTTACCTTTATTGCTTATTTGCATACTCTCATAAAGTTCTTGTTTACTTTGATCATTTATACGTAAGTTAATTATTGATTTTGAAAGTTTAGTATCTATTATATCTTGTTCTAACCAAATATATCCTAATCCTAGTTGTTCTAGTTGTAACTTTATATTGGCGGACCATTTGCATTTTTCAACCAGGTGCTCTTTAAGTAAAATGTTATAAATTATTTTAGAAATCCTGCTTTCTTTGCCGGTCGCTATTTTGATCCAGAAGTGTAACATTCTTTTTTTAATAAATGATCTTATATAAAGTTTGCCTGTTTCGCCTAGGACTACATAATTTGGTGTTTTTGTGTTTAATTTTAAAATCATCTTAAAATATCTTAGTCTAATTTTTTCTAAAATGTCACAATTTTCCATACCCCATAGTTCGCAACCGTAGGTTAGTATAGGTAGTACTGTTTGATCAAATAGATCAATTTGATTATCTATGGGCAAGCTTAGTGTATGGCATTTTCTGAGAAGATTGAACATAGCATTAGTACCTTTCATCTTACAATATTTCCTGTGTTCTGAGAAAGAACCGTTAGCTGAGAAGATTATTCCCAGGTATTTAAATTTAGAAACTATTTCTATTATATTATTATTTAGTACAAATGTGTGATTTCCTACCCTACCCTTTCTACCGAATATCATTATTTTGGTCTTATCTTCATTTATGTTTAAGTGGTTCTCCTTGCAATAGTTACTGTAAATGTTTAAGTTTTTCTGTAATTCTTTTGCGGTTTTAGCTAGGATTGTTGTGTCGTCAGCATATAATAATGTGAACATTTTTAGTAAATCTGCGTTGTTATCGTTGCTGATAGTTAAGCTACTTGCGCATTTTAGTTCTAAATAAGAATCTAAGTCATTAATAAACAGAGAAAATAATAGAGGGCTCAGATGTTCTCCCTCTCTTAGTCCTGCTTCGCAGTTAAATAACGGTGACAGGTTTATATTTAATTTTACTGTCGATTTAATATCTCTATATAACCCCTGTATACATTTTAGGAAAATTCCATCTATGCCTATATCTAACATTTTTGCCCAGAGTAATTTTCTTTTAATAGACGGGAAAGCTCTTTTTAGATCAATGAATGCACAGAACAGTTTGTCACCTTTATTTTTTATTAAAAAGCTAAGCGCATATAGGATAAATGATGCTTCCGCTGTAGAATAACCTTCTCTAAAACCCATTTGATTCTCGTTTAATAAGTTGTGCTCTTCAAGGAACATCTCCATTCGTACATTAAGAATGGATGAGAATAGTTTACCTAAGCATGATAATAAGGTAATTGGTCTAAAGTTTTCGGGCTTTGCCTTGCTGCCTTTATTTTTATATATTGGACATATAATCCCTAGTGACCAGCTTTCGGGGAAAATTCCATCTTTTAGGATAACATTAAATAATTTTAAGTATGTGGGTATCATTATAACCTTTGTGCATTTTATATATTCATTAAAAATTGTATCGTGTCCGCAGCTTTTATTATTACTTGTTTTATTGATGGCTGATAACACTTCATTATATGTTATTTCACCATTAAGTCTTGTCGTATCTAAGTTAGGTGCGGTTAAATTGGTTTTTATTGGGTTCATGCAACTACTGTCTGTCGTTTCGTTTTGGGATTTGAAAAAATGGAACGGTTCGTCAATACTAATTTCATTATAATCTTCTTTTCTGTTTTTATCCTTTAGGATACGCCAGTATTCTTTTGGATTCTTTCCTTTCAGATTTTTTATTTTACTTCTCATTTTGTTTTCATATTTATTTATAGCGGTGTTCATTTCACGCTTGTAGTTTTTACTGAGTGTTTTTAAACTTTCAAGTGAGCCTTTGGTTTTGAGGGTACTATTCATTCTTCTTGCTTTAAGGTATAATCTTCGTTTTTGTCTACATATAAGTGTAAACCAGGGTTTTATTTTTTCTTAGGTTATTTTTATCGTTAGGCTATCGATTTGTGCCAAATACTTTAGTTGCAGATTGTATTAATATTTTATTTATTTCCTCTACTATGTTATTTATTTCTTGTTTTTTTGTTTTCAGGGGAGTTACAAAGGTCACTTCTTTCTAGTAATTCGTCTAGTTTTAGATTTATGCTGTTTTTGTTTTGTTTTTCTACCAATTCAAAATAGTTCTTAGATTTAGTTGGCACCCACGGTTTAATGATCTCTACCACTGGTGTATTAATTAGTCGTCTACTCGCATTTCCAGGTTTATTTGCTCCACCAATCTCAATCTCATATTCACATGATATTAAACAATGGATATCTGAAAATAAGTGATCAAAGTCGTGGACTATTAGATTCCTAATTTTGTGAAAAAGGTCATTGTCTGCTAGTACGTAATCGATTACTGTGCTAAATGTAGTCGTAGGTTTATGTGACAGTAACCCCTTCCTTCCATTCATTATTAACATGTTTGTGTTTTTACATGTTTCGATTAGTTTGCGGCCCCAGTTATTCGGTATTGTCGTATCTACGTTTATACGTTTGAGTGGAATGTCTTTTCTTTTAAGCGTTTCTTCTGTCTGGGCACTTATTTCTACATAGAGTTCGTGGGGACTTGTTATGGAGTCTATTATGTAATCTTCTCTTTCTTTGGTATGAGCGTTAAAATCCCCCATTATGATTATATTGTTAGTGATATTACTTTTATCGATTATTTCCTTTTCTAGAATATTGAAAAAATCAGGTTGGGCATATGGGGAATTCTCGGGTGGCGTATAAATAATTAGAATTAATAAGGGATTGTTTTCTGCTCTTATTTGTAGCCAAATCATTTCATTATTGTCACATCTTAATATTTTAGTTTTGTCAACTAGGTCATTTTTTATGGCTACACTCAGTCCCCCCGATCTACTATTGTTATTATGGTGTCTAAATTTGTGGAAAAGGGTAAAGGGTTCTATACTTATAGTATCGATATCTTCCACCTTGTCCTTATTAAGTTTTGTTTCCGAAAGGCCTATAACATCAAACATATTTATCTTATCAACAAACTCTAGATACATAATTCTCCTCACCAGGCCACATACATTTACATAGGCTAACCTTAAAAAGCGTTTTTGGTTTTGTTCACCTATGCTAATGCCACTGTCCTACAGCACCGTGAGCGTTACGCAGTCTTCCGAGGTCGTACCACCCTCCTGATGCATCTGTTGTTGCTGGTATTGTTGTTCTTTCTGCTGATGTTGAGGCTGTAGCTGGGGTAGCTGGGGTTGTGGTTGCTGCTGCAGTTGCTGATGGTACTGCTGATGTAGTTGCTGCTGTTGGTATTGAGGTTGTTGTTGGATTTGCTGCTGCTGCTGATGAGAGGGATGCTGCTGCTGCTGGTGTTGAGGTTGTTGCTGGTGTTGGTGGTGCTGCTGCTGAAGTTGTAGCTGCTGTTGATAAGGTTGTTGCTGGTGTTGGGGTAGCTGCTGCTGTAGAAACTGATGCTGATGTTGCTGATGTTGAAGATGCTGTGGTTGCAGGGGCATTTGCTGTTGTTGCTGATATTGTTCTTGGTGATATTGTTGTTGTTGCTGCGACTGTTGAGGTGGTCCCGTGGGATAAACTTGTTGTCGTTGTAGGTATAGTTGTTGAGCCTGCTGTTGTTGTTCTTGTTGGTATTGCTGTTGCTGAGGCTGTTGCTGAGGCTGTTCTTGTTGTTGATGCTGTCGTTGTTGTTGCCGTTGATCATGTCCGTGTTGATACCGCTGTTGTTGCATTGTTCATTGTAGTTTATTTAATGTTTAGGCCTATTTAGCTTAGCCTATATAGGCCTATTTAATTTTTTCCCCGGCCACGCCGGGAAATTTAACTTATATACATATATATATTTATATATTTGCTGTTTATGTCTTTCACCCCCAATAGGCCAATAGGCCGCCAACTCGAGAGCTGAGGGTATCCAGATCATGGGACAGTTTCTCTATCTTATCCTAGTTATAAAGTATATATAGGGCCTGAAAAAAATATGCAATGTTTACATTTTAAATACACATTATTGGTGCACGTGTTTAATAAGATGTTGTACATAAAGGATGGACAATGTGTAAAACAAAATATTTAAAAGAAGATGTTTTAAACTGATATTTTATTTCAGGTTTCAATAATTACATTTGAAGATTAAGAAAATGGCTATTGACTAAAGTTCCGATAATTTATTTCACATTTGTAGCTCATTTTATAAACACCATTTGTTCATGAATCTTTGTCATTGTGGAGAATTCACCTAGTGATAATTTACTAATACTTTCATAACCTGTGGACTAAAAAAAAATATATGTATTATTCATTATTTATTTTCAATATTAAAATGTTAGATAGTGAAACAATCTAAGTAACATTGTGCTAAAGGCATTGAGGAGGGGGGAGGGGGAGATATGGTATTTCTATTGACTGTATAACGCAATGAAACGTATTGTTTTAAATTTGATTAAATCTCTTTACTTGTCAAACATTCTATTCTTCAAACTTGATTGGTATATAATAGAGCGCTACAGGTAAATAGCTATTTTGCATTAAGAAATATTATTTTATCGAAAATGACAGCTTTGATAAATTAAGGCGGTTGTACGCTACATTATGCTGGCTTACAACTTTCACTTAGGAAAAATAATGATTTAAAACTACATTTTTGTTTTCTTTTTACTAGTCTATGGGCAGATTTATTTAAAAAGAAGATATTCACAGATTAAATTAAATGTATTTTAATTATTATATAATAGATCTATTTTAAATTGGATAGCGGACTACTGTTTTGGCTGGCAAATACAAATCGGGAAGATTTGGTTGGAGGGGGTTGGAGTAGGTTGATAAAGGCAGCCTATCGACAATATCTATCAAATGATCATTGAAATACATTACCTAGTGTCTTCAAGTTTATGTATACTACTACACATCTTTCAGCCAGGAAATACAATGGCTCAATAGCTGACTCCTAAATGATAGACCTACTTTTTTTCTTGTTTGATAAATGGTATGATAGTTTGCGCGAATGTCTATTGTGTTTGAGTACAAATGGTTCTTTAATATTGTTTTAAGTATGCTGAAGACGGAATTTATGTAATCAAATCAAATTTTCATTTATTTGGATCAATAAAGCAATCTTATCTTATCTTATTTACAAAACATTACTGTACTTTTACTTTTTAGTTAACAACTAATGTAAATTGTAAAAGCTTTATGTTTTTTCTTCAAAATGGTAATTTTTCTATGACTTGTAAATGTGATTTGTACCTTTAAAAATCTTTAGAACAATGGACCATTATTTTTATATGTTTTATACAATAATATTAAAGTAGTGTTTCCGTCAGACCAAAGTGCTGTATTATAACTATTACAGTAAATCCTACCCTACATCCTACATATCCCGTAGTCTGTTAGACCGTTGGGGCGCCACAGATGACATGTAAACCAGCCTCCTCCACTCCTCCCGTCTCTCAGCCGTTCTCATTGTCTCGCACAGTTTTGTACCTGTCCATTCCTTGATATTATCTTCCCAACGTTTCTTTGGTCTTCCTCTCTTTCTGCCTCCTCTGGTGGTACCCTGCAGGATGGTCTTTGCAAGCCCGTTGGTTCTGGTGACGTTGCCATACCATTCCAGTTTTCTTTTCTTGGCTGTAGCCAGCAGGTCTTCATACTTTCCAATTTCCTGTTGTATTCTTTTTCTTATATGTTCGTTGGTGATATTATGGTCTTTGTAACAGATACCGAGCAGGGTCCTGAAGCATCTCATTTCCATGGCGTTTATCTTATTTTCCAGCTCCGCTGTTAGTGTCCATGACTCGCAAGCATATAAGAAAATGGAGAGGACCAGTGAGCGCATCAGCCTGATTTTGGTGCTGAGGGCTAAGTTCTTGTCTTTCCATATTGTATTGAGCCTCTTTAGTGATGCTGTTGTCTGGGCAATCCTGGACATTACTTCTGGTTTGGAGCCCTGTTCGGATACAATAGCTCCTATGTACTTGAAGCTGTTAACTGTTTCCAAACTCTGCCCACCAATCTTGATCTGCGTGGTCATGCCGCTGGTGTTACTAGTCATTAATTTAGTCTTTTCGGCAATGATTTGCATGCCATAGGATGTGGAAGTTTTGTCTAGTCGCTCCACTAGATTGGCTAATTCTTCCTCACTCCCGGCGAGTCCATACATATCATCTGCGAATCGAAGGTTGGTGATCCTTCTGCCATTTATGCTGATTGTCCCTTCATGATCCTCTAGTGCATCTGACATGACTCTCTCCAGGAAGATGTTGAACAGTGTTGGCGAAAGCAAGCATCCTTGTCGTACTCCAACGGTCGTCCTGAACAGCCCTATGGGCAACCATGAAACATTACAATATTAATGTCAACCTGACAATGCTGATACGTAGCCTCTATGACAGGGCCACCAGTGCAGTCTTCTTCAGCAACAACATTGGAGATTGGTTACAGTAAATACTATTAGAATAATGATCTATTCTGACACCTTTCATATCCCGAACGCCAGAACAATTAATGCATAGTGCTCTTTTCTACCGCGTGGCATCCTGTCATGAAATGTGATCTCTGAACAAACCAGGAAAACAGGTAAATTAATATAATTTAAAACATTGATCAAAATGCAAGACTAGACTTAGATCACACATGAGCGTTGGACGCAATAATCTTCTTTATAGTAGGATCGTATGTAATATAAGATAAGATTAAAAGATGCTTTATATTTTTTACAGTATATAACAATATAGTAGGCCTGCCTTGCTTTAAATTTGACAAATATAAGGAAAGCGATTGACAGTGCAGGTTTGATATTGAATCATTTCATATCCAATGTCAAAACTGTAACATGGATAGATGTTTGGATCGAAATCTGGAAAACAATTAATAATAAGAAAACATTAAATAAAAAGTACATATAAAAACGTTATAAAATATATTACCAAGAGAAACTAGTATCCGCTGTGTCTCTCAGCCTAAACTTTTACTTTAATTCAATCTTTGCACTAGTCTTCCTCCACTAGTTCACGTAAGTTATTATTATTAAAGATATTTGCATAAAACAACAGGGATACCAGGGCATTACCAAGTCAGAGCTATGATTCAAAGCTAGTTTCCTGTAGGAATGTAAGCTCTATATTACGCTATATCATCAAATGTCTTTTAATTGCTATTTGCCTTTATTATTATATTAGTTATAGTCACAATTCCTTCTATTTTGTGTATTGAAGTTTAAATACAATGTTAAAAAAAAATCAAATAAAAATGATTATTTATGTGGCGCTTGTATCCATGTTCATACTTTTAGTAACACAGCCATCGATTTAAGAGTACAATGAAGAAGAAGATACTCGTTTTAAAAGTCTTTTGTCTCAGAATCTCTTAGTGTCTAAAGCATAAGTAAAGTAAGTAAAGTAACCTTTGGACCAAACTGATCATAAGGCTGGTGAAGCAGAGTTCACAAGTTTCTATGGTCTGAGGCATGATATTCCATAATATAGAAGGCGTCACAGATTAAGTTTTTTTGCATTTATTATTATAGGTTATCTTTGCTCTTCTTTGACGAGTTAATCAGACACACCTTCTTCGCTTTCATGAATATTAAAAATCCAATCAAAGAAAAATTGAGAAAACCATATTCGCTTTTTATTAAGAATAAATAATAAATAATGGAAAACCAAATAATGTTAGATAATACATGATAAAATAGATAAGATGGCCATTAACAAACAAAGATACGAATTGTTTTTAATATATTATCTTTATATCAGATCCTCAAGAAATATATATGTTTTCTTTTCTTTTATTTTTTTAAATTCAGTATCCCCAAGCCTGAACTTAATTTTATAATTCCGAATTAGATTAATTCATTTTGCAGTAATAAGAATTCAACATTAAATTATACATTATACATTGAAATACATTAATCTAATTATATTAATAAGAACGACATTTGGATAACAACACTTTGCTGGTCTTAAAAGTATTTGAATTCCATTTGCAGAAACAAGTAGTAAAAATTTGTTTCTGACTGGCAGCGGACCATATAATGGGTTAACAGAAAAAAAAAGAAAACCTAACAACTGAACATTAATTAAAATGTAAGACTAGACTCAAACCTTGGACAAGCGTAGGCTTTAATAATTATCTATCTAATAATATTAAACGAGAAATTTGGGGTATATTTGTTGGTTTGTGGGTTTGTGTCAGCGTTTTCACGAAAACTGTCCTATTGATGTATTCTGGTGAGAAAATGCGTTTTATATCAATCTCATTTCTTTTGAACCTCCGCTTGAACCTCAATTTTTTGAAAAACCACTGACCATTTCTAAAAATAGCGTTTAAATTGGGTTAAAGGGAAAAAAAGCATGTCATTGGATTCCCCATATAGCGCGATAACGTTCAATACAACTCTTTTGACGTCATAATCAAGACGACTTTTATTTACTATCTGCACTCTTCGGTAATTCCCGTTTAAAGCATTTAAATCGTTACTATTTTCGTCGCGCAATTAAATATAATCAACAAGAAATTGTGTAATCAAATTAAACAAGAAAACCATAAAAATACGTTTTTTTTATACTCCCTTTATATGTATACTAAGTTTACCATTTCCACTTCACTACAAAACTAAAATTTTGAATCGGTAATATCGGCAAATACATATCTAATTATAACTATTCCGCATTTTTTTAATGCATGAAGCCACGATCGTCGCTTTGCTTTGTTTCGGCTACATTGTGTCGTTTTCATTCGTATTTTTTCGTAAAAACAAACATATCCGAAAAGTTTAGTTACTTCCGTCAAAGGCAGCCATGTTTTTTCGTATAATATGTTCTTCGATTCGCAAATTGGTGGAACGTATTCGTAACCATTCCAAAGGCTACGATGCTGAAAATTTGATAGAATGTATTGTTAGTTGGGACAAGTCTGCTGGCCAAGTTTCGGCTCGATCGGACGATGGGAATGGGCCGATAAATCGATGCAAAATTTTCAAGCAACCAACCAGATTATCAGACATTGCAAGTTAATATAAAGGGATTAACAAGAAAACCATAAAAACAAAGTTTTTATTATACTCCCTTTATTAGCAAACTAAGTTTACCATCATGTAATTAAATGATTGATTGACTACTGGAAATGAAACATATGTAATTAGCGTATTTACGTATCTCGTTTTACTAAAATTGAATAATTTAAAAAAAGTGGAAATGGCGGGTGTAGAACCTGCGACACCCAGGTTGAAAGCAGACAGTCATAACCACTAGACCACGAAAACTTTGTTCAAACATACAACAAATAGTAAGTATATAAGTATATTCGAAAAGTGTATTTACTACCATCTCTTCCGGTAGAGGCAGCCATGTTTTACGTATAATATTATCTACGATACGTAAATTGGTCGAAATATTTCGTGACTATTCCAAAGGCTACGATGCTAAAAAATTGATACAATGTATTGTTAGTCGGGACAAGTCTGCTGCCCAAGTTTCAGCTCGTTTGGACGGCGGGAAGTGGTCGAAACATCGATGCAAAGTTTTGCTAACAACCAAGCAAGCAAGCAAGCAGACAGAAAATACAAGTTATGTGAGGCGACAATTATTTATGAAAGAAAATATATTGCCAACCTACAAGTTCGCAGCCAATTCCGACGTAACCTACACAAGTTTGGGACTTTTCAACATAGCTTGTATTCACTGTCATGCTGTTCATTTTCCCGAAGAACGGGTGTTGAACAAAATCAACCGCGATTCCTTTGGTGACTGTTGTTTACATGGTCAAGTAAACAGAGCCATCAGTGGTTCTAAATGAGTTGGCATTCCTCTTTTTTAAAACGCCATTTGCTCGCAGAAGAATTCCACAAGAGAATCAGGAACTTAAATTCATGTTTTGCACTGGCTTCGTTTTAAACGTACATGACGATCGGACAATCAATGGTCACGGAATCTACAGCTTTATAGCAGCAGGACAAGTCTAACATAATATGAATATTATGGCAGTACATCAAAATGTTAAGGATGAATTTCAAAGTCCACAATACGTACAGTTGTACTTCTTATAATCCGATGACGCCATCACCGAGTTACTTAAATATCCATACATGGCAAAACAATGGATGCCCCTAAGTGTTTTGGGATTTTTAAATATTTAAAACTTGAATGTCCTTTCAATCATGACAGCATGATTATAAATGCTATTTTAAAGAGCACATGCTACTATTATAACGTATTTATGATATTGACGTTCATCAAACTATATATTATGTATATGGTTTAATTTTTATTCAATTTATATACACATTTCCCATATTGTTGAAACCTGTCTGAAAAAATAAATCTGAATTGATATGTATGCAGCTTCTTATTTGTGGCTTCTTTATTTAAATGTACTTATTTATTTATTTATTTTTTTTTTTTTTTTTTTTTTATAATTTGTTTACACTTCACATTTTAATTAATGTTTATTCGTGAGCAATCCCCTTGATACACTAACCTACACTATCTGATATAGTCGTTCAATTTATAGGTTACATTGATGACCGTTATAAAGTCATTGATAAGTATGACATGCAACCTTGATTAGTCATAAGGAATCTCATTGTATGAGAACTATTATTTCACACCAGCAATTCCAATTTAAAAACAATCAATGGTAGTGCAATACCAAACCCAAGTACTCACATGGACTTGAGTATGATCTTTCACGAACCACTTTAAAAAAAAAAAAAAATCACAGATTTCTCTTCATTTTAATATTTTATGCCTAGGGACTGGCTGCAAATAAGTTTCTTTTGACATTACGATTCATTTGAGGAAACTTGTTTTACTAATAAACCCATATTTTAAGCAAAAACAGTTTTTGGTGTTTTTCTCAAAATGTTTCAAATGTGACTTAGGTACGATGTTGAATTGACCTCTTCAATTGTTTCAATGTATTGAAGTAAGCATGACTTCGTCAGTTGTTCTTTATAAATTCAAGATTTCTGCGTCCAAAGTTGTGCTTGTACAATAGAAGTTTTGACATAAATGAAAAAAAAACACTCTTTGTCTTCTTTTAATTAAGGTCAATTCCCTAAAATCATTAATTCAATTAAAAAAGGGATATCAGTTTTCAATTGTATGAGTTTTTCTCTCAAATAATTGTCTTTGGTATCCAAAAACTTTAGCAAAAGCAAAAATCCATACAATCTATTTAAACTTTAGATGACTAGCGTACCTAAGTGGTAGCAACAAACTATTTGCAATCCTCATTATTCTAAAAAAAAATCTGCTAAGCTCTCTCAACAATCTATAATTGAATGCGTTGCTTCTGTTTTGTTATCTGTAGTAATTGCGTATTATAGTGAGTGATGCAGGCGATCACTGAGATTTTTACCAAATTAATGTCGGTACGTGACGTTTTGGCGCAGTCATTTTGGCGCGGGACTTTTTGGCGCGAGGAAATAATTGAGAAAAACTTTAAAAACTTTGTTTTTATTATGTATGCATAAAGATTTGTGTATCTATTTATGGGCATAACATGCATATCTATCTATTTATCTATTTATCTATTTATATATATATGTCGTCTTAATAGGGAAGTTGTTTGTTGTTGTTTTTTTATTCAACCCCTAGAACGTTAGGCCTATATGCTATATGCTAAAATTACGTATGCTAGTCTTTCAACAAAATTCTAATAACTACAAATGTTCATGAAGTAACTCAGTGGCCACACCTGTAAAATAGTTGTGAGTGATTAAGACCAGGGTTAATCGTACACAAGATGGTCAGAGATTTAATGATAGCAATGGATGTTTTAGAATTCTGGGTGGGTAGTAAAAATATAAAAAGAAACTTTTTTTATTTGGAATGGTCAATGGGGAGTGGTCATCGCTTCCAGTCAACAACGTGCGTACAAATCAGATATAATTATTTGGTTGTTGTTATCTAGATTGGGAGGGCAAATAAGTAGTTTAAGTGTATATAAGTCACTTAGAAAGGTTTATTCCTCATTTCAATAAATATATTGTGAGTTGCCCATTAAGTGATTTTGAAAATTCATTGGATTACTGTTACCCTTTCAATATTTATTTAAGTGTTACTGTGCAGTGATTCCTAAGATGGAATGTAATTGGATCAAAACCTTATAATGGATACTGTTCAATCTAAACGTGGTAAAGAAAATACTTGAGCACGACCGATACCTTTACATGTTTGATAGGTTCAGTGCTGATAATTAAAAAAAGTTATGGCAGTGTGAGTTGAAGAACGAATGTAAAACACGCCTGCAAATGACTGTCGACAATGCTCAAATTGTAAAGCATGTCAACCAGCATAGCCATGGAAGTGATGCAGCTCATCTTCAGGCTGTCGTGATAATGTCTGGTATTAAGAGAAAGGCAACCATAACCACAGAAATTCCGTCCGTTATCATTAACCAAGCACTTCAAGGAACCTCTGCTGCTATTCAAGCCAAATAGCCTAAAAAAGATGCCATTCGTAAGGTTATTCAGCGGAGTAGAAACGACGATCAAGCAGCTCCTCCATAACCAGTGGATCGAGCATCAATAGTAATTCCACGTGAATATCGTATGTACGAAGTTGCATCGAATCAGATGAAATAATTTCTTCTGTGGGATTCAGGAGGACAAGATGAAAAAAGAATTCTTATATTTGGTCGTCAATCAAATGGTGATTGGAGTAACCAAATAAAAAAATTATATGTAGATGGAACCTTCAGTCTTTCTCCTTCTCTCTTTTCACAAATTTACGTCACCATGGTAGTCAGAGGATGATTCGTGCTGCCTATCTTATACGCTCTGCTACCAAAAAAAAGAAGGTGAGACTTACCAATGAATGTTTGAAACCATCAAAGAAATGTAGCCACATTTAAATCCGTCATCCATTTCTCTTGACTTTGAACAGAACATTTCCGAATTGTGCATATCATGGATGTTTATTTTATTTAACAAAAACATGCGAAAGAATTTTGCAGAAATAGGATTACTTTCCAGATATAATGCGGATCCGGAATTCGCAATGGTGGCAAGAATGATTGTGGCGCTTTCTTTCATTCCAATAGAAGACTTAGATATTGCTTAGATTTGGAGGCACTGAGCAATGTGATTATGGATGAGCTCACTCCAATACTCAACTGGTTTGAGGACGTCTAGGTGGGACGTCAAAATCGCAATTTAACAAGACGTCCTGCATTATTTCCTCCTCCAATGTGGTCTGTGTATGAGAGGACGCTAAATGGCCATGATCGCACCAACAATTATGTTGAAGCAGCCCATCGAAGGTTACAGGCTGAATTCGGGATGGATCACCCACATATTTGGAAATTCATTGATGGGATTCGTGTGGTTCAGAAAGGACGTGACTTAGTATATGAACAATTCGTTCGTGGAGACCAGCCAACAGTGAAACGCAAAAAGTATATGGAGGCTGATAACAGAATCAGTAAGATCGTTGAAACGTATAGAAGCAGAAACGTAATAGAATACTTAAGAGGACTAGCCAATAATTTGTTTATGGAGCCATAAAAGCTTGTTCATTCAGGATATTGTTAAAATACATTGTTTTAAACTGTCATTATTTAATATCATTACATTATTTGTCCTTTTTTTTACATTATTTATTATTCAATCGGTTTATAAAAAACTAAGTTAAAAAAATTTAATAATCCAATATATACACGGTTTTAATATGTATTTTTTTCATATCTGTTTCATTTATTAAAAAAAATATTTTTTTCATCAAATGAAGTTATTAAGTTAATTTGATTAAAGGATGTGATGTGTTTTCAGTCCATCGCGCCAAAACATCCTGCGCCAAAACGGCTGCGCGTAAACGTCCGTCGCGCCAAAACGGTCGTGCCAAAACGGCTGCGCCCAAACGTCCAGCTTCGAATTAATGTTGTCGATGAATCAAACACAGCTAATACAGCTGGCATATATTTCTTTAATTACGACATCAAGATATGATAGAATCCATACCATCGTCGATGGAAGAATTTCTTTTTTCCCTAAAAAGCATTCTAGTTAAAGTAATATAATTTGCTTTTAGTGTCCTTAATTATTTTTCTTTAGCAAAATTAGCAAAATGTTCCTTCTATAATAAAAAAAAACCCATAACGTTTAATTATTGTCAGGTAGCGTGTGGACTCCCATCAAGTTGTAAAAATGTGGAAAGTGTTTAGGTACTCACACAATATACTCTCACTTCATCACGTGCCATTTCATTAATTCGTCTCTGCATAGTGCTTTGCTTAACTTTTATTTCTTTTAAATAAGTCGATATCAAAACGGTTTTTTCATAAATCAAACACTATATACATATAATTTATTCAAATCTGAATGAAACTGTGATAATGAACAAAAGCACCGAACTTCTTACGAGCTGAGCCAGATATTTAATTTATACTCACCCTAGCCCCTACTTCCTCTTCTAAAAATCTAATCACCGCCCCCGTCTGCATTTCTCGGATACAGTCTAAATATAGCAATAGATTAAGGTTAAGTACAGAATGGGCTTTATATGACTGTTACGTCACAATTACACAGTATATATAATTCGATAAAGCATTTTTCAAAGGTCAAGATTACCTTCTTATAAGTAAAGCAGATCTTAATTTTGTTATTTAAAAAATCAGTGGTGTTGAATCTATTTCAAGTAGGCTACTATCGTACCGCCCACTGGCCCTTCACCGCTCCCTACTGTTCCCGAAAACATCAGCGCCCCCCTCCAGAGTTTCTCACCGCCCCCCCCCCCCCCCCGTTGAGAATCTGTGGATCTTTAGTGCCTGCGCTTAGTTAAATATTATGATTAAAGACATTTCAAAATGCATTTTTTTTATTACGAATATTCTAGAGTGTAGATGAGCCAATCTTTTATGAAACATTTGTGAGCCTATTAAAAAGTGACACATTTAATCAGTATAAAACAGTTTGAGTGTAAATAAATAAGAAGTTAACTTCTACCATCTTTATTCCTGTTCCTTTTGTTTACAATTTGTGTTTTAAATTTTATTTCCCCTTCAACTCTCCTAAAATTTATGGTATGAACTTAGGCTAAATGTGCCGCTCCCTAGAAGTGCCACCCCCGGGCATATGCCCCCCTCTGCCCTCCCCTATGTGAGGGCACTGGTGTAGGTGTGTGTGTGTGTGTGTGATTCTAAGTAACTTGGTCTCTTAAACGTTGAAGGCTGAGTTTCATCGCTCGATCACCAATTAATAATGTCCACATAATAAGTGGGGGGGAAGTGTTTAAACAATTTTGCCAACTGCTGAAATGCGGAATGGGGGAGTTCAAGAAAAGTTGACACCAACAATGTTACTTATTGTTAAATGGACAAAGATACGATGCACAAAGATACAAATTTATTACAAAATTTTACATTTTACATTTGTCCATTTCCACTTACATAATAAACATTTAAAATTGCGGTTTTACGTTAATATAAATATAAGGTTATTAATTATGGAAACTACATTGACACGTTCCTCTTGTATTGTTAGCAAAGTGACTTGCTTCCATTTTTGTTAGCTTGCAAAAAGCCTTTTTATTATATAATTAATTAAATAATGGCTTTTTTTCTATTCTGGACATATTCTTTTCTGTTATTAATCATCTTAAAAACAATTCCATTGCGTAGTTTTTTGTAGCTCGCCTTTTTAAAAAGCAACCTAAAAACATTTTCTTCTACTTCAAACAAGTAGGTGTAAACAAAAATAATTTCCTAATAAAGGCAAATAAAATATGTATTTAGATACTTTAATCTATTCTGAATCCCATAAATATAAAATTGTTACTTTACTAGAAAAGTTTTATTGAACTTCAGACGGAAATATAAAGTACTTCTGGAGTGTGCTGGGATACGAATGGGGTACGGTGTTGTTGTTTTTTTTACAAGAAATGCACTCTGGGGGAGTGCACATGTCAAATATAGTATATGAAATGTTCATATATTTCTTCATATTTTCATCAAAATACATTTGAGACGATTTTATTATGTAACACACTGGATAGTTAAAGTGCATTTAAATCATTAACAACATAAATATGATAAATCATGTAGACTAATTATTTTTTTGCAGTGTACGAAAACATTTTACAATGAACAATGTTTTAAAATGTTGGAAATAGATGAAGAGATGATAAATGCCACTGCTTATATAACATTACCTGATGATAGATCTGTAATGATGGTGACAGTAAGGAATAAAGTGACCACTTGTATATTTTTTCCAGTCGTATGTGTGTGCTGCAGTGTGGTATGGATTCCTTGGACTAGGCGGTACTGTTGTGATGGAACTGATCTTTCCACTTGACATTTGATAACTCCTTTATCTCACGTGCATTGCATTGCTGCCAAGGGCGTTGGAGCCACTGGGATTATAAAACAGAAATGCTCCTTACAAGATGCGTCTAACTCTGTTAATTATAGTTAAAGGTATCGGGGTTCAATTGATTTTCAACGTGATACCAACCCAAACTTGCTTGTAATTCAACAATTATGACAACTATTTGCGACCCTGTTTTACCAGTAGGACACTCAAGATTACGATCTCGTCAACAATCATAACACATCATTGAGCTTTTGGCCTTTCATCGCAAAGCATCCAATAGTGTATGTGTGTCAGCATCGTGAACGGTATTTATAACCCATCACCTACAAATCAGTTTTCTAGGGTCAGCGAAATGATCAGGCTAGATATGAATGGACACTTTTCTGTTGACTTCACTGTACAAAAAAAGATTTGCAAAATATTTGAAAAATATGCCTGAAATATAATGTTCGTCTTCTCCTGTCTACGAAGTAAACAAGATTTGAGACTTTTTTGTTGCTTAATAGCTAATGTGAAACATTTCACAGCCTGCCTTTTGCTTTACTTTTAGATAGAAAGTTACTAACTTACGACAATCGACATCTTCAATTCAATATTCTACACTTGCGGAACCTATTTCATTAATTTTAAATGGCCTAAATTTTAGCTTTGAATGTTTATTTTTATTGCATGACAGTATTTATATATTTTACGTCATATTGTTGAAATGATAATATTTTAAATAAAAACCTTCTTAAGCTTAGAGTAATACGACTGCCATTGTTCACCACTACGCAAAAGTAAACACACAACACGTGCTTTTGGTCACGTGATAGCAATGCTCCATAGAGACAACATGAACAGACAAAAGAAGAAACAGTTCGACAGCCAATCAAAACAAAAATACAGATCAGAGAGAAATACTTAAGAGTAGAAACTTTTTGGGTGCGAACGTTTAAAAACAAATTAATCAGACCCCGTGATTGACAAATAAAATTAAACTTTTATAATTCTACAAACTAAATTTCCAGGCGTTGCCAGGGGAGGGGAATTAAAGTGGCTTGTATCTACATCAACTACAATGAACATAAAGCTATAATAGTAATAATAATAATAATACTTATGTAGCGCATATCCCGTTGGGAAGAGTTCTATAGACTTCAGATCTAAAAAAAAAATTCATAAAGTCAATCTTTTTTTTATATAATAATATTAATTATTTATCATGGGATGCCTATTGCCCATACACAAAGACTAAGTAATAAGAGAACGCTAACAGAAAATTGGTTAAGGCAGGCGGTGACTCTTATCGTTCATAATGACACAAAGGAGGACAGCCGAATTTTCCCTAACATAAACAATAAGCGAACTTTGAAACCGTCCGAGCCCAGAAATTGGCTGCTCCCTCAAACAAAGGGGAAATAAACGATTTGCTTTACTGGCCTCACGGCGCGCCTAAATAATAATTAGAAAGTTGTATACTAAAATGGGGAAAATATCATAGAGAAAAACAAGAGGTATTCCAGACACAAAGCCTACGGAATATATATCTTCTGGCCAAATACGATATCCAATGAGGACCTACGTGAGAAAATGGGTGTAGTCGCGTTAGCAGAGAGCATCTCAGCAAGAAGATGGGGATGGCTGGGACACTCCGAGAACAGCCCTAAGATAGACAAGCCAGAGAATAAAGTCGAAAGGTAGACCAAATGAAACAAGGAGAAAGACGGTGGAAATGGGCCTGATCGCTAGAGGCTTAAATCTAGAAACAACCCTGCGAGCTGCAACAGAACGAGATAAATGAAGTTCTTTGCTTTCGCCTCAGCGCCAGCCGGCAAGGACAGAATAGAGTTAGTGAATCGATAATAGCGCAGACTAATTACTATCCGGCCAATTAGGAGAACGTTCAGCACTTTTTTACTTTGATAATAAATAAACGGTTACATATAGCTTGCAATTGTTTACTTGGCACTTATATTATAATGCTGCAGGTCCTTTGGCAGACTCTCCGCCGTGCACATATATCTTCAATGATTGTGTCAACCAAATGTACCTTTTATATTGTTAACAGTTGTATCACTATGTGGAATCGTCACAACCTGGATTTTAGCCTTTTTGGTTCGCAGCTTGCTGAAGTTCAATCTATCTAATCTTTATTGTTCAAGTATATAGCAATCTAAATATCTAATTCCCCCAAAAGGGTATTTAATTTATTGTGCTTGAGCTACATGTGCACAATGGCATATGGCGAAAATGAACAAATTAGAAGAGAGCCAATAGAGCAATTGAAATAGGCGTAGCTTAGGTTTTTAGGTCACTAAACTATGTAAATAGAAGCCATGAAGGAGATATAGTTGAATTAAATATTTTTTACCATGTCTTTTTTACACCCAAAATATAAGGAATTTGTTTCCATAAATCTTGATAATTAACTGTGATACTAGTCCTCAGTAGTCCGTCTACGAAGTAAACAAGATTTGAGACTTTTTTGTTGTTCAATAGCTAATGTGAAACATTTCACAGCCTGCCTTTTGCTTTACTTTTAGATAGAAAGTTACTAACTTACGACAATCGACATCTTCAATTCAATATTCTACACTTGCGGAACCTATTTCATTAATTTTAAATGGCCTAAATTTTAGCTTTGAATGTTTATTTTTATTGCATGACAGTATTTATATATTTTACGTCATATTGTTGAAATGATAATATTTTAAATAAAAACCTTCTTAAGCTTAGAGTAATACGGCTGCCATTGTTCACCACTACGCAAAAGTAAACACACAACACGTGCTTTTGGTCACGTGATAGCAATGCTCCTTAGAGACAACATGGACAGACAAAAGAAGAAACAGTTCGACAGGTCGACAGCCAATCAAAACAAAAATACAGATCAGAGAGAAATACTTAAGAGTAGAAACGTTTTTGGGTGCGAACGTTTAAAAAAAACACTAAACAGACCCCTTGATTGACAAATAAAATTAAACTTTTATAATTCTACAAACTAAATTTCCAGGCGTTGCCAGGGGAGGGGAATTAAAGTGGCTTGTATCTACATCAACTACAATGAACATAAAGCTATAATAGTAATAATAATAATAATACTTATGTAGCGCATATCCCGTTGGGAAGAGTTCTATAGACTTCAGATCTAAAAAAAAAATTCATAAAGTCAATCTTTTTTTTATATAATAATATTAATTGAAATTAAAATGATTCTAGTGTAAAAAGCCATAGACTAACCGGAGAATCGCACCTGGGTCGCCCGCATGGCAGTCCGAATCTAGCGAAAACAATTGTCCTAAGTAAATTCGCTAAGTTATAATATAAGTCTCGTATCTTTAAATTACCTAAAATGATTGGTAGAACACACACGCAGAGCTTTTTATATATAAATATATGTAGATAAAATAATTCCATGAAGTCGAAGAAACACACTATTGGTATACATATTTAATAATATGTTTTACATAAAGGATGGATGTTGTTTAAAACAAAATACTTAAAAGAAGATGTTTTAAACTGATATTTTATTTCTAGGTTTCAATTTATATTTGAAGATTTGAGCCTACAGATATTTTTATTTTTGAAACAATGGCTTTTAACTAAAGTTCAAGCATTTGATGTCACATTTGTAGCTCATTTTATCAACACTGTTGTTCGTGAATCCTTGTCAGTGTGGAGAATTCATCTAGTGATAATTTGCCAATACTTTTCATAGCTTGTGGACTGAAAAAAAAAGAATTGTTACATAATTCATTATTACATTATTTATGTTCAATATTGAAATTTTAAATAGGGATAAAATCTAAGTAACACTGTGCTAAATGCATTTGGTGGTGGGGGAGGTGGGGTGTATTTTTCAGGGTATTTCTATTGACTATATAAGGTTTGGTGACATTTCATCCCGCGACATTTGATCCCGTGAAAGTTACTCCCTGACACTTAACCCCACGACAGATAATCCCATTTAATAAGTATAAATGTACTGATTAATAAGTATAAATGTACTGATTAATAAATCTAAATGTACTGTTTAAATACATTTGTTTTATTTCTTCTTAGTATACATGTCCGCGGGGGGGGGGGGTGTCAATGGGATTATCTGTCGTGGGGTTAAGTGTCAGGGAGTAACTGTCACGGGATCAAATGTCGCGGGATGAAATGTCTGTACACCCTATATAAAGCAATGAAACGTATTCTTTTAAATGTGATTTAATCTCTTTTTTTGTCAAACATTCTATTCTTCAAACTTTATTGGTATATAATGGAGCACTACAGACAAAAAGCTATTTTGAATTCAGAAATATTTTTTTAGCAAATATGACACCTTTGACAAATGAAGGCAGTTGTAGGCCTACGCAACATTATGCTGGCTTACAACTTAATTTAAAAATAATGACCCATAACATTATCTTTTGTATTATTTTTACTAGTCTATGGACATATTTATTTAAAAAGAAGATTTTACAGATTAAATTAAATGTATTTTAATTAACTATATTTAATTTTTTTTAATTGAATGGCTAACTATTGTTTTGGATAGAAAATACAAATTGGGAAGATTTGGTTGGCGGGGGCGGGTAGGTTGATATAGGCAGCCTATCGACAATACCTTTATATAACCATTTAAATACATTACCTAGGACCTAGTGTATACAAGTTTATTTATACTACTAGGCATCTTTTTCTAAAAATTACTGTACTTTTAATTTTGAGATAATGTAAATTGTAAAAGCTTTACCTTTTGTCTTCATAATAACCATTTTGAAAAATGACTTGAAAATTTGATTTGTACTTTAAAAAACCTTAGAACAATGCTACCTTATTTTTTTGTTTTTCTAGAAAAATTATAAAGTAGTGTTCCCAGAAGACCAAAGTGATGTATTATAACTATTACAGTAAATAATATTAGAATAGTTATATATTCCGATCCCTTTTATGTGAGAAAAAAAATGCATATAAATACTCTTTCCTCCCGAGTGGCATCCTTGCAAGGAATGTGTTCTCTGAATAAAGCAGAAAAACCGGTAAGTTAACATAATTTAAAACACTGATCAAAATGCACGACTAGACTCAGGCCTTGCATGAATAGGTCGGAATAATCGTCGGCCGCACCCAACAGGCTGTCGAAGAGGGTGAAACTTCCACAATAGGACCGGTGATATCTGGAGTCCCTCAGGGCTCGGTTCTTGGGCCTTTGCTGTTCTTGATATTCATCAACGACTTGGAGAGTAAACTTCACTCCAGGGTACGACTCTTTGCAGATGACACCATCCTGTACGCTCCAATCGATAGCCCTTATGATGTTGTCCTCTTACAGAAAGACCTCCTAAAGCTAGAGGCCTGGGCATCAAAATGGCAAATGGAGTTCAACGTCGATAAATGCCTCCTCCTCTCTGTTTCCAGAAAAAGAACTAGGATACCCACTAGCTATACTTTGAATGGCCAATCTCTTGCAAAGTGTCAGTAGCTAAATATTTGGGTTTTAACATCACAGAAAATCTCCACTGGGGCATAGATGTTCAATCCATTGTTGCCAAGTCTAACAGAGTCTGCGCCTTCATCCATAGAAACCTAAAGGGGTGTTCCACGAAAATTCAGACCCACTGTTATAAAAGCTTAGCTCGCCCCATCCTAGAATACGCCTCGCCAATTTGGGACCCCCATCAGCAAAACCTTATTGACAAACTGGAGATGACCCAGCGACGCGCAGCACGTCGAATACTAAAGGACTAAAGCACCAAATCAAGCGCCTCTGCCTTAGTAGCAAAACTCCACCTAGATACACTACAACAATGAAGAGCAATTGACAAAGTGTCCATGATTTATAAAATCATCAACGACCACGTGGACCTTTCGACCCAAACAAACAGAATGCAGAAAGTGTCCCGCTCTACCCGAAGCCATCAGCTCAAGCTGCATGTCCCACATGCACGCACCGACGTCTACAAACATTCTTTTTTTCCGTCAGCCATTAGGCTGTGGAACACCCTGGACCAGGCCTCCATCACTTCCCCTACAGTTCCGGCCTTCAAATCGTCACTAAAGTGATGGTCCAAAAACCTAAAGTGACACTCTTTTATCTGTATATAACTGTTGTTTGCTATGTTATGTTTGCTATGTTATTTTATGTGTATTTAAATTGTGGACTTTTTCCTTGTTTCTACGGGGTCTCCACAGTATTACGAAGAAGAAGAAGAAGAAGGAATAATCTTCTTTTTAGTAGAAGCGTATGTAATTATAAGATAAAAAGATTATATGTGTTACAGTACATAACAATATAAAAGGCCTACCTTGCTTTAAATTTGACAAATATAAGGAAGATTGACTGAGCAGTCTTTATAGTAAATCATTTCATATCCAATTTCGAAATTGTAACATGGATAGATAGATGGATCGAAATCTGAAGACAATTAATAATAAGAAAACATTTAATAAGCAGAACATTTAAAAACATTAGGCCTATATATTACATGACAACGACATCAATAAATATAATAATAAGACATAATTATTTTACCATGTATCTCTGTATCTTACTCGTCCTAAATGCACTGAGCATGCTTGCATTAGCATGGAGTGATGCGCTATATAAATGACCAATTATTAGTATTTTTATTAATGTTGCCATCAATGGGCCGTATTGCTGCTGAGAGTTAACACCCTTGCCCCTTATACAAGTCCAACTTATATGACTGACTTGTACAGATATTGCTGCTGACATTAACACCCTTGCCCCCTATACAAGTCAATCTTATCTCAGCAGCAATACGGCCCATTGGGACGAGTAAAATATTGCTAAATAATTACATTTCTAGATAAATCTTTGTGTTATTGCGGCCCTTAAAAATTGATCATAAACTTGCAAATAAAGATTGAATATTTACAAAACAAAAGTAAAACCATCTTTTTTTTTAATAATCACAGACTACAAATTCAACGCATTGACTTAGAAACGAGAGTTGTTAATGGGGGCTATGTCCAACCCCTTCACCTCTCTGACATTTTTGATAACGTGTTATTAAACAATTCTTTACAAAATTGTACTATTTAAAAACAAAAACAAAATGGTAAATGTTTGTGTCGCGAAATTATTTTAGCTCCCACTTCTTTCCACAAAATCTCATGGTTTCGCTTCTGGCTTTTATGTATTGTATGCACCCACACTCTTTTATGATGACCAGAAAATTGCTTATCACTCCAGCTTAATTTTGAGGTAAGAAATAACATTGAAGGACAGAACAAGACTCTTACAAGAGGCTTTAATCTTGAAATTTTTGGTCTAATTTTTTTTTTCATAAATGATGGCGTATGAAGGTGGGGGGGGGGGGGGGCACTGACATAAAGCGCATAATATTTAAAAGTTTGGTCTAATAAGGAACACAGTAGGGCTGAGTGACGGCGAGCTCGAATTCCTGTATCGAAGGGCCCGTCTATCAATCCGTCCATCACCCCTCGCATAGATTATCAATAAATAGATTATTATCTTATAAAATTCAACCATTGTTGTACACTTAAAAATAGCGAGTTTTCTTCTGCCTACTCAATATAGAGGAAGAGTCATATTTGAGAATCCAGAATAGCAAATTTTAAGGCAACTGTTTTTATCTGTCTCCTAATTATTCTTCTTCTTCTTTACGTGCCAGGTCTGGAACAGACATCGGCGGTCATGACTCTCCATTCTTTCCTGTTGTTAGCTTTTTGCAGAAAGTTATTATTACTTATGTTGTTGTTCGTGGCCAATTCGTTCAGGCTTTCTACATATGTTAGCCTTTGTCTTCCTCTGTCTCTCTTACCAGATATTTTCCCACACAAAGTCAGTCTTTCTATACCATTTTTCCTATAGATGTGTCCTAGAAATTTCATCTGTCTATTCCTAATGGTGTTGATGAGTTCTCTTGAGGTACATGCTGTTTTCAACTCCTCTGCATTAGATTTCTTTTCAGTCCATGATATTCTCATCATCCTTCTTAGAAACCACATTTCTACTGCCTCCAATCTTTTCCTTGTTTCATTATCAATAGTCCAACATTTACATCCATATAGAAGAACATACCAAACATACCCCTTCAGTATGCGCATTTTGGTACATATTCTGATATTCCTGTTTTTCATGATACTGCTTAAGCTCATGAAGCTGTTTTTAGCTATTGCGATTCTTCTCTTTATTTCTTTGTTGCATTTGCCTTCCTGTGTTATTGTATAGCCCAGATACTGGAAAGAATTGATTTGCTTGATGTTTTCACCTTCACTAGATAAAGAGCATCTTGGAGGTTGTGTTTTCTTAAGATTACCATTACTAATTTTTGGTTACAATCCTAATTATACTCTACAATAATACCCTATATTTTATGCTGAAAATGTTTGCCCCAAGGACTAAATTGTATGTCAGGGATAGAACCAATACTGGTTGACACTTTACACCCTCTGTTCGGATGGCAAAATTAGCCCTACGTCAGGCAGAGAGGCGCTTGAGACTAAGTGGCCTTGAAGTGGATAAACAGATGTTTAAGATATCAAGGAACAAGCTTACAAATGTGATTAGACGTGCGAAAGCTAAGCAAGTTCAGTCTGCTCTGGAGGCTTCGGGCACTGACTACCGATAACTAATTTCCGTAGTACAGAATCCTTAGGGAGAAAATGAATTGAGTTCAATTTTGACTGACATGAGCAGCGATCAGTCTGCGGAGGATCTTAATGAGTCTTGTAATGAAAAAGACGAGACGATTATAAACAGCTTTGATAATCATACTACTCCACCCACTGTGAATTGTGAAGAAGTCATTTTCTGGCATTTCTTTGACAAATTTCCTCCCAGTTTCTAAAGAGCAGTCTGTCTCTAAACCTACATCCTCAATTGTTGACCCCATTCCAACGAAGATTGTGTTGGACTGCCTTGAAATCCTCCTTCCAGTTTTAGTGCGTATCATATATGGTAGCCTGGAGTCAGCCACAATCCCACAAATGTTTAAGTCTGCAGTCATCAAGCCTTTATTAGAGAAAAAAGGGCTCGATCCTAGTGACTGCAAGAGTTTTTGCCCAATATCTAACTTTCCCTATGTATCGAAGCTTCTTGAGAGCGTTGTCTCTCAGCAGCTTTTACAACATCTTACCACACATAGCCAGATTGATTAATTTAAATCTACCTATCGTCCTGGGCATAGCAGTGAGGTGGCATTATAACCTGTTGTAGATATTGCCTTTCCCAAGATATTAATTATATTAATTGGTTGGATGATTTGATAATTATATTAAGACAATTACATTTTGTTATATTAATTGTTTGGTATCGGTTATTAAATATTATATATATGTCAGTGCACTAAATAATATTGTAAAAATATCTTCTATAACAAAGATTCAAGTTTTTGTTAGAAAGGTGAAGGTCATTGTCTGCCAAAGTAAGTTTAGCCTCCACCTAAGATGGAATGCCGTAATAGGCCTATATATATTTGGTCTAGTAAAATGAAGTTGAAATATTAAGAAGTTATTATATTATAAATTTGGATGTGCATTCCTATATCATCAAATAATATGTCTGTTCATATCTGCGTTTATATTGTTCAATAAAGATTGAAGTAAGTGAATGAAATATTGTTTCTTAATGACTATCAAGTTGTAGGCTTAATCAGTGAATGAAACGAAATGGTTGCAAGTTGGATTTGAATTATAATTACAGCCTAATTAAATAAATGTTTAGTTGCCCATACCACGCTACCATAACAAGAATAATATGGGCACTAGCACCTGTCCTGAATGATGTTCTATGTTTTACTGACCGTTGTGATTTTAGTTCTGTTGGACCTCAGTGCTGCCTTTGATGTTATCAACCACGACTTACTTTTATCAAGACTTCAATACGAGATGGGCATTACTGAGCCTGCACTTCATTGGATTACTTCCTGCTTGGTAGACAGGACCCAAAGAGTTTCTATCAATTAGACCTTATGAAAAGCCACTCCTCTCATCTGTGGCGTACCTCAATTTCTGTTTTAAGGCCTATCTTTTTCGCCATTTACACTCGCCAGCTTGGAAAAATAATTGATAGCCAAGGCTTATCTCGCAAACTATATGCGAATGACACCCAGCTATACAAGAGCTTCCATCCTGATCATAATGCTTGTGCTGCTGCTGTTAATGCAGAGGAAGACGGTTGTCTAACGGTGAAAGCGTGGATGAATGCCAACAAACTCAAACTAAATGACAACAAGACTGAGACATTTCTGTACGGTTCAGACTTCAATCTTGGGAAAATCGATATTCCATCTATTAAAATAGGGGCCTCGGATATCTTTTATCCAACACTGTCAGAGACCTCGGCTTTATTATTGACAATGGGTCCACACATCAGTACTGTGATTAGAGCCTGCTCCTTCCATCTTCGTGTCCTGGGTCAGCTGCGACCTCTAATTAATAGATAAACAGCCAATGTTTTTGCTTTTGCTACAATACAGTCAAGACTAGACTATTGTAACAGTTGCCTGCGGAGGTTACCCCAGAAACAGTTGGAAAGACCATATCACCCCAGTTCTCAAAGTGCTTCACTGGCTCCGTGACGAAGCGAATCGATCATAAGATTATGTCCCTTGCCTATGGATGCGTGGAAGGCACTGCGTCTGCCTATCTCAAAGAGCTCATACAAAAGCATGTGCAATTACGTGATTTTACAACAACAAGGACAACAAGGACAACAGTACAATATATAGACAAAAAACAAAAAATATGTTTAAATTATATATTGATTTTATTCATAGTCACAAGAAGTGTTGGGCTGGGGAGGCTGGGGAGGCTGGGGGAGCTGGGGAGGGTGGGGGATCTAAAAAATTGTCTAGGGGAGTTGGGTCTGGGGAGGGTGGGGAGGGTGGGGGATCTATCCCACCCTCAAAACAGGGGTAAACAGGGTCTAGGGAGTCTGGGGGATCCACACAGTGGCTTGGCGGGGAGGCTCGGACATATATGGGCGGGGACAGGTGAATATAAATGGGTGGGGAAGCCGGTGGAGTAGTGGGGGTGGGCGAGGGTTGGGGGCTCCACGGGCGTTTGTCCCATTGCCATAATGGCGACGGGACCGAATGGGGCGGTGATGAAAAAACAGGGGACGGACTTGGGGGTAAAGGGGCATATGGATTGGGACTGGGGGGCGGGATGTCCAAGCCGAGTGGGGGGTAGTGGCTCCCCCACGGGGGATAGACCAGGGCAGCCAAGCGTTGCCTTGGGGCCACCCTGGCCTCGATTGCCCTATAAAGATCTGCATACCCCAAGTCAATAAGGTCCTTGCGGGTGAGGGCCAGGGCCATCACATTGGCCAACTGCTCAGGCAACCGCTCCTCCACTCGTGCGTACAGGCACGAGTGGCCGCGCTGGTTGGCCTGGCCCGTGATGCACCCCGAGCACCCGTTGGTAGGGTCCTAGAGGATGCGCCAGATCATCTCAATAATACGATTGTTCATGATCCTATGAGAGATAGAAGAAAAAATGTATTAGCAAAATATAAAAAAATAGAATCACACAACTTAAAAAATAACATTTCTCATAATGGACCCGAGGTGGAAACATACCTTTACAGCGCTTATAGCCGGCCCAACCGGTAGCGGTAAAACAGTATTTGTAAACAAATTACTAGCACATCTATCTGACATGGTGGATCCTGTACCAGAAGAGATTAAAAACCCTCGCGACGGAGCACAGATTACAAATTTGGCAAAACAAATGTACCCTGGGCGTGTTTCTTATGTACAAGAAAGTTTTAAAGATGCAACAGCGACCCCTCATGGTTATTTACTGCTCGACCTTCGACAAGACACACCGGATCACTTGCGCTTACGGAGTAATATATTTCCTTACGAGAAACAAGTAGTCTACGTACCTAAATAAATGTCTGAAAAGACGAAAAGACAGGGAGAACTATTACGGTGTTTATGTCGGGCTAAGCCACCTGCCATAAAGGCCATTTTGAAAAATGCCTCAACACAACTCATACACACACTGTGCGAGTGTTGTCACAATGTATTAAAAGGGAACGTTCCACTTACAAAACATCAGAAGACTCGTTTACGTCGACACAAAACAAGTCTAAGAGAACTTACCAAAAAGAAACTAACCGTAAAAAAGCGAAAGCAAATACTTCAACGCGGTGGTTTCATAGGTGCGTTACTCGGACCGGTTCTAAGTGTTCTTAAGGTGTTCTAGGTTTCTAAAAGATGGTCAAGAAAATGATTTTGATTGACCCACGTCTATTGGAATCAATGAATCAAAAAACATATGTACCACCAGATACACTTAACAATAATTTAAGAGACTTGGATAACCAAATGCAACACATCTTAGAGCGAGAAGATTTATCACCGCGCGACAAAGTCAAACAGTACCAACAAATTCTACAACTCTACACATTTCGTCATGGCGAGTACAAACAAAAACCTCTAGGCTTATAAGATATGAAACCTCAGCCTTAAGCACCGCTACAATCAAATACACCAACAGCATCGGACCAACAACAACAAAAAGTAGACGTTGAACCTAAAAAAGTAGACGTTGAACTTAAAAAAAGTAGACGTTGAACCTAAAAAAGAAGAAACACCAATCGTGATTCCCGAATCCACAAAGAAAAGTAAGAAACAGAAAAACGCAGAGAAAGACAAAATAGCCCCACCACAACCTAAACGAACTAGGAAAGCTAAAAGTACAAAACAAGGCCAATGGGAGGAGTGGTAAACTTACGCAGATATTATTTTGAACCAGGTCGAGCCGGCGCTTTTGGTGGTGTTTTTAAACATCCAAAATTTAAAACAAAGGAAATTAAAGAATGGTTAAGTCACCAGGACACGTATATATTACACAAACCGATTCGACGGCGTTTTCAAAGACAAACAACCATAACAGGTGGTATGAACCAACAATTTCAAGCTGATCTCATAGATATGCAGGGGCTACGAAAATATAATAACGGGATATCGTATATACTGACATGTGTGGACGTGTTTAGTAAATTCGCTTGGGCCATCCCGATAAAGACAAAAACAGCTAAAGCACTAGTCGAGGCTACACGGCAAATTTTTGAAAAGCGGAAGCCACTTCAGATTCAAACTGATAAAGGGAGCGAGTTTACCAACAAGACTTATCAAAAATTTCTCAAAGAAGAACGGGTACATTTTTTCACAACTGAGAACGAAGATATTAAGGCTGCTATCGTAGAACGATTCAATCGCACCTTAAAAGACAAAATGTGGCGATACTTTACGAAAACAAATAGTCTTCGTTACATTGATGTACTAGATCAATTGCTTCAAAATTAAAATAGCTCATTCCACAGAAGCATTAAAATGGCACCCGTGAATGTTACTTTAGAAAATCAAGAACAAGTGTGGAATACATTATACGCCCCTGTTAATACCCCGCGGCGAAAAGGGTTTGAAGAAGGTGACCGTGTCAGAATCGCACAAGCCCGACAAAATTTTAAAAAGGGTTACACACCTGCGTGGACAGATGAGCTGTTTACAATCAGTCGGCTGAAGTCAACAACAAAGCCAATAGTTTACATTTTGAAAGATGATGCAGGCGAAGAACTAAAAGGTTCTTTTTATAGAGAAGAGCTACAAAAAGTAGGAGACAAACAAATATACAGGATCGAAAACATATTACAAGAACGACAACGCGCCGGCGGTGGAAAAGAGTATTTAGTCATGTGGTTTGGTTACAACTCATCATTCGATAGCTGGATCTCAGACAAAAACATTTCGAAACATAAAGACTAGCCATGGAACCAACCATCTATCGCGATGCAACAATCATCGAGGATAGATCCGTCTCCTCCACGTCCGAAACATCAATCGCATCCACCCTTTCGCTCTGGTTGGGTAAAATAAAAGTAAGACCATGTGCCGTATTCATTTCACAGATGATCGTTATATACACCGTAATTTTTGTGGCGTTGTTCAATCTCACTCGTGGTGTTGCAAACACGCAGGAGGAAAAATTGTGGGTCGTCTTATTATCCAGCTGTCTAGGATACATATTACCTAACCCCAAGCTTTCAAGAAAAAAAGAGTCACAATGAGTTTTTATATAACCCTACCAAGCAACTCTTCGCCAAAACTTTTTCCAAATAATAAGGCAGATCACTTTTTTGTCAAACTACCACAGACGATTGATATCACAGCGAATTATGAAGTTAGTTTGGTCGAAGTACAATTTCCAAACCGTTATTGTCTTATCCAAGAAAATGAATTGTGGGTACAGTAAGACTCGAACAAGGACGGCGAAGAATCGAAATCACGTTTAATTCTTACCGTTCCACCTGGGAAAGTTCACTCTGTGGACCTAATTATCGAAACATTGGAAAAACTAACATTAAAAGAAGAAATACGGGAAGGAAAAGTCAGAATTATTACGACCGAATGTGAAAAGCAACACTTAACATGCCAAATTCGACTAAAGTCGAATTTTACAAAACTCTTTCTGTATGCCAAATTCGACTTTAGTCGAAAATCATAGTGGTCTTAAGAAATGAATCAAAATCATAACCGAATAATCAATGGTATAGAGTTTGGACAGTGTATCATGACTGGCATGACTATCTTAACCTCAATCACCAGTATTTTCGGTTTTATTATTTGTATGCGTCACATATCCAACCGTCGGTTATAGCTGTACTCAATAATAACTAAACAGTAATGAAGGAATAACTTTCACTCGAACCAAACGTTATTCACACTATTTACATGGGAGTCTAACATAAACAGTATGATAGATAACGTAAGAGAACGCTATTCTTCAACGGAGTAATTATGTGACGTCACATGCACCTATGACGCGTTTTGACTTTGACGCTCACAACCGAAACACGTGGATGTTGCATGTACAATCTTGTTTATGTTTATCTTAGTACTGAAGCCGATTTATGTGTCCTTTTATGTTTATAGCTTGTTCTTGTGTGCATTTCAAACATTTTAGTATTATTAGTATTTACTTTAATTGGAAATATACTTGAAATAGATCTATGGATGATTCTATTGTTTATCGAGCTGATTCTGATTCCGGTGAGGAATATAATTATGACAGTTGTGAATTAGATGATAATTTAGATTTAGAAAGTAATTCAGGTGATAACATTGATTTAGCCGGTGAAACCAATGGACCACTAGCACCTGCTCGCATTGATGCTAGATCGGCTTTGAGTTGTGATAGGGAGCAATGCAACAAATCAGTTCATCCTAACTGGGAAATGTTGGAGAGGAATGATTTCGTTGACCTAAAAAGCGAATGGCTGCCCCCATTCATTAGTAGACAAGGTGTTCTTGTCGATACCAACAATTTTGAGGCTGTTGATTATTTCAAATGGTTTTTTCCTGATGCTTTAGTGGAGCACATAATGCATGAGACTAATCGTTATGGTGACAAGGTAAAAAGTGAAAAATGTGTTGGGAATGATGGATCCCACCGTGTGAAAAGCTGGAAGCCATTGATATGGATGAGCTATCTGCCTTTCGTGGCATTCAGACTGCGATGGGCTTATGTAGCAAATCATCAATAGATGATTATTGGGCAACAGGAGCTTGGCTAACATACACCCCTTTTACTCAAGTAATGGGAAGAAATAGATTTCAAATTCTCAACTCATTTTTTCATTTCAACAATAACGAAAACAGACTAGAAAGGGGGCAGGATGGATATGATCCACTCTTCAAACTGCCACCGTTATTGGACATTACGGCACCTCTATACCGACAAGTCAATGGACCAGGACAAGCCCTTTCAATAGATGAGTCTATGGTGGCATTCAAAGGACGTTGTTTTTTCAAACAGTACATGCCATCTAAACCAACTAAATGGGGCATAAAGGCATTCATGTTGGTTGATTCAAAGTCTTTCTACTGTTTGAAGTTTATAATATACACAGGAAAAAAGACATTTGTGATAGAAGAAGGCAACACTTTGCGTTCACAGATTGTATTTGATCTGGTTGACGGATTAGAGGCGAAAGGCCATATAATATACACAGACAATTACTATACAAGTATTTATATATATTCTAGTTTGAAAGTGAAAAATCTAGGTGCGTGTGGCACAATTCTGGAAAACTCAAAGTGTTATCCAAAAGAACTGAAGAAAAAAATAATTAAGAATGAAAATAGGTGATCCTCCCATGTTTGCTAAATTAAAGGACTTGATCGTAACAACGTTTCAAGATAGCAAACGTCTCAATATTCTATCAACTGTGGGAAACAACACAACTACAGTGAAGCGCATACGAGACAGAAAACAGCCAGAAGGTTATAGAACAGTAGAAAAACCTACCATCTGCCAGCATTAAAATGACCATATGGGTGGAGTGGATCATTTTGACCAGATGAAGGTTAGCTATAGCTATCCGCACAAATCAGTCAAGTGGTACCACTCAGTATTTCATTATATCAAAGAAGTAGCTTTGATAAATGGACTAATTTGTTACAGGCTAAACATTTTGTTTTTCTAAAAATTTTAGGGAATTAGTGCTTGAATCCCTTATCCAGAACCAAGTGAATAGGAAAAGACAAAAAAGAAATACTATCGCCCCGACCCCAAACATTGATGACAGATTAACTGGACGTCACTTTCCCAATACGTACACAGTCAAATCGTACAAACCAAACTGTCTTGTCTGTAAATCCTGCCAAAAAAGAGCCCAAACAAGATATTACTGCCCTGTTTGTAACGTCCCTCTCTGCATTGTGCCATGTTTTGAGCTGTATCATACAGCTGTGAATTATAGCACTGTTCGCCAGCGCCAGCAACAGCAGTAAACTTTTTATAATGTGTGGTTTCAAAAATATATAGTATAGTTCTGTACATTAATTTTCATTTATATTGGTATTTTTTTTATTCCATTATTTGGTTGCAAAATAGTCAATTAATCTTTTGTTGATGATGAAATTAAATTGTATAAATGTAAAATTTATTATGTATAGTTCTTTAATTGATTTATGGCTTAACTTATGCATTGAAATTATTAATTAAAAGTCATTGTTTGACATTAACTTTAGAAGACAAGTTCTTTCTATTTTTCTTAAGTTTATTACCTTATTGCTAAGAAGATGCACAAGGAAAATAAAAGCTACCTAAAAAAATATGTTTCCTATAGATATCACAAATATTAAAAGAAAGGTGACACGATTTGGCACAAAACTCATTTTTTCAATATGGTTTAATGTAGATCGATATGGTAGAAATGTAATCCGTCAACATTGACCAATTACATATTTGTAAATTTTACAGTTTTAGTAGACTGACAGAAAATTGAATAAAATCGTTTCACATTTCACGGACCAAACAAATGGCAAACGGACATAAAAACTACTTTTTTATTGCTAAATTTGTTTTTTTTTAAATTAGTTTGGTCTTCTAGCTTTGTTCTATGGTGCAACAATAAAATAATAATTGTCGACGGCTCTCAAAAAAAAAAAATGGACACAAATACATATTTTCCTATAAATGACACAAATTCAAGATGGCCGCCATGGTCACGTGACACTAATTTGCATGAAAACTTTATTTTTAAGTATGTTATTCTTTTTTACATATATGGTAGAGATTTCACAATTCGATATTGAACTGTTACAGATTTGTACATGTTCAAAGATACTAACCAGTTTTGGTAAACTAGCAGAAAATTAAGCAAAATCGTTACAAAATTCATGGACAAAGCAAGGTGCGAATTGTAAAAAAAACATATTTTTTTATTGTTGAAATTGTTTTTTTTACTTAGAGTAGTCTACTATCTATGTTTATATGCTGTAATAGTGCACTCATATTTTCCGAAGGTTCTCAAAGAAGAAAAAAAGTGGACACAAGTACATATTTTTCTATAAGTGTCACAAATTCAAGATGGCCGCCATGGTCACGTGACACTAATTTGCATGAAAACTTTATTTTTAAGTATAATATTATTATTTACATATATGGTAAAAATTTCATGCTTCCACAATAGTCCATTAATTTTTTATTAATTTTTTAACTCCAGACATTAATTTTGTGAAATTACCAAAAAACGAGTTGGCAGTGCAGCACATTTTGCGTAAAAAACCTTTGGCATGTTAAGTGTTAATTAAAGAAAATTGTTATAAAAGTAAACGAACCAGGCGATGTAATTATCATTAGTAATAAATTGACTAATTTTCTAGGATATTTTAACGGAGCACAAAAACTAACCAGTAATATTGATGATCAAGAGATCAATACCGATATAAAGACGGTATTCGTCTATTGTGATTTAGTATCAGCGAGAGTTGTTAGAGATGTCCTAGTCCCCTTACTAAGAACTGTACCTATCATCGATAGACGACCTCTTTCTGTTTTTCGGATTTACGATAAACCACACTACATACCCCTGAGTCGTTTTTCATTCGACACCGTGGAAATACTTTTAACGGACTATTTGGGACAACCTATTCCATTTACGAGTGGGACGTCGGTGTTGACACTCCATTATTTAGAACACGAAAACATTTTGAACTAGAATAATCATGGTGAGACATACCGTGTTACATCGCAATCCCAAATTATACGAAGATTTTTATTGTAATCAAGGCGGACACGGACTTCCTGTTTTTATTGGAGGTCGGAATCAGGGCGGACATGGGATTGGATCTTTTTTTAGTGGACTAGGACGAATGGTTTTACCATGGCTTAAAACAGGCTGCAAAGCTTTGCTTAAAGAGGGTTTAAATACTGGCTTGCAAGTCGCGAACGATGCATTATCTGGTAGAAACGTGGGAGAGTCATTTAGAGAACACTCGAAAGAAGCGGGTAAGCGTTTACTACAAGGCGCAGTCAATCATATTAGCCAATCAGGGACAGGTCTTAGAAAGAGACGCGCTGCACCACCGGGCCATCCTCGCAGTAAACGGATAAAAACAGCTCACAGACGAGGCACGGTTCATAAAAAGACCCAGCGCAAGAACAATCAACACCGTATACATTTTGATATTTTTGACTAAACAATGGCTTTGCTACACCCCAGTTCTTGTGAATGTTTACATTCTGGTTTGGATTTGTTTAGCGTACCACCAACACAAACAGCCGTGGAAGATGGTCAGTTTGTTGAGATACATCCTCTAGCCTCACTGGCTGGAGGGGCCCCTATAGAATTTTCAATCTCTGGAAACAGTGAGGATTATTTACATTTGTTCAACAACTTTATTCATATCCGTGCCAAAATAACGGTACCAGACGGCACTAATTTACCTGACGACGCTAACGTGGGTCCAGTGAATTTTTTCTTACATGGTTTATTTAGCCAAGTTGACGTCTTGCTCAATGACACACTTATTTCACCATCTGAAATACGTATCCCTATAGGGCTTATATCGAAGCAACGTTAAATCATGGACTAGATGCCAAACAATGACCTTTAAAGGCAGCGCTGTACTACAAAGATTCATCCACTTTTTTCAATGATTTCAACGATAGTAATAGTGGTTTCAAAACCCGTAAAGAGATTGTCGCAAACAGTAATGAAATTGACTTAATGGGTCGTCTACATATAGATATTTGTGTTCAAGACCGTTACATTTTAAAAGGTGTCGATGTAAAAATAAAGCTGTCCCCATCAAAAGATACGTTTAACCTTTTGACTTCCCAACCTGAACTTGGCTACAAATCGGTAATCACGTATGCCAAATTATTGGTCAGAAAAGCAAAATTAAACCCAGCCATTTCATTAGTACATGAAAAAGCGTTACAAAGAATCAATGCCAAATATGCATTTAAACGCGTTGTGATAAAGACCTGTTGTATTCCACAAGGAATGTTATCTCATCATCAAGATAATCTGTTTCTTAGTCAGACACCCACCCGGATAGTTATTGGTCTAGTTAGGGCTTCAGCGTCCAACGGTGCTTATGGCTTAAACCCCTTTAATTTTGAACATTTTGATTTATCTTATTTGAACGTAACGGTCGAAGGTAAATCTTTTTCCAAACCGTTGGTGATGTCATTGGACAAAAATCAAGTTGTGCGCGCCTTTTTCGAAACGAATTTAGCCCTGGGATATATAGGAAGATATGCAGGAAACTCAATATCTATAAATGATTTCCGGAACGGTAACAGTCTCATGGCATTTGACTTGACGCCCAGTCTATTAGATGGAAATCAGCTGGAAATGGTTAAAAGTGGCCCTGTGTCCATTGAATTAAAGTTTGCAAAAGTTACAACGGAACCCATTCAACTCATCATATATGCTGAACAAGATTCTATACTTGAAATCTATAAAACAAGGCAAATATTAACAGACTATACAGCCTAAACACTATTATTAACCCGCCAACCCTTCAGAATGAACACAAACCACCTACAAGACATACTTGCTTCTGATGCCTTTGCACGCCGACTCTCACTCACTCTCGTCTTAGCATGTGATCAACTTCCAGCCTGCCTCGCTGCTGACAAACCCTCAGGATATGTCATAAACCTAGATAAACAAGCCGAGATTGGCCCGCACTGGGTGGCTCTGTTCTACAACGGCATTGGACAATTTAGTTACTTTGATAGTTTTGGGCTTGGACCACGGTCTTCTGAGATTGTAAAGTTTATTAAAAACAATTCAACAAGACCACTGCTATATAATACCCGGCATTTACAGACAATTGTTTCTAAAACGTGTGGCTTGTATGCTGTTTATTTCATACTAGCAAAGGCGCGTGGTTTCAGTCTACAAAGAGTGCTATACCCATTTTCAAATTCAGCACAAAGACAATATCTGAACGATATTATAATTTTAAGACTTGTGAAAAGATTAACTAAACGCTCTGATTTAGACGTTTTATTTCAAGATGGCTGACTGTACCAATACATGGGTTTTTGCAACAAGACCGGCTGGAGTAGTCAAGGGAGACAAAAACCAGACAGAGTCGAAAGTTGCGTGTGTTTCATTATTCATGACCTAACCAATACTCCATTTAAGACAATATAGAGGGTCAAGAGACAATTTAATGATTTCTCCTAGTGGCCTGTCGCTAACTAAAGAAGGTTTTTTAAATTTACTTCTGCTAAAAAAAGATATTCTACAAGCATTTGAAAAATTAGAACAATCAAACAGACCTAAGTGCTAACATATTTTAGTTTAATGTTGTACAAAAATACATTACTATTCTTGTAATATGTGTGTATATGTATAGCTATATGCATGTGTGTATTGTAAAATGTAATATGTTTTTTTTTATTTTAAGCTTATATGTGTGTATTATATTTAAATGTAAATATATATAACTATAAAATAAGTGTGTATTATATTCAGTATGTAATATGTTTTTAAACTCATAAGTGTGTATTATATTCAATTGTAATATGTTTCTAATTTTAAGCTTGTATTATATTTAAATGTAAACAGCTATTTCTATGGAGTATGTTTTTATTTAAATGTTTAATCTTGTGTGTGCTTGTGTGTGTGAATGTGTTGATGAGATTGTATATGTGATTGTATATGTGATTGTGTGTATGTGATTGTATATGTGTGAATGTGTTGGTATGTGATTATAAATATTATTGTGTATTATCGTTGTAAACATTTGTGTATTAATATATGTTACTTTTTAAAGTGTAATAAAAACAAAAGGAAACTTACAAAATTGCGTCAGTTATTTCTTTAAACAGGTGAAAGAGCTGAAATAAATAATTGCTTGTCTTTAAAAAAATGATAATAATAGTACTATATATATATATATATATATATATATATATATATATAATATTTTTACAAGTATATAGAAGTATTTAACCATTCGCCTTGTTTATATTAAACAGAATATAATCTAATAGAAATAATACATTGATAATATTAAGAGTGGTAAATATTTTAATATCAGCTTAAAAAAATATAAGTGTTTTATTAAAACAAAATAGCCTGCCCGCTTCGCATGGAAAAAAAAAACAACGACCACCCTCTCACTCACTTCCTAGTCTCTCTCTCTCTCTCTCTCTCTCTCTTTCTCTATCTTTCTCTCTCTCTTTCCACTCTCACACCAATATCTGTAACTCTATTAATTTAGGCAAACTAAATTAATATTCTCTAATACATTTTATAAGTTATAATAAATATATTTTATAATAAATAGCGACTTAAAAACAAACAAAAAAAAACAAAGACTAGAATTCTGGTACCAAACAGGTAGCGTCCATCTGTTAAAGTAATTACAGGAAAACAGACAACGGTAGCCGGGCGGGTTGGGTGAGCCAGCCGCGCTCTCTCCCCATCCCCCCTGCCCACGCAAGGGTATTTTTGTTTCGTTTTACACTCATACACAATCACGCGCACACACAAACACACACACAAACACACACACACAGAACTTAAAAACCATTTTCGTTTTTTCAAGGCTTGTAAATAGTTAGTTAAAAAATACGCACATATGAGTTTAAAGTAACATTCACATAATATTCGTATTTATGTAGAGAATATATTTTAATGTCTATCTATCTATCTATCTATCTATCTATCTATCTCTAACTATCTCTCGCTCTCTCTCTATCTCTCTCTTTCTCTTTCTCTCTCTCTCTCTCTCTTTAGCGCGCTCTTATTTATCTTAGATTTTACACGCGTTTTACGGGGTTTTTATATAAGTTACCTTAACAGAAGTAAATTAAATACGGTACAAAATATAATTATCTATCTATCTGGATATCTGTCTAGTATATATATATATATATATAAAACATAAATTGAAATAGTTATATATTGTAAAAAAAATAGCAGACTTACAATTTTAGCGGCGAGAAAATACTGGGTCTTTAGACTAGGGCTGTAGACTGGAAACGCTGCAGACAAGTTTTACTTGGAGACGATTGACTTCAAGTAAAGTATACTAACTTTAACTTGGGGTATATATAGCGAACTGGACAAAAAGACGGACGGTAGATCACTCTGAAAAATTCCTTTGTGGGGAAACGTTACATTTGCAAAACACATTAAAAATCGCTGAGCGGGCTTTTCGTTGTTAGTCGTTAAAAACGACCAACAATAAAATTATAGGCATCAAACGTTTTTTGCCGGGCAGTAGGGAGGTCATTAAAATGAACTTGGGCTACTTCAAAGGGAAGTAGCCACTGTTTCTTCTTTAGCACCTCACGTGTTCGTAGTCTTGGATGTCAAAAAGTCTAGCCCATTGGATCTTTGATCATCACCCTGATGCCAACTATGGACATTCCTAAACACCCTTGTAAGTTTATCGCTTTCTTTTTCTTAGTCCAGATGTTTGGAATAAAAAAAAAGTCAATTTAATGTTCAAGAATATTTTCTTTGAGTTGAGTCTGGGCTGTTAATCTGGTACTATCACCGGGGAAATTTATTGTTTTCCCTAGTCCAGGTGTTTGGAGTCAAAGACGTTGAAATTTAATGTTCAAGAATATTTTCTTTGAGTTGAGTCTGGGCTGTTAATCTGGTACTATCACCGGGGGAAATTTATTGGTTTCCCTAGTCCAGGTGTTTGGAATCAAAGAAAAGTCAATTTAATGTTCAAGAATATTGTCTTTGAGTTGAGTCTGGGCTGTTAATCTGGTACTATCACCGGGGATATTTATTGGTTTCCCTAGTCCAGGTGTTTGACTAGAATCAAAGACGTTGAAATTTAATGTTCAACACTTTTTTTCTTTTTTTTAAATTGACTGTTAGACACTGTTAGGGTATAAATACAGCTAGCTAGGTTGTATTTCCTTATTCTTTTCCAGGAGCTCTGTGAAAAAATCTTTCTAACGTCTGAGCACAAGAAAAATGTTTTTCCAAGTAATAAAAAAGTGAGTATTTAACATTTCAAAAATAAATCAATGGAAGCTAACTATTTTGTATTCTCACTATATAATTTATTTCTGTTTAATACATTTACATATTTATCCTCAGAGTGTATTGGGTATATTAAATTATTTTTGGTTGAAGAGTAAGTATTTTTAAACGTATTAAAATATTAGTCTCATTGTAAAATATATTTTAAGGGGAGATTAACAATCCTAAACATTAGGGAAAAATAAATATTTTTTTTTATTGTCGAGTATTTTAATTGCATTAAAAATATATATTTTAAAACTGTTTTTTATAGTTTTTCTATATTTATATACAGATGGAAAGAAATTCTTTAATAGAGACGGTAAGAAAAAATGTTTTATTCTTATGGTGTATAAACAACACTATTTATTTTATAGTGTATAGGCCTACACTAATTATTTTATAGTGTCTAGGCTAAAGTAAGTTGTCTATTATATATTTTAAACTGGATTTGAATTATTATTTCTATAATTATATGCACATGGAACCACGCAAAAGATTTGCATGTGCTATGTGCACGCGTGTGTTCACTCGGAATTGTGACCTAACGCGGCATACAGATTTAGTCCACGGTAGAACACATCATAGTTGTGCTATATGTGGCCGTGTCTACACCAGATTAGATAATTTAAACAGACACACCAAAACTCATGCGCCGACTATTGCTGGTAAGTTTAATAATATTTTTTCAAATTTATTTTTTAACTTATATGTATTGGTGAGTCTATTTATAAACAACTTATAATTGTTGAATATATTAGTTATAATTTTTTTTATAATTTTTTTTAATTTCCACAGTTTGTGTATCAGAAACAACCACACCAACAGCGACAGAGACACCAACAGAGGTAGAGACAACAACAGCGGTAGAGACAACACCAACAGCGTCCACATCTACAGAGACAACAACTACAAAAAAAAGGAAGGCAAATAATGATTTAGATAACACCAGTAAAAGACAATTATTAGACCTTACCGTATTAGACAGCCAACATAATGACGTTGATTTAATGGACATTCAAGACGAACTTGACTTGTTAGATCATTTGCCACAAGACATAAAGGAAACAGTTATGGATCATTGGAGTGCTCTACAAACGCACCATAATATCCATAAGCACATTTCAACCTATAATTATTTCCATAGTCTATTAAGTAAGCATCCCATTGACTGGCAGACACTACTAACAGACCAGCTATTCACACAACAAACAAAACGATACAAAATAAATTACAGTCACCATCTCATTTTAAGACATAAGGAGACAAATGAACTTCGTTTTTTTCATAGCTCAGTTAACAACGCAACTGCCTTAGGCACTCCAAGACTAATTAATAATATAAATGATTTTCACTCATTCATAGAACACTTAAATGAAACACACATTTTAGATATAGGACTTTAAAACAGGCCCAATACCAATTATCAGGTAGAAAGTATTCCAGCGACGACTTTCTTCATATTCCCCCTGCAAGACTTTCCCATAGGCTGCACTCTCACAGACATACCCGATTTCATTAGACACAATAGGGCCATAAACATTTTACAATTCGACTCAAGTTCAAAACCATATACAGACAATCTTTGCTTCTTTCGATGTATAGCTGCATTCAGAGGACACCGCATTAAAGACCTTAGGACACAAACAAAACAATTGTTGATGCAGTTTCAAGTCTATCGGGGTGTAGAGACCTCGAATGGGTTTAGTGTGGTTATTTTAAAAGAGATACCAGATTTAGAACAGTGTTTTAGGATTAATATAGATGTATTTGAATTTAATGAAAAAGAGAAAATCGTACCAAAACTCCGGGGTGGGACTAGCTTTAATGAGACCATGTACCTGTTACTTTTTAAACAACATTTCATGTACATTTCTGATATTGATGCTGTGCTAAATGCGTGAAATCGTGGCCGCTATTAAACCTATTAAATAGGCACGAACAGACCTGCGAGCTGGCGGGGGGGGGGGGGGGGAACCGAAAGATAGATATAAGGGCGGCATGTATAGACTGCAAGAGACCATATGGGAAGGCTTGTATGCCCAAGGCATTGATGTCGATATCAATTATGTTTATCCCTATAGAGCAACCTTCGACTTCGAGTGCTACTTTAATGACTCGGAAGCTTGTCTGGTAGGGAACGTAACTAATTTAGTAGCAAAGCATGTACCCTTATCCTGCTCTATCGCCTAAAATGTCCCTGGCCAAGAAGGACCATTCTGCTTTATCTCAACCGGAGATGCCCAAGATTTGGTTAATAGGGCACTAAAAAAACTACAAGATATAAGCGAGGCATCTTTTGAAATTTTAGAAGAGAAAATTGAATGGGTTTTTAAGGAATTAGGTAGACTGATTAACCAGGCTAGTAAGGAAGCAGGGGTGAAGAAGGGGAGGGGGCTGGGATGATTCTTAAACTCTGGGGTAGATTAGAGGGTTACTTAATTCAGGAAAATATGATTTTAATTTAATTAAACCTTATTTTATCAATTACTTTGTGGGATCTCAGAAAGTGGGGAGAAAGGTGGATGGGGCGACCATTGAAGAAGACAGGGACGAGGGGTTAGAAGACAAAGAGAGTTAGAAGAAGAAACGGGTGATGTTCCCTATATAGCGACAAATGATCCAACTATCTCTGACAATCAGACCCCTTTAATTTTGTCATTAAGAGGAATAATAACTTTATGTGCGTAGCGACAGATGACTTAAAGTTTTTAGACATTGTTAACTATCTAGCCCCTGGGTTTAGCTATAGTAAATATCTAGCCGCCTATGACATTAAGGAAACAAAAGGTCATTTTCCGTATGAATATGTTCTGAACTTAGGAGTACTAGACGAGACTAGTTTGCCCGCACATAGTGCTTTCTTTTCATCCCTTAAGAACAGTAATATTTCAGAAGACGAATATGCCTATTGTCAAAGTTTCTGGACGGAAAAGGACATGAAAACATTAAGGGATTTTCTAGTATGGTATAACGACAAGGACGTGTATCCCTTTATCCAAGCATTAGAAAGACAAGTTAGTTTTTACAAGGACTTAGGGGTCGATATTTTTAAACAAGCCGTTTCCGTCCCTGGGATAACTCTAAACTATCTTTTTAGGACAATTCCAGATGGGGTTAACTTTTCTTTATGTGCTAAACGTGACAAGGATTTACATACAGCCATCAGGAATAATATAGTTGGGGGACCGGCTATAATATTTCATAGGTACCATGAGAAGGGTAAAACTTATGTTAGAGGGAATGGGGACAAGCCAGTCCAGGGGATCAAAGGCTTTGATGCCAATGCCCTATATTTATGGGCACTTATGCAAAAAATGCCCACCTATCGCCCCATTATTAGAAAGAGTGAGGATAGTTTTAAACCGCTTAAACAAGATTTTTATGGACAGCAGTGTAGGAAATGGTTAGCGTGGGTTTCCCATACAACACAAAGGACACTAAAGACAGAGGACACAAATGGAGAAATGCGCTTAGGAAATAGGTACATTAGAGTAGATGGGTGGGACGCGAAGACTAGGACAGTATATCAGTTTCATGGCTGCCTGATTCATGGACATCGACCAGAGTGCCCTATTACCAAAGATAGAGACGTTAATCCCAAAAATGACAAACCTCTCACAGAGTTGTTTGCGAAGACAGAAGAAATTAGTACTTACTTGAGGGAGACAATTAAAGTTAATCTAGTGGAAATGTGGAAGTGTGAGTGGAAACAATGTAAAAAGACTGATCCTAGTGTGAAAGATTTTGTAGCTGACTTCAAGACGTTTTCGGCGAGTCTCGTTGCCCCGACATATAATAATTTAAAAGGCCCCATGACAGAAAAACAGATCCTTGAGGCTGTTAAAAATGAGACCTTCTTTGGACTGATTGAGGCTGACCTTAATGTTCCTGACCATTTGAAAGACCATTTTAGTGAGATGACACCTAATTTTAAAAACACAACTGTTGGTAGAGACGACATCGGCCCTTTCATGCGCGAGTACGCAGAGCAAAACAAGCTCTTGACGTCCGCCCAACGGACGTTAGTAGGTTCGTATAAAGGGGAAAAGATTTTATTAGCGACACCTTTATTAAAGTGGTATTTAGAACATGGGTTGGAGGTAACCAAAATTTATCAGATCATAGAGTATAATCCTAATGCATGTTTTAAGTCCTTTGGGGAAAAGGTGTCTGACGCGCGACGCAAAGGCGATAGTGACCCTAATTACACGATAACTAGCGAGACGATGAAATTGTTAGGAAACGCGGCGTACGGCAAGACACTGACAAACAAAGCAAGACACGCGGACATGACTTATTGCTGCAGTGACGCGACTGGTAAATTAGTAAATAGTCCGCTCTTTAAAAAAAATGACAAAGCTAGGTGACGCGGACATTTTTGAAGTAGAGATGTTAAAGAAAAATATAAATTGGGATCTCCCTCTTCAGATAGGTTTTTTTGTTTATCAATACGCGAAGCTTATGATGTTAGCATTTTATTATGATTTCCTAGATACGTACATTGAGAGGGCCGACTTTCAACTCTGTGAGAAGGATACGGACAGTTTATATTTAGCGCTTAGTGCCCCTGACTTGACTGATGTTGTTAGACCCAACAAAAGACAGGACTTTTACAAAGAACACGACAACTGGTTCCCCTCTGAATTTTGCGAAAAACACAAAGAGGTGTTTGGCAGTGATAAGGGTACTGTAAATTGTCAGGCATGTAGGGCTAGGAAACTTTATGAAAAGAGAACGCCGGGGTTGTTTAAATTAGAGTATGAAGGGTGGGTATGGTCTCTCTGTGCAGCAAAACTTACCACTGTTTCGGCGAGAATAACACAAATAATAAAACATCCACGAAAGGTTTGTCGAAACATCACAACCCATTAGACATCACACATTTCATGCACGTACTCAACACACAAAAAGCGGGGGCTGGTACAAATATAGGATTCAAAACACATCAAAACGCAGTCTTTACATACACAACACCGCAGTTCACTTTCATATTTCTATATCAAAAGACAAGCAGACGCATTTACAACCATACCACTAGACATTTAATTAGTTTTAGAGTGTCTAGGGCATACACACAGACTACACTTAGGGGCCGACATTGATAGACATTGGACTGTGATAAGATTGTAAAAAAGCACTGTGATATGATTGTCAAATAAAAATTGTCTTGATGTACACACATTATACTGTATATATGTATATTACAAATAAACTTGTTTGATTGCTATTGTATGTATATATTATTATAAATAAACTTTTTGTTTGCTGTAAATACAATAATCGAATAATAGATACAAATAATTGTTGAAAAGGATCATTACGGTGTAATAAAACACACATATAATTTAAACATATTTTTTGTTTTTTACCTATATATTGTACTGTTGTCCTTGTTGTCCTTGTTGTTGTAAAATCACGTGATCAAAATCACAAGTAATAATTAAACCATGTGTAATAAAATAACACTACACAAAATAATTAAACCACATGTAATAATTAAACATGTGATGAAATCAATTGTAATAATGAAACCACACACACAAATAAATCACGTGATCAAATCACGTGTAATACTATCTTTAATAATACCACACACAATATAAACAATCACGTGATCAAATCACGTGCTAACAAAACTCGTGTAACAACACGAGGAACCGCCATCTTGGTTCCGCCATCTTTAATAATACCACACAAAAATAAGGTCGTGTAACAACACTACAAGACGCCATCTTGGTTTCGCCATCTTTAATTAAAGCACGTGCTCAAAGCACGTGTGATACCACAAAATAACAACACGACAAGCCGCCATCTTGGTTCAACTGAGGAGCGGGGTCAACTGAGGAGTGGGGTCAAAAGGTCAAAAGGTCTCTAGGTCAAAATGTCACTAGGTCATTAGGTCACTAGGCCACGACCAGTCGTATAACAGCACGACAAGACGCCATCTTGGATGACGTCACTTCCGGTAGGGGTCACTTCCGGTAGGGGTCCTTTCCGGGGTCAAAGGTCACTTCCAGGTCAAAGGTCAACTGAAACAACACGACAAGCCACCATCTTGGTTCAACTGAGGAGCGGGGTCAACTGAGGAGTGGGGTCAAAAGGTCAAAAGGTCTCTAGGTCAAAAGGTCAATAGGTCACTAGGCCACGACCGGTCGTATAACAGCACGACAAGACGCCATCTTGGATGACGTCACTTCCGGTAGGGGTCACTTCCGGTAGGGGTCCTTTCCGGGGTTAAACGTCACTTCCAGGTCAAAGGTCAACTGAGACGTACACCTCTAGGCGTACGCCTCAAATCCTACCTTAAAACTACACTACACACTACTGGCGTCCTTTTTCAAGGATAATTGTTTATCCATTTAACCTTAATTAAGGAGATTAGAGTTAATCTTTTAAACATCAATAATTTCCAAAATTGCATATTAGGTATCTTATATTTATTAAATTAATTTAAAAAAATGTTTTAGAATAACTTATGTTTATGTTTAATCATAGAAGACGACCAAAAAAAACCTATTTTAAATGTAATTAGTCTGAATCAATTAATGAGCGCCTTGTCTTGAATGCTCTTTGCTAATTTACAATGGCAGATACATATTTTGCCATTTCTGAGTAGTGAACTGTAAGTGACCTCTTTGAATGCTAAACACAATATCAATAAATAATGTTCAAAAGTGTAAGTTGAACCGAAAGCTGAAAGTAGAGCAAATGAATGCCTGGTAGTTGAGAAAAGCAGATGACTTTACTACGCATCTATCTTCCAGATTTTCCCACAAATTGGCATTTCGATGCCCATTGTTTTTTGGATGCTTAAAAATCAACTGCCAGCGTTTCAAAATCGTCAATATCCCTCCACTTAAAACGCATCAACATATAAGAAGGTCGTAGTAAGATCAAGCCAGTTAGGTGAATTATGAAAAAATGATTCCGTGAATTTGATAGTCTTGCCTTTGTTTAGAAAACTCCGCTTTGAGTGCTTCAAACTATATACTAAAAAGCCCAACTATATATCTTAATATATGCCTTAATAAAGGGACGAACATATAGTTCACTCAAGATATAAGGAAATCCATTTCAGTGAAATAACAGGTCAAGTGTTGTTTGACCCTGTCCTTGTCAATGCGTTCAACTCACTGAAATGTGTTGCTAAGTAATTCAGAAACACCGGCTTCAACAGTCAGTTTTCCTCCTTCAGAACCAGGAATTTAATTTTAAAAAAAAACACTATCGGATGTATCTCGCGTGCCATTGAAAATTGCTCTGCTTGCCAAGTCTGGCACCCCTGCACTATATCGTCAAATGTCTTGTAAATGCTATAATTAACTTCTCATTAGATGCAACAGAAAATTTGGTTCAGTAAACTCTGGTTAACGATTGATGAAGTTGTTATTTGATACATTTTACTTTGATAAAGGGTTATTTGACACATTTTACCCTGGATAGATATACAAATAATTTATTTTGTAACTACGATAAAATAAAAAGTCTCACCTACATTAAGGATTGGATGAGTGTTTGGAAGTGGGTTTAAACAAGTGTTAGTGTCTTCCCAAGGAAAACAATTTCTTGCTTGGTCGTACCCTAACCCTATCCATATCTCTCTGACTTGGATGTTCGTTACCAAGTACACAAACATGTCCACTGTGTGTATTGTTACCAGGTGACTTCCATTGGCTGCAATTTAACACAATATAAAATATGAATTCGGTAGTTATAAGTTAGTTATTTGTATTTATTATTATGTGTTATAGTCACAATTTCTTCCTTTTCGTGTATTAAAATTTAGATGCAATATTACAAACAATAAAATAAAAATGATTATTTTTGTGGCGCTTGAATCCATATGTTAATACCTTTAGTAACACAGCCATGGATTTAAGAGTACAATGAAGAAGAAGATACTCGTTTTAAAAGTCTTTTGTCTCAGAATCTCTTAGTGTCTAAAGCATAAGTAAAGTAAGTAAAGTAACCTTTGGACCTAACTGATCATAAGGCTGGTGAAGCAGCGTTCACAAGTTTCTATGGTCTGAGGCATGATATTCCATAATATAGAATGCATGACAGATTAAGTTATTTGCTTTTATAATTATGGGTTATCTCTGTTCTTCTTTGACGAGTTAATCACACACACCTTATTTGCTTTCATGTATATGAAAAACCCAAACAAAGAAATCTCGGGAAAACAATATTCGCTTTTTATTAGCAATAAATAATGGACAGCCAAATAATGTTAAATAATACATGATCAAATAGAAAAGATGGCCATTAACAAACAAAGATAAGAATTTTTTTTATATCTTTTTATCAGATCCTCAGGAAATAAATATGTTGTCTTTTATTTTTTATTTTTTAATGCGGTATCCCCAAGCCTGAAATTAATTGTACAACTCCGAATTAGATTATTTCATTTTGCAGTAATAATAATTCAACATTAAATAATTATAAGCTTGAAATACAACACATTTATCTAATATATAGTAATCAGAATGACATTTGGATAACTACATTTTTGCTGGTCATAAAAGCATTATTTGAATTTCATTTGCAAAAACAAATACGTCAAAATTGAATTTATTTGTGGGTGTAATTTTTCCAAAATAAAGTTAAATGTCAAACGTTAGGCCTACTTAAACACATTGAACTGTTATTTCTTGCTTTTGTTGTTAAAGTTTGATTTTAAAAAAACTTGATCGGACACTTGGATTTGGAAGCCTTCCCTGGCATTAGTGAAAGGCCTCAGTGAAAGCAAATGGTTCAAAAACAAAATTAAGAACTGACAAAAAATAACCTGGTCAGTTTTACTTTTTAAGGCTTAAAAGGGACTGTATCAGCGTTCTTAAACAATAATTCACTTTTCCCTGGTAACCAGTTCTCAGGTTGTCAGCATTAAAAAATGACTTGGAAGCGAGCTCGTGATGTTGATTCAGCAAGAAAAAGTGACTGGAAGCAAGTTAGTAGTTCTACATACTGCCTCAGCAAAGAAAAGTGACACAAAGCCAGTTTGTAGGTCTACATACTGACTCAGCAAAGAAAAGTGACACAAAGCCAGTTTGTAGGTCTACATACTGACTCAGCTAGGAAATGAGACACAAAGCCATCTTCTATGCCTACATACTGACTCAGTAACGAAAGGGTGACATTGTTCTCACAGACTCACCTGCACAATCACTCTTTGCAGCCGTGTGGTTTTTGGAGTTTTTATTAAACCAAAGTTTAGCTGTGCTTGTGCCGATGGTGATAGTCGTGAAAACTGCGGCTTCTGTTGTGGTACTTGTAGTGGTTGTTGGTGTGGTAGTTGTTGGTGTGGTAGTTGTTGGTGTGGTAGTTGTTGTTGTTGTTGTTGTTGTTGTGGTTGTTGTCTTAGGTGGCTCTATCCAGTACAGGCGAGTGTCTGCATCCCTAGCATTTCCATTTGCTACAATAGTAGAGCCTAAATTCATAATAAATTCATGTTTAATATGCTATACGGATAACGTAAAAAAAAATGTCTATACTTATCTCTATCTCTTTCTCTCTCTATTACCCTCTAAATCTCTTTACATCTCTTCTATTTCTCTTTTTCTCTCTCTCTTTCTTTTCCTCTCTCCCTCTTTCTCTCTTTCTGTTTTTTCTTTCTTTATCTCCCTAAAATGTATTTTTCTCTTTGACTCTTTCTTTTTTCTCTTTCTCTCTCCTTGTCTCTTTAAAATTCTTGCAGAAATATAATTTGATCATATGAAACGGTTTTAAATTTATATAATAGTAGGAAATAAAGAGATTAAAAAACAGAAGAGATTATTAATTTGAATGCGAAGCATCATTTGAAAGCTGATAATATATTTTTTAAATGTATAATTTATTAACAAAACATCAGCAAACTTTACAGGATATTACCTAAACTGGATAATTGGCTAATATCTATATATATATATAGATAGATAGAAAGATAGATAGATATAGATATAGATATATATATAAAGATAGATAGATAGATAGATAGATAAATAGATACAGATAGAGAGATAGATAGATATAGAGATAGATAGAGAGAGAAATAGATAGATATATATATATAGAGAGAGAAATAGATAGATATATTCTATTCAATTCAATTCAATTTTATTCAGTCAATGCGTTTTACATCGAAAATATGTGATGTTGAATGTGACATCTACAAAAAAGAAAATTACATTACAATAATAGTAAGACACAACAATGACAATTAATGAAAAAAAAAATAGATAGAGAGATAGATAGATAGATAGATAGATAGATATAGATAGAGAGATAGATAGATAGATAGATAGATAGATAGATATATAGAGAGAGATAGATATATAGATATAGAGAGAGATAGATAGATAGATAGATAGATAGATAGATAGATAGATAGATAGATAGATAGATAGATAGATAGATAGGACTAAAAATGATATTAGTTCAATAAGCAAAAAAAACTCTCTAACCTAAAATACAGTTTGATTCCGTTGCATCGAACAAGAAAGATTTACAGACATCACTTTCTTGTAGACACATCAGTGAACACTGTAAATGGGATGAAGTTGTGTAGTTCTTTCCGATTGACTGAACGGTTTGGTAGTCATCTAATACGATTGTGAAAAATGCTGAATCCTGCATCGAAATACCACTTGGCACTGAAAATTGTAATGTAAGTCTCCTACTATAATAAATATTTAAGAACTTAATAGCGTACAGATAGTCTACATTGCGAAAAAATAATTTAGTAAAATGGTTTCACACACTATTTCTTTCGCCGACAGAAGTTTCTCGGATAGGCTAAATGAGATCATTATAATATAATATAGGCCTAATTTTAGTTGTGGATATATTAACCCATATCTTACTGAGGTTTTATTTTTTCTTGATTTTTACTTTTGTTATAGAAAGTCATAGTGTAATACACAAAATGAAAGTTTTTTTTGTTGTTGTTTTTTTTAAGAAATATTCATAGCCTATTTTAAATTGTATCCTTTGTTTTCATCATACTGCATTGTAAATACATTATTCCGTATTTGTATTCTGGGCATCGGATAGGTCTTCTGGGCAGCGGATTTGTAGGCCTATTCTGGGCATCGGATAGGTCTTCAGGGCAACGGATTGGTTTTTCTGGGCAACAAATTGGATTTCTGGGAACCAGATTAATCTTCTATGTAGCAAACAGGTCTTCTGAGCAATATATTCATTGTTTGGGGAGCTGATTCGTCTTCTGGGCAGAAGATGTGTCTTGTGATCAACATATTGATCTTATGGGCATCAGATAGGTCTTATGGGCACTGGATTGGTCATTTGTATAGCTGATAGGTTTAACGAACAGCGCATTCGTCTTTAAAGCTTCATATTTGTATTTTTGGAAGCTGATGTGTCTTCTTGGCAGAGGATTTGTGTTCAGGGCATTGGACAGATTTTGTGGGCAACAAATTAGTCTTTTAGACATTATATAGGTCTTATGGGCAACGGACAGTCTTATAAGCATCATGTGTGTCTTGTGGGCAATATATCGGAGCCAAAAAAAGACCAAAATAAGCAATAAAGGTTTGTGTCGATCCTTTTGTAATAAAGAATAGCCAGCTTTAGAAAAGGAGAACCCTGTCTTTGTCGGCTGTATGATGTATTATAGGATTTAGTCAACATAAATCATATGCTTAAAACAATCTGCAAAGCTAAATATTCTCATCTCAAATTCAATAATATTTGTATTTGTTTTTAGATAATTAGGAAACTGATGAGTATTAATTATGTGTAATTAATATTCTTTATATAGAGTATTATATTTAAATATAAGACTTACTTATAGGTTACTTAAGACAATCATGCAGAACAACGTATATATAAATGATATAAAAAACAAACAAATCAATTTAGTTATATTGTAATTTTATACTGTATTAATTAATGTTCGTTTTGGAAGAAGTCTACTAATATATATGCTAAAGTAATTAATGATATTCAGTACATTGAAATGGTATCTAATAATAATATAAGGATCCAAATAGATTCATCACTTCTATCTATCTAGCAGATAGTGACAGGCTGTATGGCTAGGGTAAACCTCGCAGAATCATACACGTCTTGTACAGTGCAGTCGTTACTTTAACACACACACACGCCACGCCTATATAATATTAATAAAGTCTAACAATAACAACTGTGTTACAATCGATAAAGATTATTTCTGACTATGGGTATGGAACAACATTGTTATGATAGACTTAAAATACAGATACTATTCTAATTTGACAATAATATAATTTATGGATAACAATAACAATGTATTAGTAAATAATAACATGATGATGAATTAATCTTAAATACCCCGTGTCTCAAGACTCAAACGGTAACTGCATGGAGAGATGTCTAAAGGTTCAACACCAGTGTGACACTCTCCCAGCTATTTCCCCTAACACAGGTATTCAACTGACTGGCAGCTGAGAGCGTTTCTCCCAAGCGCCTCACTGCGCATGTCAGCCAATCCCTTGAGACACTAGGCATATACACATCATTAGGCCTATACAATAAGAACTACTATTAGCACTATATTATTATTATTATTAACTTCCTTATTCGAACAAAGTTAGCTCTCAACAGAAACCTAGAATCTAGAAATTAACTAGAATGTATTTAGTTACATCCTATTTATTAAATTCATTGCGGCTGAATAAATATCTTGAGTGCATTATATAATCTTCGTCTTCTATTTAAGTAATAGCATGTTGAATTGAGTAAAGTTTGTGACAGATGTTAAGAATAAAATTTAAATATGTACTAGAAGTAGTCTAATAATGTGTATTTATGTATATGCAATGTGGTTTTAAATTAGTTATTAAAGACAAACAACATATTATTCCTACTCAACTGGCTTCAAATGTTAAGGACTACATTAAATATTTTTTTAAATATCCCAAAAATAAAGTTTTTCTATGTTTTAACAAAGAAAACACTAAAATACCTAATTTTAGGTTACGATATCATTTGTTGCTGCCGTCCTAAAAAAAGGAAAAATAGTTTTAACACCTCTGTGTAATTATTATTATTGTTTTAAACTAAATATCTATGTTTATACCTTCTACGAACATTAATTAACAAAGTTATGTTAAAACTGAAGTAAATTTCATCATTTTCATTTAAAAAAGTTTCACTTTTTCAGACTTGACTTTTTCCGCAATTCTTTAAACTCACAACATAAATTTGATTCAAGAGCAAAAAAAAATAATAATTTGATAGATCAGAATATGTTCATAACACTCAATGAAAAAATTGCAAACTATTAACTTTATTTTATGTCTTAAATCAATTTTACGATGTGTCCTTAAACAAGAAAACCATAAAAACGAAGTTTTTATTATGCTCCCTTTATTTGCAAACTAAGTTTACCATCCTGTAATTAAATAATTGATTGACTACTGCAAATGAAACGAACAGAAAAATATCTGTGTCGCAAATCTAAAAAATATCTCCTTACTCCGTATGAATTGTTCTAAAAATAATCTTGGCGCATAATTTTTTTTCTAGCTTTGCGCCAAAAAACTATAAAAAGTTGCACAGGTATTTTTAAAGTGAAACCAACATTTTTCTTATACTTTCCTTTTAAGAAATGAATATTGTCATAAGTGTAATATTATTAAGTTGTTTTAACTGAAAATTTGATAGGATGTATTGTTAGGTGCCACAAGTCTGCTGTCCAAATTTCAGCTCGATCGGACCACGAAAAGTGGTCGGAAAATCGAAGCCAATTTTCGCACCATTGCAGACAGACAGAAAGACAGAAAATGCAACTTAAAATAAAGGGAGTGACAAGAAAACCATAAAAACGAAGTTTTTATTATACTCCCTTTATTTGCAAACTAAGTTTACCATCCTGTAATTAAATAATTGATTGACTACTGCAAATGAAACGTACAGAAAAATATCTGTGTCGCAAATCTCAAAAATATCTCCTTACTCCGTATGAATTGTTCTAAAAATAATCTTGGCGCATAATTTTTTTTTCTAGCTTTGCGCCGAAAAACTATAAAAAGTTGCACAGGTATTTTTAAAGTGAAACCAACATTTTTCTTATACTTTCCTTTTAAGAAATGAATATTGTCATAAGTGTAATATTATTAAGTTGTTTTAACTGAAAATTTGATAGGATGTATTGTTAGGTGCCACAAGTCTGCTGTCCAAATTTCAGCTCGATCGGACCACGAAAAGTGGTCGGAAAATCGAAGCCAATTTTTGCACCATTGCAGACAGACAGAAAGACAGAAAATGCAACTTAAAATAAAGGGAGTAACAAGAAAACCATAAAAACGAAGTTTTTATTATACTCCCTTTATTTGCGAACTAAGTTTACCATCCTGTAATTAAATAATTGATTGACTACTGCAAATGAAACGTACAGAAAAATATCTGTGTCGCAAATCTCAAAAATATCTCCTTACTCCGTATGAATTGTTCTAATAAAGGGAGTAAAAATAATCTTGGCGCATAATTTTTTTTTCTAGTTTTGCGCCGAAAAACTATAAAAAGTTGCACAGGCATTTTTTAAGTGAAACCAAAATTTTTCTTTTACTTTCCTTTCAAGAAATGAATATTGTCATAAGTGTAATATTATTCTTCTTCTTTACGTGACAGGTCTGGAACAGACATCGGCGGTCATGACTCTCCATTCTTTCCTGTTGTTAGCTTTTTGCAGAAAGTCATTATTACTTATGTTGTTGTTCGTGGCCCATTCGTTCAGGCTTTCTACATATGTTAGCCTTTGTCTTCCTCTGTCTCTCTTACCAGATATTTTCCCACACAAAGTCAGTCTTTCTATACCATTTTTCCTATAGATGTGTCCTAGAAATTTCATCTGTCTATTCCTAATGGTGTTGATGAGTTCTCTTGAGGTACATGCTGTTTTCAACTCCTCTGCATTAGATTTCTTTTCAGTCCATGATATTCTCATCATCCTTCTTAGAAACCACATTTCTACTGCCTCCAATCTTTTCCTTGTTTCTTTATCAATAGTCCAACATTCACATCCATATAGAAGAACAGACCAAACATACCCCTTCAGTATGCGCAATTTGGTACATATTCTGATATTCCTGTTTTTCATGATACTGCTTAAGCTCGTGAAGCTGTTTTTAGCTATTGCGATTCTTCTCTTTATTTCTTTGTTGCATTTGCCTTCCTGTGTTATTGTATAGCCTAGATACTGAAAAGAACTGATTTGCTTGATGTTTTCACCTTCACTGGATAAAGAGCATCTTGGAGGTTGTGTTTTCTTAGAGATTACCATTACTTCGGTCTTACTGAGATTGAGTGTTAATCCTTTAAGTCGGCTCTCTTCTACCTCCTTATTTAGAATAGTTTGCAGGGCACTTTCTGATTCTGTTATTAGTACTGTGTCGTCTGCATATCTCAGATTATTTATATTCTTTCCTCCAACTTTAATACCATCTAGGTGTTCGATATTCCGGAGTATTATTTCACTGTAGATGTTGAAGAGGTCTGGTGATAAAACGCATCCCTGTTTTACTCCTCTCTTTATTGTTTTGAATGCACTTAACTCCCCTTCATATCTAATGGCAGCTTCTTGCTCCCAGTATAGATTTCTTATTATTCTGAGGTCTTTACCATCTATGTCCAGATCTTGTAATATATTAAATAGATCTTGATGTTTGACTTTGTCAAATGCCTTAGAATAATCTATAAAGCTTAGATACAGGTCTTTTTGCATCTGGATGCATCTTTCAATTAACATAGATATATTATTAAGTTGTTTTAACTGAAAATAGTAATATTATTAAGTTGTTTTAACTGAAAATATTATAAGATGTATTGTTAGGCGCAACAAGTCTGCTGTCCAAATTTCAGCTCGATCAGACCACGGGAAGTGGTCGAAAAATCGAAGCCAATGTTTGCACCATTGCAGACAGACAGACAGAAAGACAGAAAATGCAACTTAAAATAAAGGGAGTAAAAAGGACACCATCAAGATATGGGTTAAATGTAAATAATATGGACAATTTCGTCAATCCATCCCCTGACGCTCATGAAAAAGTTCGTATTCTTCTTCTTTATCGTATTGTGGATACCCCCTTACATAAGGATTAAGTCCACAGTTTTGGGTGATTTGACAACGAATGCTCTGGAATCACAGTTTGTGCATTAACATTTTATAACTATAGAAGTCAGAATAGTCGGCAGACAATCATTTAAGGTCTATTTTGATCCAATTTTTCAGTGATTATTTAAAAGCCAGCAAAATAATTAAGTAAGCGAAAACAATTGAATTTTGTTCTATTGCTAGTTTGTGTTGGAAATGATTTAATTTTACATTTAGGCCTATATTAAACTTAACTCTTTTTTAAAATAAAAATGAGTGTAACAAGTTTATAATTACCTGTAATAAAAAGAATAATTAGTATTACAAATCCCATTCTGTATCTATAGCGTCTGACTTCAATAGATGACTTGTCACTTGTGTATTTGCTACTTAAACGCAACACGATGTATATAAATGAAATGTACAGAAGATTGTATCCTTATTTACGCGTTGCTTAAAATCCGAATTTCTAAGACTGTTTTCATGATATTTATACTTGTTTAGTTTGCAAATAGTTTATTGATTTCGTTTTCTTTTGTGTAGTTCCAATGATACGCTTAGTTATCTAATATTCAGCGAACAAGTGATAGGAAACGCAAACAATGTCCGTACGTATTCACTTGACTGGGTTTTTCGTTCAGTGGAGAAAAACACAAGCAAACATTTCTGCTAGTTTAAATAAAGCTTTAGAACAATTGTTCATGAGCTTTCTTTGAATATTTATTCTATGAGCATTGTAGTCTCATCATACGTATGATGGCGTTTAGCTTTAGATTATAGATTCTCAACGGGGACGTTATCGCTGCCTAGGGCGCGGTGAGAAGATCTTGGGGGCGCTGACGACCCCGGGGGCGGTAGAGAGCGGTGAAGGGCAAGTGGCGTTACAGAAGTACTTGAAATAATTTGAAAGCCTCTGCTATTAAAATTTAAATATGCTTTAAGTAAAATAATGTTAATCTTGAGCTGTTTCACTATTGACTTAGACCTTCGTGCTTACTTTGTATTGTGACGTCAAAGTCATTCAAAGCCCTAAATGTACTTAATCGTGACCTATTATTTCATTTAGACTAGATGCAAGATGTATATTTTAAAAAAGTCATGTATTCGCACTCCGAAGATTACATAAGGATATCAAATGTCCATAGAAAAAAAGGGACTCGTGATGTTGACGCCATAGAGTTTACTTCTTTTTGCGTTTGATTTAAACTAATACCTGATATGTCAGTATTTTAAGATTTTTTAATTTATTTTTTTACATATTTCACCACGTAATAAACTTTAAAGGCTCATCCATACGCTTGTAAAGTTTGTTTAAATCTCATTAAGAATATGTTGTTTATGTATCAACTTTCTGTAGCGCTTTATGTGTGCGTGTTGTTGTGTGTGCGTGTTGTTGTGTGTGCGTGTTGGTTTTTTCGCGTGTTGTTGTGTGTGCGTGTTGTGTGTGCGTGTTGTTGTGTGTGCGTGTTGTGTGTGCGTGTTGTGTGTGCGTGTTGGTTTGTGTGCGTGTTGGTGTGTTTGTCCCTGTTGGTGTATGTGTTTCATTCTAATTAGCATGGTTTCTTAAGCGGTGATGGCTCAGTTTTTATAGCTCTGTCTATTCCTTGGTGACTTACATTAAAATTACTACAGCATAATAAGGGGTGAAGGGTTTTGGAAAAGTTTGACAATTGTTGACACGGGGAGAAACGACAACAATGTTATTTTTTTGAAAATGTATTATTATTTGATGAAATAATTTATGATACAAATTTATTACAAAATTCTACATTTTCAATTTCCCACTTACATAGTAAACAGGTATAAACGTGGTTTTACGTTAATACCAATATATTAATTATGTAAACTACATTTGACACTTCCCTTTTGTGTTCATCTTGTACATTTGTAGATCTATGTATGGGTGGAAAATAATGCTACTGTTAGCAAAGAGACCGACTGTTTATGGCAACTCTCAACTTTGCGTCTCTGCATATTTTTCCTGAATATTGTGGAAAAGGTCTTTTCATGCGTTGTTTTAAAGAAACGGCAAAAGCTTGCTCGGAGAGTTTATGCCGAATCAAGGTGCGGAATCCGAGGAGAAAGGTCCACAATCGATATGATAATTTCACTAAAACTTCCAAGAAATGTGCCAAGAGCAGCCCCTGGTACTCTATTTTGCTTCCATTGATCTGACGAAGGCTTTTGACCTAGTCAGAAGAGATTGTTTCTTTAAAGTCTTGGCAAAAGTGGGCTGCCCACCGAAACTGCTGAAGATAATACAGTCATTCCATGATGGAATAAAAGGCACAGTGCAGTACGGCCGCAATCGACATCCTCAGCGTAGTCAAAGAGGGCTGTGTCCTTGTACCGACATTCTTCGGCATCTTTTTTTGCCAGCACCCACTCCTGTCGAAAAAGCCTCAAATAGCCTCTTCAAACCAAAGAACAACTCCTGGCCTTCTCGAACGATTTGAAACCAAGTCTGGCGAATCATGTTTCAACAACAGGAGAAGGGGTAAAGTCGACTGCTGGCGACTTAAAACCAGCAGCTTCGGGCAGATGAGGCTCGTAAACCTTGATGGTTAGGTCAGTTGCGTATTTAGGCATTTTCCACTGGAACAGGGGCCCCCACACAAAATGGGCTTCCACACATCCAAAAAAGAATTATTTTTTTTATTTTAATAATCATAATTTTATGTTTTACATTCATTCGTTGGAAATGTAAAATAAAATTCATGTATTCCCTTACATTTGTAAGCGCTCCAGTCCAACCAAGCTTAGCGCAACATAAATCTTACAGAATGTAACACGAATTAACTTAAAGGCATTTTTCTGAGGTATGTAGAAGGCCAGAGCGAGGCTACGAGGGGCCCCCACATAAATCTTAAATACGGCCCTGAGTTAGGTAGCTCATCTAGGATAAAATCAGGAGTCCCTAAGGTAGTATTATAGCAAACGCGCTATATTTCTGGCAACTCCTGCGACGCACATGGTCCATTATTGTGTCAGCTAGCTAATTCCCTGAAATCACCATCAGCGTGGAAAGAGAGGTCTGCTGCCCGGGCAACAGCTGGCTTTTTTAAAAGCATCGACCAGGCTATCGTGGCCTCCATTTCTACTTAGGAAAAGGAGACTGCGCCATCGTCCCTTGAGGATGGACGGATACCATATATTGTGCAAATCCAAAATGATTATTAATATTAAGACTAATATATTTTTGCTGACTACCTTATAATAGGTGAAACATTAAAATTAGGCCGATTAGGCCACATAGATTTATTTCGTAATGTTTAAGTTTTCATTTCTAATTTTCTGGGAAAATTGTACTAGATAAAAATGTATTAGTATCAGTGGCGTAGCAAGGATTGCAGGGTAGGAGTGACATATAGTGCACGTTATGAGCGGTAAGGGGACAGTGAAAGCAACTAGCGAATGTATGACAGTATTTGTGGAACAGTATTGGAAAGAAACAAACTCCCACTATTATTAGAGTCTTTTTTTTGTAAAATATTAGTAAAGAAAAAAGAAAGTATCCCGTCAGACCAAATTGATCCATAGGGCCGGTGAAACAGCGTTTTATGTGCCTACGGAATACAGATGGATTGTGCGACCAGCCGAGTTTACTTTACTCCAACTAAGGTTAGGTACCCATCAGAGCTGGATAGACTCAGGTGCACCTTCCAGACTCGAGAAAAAGCATATTCTTCAGCATGATTCGAACCGCGGACCTTCGGTACGCCAGCCAGCCACTGTGCCCCGTAAAGGTATAAGTATTTTTGTTTTAAGTGTACAATCATATTATACAATCATATTATACAATCATATTATACAATCATAGTATACAATCATATTATACAATCATATTATACAATCATGTTATACAATCATAGTATACAATCATATATACAATCATATTATACAATCATAGTATACAATCATATTATACAATCATATTATACAATCATATTATACAACCATATTATACAATCATATTATACAATCATATTATACAATCATATTATACAATCATATTATACAATCATATTATACAATCATATTATACAATCATATTATACAATCATATTATGCAATCATATTATACAATCATATTATACAATCATATTATACAATCATATTATACAATCATATTATACAATCATATTATACAATAATATTATACAACCATATTATACAACCATATTATACAATCATTTGCGAATACCCATTTTTCCAATTCTGTATTATTTATATTATTATTTATATTAGGTATGCCATTTTAAAAATGACAAATTGTAAGGGGTTCTAACAACTGATTATGCAACGCCTGAATTACCAGTTAATGGTGCTGAATAAAAGTCATTAACACCTGTTATAGCTACATTGTTATTACAATGTAAGAGACCCGAGAATATGTTGACATATTATTATACCAGACATTATATATGTAAGGGCCTGTGACTGTTTTTCAGTTGGCAGCTGTTTCGTTTAAATTGATTCCGTGTTTTTATTTTTGATGATTTTCGCCCGCCATTTTGGGCTATAAATAGGACTATTGGCGGGTCCCTTTGGTTTTTGGGGAAGAAAGTCTTTAGCTTGATGCGAGGCTAGGTGGTTGTGTGCCCTTCTATTTGGCTGGGTGCTTACCTTTGTGGACAGTGTCTAGTGGTTGTACTGGGCATGGTGTGACTAAGGTAATAATAATTTTTGTAAACTATGTTTTCCATTAAGAACCATTATGCCTTGTATTTAGTGTTTACACACGGGACTGGTATGAGTCTTGTGTGTAATTTGTCATTTTATTTTTATTATTGAATGGTTTATTTTTATGATGTTTTCATGTTGTTTTACGTGGTGCCCTTAATTGTTTACCACGTGGTAACTAGCACTACAATTTGTGTTTTATTGGGAGTGCCCATTGCTGCTTTGTTTACAGGTTGTAACAGGTGGCGCATTTATTTGCCAGCCACGCTGTATTGTTTATATTTCCTATTTACAAGTGGTTTACTTCATTGTTACCTACTTTGTAATATGAGGTTGAGTATGTTTGATTTTAAATGTGGTTGGCTTGGGCGCCAGAATCACATTTAATTAACTGTTTTCTATATAGCCTTCAGTGGCTTTTTCATAGTCACTGGTGGTGGTGATTTTGTAGTCCTTTTGTATATATTATTATTATTATTATAATGCATTCCATATTAGGCATAACTACTTGAGATGCCTTGTCTGGCATGGCATCCTTTACTATTTTATGTTTACCTTTTATTTATATGTATATATTGTTATGAATTTAAATTGATGATTTATTTATGTGTTTATTGTGTATTTCAGCCAGGCGATGTATATCTGGTTGGGTTTTGTTGTCGGTCGATAAAATCTGTTTTTAGTAGGATGTAAAATATGTTTTTAGGCAGTTGAAACTTTATTGTTTGTTAGTCTTAGTAAGAGTCTTTTTATGAATTTAAGTTAGGGCTTCAGTTGGACTGATTCTGAGTTATGTGTTTTTTGTAATGATTTTCTTGAAGTTAGATTTAGTGTATTTTTATGTGAATAAAGTTATAGTTTTATAGTGTCACTCTAGCTTTTGTTGTTCTATCTCTGCTTCTTTTAAGTGTCGTGCTCTTGTGTTGTGTCGTGCTGTTTTAGTTAGCGAGTTGTAGCTGTATATTTTATTTAGGATAGTTTAGCTAAAGCCTTAGTCTTGACAGTCACCTTGGGTTCGCTTAGGCCAAGGTTGCACTGACCACGATCCATCCCCCTTTTCCTTACCCTTCCTCTTCTCTCCTACTCCCACCCCTTACATATATTAATAAGAACTCTGTGCAACAGGATGGGGGCGAGTAGCAATTATTATTTTCCGATGATGGGTATATGAGGATTGCTATTTATAGTGGGGGTGGGATCTCTAACCGTTCTGAGAATTGGCAAGGGAACAGGGCAGTGATCTTAACTAAATTCAACTTAATATGGCAAGGGCTGTGGGCATCCGTGACATCCCTGTTAGGACAGAGAGTATATACTGACCTAAACAGACCAACAACACTGAACATCCAAAATAAAAGAGACCTAATCACCTTTAAACTACGAATCATTCTGTTTATTACTCAGATCAAAATAATTACTTTAAGTGAATAAATAATAAAATCAAGTTTTCAAACAAAAAATCATAAGCTTAAACCCAGAAACCTAGAAAATTGACTATCAAAATATATTAACATAAGGATAGACATAGACATAAAGATAGATAAAATAGATCGACATAATAGATAAACGTAATAGATAGATACATTCAAAGATCGACCTAATTCATACAGATATAAATATTTACCGTAGATAGACATAATAGATAAATTGATTATGCGTGTCAATATTTAAGAATAAAAGAATCAACGAACCATAAACAGGCATTTTGGACTATGAATTATTGATGTCCGTCATTTGCCTGCTAATCTCCAGATGTATTCATTAAACAAAAGAATAACCGAATATCAAGTAGCAGTTTAAATTAATGTGACCAGTGATGTAATGTATTTTAGTTTTTGTTTTTATTGTTAGGGGCCTTTTGCTTTGTGTGTGTTGTTTTTGTTGTTGGTTGGTTTTCAATTGTTGATTGTTTAGCAGTGCATGGTTAATAGTTTAATTTACTTAAGCAACGGTATGCAATGACCCGTGTATTTTTTACCCCCACGCAAATCTAATCAAATATTGAAACATAAATGTATACTTATTGTTCCGTAGCTTTATTCAAATAATGTTTAGATTTTCTTCTTCATTTCAGTAAACATCGATCAACAAATTAAATACTTTGTTTATATGTATATTCCTTTGTGTTCAAAGATAGAACTATACCTTGTTAACAAAAAAGTACTTAAAGGTTTAAGATATAAAAATTATTTGCTTTTTTCTTTCTTCTTCAACATACAATGTATCAATGATGTTATCATTCAGTTCTTTCAAATAATTTCAGATATCCTAACCAAACCTAAAAAAAAAAAGAATTCATTAAATATAGGGCCGGGAACTAATGAACTACCGGTACAATTTTATAGTGAACTAAATAAATAGCGATAAAATAAATGTAGAAGGAATATTATACACTAACAAATATATCGTTTATATTGGTTCTAGAACACGTGATATTGAATTGTTTTACATTAGCTGAGTCAGTTGCCAAATGGGAATTTTGATCATGACTCTTATTTTCCTCACAGGTAATAACAAACTTTACTTAATCTAAAAGTATGCTTTCTACAGTTGTTGTTATTTTGTTTTTTTGTTGGCTTTTGTTCTTTGTATGTATATAAGATAGTATAACTGTAAATTTAAATAGCTATAGGCCTATAGATAATTTTGAACAAAAAAATAGGCCTACATTACTTCAACGTGTAATGTTCTCCAACCAAATTACTTTTATAGCTGGAACTCCCTCATTGCTGTCTTCGGAAGAAAGAATCGCCTTAGCACTTTGAACTTTTTATAAAAACCAATGAAAGGCCTAAATTATAAATTTGAGTACCCTTGACAACGAGTGAAAAGCTATGCTCCTGGTCTATTTTTACCACATTTTTTTTAAACGGATCGAAGAAAATATGTCTATTTTTACAACTGAGAATTTAAAAAATGGTGTAAATTAGTAACATGAATAAATACTAGAAATGAATGGTATCATGTCTTTCTTTATGTATACCAAGTCATTCTTTATGCACCATCTATAGAAAATATTTTAAATAATTCGGAAAAGAGATGCAACTGAGAAGAGTAACACCAATAGCTAAATCACTAAACCTAGAAACATTGGAGGACAGAAGGGCAATAAATAAAGTAGGCCTAGTAATAATAGTTAAGGCATTAAACTTTAAATTTAGAAATACAGCACAATCACAATCCATTATAGCGCTAAAAAAAACATAAGGACAAAAACACTTTATCACCCCATATGCGAGAACAAATGCATTTAAGTACTCTTTCTTCCCAAGTGGCGTTCGGGTATGGAATGGTTTACCTGAACAAACCAGGAAAACCGGTAATTTAACATAATTTAAAACACCATTAAATATGCAAGTTTAGAATCAGACCACGGATACGTGTAAGCCGCAGTAATCGTCTGTATAGAAATAGCATCGGTAATACATAAAGTAAGATACACCCCAAACACATTTTATTCTTAACTCAAAAGTATCAGTGTTAAAAAGAAATACATTTGCTTCACGTTCGTTAATGTTGAGATTCACTTCCCAGCAACATGAAACCGGCGGATAAAATTAACACCATTACTTAAACTATAATGGAAAATGTTTCCATCTAATCATATTTTAAACACTAAAGTTTTGAAGTAAAAGTAAAGTACCCGTCAGACCGAATTTATCCATAGGTCCGGTGAAGCAGCGTTCACTAGTCTCTGTGGCCACGGCTTACTAGGTGATTTTGTGGCCAGCACTTTGTACCGCCGCCTTTACTTTACCCTAACAAAGGTCAGGTACACATCAGATCTGGGTAGACTCAGGGACACCCTCCTAAAAAAATCCTAGCCTGCACCAGGATTCGAACCCGGAACCTTCGATACGCCAGCCGAACGCATAATGTTTTGGAAAAAAAAAAAGTTTTGAGGTCTTTTTTCCTAAATAGCGGCCTATCATTGCGTCCTCATTAGATAAGTTTATTTCTAATGATTTATTTTAAACTCTCTAATGTTAATATTTTTTTTGGTTTGTTTTTTAGTAAAGATAGCTTATAAAATAAATGCATTTTTAAAAATTAAATGATTAAGAAGTAGGCTAAAGAATCTGGAAACTGAAATCGACATTTTTGTTCTAATTTTTACTTTTATAACAAGACACGTACACATAAGGAGCAAAAAAAAAAAGCTATTTTATTAAACGGATTGTTTTTATATTATTATACTAATTTCAATGTTGTTTATTTGTATATCTACCGTTAACAAAGCAAATTTCTAAGTCCACAATTTTTAAACCTTGCCGTTGCAAAAGGTCACAAATTTAAAAGATGTAAAGGTCCACATATTCAAACATATTAGTTATTGGGAATGTTAATACGCTGGTTTTCCATTTATCCCTATATTTAACTGTTTTTGCTTTCTCAACCTTTTTTCAAATCTATATTTTTACAGATTTGCGTGTGAATTCAAAGGAAAAATCGGCATTTTTTCTACAAGCTGAAGATGTCTACCAAACTGTTTAACTAATCAGAAAGAACAAAAATCGGACCACGGATGAGCGTAGGACGCATAATCTTCTTTATAGAAGGAGCGTCTGTAATGTATAAGATAAGGAAGATAATACTACACGACGTCATCCCATTTACAATGTTTACTAAAATGTCTAAAAGAAAACGCAAGCTGTCAATCTTTCTTGTTTGATGCAATGGATTCAAACTGTATTTTAGCTTAGTTTGATTTGCTAATATTTTAAAAAATAAAAAGAAATCGTATCCATTAAACTGGTATCAATATGGGGAGAAAGAGCGAGAAACGTAGAAAGAGTGAGAAGAGAGAGAGAGGAAGGGAGGGAGAAAAGGTCTATTAAAAGCAACATCTTATCATTTTAAAAGTATTTTCTCAAACAGGATCCAATGCTTTAATCAATTGGGGTGTCAGAGGCGTAGACACTCGACTGTACAAGATGGAGCCCCCTAGTACAACAACCACAATGCCTTTAACTGCACTCACTACAGCTGTGCAAAAGCTCAATGCATCATTGTCAACAGCCGCACCAACAACCATATCAACAACAACCACACCAACTAAAGCCACATCCACATCCACACAACCCAACCAACAACTACACCACCGACCACAACATTAACAACACCTGCATCAACAAAAACTGCGTCGTCGACAACAACTACATCAACCGCTTCCACACTAACCAGTACACCAGCCGGTGCTCATTGGATCATCCACTACAAAACTCTGGTTCAGTAATACATCCCTCGACCGTGCAGCTGCCAAAAGTGATTGTGTAGATGAGTAGTATCATTTGCCAGACTAGAGCCTGTATTATATGCAATTGTAGTAAAGTGCCCAAGAGAACACCTAGTTTGGCAGAGCAGTTGTCAAGCTTTTTAGGCGCGCTTTTTCTGGTCACTCTGCCCCACTTTTGTACCCATGGGCCTCAAAGACGTGCAAAGTGTGTAAACCGCCGATACGTTCCCATTAGGAGCACTCAGGCGGGCGAACGCATGGGGGACAGCTCCCACGGGGTCTCGGCGGGGAGGAAGCAATGGAAGCTGCAACCCCGTCTCGAGAATCACCCTGTGCCTGGATGTCTGTACCTATAGTCTATAGTTTAAGATGTGTGCTACCGGGTGACAGTGCAGGTATACGGGCGAGCCACCACGATAGTGATCCTTAGGGGAACCGATGTGAACGATCGCTGGGCTGCGAAAACCTTCCCTTTTACACGGCACTTTACGCTTTCGGCTTGTCGTAGAGTAGCTGGAGCCCGGACAGAGCTATCGAGTCCCCCCCCCCCCTCTGAGCTCAACCCTAAACGCTACGCCCTGGACTCAAGAGCCAAAAGGTTCATCAGGCTATTTTAATGAGGCCTTTAATTCGGTCATTCTGCCCACCCAGATCCTTGTAATTTGAAACCTTGTGACGTTGCCGTAAACCCCATGATGTCTATTACTTTGGTCATTGTGTTGTAAATTTAAAGTGCTCATGCCAGTGGCGAATTCAGCACTGGGTTGCCTGTCGCTGAGGTTTTGTAATAATAAACAGCATAACAGTATCTAAAGTGAACCTTGCTGGTTTTTTTATAGCTTAATATCAGTAAGGACAATATTAATATAATACACCATCACCACGCAATATACAAGCCTTTTCACTGAATATGCAATAATATACACAGCCTACGAAGAAACTAACAAGTAATAATGCACATGTTGTTGTTTTCTTTTGACAGCCAAGGGAGCTCACCTAATGACAATACTAACACTGGAAAAGTATCAGTATTTGATACAAAACCTGAAATCTAACGAAGATGGATGGATTGCTTTAATATATGACAGTGTCAAAAATTGTCCTCTATGGGAGACTAGTAACAATTGCTTTGATGCGAATAATGCTATTATTATAGGACTTTCTTTAACATTTTCAGGTTAGATTTTCGTTTACCAAACGTATGTTGGCTCATATATAGTCACTTACTTATTTTCTAAGTTATCATTTATTACAAATGCATAAAAAAATGCATTATTATTCCTTACAATGTAAAGCAACTGATTAACGTACCCATTTTCATAATCACTTAATATATAAATCACGGGGGTGGGGGGGGGGGGGCGCCGATCTATAATGTTAGTTCTCATTTGACAAATATTAAGAGTTTAGATAATCCTACAAAGGCCTCTAAGTTAAGAAAACACAGTGAACTGAAATTAGTTTTTCTTAACCAGACTATTTAGTTTCTTTTTGTATCTATTTCCTTGATTTAGATTTTTTAAAATTGTACGTGGCGTTACTGCTCACAAGATTGAATCTGTATTTTTGTTTACTTCTCTCCATTATTCCTGTATAGTTTTACTGACAAACATTTAGACACACTTTTGAAGCTGTGAGCCAGTATCATTTGATAATTAAAGGCATTAGAGGCAAAAGTGGTGAAAACTAGCAGATACGTTTAACCCAAAGCATCATAGGGCCTAGGCTCTATATAATTTATTATTTTAATGTTATTGTTTTATGTAAATATTAATGTTAAACATCACGTGCAATTAACAAAATAGCAAAAAAAAAACGGACAAAACTTAATGTTAATGGTCCTTTTATTGACCATTCAACAATTCATTAAAAATAATCTATTCTTGTTTGCTTCTTGTGTGTAACTTCTAACTTCGTTCTGTCTTAAACAGACTCAACAATAGTACTTATGTATAATAAATGAAGTAACTCCAGGCTGCAGCACATTAATTTAATCACATATAAATATAAATCCTTTACATTAGAAATACAACATAATTCCATCTTGGAGAAACATTTTCACAAAGACTAAGTCCATATTATAAGTACACACATTTTTATATACGTCTTGTTCAGACAAGATCTAGAAGTTAACAAAAATATATTCAACTCTCGTCCCATGATCACTCGCTCTTCTTTCCATATTTTCCTCGTGAATCTCAAGACTTTAAACTAGCAACGCAGAACTAACTGTGATGTAGAAATCTATGATTGACATTCAAGGACATGATTGAAAATTGCCCTTTTAAATCTTGCATCTTAATATTCAATTGAATTACATGAGTCATTTCGCCTTGACCAGACTATAGTAATCTTAATCTACAACACTTAAGTAATTTTTATTTTATTTTATAGATATCGCAAGTCATTTAAAATGGTGGCACGGGCCATAATTAAGCCACGAGCCTTAGTTTGCCCACACATGTCCTAAAGGATGCCTACTAATGCCATGTATTATGTAAGCTTTTATATTTGTAACATTTGTTTTAATAAATGTATCGAATATTCCAGGATTGTATCAAAGAACACTTCCCTGTTACACTTACAGTTCCAGTTCACTCAATAGTCAACAACATAACTGCACTGAAGTCTTGAAATATACGTGTGAAATCTGAACACCAAGGTACTGTCATTGTAAAGTACTACTATAACAACAAAAAATTTGCATAGCGATTAGCAAATTTGTTCAAAGTACATATTTTATTTTCATAGTAAAATAAAACAATTGAAGTAACACTGTCGGACCAATTTAATCCATAGAGCCGATAAAACAGTTTTCACAGGTGCCATGGCCACGGCATTCTAGAGGATTGTAAGGCCGGCACATTGTGTTTTTTTTTCATAGTATTATAATTTATTGTTTAGTGTTGCGAGAGAGCAAGAGAGAGCAAGAGAGAGAGAGAGAACCTATTGCTTGTTGACATGGTAATTAATTTAAACAGTTTTTGATATTATCAAGGCATTCGAAGTAAGATACACTAAAAACCAGGGTAGGATAAATTTTAATTCTCATACAATAATAAATTATGAACAATAAAAAATGTTTTACAATCAAATAAAGGGCGCTTATCACTTTAAAGCTTTTGAAATGTCATGCGAAAAATGTTCTCCCCTTTTAATGTGTGATTAATAATTACCCTTTGTTTTTGTTTTTTTTGTTTGTTTTTTTGCAATCTAACATTAAATTATTCGAAAAACTATTAAACTTATGTCTTCATTTCTCCACAGGCTATTAAGGGAAGTAATAAAATATAGATCTAGCCTGCAAGAATGAAGCCCACGAAGAGATAAATAGATTGATTAACACTGTTGACTAAAGACTACGTCTACACAATTTAACCTTTGTAGTTTTATCAATTTCCTTTTTTTTTTTGTTGATGTTGTTTAAAATTAATTAGTATTTTAACCTTTAAACGTAATTTAAATTAAAAGCACTGTGTGACATTTTTTTATGAAAACAAAATTTTATAGTGAACAGTCACCATCTCAATTTTGTCATGCTGTAGCAATAATTACTGTGTGTGTTTAAAAACAACAACAAAAGTTACATAGAATATGAATATACATTAAAAAGAAATTAAAATCTTTAGATTTGCAAATTAAAACAAATAAAATAAAAATAGCGATATGACTTGAAATTAAAATACCTAGAACTAGACTTTTTTTGTCAAATTGCTTCAGTTTGCTCTATTATGTTTTTCTTTTCAAGGAGTAATACCTCACACTATATTGAAGTGTTATTGCTTTGAACAATTTTATTTATTTTTATAGCCTACGGCTTCCGATTTTTTTGTATTCCTCGAGTTTACTCATCTTTTTAAATACTTCCAACTTATGAAATGTTAACATATATCTGCCTCTCTCTTAGCTTATCTATCTATTTATATCTATCAATTTGTTATTATTATATACTAGGTGTTATGTCCCTTGAAATGGCCATAATAAAAATAACAAATTTTTTTTTTTCAATAAAAATATTTTGTTTCTAACAATAATTGTATTTTTTTATACTTTGCTTCACTAATAAATGTGTACTTTTATGTTATTTACTTCCGGTCACCTGTCATCTTTCTGTTGTTAATATTTACTTAGGGGCTTATATTACGTACTCGTCGAGGGTGGGGTGGGAACAATTGATCTTTGCCGAGACAAAAAAAGATCAATGATCTTTGTAACCTTCAGCATTGATCTCTTCATCAAATATAGTTTTGCATTTGTTTCTATAGCAATAACAATTTACTTAAATAGAACTTTGGTTTTTGCAACTAAAAGTATTTTAATGTAAATTGTTGTAAGACGAAATCTTATTTTATGTTTTAAGTTTTCAGATGGAGTGAAGTCCCGATTTTAAGCATATTTATAGATAATTACTGACCATTAATTAACTAATAAAATGTGTACCACATCGTACTAATGAAGTACACAAGAATTGATAATAGCTAGTAAATCAATAAACTGTTTTAAAACTTAAAACCGATTTTCGGTATATATATATCAACATATATAATTACCGTGAGTTTGTTTGTTTATTTATATATATAAAATATATATATATATATTTTATATATATATAATATATATATATCATCATCATCAACATATATAATTACCGTGAGTTTGTTTATTTGTTTATATATATATATATATATATATATATATATATATATATATATATATATATATATATATGTTTGTTCGCTATAGGCTCCTAAGCCGTTTGACTAATCGGGACACAAGTTAAATGTATAAATCGGAAACGTCGTCCAAAAGAAAAAAATATTTTATGACTTATAATCATGAATGAGTTAATTTTATAAATAAAAAAAAGTATATCCAGCTATACAAATAAATATAACCGTGCATAGCAAATGGCCGTTTCCGTTCATTTACTATATTGAACGCGATATTCAGTATGTTGAACGCGAGGGTCTTTTCGGATTTTCCCAATTCTGCCGTTTTTTTTTTTTAATGTGGCGAGACCTTTTTTAAAAGTTACGCACCGCAATTTGGCTTGGAGAGTTTTAATGGTGTAGGCTACTTTAACAAAAATACTATCGTATGACGTAATGTCTATCAAATTATTTCTTTTTTCATTATTGATGTTTGCATTATCTTTTAAGTAAAAGTAACCCAATGTTTTAATTATTTAATGGATTTACGTCGCTATTGAGAATATCCTTTAAAAGGCGACTTTATACACTCTATAAATTAAATGATACGAATTCTAAAAAAACAAGTTAGGCTTATAAATGACAACTTTCAAATACCGGGTACCATAAGCTTGACAGCAACAATATAAAATAAAAACTAAATACCGATAGAAACATTATCAATACTGTTTTATTGTATTGATACAATAAGCAAGAACAAAAAAATAAATACCGAAAAAATCTTTCTAACTTTAGTTTTTATTGCATTGAAATATTATTTTCTAATTTTTTTAATATTTTTTACCTTTTTGATTGTTTTGTATTTATGTTTTTTTTCTTTCATATAGTATATTATTGTTAATTTAATAGTATTAATAACAAGTCAAGTCAACACAACTGTTCGCTACATTTTAATATCGAATTAAAAAGTCTCTTTAAAAAACCCGGACTAGCCTTTCGGCTCTTGTGTCCAGGGCGTAACGCTTAGGATTGAGCAATCTCTGTCCGGGCTCCAGTCACCCAAACGGCACGCAGAAGGCGTGGCGTGCCGTGTAACGGGGAAGGTTTCCACAGCCACAGCGATCGTTCACAGCGGTTCCCTTAAGGATCATTATCGTGGTGGCTCGCCAGTATACCTGCACTGTCACCTGGTAGCACAAATCCTATACTATAGGTACATGCATCCAGGCACCGAGTGGTTCTCAAGACGGGATTGCAGCGTTCATTGCTTCCTCCCCACCGAGACCAATGGCCTTTCGGCAGCGTAATGGATCTCGGACTTGCTGCCGGGGCTGTCCCTTATGCGTTCGCCGCCGGTGTATTCTTAATGGGAATGTATCAGCAGTTTACACACTACGCCAGTCTTTGACGCCAGAAGCTTGCCAGCAACAATTCTAATGCATTTGCCAGAGTCAGGGCGACCAGAAACAATTAAAAATAACAAAAACTAAATACCAAAAGAAACATTCTCAACACTGTTTTATTAATACAATAAGTAAGAACAAAAATTAAATACCGAACAAAATCTTTCTCAATTTAGTTTTTATGGTATTGAAATATTATTTTCTATGCTTTTTTTATTATTTACCTTTTTATTGTTTGGTATTGTGGTGTTTTTTTTCTTTTAGATAGTATATTATTGTTAATTTAATAGGCTTATAATTAATAACAAGTCAAGTCAACACAACTGTTCGCTACGTTTTAATACCAGAAGCTTGACAGTAACAATTCTTATGCATATGCCAGGGTCAGGGCGACCAGAAACAATTATAAAGAACAAAAACTAAATACCGAAAAGAAACGTTCATTGTCTTTATTGTAATAGTCTCTTTTCTTTCTCTCTTAACTAAACACATTGTAGCCATTCGTTTCTCCGTCATTTTGACGGGCATAACCACTAGTATATACATATATATATATATATATATATATATTGTCACGTGCGAAAACAGCTACTGACGTATAATATTATATTTAGGAATGTAATATTTATACATTCTTTTGATTCACATCCCTCTTGGATCCTACAAGGTTGTATAAGAATTAGTATTGGTGTTATTGTAGTAGATTTGATATTTATTTGGCTCGTAGGATGTGTTGTAAGTTCTTAGTAAATGAATTAGGTAACTATACCTTAATATAGAGGAAATTCACAATCCTATTTGAATATGTTAAACACAATTTTATTCCAACAAGTTGAAATTATTAATATAACAGCAACACAGAATACAGGTACCAACAGTATAGGATGAAACGTAAATCAGTTGAGATTCTTTGATATAGTATTAAGCCGTAAAAACGTATCTTTTAAGAAAGTGGTCAAGAACAGTCCTCACACAATAGCGCCCAAGCTAGAACTGACTAACGATCTCAAACCCTCGTGCGCGACGTATGACGCATTTTACAGCTATGACGTAGTGTCTAGACATATACATGTTTTATTCCTAACACGGAAACATTTCGGGTTTAAGATTATTTCTTTTGAACTTTAATTAATAATAATAGAACCAATATAATTATGGAAATAAAACTACTTTCGTAACTCTCGCCCCCCCCCCCTTAAGACACAAAATAATTACAGACAGTGTTAAGTATGGAATTCTTTGTAGAGTACCCATAATATAAACCAAATTCCCAAACTAGCCATAAGATTTAATGGACTATTGGACAATCTTTTTAAAAATTAAAATGAACCATATATTACATATACCTTTAATAACAAAGTCGTTATTATGGAATCCCTTATCACATTATATTATCAATGTATGTGACACATTAATAAATTTTCATATCTTAAACAGTAACCCGTAGGTCAATATTACTTATCACCCTAACTAAACTTACTTCAGCAAATTATTATTAATTAAACATTTATTTATCAATTAATATTTACAATTATGATTTTTGTGTGTACAACGTTGACCATAAAACCATTACCACCAATAACCAATTCCCACAGAATTGATATGAATTACCCAAATAATTGATAGATAATTCTTTCGAAAGTTTAATTTATTTATAACCGATTATTGTATCATAAACTAATGATTTTTAGTTATTATATTATTATGATTATGATGTCTCAATTATGACATCAAGAATATTTAAAATGTGATAATCTCAGCTGATTTAGCTTTTACATAGCATAAAATAAGACATCCAAATTATAACATGACGACATAGAAAACAAACAATTTGCAAAACACATCAATAGAATTAATTGAACAAACACAAGTGTGGAGGTATTCAAGTTGACTACCTGTGTGTGTGCAAATGGTGTATGCACTATTTACCTTTTACATTACAACGTATGATTGTTTCTAGTAGAATTTTAAGTTTTGTTCTGTAATGTCTCATAGTGTAATAATTCAAAACATAGTTTATTTATTGTCATATATATATATATACATGTTAATTAATACAATGAATGACATAAAAGAAAACATTTTATGTGAAACTGGTTTCCTCTTGTTCAATCAGTCTTGTTCTATTGCGTACATCTGCAAATAGATTAATATTAATATGTTCATTAATTTGACCTTTGATAGCGGATTGTTCGCAAGCGGGTAAATGTGCCAATTTTTCATTATGGGTTTTTAAAACTTTTGTGATTTTAATTTGCTTTTTGCCAATTCACGTTCAATTTCGGTTGAATTATTCGCGACTCTAATAACAGTGTTTACCGAGGCAACAACTTTTAGTTCTTCTCTGGTAATGTATGGTTTTAACATATTGATATGGCACACTCGTTGCGATTTCCGTCTATCAGGGGTCTTTACAAGATAGTTAACCTCACTAAGCTTAGCCATAACCTCGTAGGCTCCTGTAAACTTGGCACTCAGGGGTTGACCAGACAGTGGCGTCAGCATGAGAACTTTATCACCAGGTTGGAAGATACGGGTTCTTGCGTTGACGTCATAATAGACCTTCATCTTGTCTTGTGCCTGCAAAAGATTAGATCTGACAACTTTTAATGCATTATACAGTCTATTTCTAAAGTTCTCCACATATGTTAGTAGACCAGTGTCTTCAGTGGATGATAACCATGTCTCTTGTAGCAGCTTTAGTGGTCCACGAACTGTGTGTCCAAATACCAGTTCAAAGGGACTGAAATCAAGAGATTCTTGTACAGCCTCTCTGGTTGCGAATAGTACGAAGGGAATACCACAATCCCAGTCGTCGTTATGCTCGAAACAGAAAGTACGGAGCATATTTTTCAAAGTTTGGTGGTATCGTTCCAGTGCGCCTTGACTCTGTGGATGATATGCACTCGATACTGCATGACGAATACCCAGCCGTTCTATGACTTGGCGAAATAACTTCGATGTGAAATTTAAACCTTGATCTGACTGCACGGTTTTCGGAAGTCCATATCGGGTGAAGAATCCGATAAGTGCATCAGAGATTTTGTCGGCATTGATGCTACGTAGAGGAATAGCCTCTGGAAATCTCGTTGCCGAACACATTATAGTGAACAGATACTGGTGGCCAGCCTTAGTTTTAGGCAACGGACCGACGCAGTCTATAATGATGTGACTGAAGGGTTCTGAGAATGCTGGTATGGGTCGTAGAGGAGCTACCGGAATGGTCTGATTCGGTTTGCCGACCATCTGGCAGACATGACATGATCTGCAAAACGATGTGACGTCACGACGTAGGCCAGGCCAGAAGAAATATGGAAGAATCCTGTCGAAGGTTTAAGGTTTTCTGTATCCCTAGGTGACCAGCATACGGTGAATCATGGGCCATATGTAGTATGTCCTTGCGGTATACATTGGGTAACACGATTTGATGTACTTCGCTGCATGTTTCATCGTCGTTTTCTTTCCCTCTCCATTTTCTCATCAACAACTCGTCCCTCAGGTAATAACCTGCGGCCATTGTTTTTAACTCTCCTTCATTCTTTGCTTCCTCTTTTAGCTTCCCGATCTCTGGATCTTTGCCCTGAGCAAGAATGAGTAGTTGTCTAGGCGACAAATTATTTTGATCAGTATGACTTGAGTGACCACCTAGAACATCCGCCATGAAGGTTGACTGTAAGTCAATCTCTGGTGTTGGTTCTGGTTTCTTTGTCGATTCATCAGTCATCTGTTGTTTCTCCATAGCTCTGGTGATAACGCATACTGAATTTTCAGTATTCTTACACTGAACAGAGTCTTTGGGTTCTTTAAGTACAGGATGTACCTGATTTTTGGCAATGTCACTTCCTAAAAGTAATGAAATGCCTCTGTAGGGAAATTTCTTCACTATCCCAACAATAACAGATCCAGTGAAGTAATTACTCTTCAACTGTATACGATGTAACGGTGCCGTAAGTGTCCCAGCCATAGTACTGATTAAGGCATACTGGCCTGTATGAGTCAATTTCGACGTCGGTACAGTATTCTTCAACAGTAGAGATATATCAGCACCGGAGTCACGTAGAATGTTAATCTTCCGTTCTCTAGCTTGATTATCTATAGGTGACACATAGCCCTCGCTAACATCCGATAGCATGCACTCGGGTAGTTCTCTGCCTACTGAGTTTCTTGCTACACTACTGCCTCCATAAGTAAACGTTTTATTTACTGATTGTTCATCTGTCACACTCCCTTTGGAGTTAAAACTAGAATGTTCAATAGCTCGGTCTTCATTTCAAAGACTTTTTCCGACTTTGAGCAACTTGGACATGTGTGTTTCGCCATCTCTTCATGACTAACATCAGATGTCTTTCTTTCAGCTTTAATTCTTTTGTGGGCAGTTTTGTTTATTTATTTTGAGTTTCAGTTTGTACGGCGATGTGCGATAAAACCAAAATGTTTTTGTTTTTAATGGGTCTTTTCTCTTTATGTAGACTCCAACAATTCTCTTTTATATGTTCATCTTTCTTAAAAAAGGTACAGGTAATTCTCTTTTGTACAAAACTTGAATTCTCTTGTTTATCGGCTTTTTGTTTACTTTTATCCTCTGTCGATCTTAACTTCCTCTCTGTATTACTGTTTTGAGTCCTCAAACTTGTTCTGTCATTTTGAAAATAATGGCTATGCGGGTGAATAATAACGTATTCATCGGCTTTAACTGCTGCTTGTTCTGCTATTTCAATACCACGATCAGCCAAATGAATTTTTACATCAGTGCGAATCTTCTCAGTAAAATCCTCCATCAGTATGAGATTATATAGTTTTTCATAATCTTTATTCACATTCTTAGATCGTAACCATCGATCAAGATACTTTTTCTCTAATCTCAGGAAGTCAACATGTGAAACTTCTGGTTCCTTCTTGTACTCACGATATAACTTTTGATACTTTTCTGGAGTTAGAACATAACTCAATAGTACCCTGCTCTTTATTAGTTCATAATTATTGCATTCCTCTGGAGTCAGATTCAATACGACATCTAGAGCCTTGCCTTTTGTTAGAGCTGAACGTAAAAGTTCTGCTCTTATCTTCAGGAAATTTATAATCGATCGAGTTTCTCTCGAAGACCATAAAGAACTCATCAATGTCTATGCCTTCCATGCTTGGAACATGCTTTTTAAACTTATATAGTTCTACATTATTTGTTTCTTGTATCGTTTGAGTTGACGAACGAGACCTTGCCGATTCAATCCTTTCATTACTAGCGATTCTTACTTTTTCCAATTCCTTCTCTTTCTCTGCTTCTATTCTTTTACTCTCCAATTGTAATTCTAACTTCTTCATTTCTAACTGGAATTTCATGTCCGCACTTAGTTCATTTCCATTCATTTTAAATTCATGGTTATTTATGTCTGTTTTCAGGGTTTCTGATACATTGAGAACCACTGATTCTTCCTTATTCATAGTTTTTTCTTCAAGCATTGCACCATGTCTTTTCAAACAGTCCTTAATTTCTTAAATCAATTTACTCCTTACTGGTGTGACTTCAGTAATGTTTATTCCCAGAGAGTTTGCCATCTCTTTTAACTGGGTTAGTGACATGCTATTTAACTGTTCTGACGTGATAGCAAAAATATTCAATTGCTCCAACGTAAGATTAGCTTCCGCCATGTTTATATATCAACGCCGTAAATAGAGGATAAAAAATTCAACTTCACCTTTCATAAAGTCTTTTGAAATATTTGTACACCACTGTTAATTTGTAGAAGATAAATTTTAAGGATGGTTGTGTACAAAGCTGAAATAACAGTATGTCCGAACACAGACAGTGCCTCCCACGTAGACAGAATTTTAAGAAATACTTGTTGTAAATCGCTTTCACTAAAACAGTTGTATATCCTCAATTTCCTATACAGACAAACTTTAGATCCAAGGACGATAGCCCCCAATCTTTTGTCACGTGCGAAAACAGCTACTGACGTATAATATTATTTTTAGGAATGTAATATTTATACATTCTTTTGATTCACATCCCTCTTGGATCCTACAAGGTTGTATAAAAATTAGTATTGGTGTTATTGTAGTAGATTTGATATTTATTTGGCTCGTAGGATGTGTTGTAAGTTCTTAGTAAATGAATTAGGTAACTATACCTTAATTTAGAGGAAATTCACAATCCTGTTTGAATATGATAAACACAATTTTATTCCAACAAGTTGAAGTTATGAATATAACAGCAACACAGAATACAGGTACCAACAGTATAGGATGAAACGTAAATCAGTTGAGATTCTTTGATATAGTATTAAGCCGTAAAAACGTATCTTTTAAGAAAGTGGTCAAGAACAGTCCTCACACAATAGCGCCCAAGCTAGAACTTACTAACGATCTCAAACCCGCTTGCGCGACGTATGACGCATTTTACTGCTATGACGTAGTGTCTAGACGTATACATGCTTTATTCCTAACACGGAAACATTTCGGGTTTAAGATTATTTCTTTTGAACTTTAATTAATAATAATAGAACCAACCACTATAATTATGGAAATAAAACTACTTTCGTAACAATATATATATATAAACAAACATATAAACAAACTTACGGTAATTATATAGATTGATGATATATATAATACATATATTTATATATATATGTGTTTGTTCGCTAAAGGCTCCTAAGCCGTTTGACTAATCGGGACAAAAGTTAAATGTATAAATTGGAAACGTCCTCTAAAAGAAAATTTAATTTTATAACTTATAATCAAGAATGTGTTGATTTTATAAATATAAAAAAGTATATCCAGCTATACAAATACATAAAACCTTACGCAACAAAAGGACATTTCCTTTCATTTACTATGTTGAACGCGAGATTCACTATGTTGAACGCGAGGGCCTTATCGGATTTCGCAATTCTGCTGTTGTTTTTTTTAAATGTGGCGAGACCTGTTTTCAAAAGTTACGCACCGCAATTTGGCTTGGAGAGTTTGAATGATGTAGGCCACTTTTAAAAAAATACTAGCGTATGCCGTAATATCGCTCAAATCATTTCTTTTTTCATTATAGATGTTTGCATTATCTTTTAAGTAGAAGTAACCACATGTTTCAATTATTTAATGGCTGCACGTCGCTATTGAGAGCATCCTTTAATAGGCGACTTTCTACACTCTATAAATTAAATTATACTAATTATAAAGAACAAGTGACAAGTTATCAATGATTACTTTTAAGTAGCACAAGCCTGTCATCAACAATGTTTATGCGGTACCTGACGTTTTGGCGCAGCCGTTTTGGCGCGCGACGTTTTGGCGCGAGCCGTTTTGGCGCGGTACGTTTTGGCGTGAGGAAATAATTGAGGAAAACATTTATATTTTTTGTTGTATATTATATGAAACTAATAATAAATAATAATAATTTAAACGATGTAATTTAATGCATTTATAGGACTATTAAACTTTAAAAACTTTGTTTTATTATATATGCATTAAGATTTATGTATCTATTTATGGGCATAAAATGCTTATCTATCTATATATCTATTTATATATATGTCATCTTGATAGGGAATTTTTTATATTATTATTCAACCCTTAGAACGTAAGTCGTACATGCGAAAATACGCGTGTTAGTCTTTCAACAAAATTCTAATAAATACTGTATGTATATAAGTCACTAAGAAAGGTTAATCCTCAAATCAATAAATATATTGTGAGTTGACAAACACACATTAAGTGATTTTGCAAATTCATTGGATTACTGTTACCATTTCAATATTTATTCAAGTGTTACTGTGCATTTATTATACAAAAAAATATTGTTTTCCTCAAATGAAGTTATTAAGTTAATTTGATAAAATGATGTGTTTTTAGTCCATCGCGCAAAATCGTCCTGCGCCAAAACGTCCGTCGCGCCAAAACGGTCGCGCCAAAACGGTCACGCCAACATAAAATGGACTATCTTATATGTAAGTATAACAACAACTTACGTTGATATAATAGAAACATAAAGATGTTGACAAGTTGGCTAATGAAGGATACAAACAAGATTCAATCGGAATAACCGGTCAGCTAAATCACCGTATGAGGTGTACCTAATATAATTTTTAAAAGGCTAACTTAATTTTTAGGACATAAAAAAAAATAAACTAGTCGAAGACTATACAAAAAAAATTAACACCAAGGACAAGATAAGATAAGAATGGGCATTTCTTATTGCGTATCTATATATGCTATTAAATTAACATGCTCAGTGCACTCTTGGTGTGATTTGCAGTGGAAGATGTATTAGCCAAAGAGAAAGGTCGTTAAGTTCTTTTTAAAAGATTCTCTTGTCCCAGATTTTCTGAGTGCCTAAGATAAAATTTTCCATAAAGAAGGCGCCACTGATTCAAATAAGCGCACTCCCAAGTCTTCTGGGAGTTTTGAGGAGTGACTGTGTTGTAGAGCGCAGTTCCATACAAGCCTGATGCCTTGATATAAGCTTTCGAAGGAAGGAGCAATGCCCTATATGCATCCGTACGTAATGGGCATAACTTTATGCTCTATTTGCTTTATCACCGGGAGCCAGTGGAGATCCCTTAGTGTTGGGGAGATATGATCCCCGAAACCCCCTCACCCCCGAAACAATGCATGCGCGGTGTTCTGCACTCTCTGTAACCATTAACTGGGACATATACTGCTGAATTAAAGCACATCCACCTTGCATTGCATATTATCATCATGCACATTAATTAACAGGGTAGATCACTTGAACGTTTCAAGTTAACCAATCTCAGACATGCATTGTCACCCCTTTACCAAACATAACCAAACGCATTTTTTGTCAACATAGAACATATCAAGGAGACATCAATATGTTTGTCTGGCATTGACCACAAAAAGAGAAAACAGCTCTGCAGACTGGTTGAAAGAAAAAGAAGAAGATGTGCACAAGCAGTGTCCTGAGGTCGACAGACGAAATTTGAATCTGCGAGCCTGGATAGATATTAGAGGGTGGGAACCATAAATAGGCTAAAACGGCAATGGTTGTGTTCAGCACGTGTCAACCAAATCATAGAGAATACATTTTAAAATGTTATTATTATCACGTAACGTGTGAAGTCAAATCAATTAATAAATCATAATAAGTTAACAAAATAAAATGCCATGGTTTGCACATCCCTGGTCTAGACAGATACAACCTACAAATATAGAACACTTACATTTCTTTTACTTGTACACCCATCTTGGAGTACTACTCCCGGCCCTGTGTGTTACCTGGCAACTTAATAATTTCACTGTTTTCATTTATCAACACACATTTATAATAAAAAAGAATCCTACTTGTAATCCTAACGAGAACATGTTCACTGAATTAAAATCATTCGAGTGAAAGATTTTTGTTACAAATGTTACGTAACGGAGTTTGTAAGATTAATATTTTCTTAAACCCGCTGTTGAAATGATAATCCGAAACGCGAATACCATGAAGGAGGAATACTTGATGTTTGCAACTGTTTGCACAATGGGTGCCTCCCGTGGTAAAATATTCAATACCTGATCCCTTGGGAATGTTCTGGAAGTTATTTATCAACTGAAGCTTCCGTTTCCGTTTTAGTAATCGATAGATGGTAATGAATAGTTTTCTCCTCTTTAAATTCAAATGCATCCCTCGTAATCAATGTATCTAAATATGATATCGTTGATATTAATATGCCGATACTTGACCACTATTTAAAGGCTAAAGACACGAAGCCTGCTCCTTTTTCCATAATGTCTATACTGGAGTAAACATATATCGCCTTTTTCCATATTGTCTTTACTAGAGGAAGCATATCACCTTGCTCTCTGAACCACTAATGTTTATTAAGCTGTTGATTCTTAAAATGGATTTTTTGCATTTCATACCTGGAATATGTGTTAAATATTCATAATTACTAGATTATATTACTTTTATTATTGAAGAGCACGTTCTCTTGACAAGCTAATATCATGTTCTATATTTCATTTTGAATGGATTTGTAATTTATGTAAATATTTGAAGCTTACCACAATCGTTCTAAAATTCGGAGTTAATAAATATTCCTAGTTTATTCCATCAGGATTTATAAAATACTTCAATGTTGACTGTGTGTGCAGTTCATATTAACTTTACATGATTAATAATATACTTCAACGTTTACAACACGTATACAACTGCTAAGAGACAGTATTTACTTGCATTGTCATACAATAGATTCTACACTACTTGTTACTCATGTTGACACGCCTAGTGAACTGTACTGGGACCACCTTAGACATAATAAATTAAAAATTTACATCTTTTACTCATGCTGTGCTTCGTTGAAAGAACAATAATAATAAATAATCGCATATCAGCATAATCTAATGGGGCCTTTGAGCTAAATACGTCATACATAATACTCACAGCATAGTAAGTTATCTCTTACATCAATAATAACTATTTAATGAACTGGTTAATCTATAATAACATTGGAAATACTATATAAAAAGAATTTGGCCAGGACAATAAATAGAATTTTAAAAATGCAGTATATACAACAGTGTTGGATGACCATTTGTATATGTCTAAAACAACATCATTATAACTGATTGATAACTTCAAGAATTATCGTGTTGATGGTCAGTGATGTTGCAAACAAAGTAATACATGCTTTAATTAGCAGGTTACGTAAAAGAATGGGCTGCTCGTCTGCGATTTAACTAACGTAACAAGGTGTGAATTTATAAGAACAGTGATTTACAAGAACACACACATATATATATTAACGTTTTACAACCGCATATATTACATCTTGATTACCTGAACTATATCGGTTTTTCAATTTTACTCTGGAAGAACATTAGTATTCAAATTTCAATAAAGTAACTTGACTGTGATTAGTATAGTGAATTTCAAGGACAGTAAATAGTGAATTTTTTCAAGGACAATTACGTAAGTGGTAATCCTTTTTTTATTAAATAATAACATTACTATTTTCATTATGGAAATGGATATGGCCAATAACCTTACATTGGATCCAAAAATATTCACATTGACTGTTGAGCAAATTTATAAAATGCCAATAACTAAATTAAAGGATATTGCAAGAACATTAGACATCGCTATCCCAGAGGTAAGACCTTCTAAAACGAAATAGATACAAGAAGTAACTGACTGTCTAAGACAACAAGGTTCATAGATGGAAGAAATAACTGCTAATAGTGGAAATGAATCGGAGGAAGAATTACAATTCTCTCATACACAGAGGATGGTAGAGAAGATAAACAATGACCCTAATTCACTCATATTAAGTGAAGAACTAAGGTTCAAGCTTGAATTGAGAAAAATGGAATTAGAAGAGAAAAGAATTGAAATGGAAAGAGAAAATAAAAGAATGGAAATGGAATGGGAAAATAGAAGGATTGAAATGGAAAGAGAGAAGATAGCTAGCCAGGAACGAATTGAAATAGCAAGGAATCGCACATCAGATCATTTAAGTATAACTTCATTAACAGATTCTGATCCTGAGTTGCACAAATTCAAGAAGCACATCCGAATTCTTGATGATAAATATGTGGAAGACTTCTTTATGATCTTTGAGCAAAATTCTATTGACTATGGATTTCCAGAAAGCAAGAAAGCTGTTCTCCTACGCTCAGTCTTAAATAAAGGGAAATCTTTGGATGTTTTACTAAGCCTGACACAAGAAGAATTATATGATTATGATTTGATAAAGAACAGAGTGTTATTAAGCTACGCTGTAACACCTGAAAAGTATAGGAAAGTGTTTAGAGAACTAAGGAAAGAACAGGAAGTATCTCATGTAAATTACCTGAGGCAAAAGAAAAAGAATTTTGATAGGTGGCTTAGATCGAAAGAGATAAACAAAGATTAGTGAATTTGATATTGATGGAGGATTTCAATAACAATATTAGAACTGATGTCGGGGTATACCTAGCAGACAAAGGCATTGAACAGGTTGAGGAAGCATCAGTCAGGGCAGATGAATACATAATAATTCTTTCCGGTAGTAAATATTCCAGCTTTGATAAAACCAAGAACAAAATATCAAGAAATCAAGGTAGAAATCAGAACAGCATAAAAACAAGCAGAATAACAAGAGTAGAGAAGGGTTGATAAAACCCAAGCCAGTCTGTAGCCACGGTAAAACAAAGTTGGCCATATTATAGACAAGTGCTTTATATTAACCAAAACATGGATAAGAAAAACAGCAAACCTATCGTATTTTATGCAGTATTGACTGAAAGGGAAAAGAGCTAGAAAGTAAAGAAGGAGGTTGAACTACAAACTAAGGAACTTAGTCTTGATGCATGTGAACTGTCTAAAAGCAAGTATCCAAATGAATTGAAACCAGGAAAAGTTACTAAGATAGAAGCTATGGTTATCAATAATTCTAATCTGGGCACTAAGAAGCCAATAACTGTAATGAATGAAAAACCTACCTCTTACAAAGAAAGCTAGGATAAACGTCATGAAGAAACCAAACTGCCAAGTAATTGTTTGCCTTTTATTGATGAAGGTATTATATCATCAACAATAGATGGCGTCACTAAAGAGAAAAGTATCAAGATGCTCCGTGATACAGGGTCTAAGATATCTCTCTTATTAACCAACACTGTTACAACGTCAGAATTGACTTATACAGGGCAAAGTGTTATAATACAGGGTGTAGTGATGAAAAATGTAAAAGTTCCCTTACATCGCTTACATTTGAAGTGTGCTTACTTCAATGGAACAATTGTTGTGGGTATTTACAAATCACTACCGCATGAAGGTGTTTCACTAATTGTGGTAAATGATATATAGCTGGGAAATGTTGTACATTCCATAACCAGTAATCAACAAAACCTTAAGAAAAGTGAATGCATGAAGAAAGCAATATGTATTGTGACTAGAACCCAACAACAAACAAAGTCTGTTGAAACCAAAATGAAGCTAGAATCAGAACCAGAAGTTGACTTGAAAGCTACTTTCTTGGCTGATATTCTAAATGGTCAATCAGACAAGACTACAGGAAATAATATGTCATTAAGACAATTATTAATCTATGAACAGGAGACATGAGGATTGCAAACTTGAAAAAGAAAGCAATATCTGAAGAAGAAGCAGAAAGGAAAGCAAATGTTTATTTCATGAAAGAATGTATTTTGTATGCAGAGGTGGAAGAACAGTCATGACAATTACAAATAAGGTAATCAGATTGTAGTGCCTACAGTATATCGCAAAGATATTCTACATTGGCTCATGATACGCCATATGCTGGTCATTTAGGAGTGAAAAAGACTGCTAGTCGAATCCTCCTATACTTCAATTGGCCTGGACTACATCGCGATGTCACCAAATATTGTAAATCATGCAAAACATGCCAGATAGCAGGTAAACCAAACCAGACTATACCAGTGGCACCACTGAAGCCCATACCTGCTTTTTCTGAACCATTCAGCCACATACTGATAGACTGTGTGGGTCCCTTACCCAAAACAAAGGCGGGACACCAATACCTGTTTACTATCATGTGCACTGCTACAAGATACCCCGAAGCTATTCCGTTACGCTCAATAAATGCAGATAAGATATCTGATTCATTAATTGAATTATTTTCAAGGTACGGTCTACCAAAGACAATACAGTCTGACGAAGGTACCAATTTTACCTCGAAGCTGTTTAACCAAGTTTTGAAGAAACTGAACATTCAACATGTAATCTCAACGGCTTACCATCCGCAAAGTTAAGACTCCCTAGAGCAGGGGTCGGCAACCTGCGGCTCGCGAGCCGCATGCGGCTCTTTCGATGACAAGATGCGGCTCTCCAGTTCCATGCGCAAATATTAATAATTATATTATTTTATTTTCAAAATTCATAAAAAAAATATTATACTGCAAATATATCTAGCCTATAAACTGAAAACAGGATAAAATAACTAAACAGAGAACAGTGATAATAGGTAGAGTAATAATAATAGCCAAATATTAATACTTGTATATCCCGTTGGGAACAGTTCTATGCTTATACGCCGTCAACAGTTACAGACAGAGTACAGACAACGAATAAAAGACGAAAATGTATACATATGCAGATGAATACTGCTACTTGAATAGGTGCGTCTTCAGTCGGCATCTGAAGGTGTTGAAGCAAGGGCTCTGGCGAAGCTGTAGTGGGAAGGCATTCCAGGCGGAAGGGCCCCATATGAGAATGCTTGTTGGCCAGCGAACACGAGGGATCTGAAGAGTTAGTGCATCAGAAGCCGAGCGGTAGCCAGTGCAGAGATCGGAGCAGAGGAGTAATGTGAGTCGACTTCTTCTTCTTAAGGACCAGTCGGGAAGCACAGTTCTGGACACGTTGGAGGCCCTGTAGAGAGGAGGCGAGAGGCCAGCCAAGAGCGATTTCCAATAATCCAAGCGGCAAAAGAGGAGAGAGATGACAGGCTTAACACAAGCTTCCTTAGTGAGATAGCGACGGATGGCGGCAATACGACGCAGATGGGAGAAGCAGATTTTGGTGAGGAAGGAGATGTGGGGATGCATGGACAGCGTGGGGTTCACATAGACGCCAAGGCTCTTGACAGTCGGGGAGAAAGGTACTGTTGCGTCGGCCAGCTGAAAATCGGACGCAGTGAAGGACACGACCCTCCGTCTCGTACGGACGATAAGAGTTTCAGTCTCCTCACTGTTCAACTTTAACTTGTTCTCCGTCATCCAGCTCTGGATGTCCAGGAAACAGATGGAGATGGAAGCAAGGAGCCTGTCGAAGTCCTCAGGCTCTGCACTGTTATAGAGCTGTGTGTCATCGGCGAAAGAATGATATTTCAGGTTGTGGCGTTCGATGACAAAGGAGAGGGGATGGGTGTAAATGGTGAAAAGAAATGGGCTAAGGACAGACCCCTGTAGCACAGCATAGTAGAGAGGAACAGGCTGGGAGGATAGAGTAGACAGACAGCTGAAGCTGACAGCCGTTAGTCACTACTTAGACTATTATATAAAACACCCAGTCAGCAACCCAGCGGGCGGTAAGGTTCAGTCTTCTTCGGAGCAAAGTTGTGAGTTGGAGGGCCAGAAAAGCATGCACGATACGCTGCACAACTAGACAGTTCTAAACTCTAAAAGAAACGACGTTTGAGGCACTCATATTTGACGCGTGGAATAGTCTTCCAGAATGCTACACTGAGGTGAAGAAGTTGACATTTTGTAGGCCCTTTAGGTAGGCTAATCCTACACCTAATCAAATACGATAATATTGAAGAAAAAGTTAGCGGCTCTTTAAAAACTAGGAAATTGTGTAAATTGTAACTTTTGGCCCTTTTGCCTCAAAAGGTTGCCGACCCCTGCCCTAGAGCGATATCACCAGACTACAACTCCTATTGGAAGCGAGAGCTGGGAGTATTATTCCCTTGTAACAAGAACAAGAACTCAGCCGTGCGTTTGAGCACGGCTCTATCTCCGTAGAGATCAGTGGATAGTGGGTCACCCGTCCCATCTCCTCAATCGACGAGACGGGGGCACTCCCGCAGGATATGCTCCACTGTCTCCTCCTCCTCCCCACAGTGGCGACACCGCGAGTCATAATTAGGCCCGAACCTGGCGAAGTATTCCCCAATGGGGCAATGGCCAGTGCGGAATTGAGATATGATACTCTGTTCCGACCTATTTAGGCACCACCATGGTCGGTGAGGCTAAGGCGGGGCGATAGCCGCCAGACTTCTCGGCCCTTGTCAGAGCTGTCCTAGCTCTCGTTCCACTTTTCTGTCTCCCACCTCCGACTTTCTCAAAGGAGCATGGCGTGCCGTAGTTGCAGAGACCGTCGCAAGGCCCCCATAGTTCGTCTCTATTCGGGTTGCCGGGGTACTCTATGTAAACACCAAAGCCGGCGGTACCGGTGTCTGCATAGCCAACCCGTCGGTGTAGACATGGACAGCTCCGGGCGATAGGGCATTTAGCGTGTCCATCGCTACTTTTCTGAGTAGTTTTGGGTCGGACGTTTTGCTAACTGAGGCGTCCTTCAGCTTCGTCCGTATTTCGGGGAGCCTTGGTGTGTTCCCCGGAGAGAAACTCGAGTACCTTTGCATAGGCAGCCTTGTATCGGGTAGGTCAATTTCGGATGACAACCTTGTTGCGTGGTGCATAAAGGACTGCATCTTTATTCTCTTCCTACCCTTCCAGGTGTCTACTATGACACTGGTTGGGAAGCTTTCCTCGAGTCTTTTATAGCGCTCGTAGGTCGTTATGACAGCGCGTTCTCTCGTAAGCTGAAGGGGTGGTATGTTAGCCATCACCTCAGCAGCTGCCACTGGGGACGTTCAAAAGGTGCCACAGATAAAGCGTAGTGCTTGGTTCTGAATGCGATCCAAAGTTTCTAGGGCCGTTTTGGACGCGTAAACCTGTAGTGGCAGGCTGTAATCTAATTGTGATCTTACGGCCCCTGTATAGAGGGTTTTAAATACTTTGGCGTTGGCACCCCACTTTGTGCTGGCCTGTCGTTTGACTAGGTTTAACTTGTTCGAAGCTTTTCGTGCCAGCTCCTGGATATGGTCGAATAGTGTAAGCTTTCAGTCGAGCACTACTCCTAGGTACCTGGGTGATTTGTCCTCTTTGAGGGTTTCACCGCCGATTTTTAACTCAACAGGCTCCTTGAGAATGTCAATGCCCAGGCTGAACAGCGTATAGACCGTTTTTGAACAATTAATTTCGAGTCGCCATTGCTTACTCGGAGATGGTTTTGAGGTCTTTTTGCAAGTCTAATTGCATGCTTGCAGATTTCTTTCCGGATTTCCAAAGGACAAGATCATCCGCAAATAGCAGCTTCTTACAGCCAAGTTTTTCTGGCAGGTCGTTTATATACACTAGAAAGAGGATGCATGACAGAGCAGAGCCTTTTGGCAAGCCGTTCTCCAGGGTAAATTCCCTGGATAGGCTTGTCCCGTATCGTGTCTAGATCGTTCTCTCTGATAGGAATGATTTGATCCAGCGATGCATATTGCTCTCAATGCCCATTCTCCTTAATTTCTGCATGAGGCCCTGCCTCCAGACTCGGTCGTAAGCCTGTTTGAGGTCTAGGAAAACTGCTATAGTGGACTCGGCCTGTTTGTAGTTGGTGTGGTGGTTGCTGGTCCCACCTTGCTAACCCCAGCGAAAAATGTATTGAGGGTTGTGGCCCGCCGTTCATCCGAGACGGCAGGTCCACTCGGGGTGTCCAAGGGAGTTTTGTTTCGAGGACAGTCTAAATTTTGATATTTGTCAGCAACCTCCATATTCTACCAGTATCCTTATGGTCCAGACTTGGCAGGTCGTACTCCACTTTTGCCGTTTTGCTTCCTGGCACGCCCGCTTGACCTCAGCTGTTTATTTGTTGTACTCCCGTCTGTCTTCTGGAGTACCCTTTTTTTCGGCCTTCTTTCTCGCCCTGCGTCGCGCTTTAACCAGCTTGCCAAACGCGGTCGTCCAGAATGGTTTGCACTTCCTGCCTTGGAAGGATCTTGGGATAGTTTTGCGAGCCGCACCCAATATGGCTTTGGTAAATTTTGTGTACACCGTGTTGATTGGAGCGTCGTGCACTTCGGCCCTCTCGAAAGCAATTTCGGTTGTTTCCTTGAAGGCAAGCCAGTTGGCTTTGGTAAACATGAACCGCCTTGCCCCGTCGTTGGTTCTTTTACCCTTGGCCTTACTCTTTTTCCTGGCCTTTTCCAGGTCGATATGTACTACTGTTGGCTTGTGGTCACTGCCAACATCGTCCAGGACTTTAAAGGTTGTTATGGGGAAGAGATAACCCGAAACCAGTGTTAGATCTGGTCTTGAGAGGGTGCCATTTCCCGTGTGGATAAGGGTTGGAAGAGAGTTAGCGTCCTGCAATCTAAACAAGTTGGTAGTGTTACAAAGCTCCTCTACCTTTCTACCGGAGGTGTCATAAATTTGGTAGCCCCATGCAGGAGAGTGTGCGTTAAAGTCGCCTCCTATGATAGTGTTTAAGAGTATGGATGGATCTTCAGACAGAGAGATGTTGTGCTTCGGCGGGTTATATACGTTTATGCAAACGACCTTTCTCTCGTCCACCCATACTTCCGTGGCTAGGGTATATGTGCGGCCAGTCGAGCATTGTGCCGTCGGGGGTCTGGCAGTAAGTGAGTTTGATATTAGTGTTGCCAGCCCCTGGCAGCCCTGGCACGTACAGTGGTACATTGTGTACCCTTTAATGACTACATTCCTATCTCGGAGGATGGTCTCCTGCAATAGGGCTATATCGACCTGGTTTTCATGCAGTAGCTTCGTCAGTTCAAGCGCCTTTGGTGCTAATCCATTGACGTTGAGCTGGGTTGGGTTGCTGCACCTTTTTTCAGCCATGAGCTCATTGTAGTTTGAGCGTTATCCAGCTTAGGCTTAGGCTTTTTAGAACCCTTCGCCGACAAGCGCTGGATCGCCACGTCTTTGAGGGTGAGGCCGTTGTTTTGCTACCCTTTTTTGGGCTGAGGCTGGACAGGTTCCTCAGGGATATGTGGCTGGGAGCTGCTGCCACTTTCTCCTTTCGTTTTTGGACCTAGTACTTCCCTGTGGGTCTTAGAGAAGTACTTGTGGAGAGTTGGAACGGTAGCTAACTTTTCACTACCTGGCCCGTTCTTACTCGCCGAGGTTGCGGGGCGACTAGCAGAGTATTTTTCGCCTCCAAGACTGACGCCCACTACTCGTTGGGCGGAGCCTATTTGGGTCTGCTCGTACCCGCGTTTATCTTTACTTTTGTGTTTCTCCATGATTTAAGGTTGCCCCAGGGGGACTTTTGGTTTGCCTCAGGGGAGGCTATTGGGTACACTGGGTACACTGGGGTTCCCCCTTCTCGTAGTCTTAGAGAAGGGAGGATAACCCACTTTCACTATTGAGTTCTTGCTCCTGGAAGGAGTAGGATGTTGAACCTTTCTTAAAAACCCAGGGGGCCTTGCTGTTGGGTGTTCGATTAGACACCCCCGAGCACCCCGGGGATTTGCTCGGCTTTCATCAGCCGCACCGATGGAGTGCGGGGAAAGACTCTTGCCCATGAGAGCCTTGCCTCGTAACGTATGATTACCTGTAGGCAGTTGGTTTGTCTGCACTTTGCATGTGCACGCATTTTGTACTTCAGCGATGGAATAGGTGCTTTTAATCTTCGTATATTATGCTGGTAAAATGGGATTTTCAGCACAGCGGATACGTTCTAGAAGTATGAGGCACTTGTGCGGGTCAGCCAAGGGGCCAGATCCACTAGCTCCAAGGCTAGCCGTCCGTTCCCCTTCGGCGTTGGGGTATATATTTCTTTCACCCTGCCGTGGGGTCAGGGACCTGGTTTTCTTGCCCGCCTACTCCAAGTGCCTCTCTCTCGTTTGGCATTGGACTTTCGGAAGCGTTTCCTGTGAGCAGCTGATTTTGGGAAAATCAGGCAGGGTTACGCCTTTTGCAATCATTTTATGCGGCTGATTAAATATTTGCTTTATTCCAGCATCTTGCGGTGTTTCAATCCGCAGCGGAATAATATTCCAGTAGGGCCCCATGTACTCGGCCGGTTAAGGGTTCAGGTTCTCTGTTCCCAATACCGACCGATTGTGGCGCTAGCTATTAGAATTGCTTACCGTTGGGCTCGTCGTCGCTGGGACCAGGTTCGCCAGTCCCCCGCCGCGCCGAACACAAGGTGCCGTGGCAATCTTCTTTTAGAGCAAGTAAGAGAGACGCCCAGTCCGGTTGTGCCAGGCCGTTTGTCCCTCTTCCATCTTTCCAGCCGCACATGTGTACTATGCGCGTGTCTTGCCCTAGCTGTTCGTTATCCATGCCACTCTGCTTCAGGACGTGCGCATTTCCAGGATGATTTGGTCCCCTACTCGACCAAGCCAGTGTACTCTTTGCCTTCCCGTAGCCACATGGGTACTATGTGCGTGCATATTGGGCATTGTGCAGGTTTGACCTCCTGCTCTAGGGCGTGAGCATGCCCAGGTTTAGGTACTCGACTTGGCCCCGCAGGGCTCGAGCCTATCATTGCTGCAACGGTTTTTGTTCCTGTATGTGATATTCGACGGCCGACCCGGCGCTCCAGAAATCCAAGCTAGTCAATCAGTCGGTTAATGCTTCGGGGGCCTTGCAATCTGCACTTTGAATATGCGCGGTAACCCTTATGATTACCCTCGGAGGCATGGGCCTTCCGGCGAACTCGCAGTCACCAGGTTGCTGGACAATCTTTTACAATCGTATTCCCGTATGCGATACTCGACGGTTGTACCACGCCTCAGATTTGTAGGTGCCTCTCAGCACTCCACCTGACAAAGCTCGGACCTCCATTTCCCCAGCTGCTGGCACAGCTTGGGGTCTCCACACTATTAGCCGGAACAGAGTTCTCTAGAGCAAGGATCTGTGTTCCGTGTTCACATGACCGCCAGTCTTTGAGGCTATGCTGATACTGATCATGAAAGCGATATCACCAGACTCTAAAGACCATGCTCCGTGCATACTGCTTTGAAAATGCTAAAGACTAGGATCGTGGCATTCCTTTGCACTTTTCACAACAAAAGAAGCTGTGCAGGACTCTCTCGGCTATAGCCTGTTTGAATTAGTGTTTGGACATTCGATTCGTGGCCCTTTAAAACTTTTGCAGGAGACATTGTTGTGTTCTGAAGAAGAAACTGGACTATTAGCATACGTGGAAAGTTTTACAAATATATGTTATAATGCAAATCATGTGAAAGTTAATCTTTTACAGGCACAAGAGAAGATGAAATGTCATTATGATGTCAAGGCTAGAACCAGATGCTTCCATCCTGGTGACCAAGTTATCATGCTAACCAAGTTGGCTGGACACCCAATGAATTCTAAGTACACAGGACCATATGAGGTTTTGAAAAAAATAAGTGAATTAACTTATCTTGTAAAAACTCTTGATAGAAGGAAGACACAAAGGTTGTGCCACATTAACATGCTTAAAACTTACATTGTTAGAGATGAACAAACTGACATTAGGCCAATAAATGTTGTAAAGGCTATAGAGAAAAACATGCCAAAATTTTTCCAAGCCTATCATAACTAGCAAACTTCAAAAGTCTAAAGCTCTTAAAAACCTTAATGATAAGCTAGCGCACTTAAACCAATGTGAGCAAACTTCTATCAAGGGTTTAGTTATGAATAACATGCAATTGTTCAGTGATGTTTCTAAACAAACTAATTTAGCTTCTCATGATATCATTTTGAAAGATGATGTTAAACATATTAAACAGCATCCATATAGGGTTAATCCCATACAACTAGAACCAGGAATCAGGAATGAAGTGGATTATATGCTTAAGAATGGTATAATTACTCATAGTACTAGTGAATGGTCATCACCATGTGTGTTGGTTTAAAAATCTGATGGTTCTATACGTTTTTGCATAGATTACAGAAAAGTGAATCAAGTCACCAAAACAGATTCTTATCTTATACCTAGAATCGATGATCTCATCGACAGAGTAAGTAGTGCTAAGTATGTAACCAAAATAGATTTGCTCACTGCCGATTTTCAAATACCTTTAACAGAAAGAGAACAAGAAATATCTACTTTCATTACTCCTGATGGGTTGTACAAATTCAAAGTTATGCCATTTGGTTTGACAAACGTACCCTTTAGTTTTCAAAAATTGATAAACAATGTCATTAGAGAAATTCCACAATGTCATGCTTACTTAGATGATATAGTAGTATATAGTGATAACTTTGATGATCATCTGAATCAACTGACATTGTTATTTCAGAAACTTACACAAGCAAATCTCACAATTAACTTGAGTAAAAGTAACTTTTGTCATGCAACCATATAATACCTAGGGCATATAGTAGGTAATGGTGCAGTGAAACCAATAAATTCAAAGGTGAAAGCTTTACATACAAGATTTTCCTACTCCTAGAACTAGAAAGCAACTTTGTAATTTCTTGGGTATGGCTGGATATTATAGAAAATTATGTAAGAATTTGTCCATTGTAGCTTGTCCTTTGACAAATCTTCTAAAGAAGAAAACTAAGTTTGATTGGTCTCAGGAATGTGACAAGCTTTTAGTGAAGTAAAGAATCTTCTTACTAAGGCACCAGTACTAGTTTCACCCAACTATAACAAACCCTTTTGAATAATGGTGCATTCATGTAATAAAGAAATGGGGGCAGTAATTTCACACATAGGAGATGATTCTCTGGAACATCCCATTAGTTATTGTTTTAAGAAATGTTTTTCATATAAGGTTAATTATGGTTCCATAGAACAAGAACTGCTAAGCCTTATCATTTCTTTCAAGCATTTTGATTAATACATACATGGTTCTCAATTTCCTATTGAAATATATACAGACCATAATCTATTAGTGTTCTTATCAAAGATTAAGCAAAATCAAAGAGTTTTGAGATGGAGTTTGTTTTTACAATCATATAATCTGAAAATAGTTCCTGTAACTAAGTAAGATAATAGTGGCAGATATATTATCTCGCCCTGAACCAGTAGTCTATATTAGATACTATGGGCTGATACACTATTATATGTTGTAAATGAAAAGCAAAATTATACTATGAAACTAGCTATGTAAATATAATACTTTTATTTTGTGATTAGAATAACAACACTATAAATATTAATTACCTTAGTTGCATTATCACATTATATTTGGATTTTTTTTTTAAATACCATTTCATTTATGTAAAAATCTAAGCTTTTTCTTCGTGAAGGAATTCTAACTGATAATTTGGAAAATTTATTATTAAATTTATAAGAATTATCTTTAATCAAATACCATATTAATTATTTTATATTTATATATATTATGATGCCATATTGTGTTATGCCATGCATATTTCATTTGCTTGATGATGATATAGGCCTACAGATATCTCTAAAATAAAAAAATATATATCTAAGAGAAGAGAATAAGTAAATCTAGAAAAAAATACTTCTCAAATTAGTAACATTTGAAAGAGAAGAAAAAAATGATCTAGAACAAACTTCTCAGAAAGATTTTAAAAGAGATATTGATATTGATTTATCACTAATTTTATGATAAAATATTATGCCATAGATCAGTGGTTCCCAAACTTTTTTAGGCACGAGGCCACGACCCCTTTATACAGTTTCTCATGCTTTTGCGATCCCCCCCCCCCCCAAAAAAAAAAAAAAAAAAAAAAAAAATAATAGTAATACATAATTTCGTCCCTACTTTGTTACTGCATTTTGCGACTGTTATGAATTTATTGTAATGTAAATATCTAATGTGCAGTATGTATTTTTATTGTCACAAAATGAACCTAATTTAAAGCATAGCAATTAATCATAAGAAAAAAAAACATAAAAACACATGTAATGAAGTATTGCAAGATACCGGTATAGGCTTAGGCCAATATATTATTATCTAATTACGACACGAAAGTCAGCTATTGTGATGGTTGACATTGCGTATTTCTTATTGGTTCAGACATTCTCGGGACAGTCTTTGCAAGCAGGGCATCTCCAACAATAAGTCTACTGTGTTTAGACTTGATAACCAACAAGGTGGAAAAGCATGTTTACTAAGATATTTTGTTGCAAATGGAAAAAAATAGCGCAACACAATCTCAGCCAAAATAGTTTATGACTGCAAACATTTGATCCAGAATTTTGTGCCTGGCATTATAGAGAAATCAGTTTACTCTGCATCATTGTTAATAAGCTTAATGAACTCCTTTGTGCTTTCACAGGAACATCTTTGAATGCGAATGAGCTTCTGGCAAGTACATAGATATGTGGTGTAAGGTAGATTTGGAAAGCACCATGAAATTTTGGCTGCTAGCATGTGAAAGTGTTATTTCTTAGACTGTATCATCGTAATCATTTTGTCTGCTTAAATGTCATGTTTTTCTAAGAACACAGATAAAGTAGACCAGGAGTTGTATGAGAAAAAAAGTGCTGGTTCCAACACTAGTCATATTTTGATGTTCTTTTTGCATTACATACGTTTATAGAAATCAGGAATCTTTTAAAAGGTCTGTGGACCATTTTATCACATTGTCATAAGATTTACCATTAGAATGTAATCATATCATTCACAGCCTTACAGGCCTATTCACAAACTTTAATCAAGTACAGTTTTTAATTTAAATTAATGTAACTTTTCTTAAACTTCAGTATTGATCTTACAAAAAATATTACAAATATAAACTCTTATGGGCCCCGGCGCAGCGCAATAACCGCACACACACACACATACACACACAACCAATTCGTGGGGCCTGAAGTAGACAACATATACATTTCATTTTCATCCAATACGTTTTCGGAAGGTCTTTGGCGACCCCGCGAAATGGTCATTCGATCCCCAAGGGGGTCGCAACCCACAGTTTGGGAACCGCTGCCCTAGATAGACACCTTATGGAATATTGTGGAAAGGTAGACCGAAGGAAAAATGGAGAAGGACGGTGGAAAGGGACCTGAAGGCTAGAGGCCTGAACCTAAAAATAGACCCGCGAGCTGAGACAGAACGAGATAAATGGAGATCTTTGGCTTTCGCCTCAAGCGCCAGCTGGTACGTAGATGATTGATTGAATCCCGAATAGTGCATACTAATTAATTTCCGGCCAATTACTACATAAACGGTTACATATAGCTTTTAATTGTGTACTCAACACTTATATTATAATGATGCAGGTCTTAGGTAGACTCTCCGCCATGCACAGATATTTTCAAATGAATGTGCCAACCAAATGTACCTTTTTTATTGTAAACAATTGTATCACTCTGTGGAATCATCACAACCTGGATGTAGACCTCTTTGGCTCTCATCTTGCTGAAGTACAATCTATTCAACCGGTAACGCTCGAATCCCTATCGTTCAAGTATATTGCAATCTAAATGTCTAATTCTCAAATAAGAGGATTTTAATTTATTGTGCTCGAGCTACAATTGCGCAATTTCATTTGAGACAATTCTGTGTCTTTTACGTTTTTGCCAGAGCGGTCAAAACAGAGTGCTTATTCCGTCACCTAACATTTATGTGACCCCGATTTCCACACGGGAATATAATGAAAAATAGAAAAGTGATACACAGAGAGAGACAGAGAGAGCGAGGAAGTGAGGACGGAAGAGACAGAGTAAATAAAGGGAAAAAAGGAACAAATTGGAAGAGAGCCTACTACAACTACAATAAAAAGAAAGCCATAGACTTAAGATCTAAACATGCAAAAAACAAAAAAAATTACTGAAGACATTTATATGTTGTAATATTTTTTTAACACAAATCTAAATTGCTCGGTTTTGCTCGTAGATGTACAATCTTTTTTTGAAAGTAATATTTTTTTTTTTCATTATATAAAAAAGGTATAGACTAACTGGAGAATTGAACTCGGGTCGCCCGCATGGCAGTCCGAAGCTAACTATGAGGTAAAATCGCTAAAAATATAATATAGGTCACGTGACTTTATAGTATCTAATATGATTGGTTGAACACACACACATAGCTTTTTATACATATTTAATTTTATGTAGTCGAAGAACTAAAATATTTTAAAAGAGTGCTTTGCACTAACATTAGTTTCAAGTTCTACAATATTGTTATCTAATAATTGCAGAATTATTAAAATCTTGAACGCACCAAATTATATAAAATACTGTTTCCAACTTTTAGCCTATATTTATATAAAGATATATTTGCTGTTTATGTCTTTCGCCTCGCCTAGGCCGCCTACAAGAGAGCTCAAGGTATCCAGATCATGGGCCAGTTTATTTATCTGATCATAGTCATAAAGTATATATACAGCATGTAAATATATGCAATGTTTACATTTGAAATACACACTATTGGTGCACATGTTTAATAAGATGTTGTACATAAAGGATGGACAACGTGTAAACAAAATACTTAGAAGAAGATGTTTTAAACCGATATTTTATTTTTATGTTTCTATTTTACATTTGAAGATTAAGGTACAGAAATTTTTATTTTTTAAAAACAATGGCTATTGATTTAAGTTCGGGTGTTTCATTTCACAGTTGTAGCTCATTTTATCAACACTGCTGTTCATGAATCCTTGTCATTGTGAATAATTCACCCAGTCGTAAATTCACCAATACTTTTCAAAGCCTGTGGACTAATAAAAAGAAATGTTACATAATCCATTATTCTTTATCAATATTTAAATTTTAGATAGGGATGAAATCTAAGCAACATTTTGCTAATTGCATTTGGAGGAGGGGAGGGGGGGAAGAGTTCTTTTCCTCAGGGTATTTCTATTGACCACATAAAGCAATGACAAGTCTTGTATTAAATTTGATTAAATCTCTTTACTTGTCAAACATTCTATTCTTCAAACTGTATTGGTGTATAATAAAGCGCTACAGGCTAATAGATATTTTGGATAAAGAAATATTGTTTTACCGAACCTGACACCTTTGACAGATATAAGCGGTTTATGCTACATAACTTTGGCTTACAACTTCAACATAGGAAAAATGAATGACCCAAAAGAACATCTTTTGTATTCTTTTTACTAGTCTATAGACAGATTTATTTTAAAAGAAGATATTTACACATAAAATTGAATACATTTTAATTATTACATAATACAATTTTAAGAAATTAATCGCGGACTACTGTTTTGGTTGGCAAACACAAATTAGAAAGATTTGGTTGGCAGGGGTCGGGTTGGTTGATTAAGGCAGCATATCGACAATATCTTTACATGAACATTTCAATACATTTCCTAGTGTATACACATTTATATATACTACTATGCATCAATGTACACAAAATTACTGTATTTTTTTCTTTTTAGTTAACAACTAATATAAATTGTAAAAGCTTTATGTTGTGTCTTCATAATGGTAATTTAAAAAAAAAATTACTTGAAAATATTATTTGTACTTGTAAAAATCCTTAGAACAATGTACCATTGTTATATGTTTTATATAAAATAATATTAGTCTAGGCCTAAAGTAGGTTCCCTGAACAAACCAAGTAAACCGGTAAGTTAACATAATTTAAAACATAATTTAAAACACTGATCAAAATGCAAGACTAGACTTAGACCACGAATGAGCATATGACGCAATAATCTTTTTTTATAGAAGGATCGTCTGTAATATATTATAAGATAAAATGATGCATTGTATTTTTACAGTACATAACATTAGATTACCTTGGTTTATTTTTGACAATAATAAGGAAAGCTATTGACAGTGCAGGTTTGATATTGAATCTTTTGATATCTTTTGTTGAAACTGTAACATGCATAGTAGTTTGGATCGAAATCTGGAAAAAAAAGGTTAATAATATCAACACATTTAATAAACAGTAGGCCCACATTTAAGAAAATTATTTATTACATGACAGCGACATCGATACATATAATGAGACATAATAAGTTCACCATGTATCTCTGTATCTTAAACGTCATGAATGATAGCATCATTTATGACAAGTAAAATATCGATAAATAATGACGTTTCTAGATAAATATTTGTATCTTTGCGTGCAGCGGCACTTAAAATTTGTTCATTAGAAAACATGCATATAAAATGTAAACATTTACAAAACAAACGTGAAGCAATCTTTTTTTAAAATAATCGTCGACTACAATTTAATGCATATATCCCCCTCCCCTCTCTGACATTTTCGAAAACATGTGATAAAACAATTCTTTAAATTCTTATTTTCACACACAAAAATAATTGGTAAAAGTTTGTCTTATGAAACTCTCTGTTACATATTAGATGCACATACCGAAATCATCAAAAATAATTTAAGACAATGACATTAGTTGGGGAAAGAAAAAAAATGCTAGGCAGTGTGTTGGCCCTAGCCACAGAAACTATTGTCCGCTGTGTCTATCAGTCTAAACGTTTACTTTAACTCAATCTTTGCACTAGCCTTCCTCCACTAGTTCAAATAATTTATTATTATTAAAGATATTTGCATAAAACAACAGGGGTACCAGGGCATTACCAAGTCAGAGCTATGATTCAAAGCTAGTTTCCTGTAGGAATGTAAGCTCTATATTACGCTATATCATCAAATGTATGGAAAAGCTATAATCAATTTCTCATTATGTTACATACTAGAAGATGCTGGTATTTTTTAATTGTCCTGTCACACTTGAACGCTTCTCCTGTGTTCTGTTTTTATATTGTACGCTGTCGTCGGGTAGCGTCATGCTTTAGCGCACACCAAAGTATATACCGGTATATTCTTTTATTTATTTTTATTTTCCAGTGTTACATCTCGCTGTCTAGGGTGTGCGATTTAAACACAATAACTATTTGTTACTGTTGGAGAATTCTTATCTCTTGTAATTTACTTCTTTTTGTTAATGTTTAGTATTCTTCGGAGGCTAATGAAGTAAATCTTTGAGTTGAGTTATTTCTTCTTAACTTCACATAAACGACATTTATAAACTTGTTTATTTTAGTTTATTTTTATGAAAACGAGTGTTCTTTGCAGCAAGACATATTTAGTTTTATTCATACTCACAGGTTTAATATAACGTAGAATATACAAGTCCAAATTACAGATATCCACATATGGAAAACAAAACACAAGTTCTTTTAGTATTAAGTAGCATAGTAAAAGTCAGATATGCTTTCATTTCAACAATCTAGCCTCAACTGATTATCCTCTAAAAACTCCCAACCAAGTAAAAGGTTATATGTCACATGATAAAACTAAAGCATAAAGACTTAACAATTCGTGCTATGAAAACAGTTCACAATTTCTGGATGTTTCTGTCCAAACCAAAACAATACACACACTATCAATACATGGTCAAAGTGATGTAACCTACAAGACACACAAACTATTGTTTGTGTCGCCTCCCTTTGATTACATATTAATTTAACCACTGACATCTCTCACCCAAAATTTCATCCAAGTAATTTAGAAACGTCAGGAATAATTACTAACAACTTTTAATTCAACATAACACATACCATTGAAGCTCAACACAAGTCATTAATAATAACACGATCTTAAGAAGAACACAAAAAGCATAAAAACACAGCCTAACCAAGTTCTCAATAGACTCTACTCTATTCTCTACTAACTACACAGCACATGGTCTGGAAACTCCCCCCCCCCCCCCCCCCCCCCGTGCTCTCTCATGCCAAACAGACAAGGGTCACTCAGGGTCACTAAAAGAATGTGACCACCAGTTATGAAGGAACGTAATCATAAATTTAAAAAAAGGAGTTAATTAATTATAATCTCATACATTACACTAGAAGGATTTGTTTTGTTTCTAAGCATAAAAATTTAATTGTTATTAACCTTGAAATCTGTTATTTTGATACACACGCAGTTGATTTGTCTTTTGTACACACAGTTTTTGTAAACGTAGTGGTTTAAATTACATTTTTATTTGCGATTGTAATTCTACTACAAGGCCTTGTGCAATTTTTTTTTATTGTTGTTGTATCATTGTGCTATAAGCCTTCTCATTTGGATGTTTTATTTTTTTTTTATCAAGGTAGAGCCTATATTAGATTTTTTTGCTATTTTCTTATTGGATATTGTAAGTGTCAACTTTACTCTTAAACCATTAAAATGTTTATTGCAATCTTAACCAAACTGCATGGAACAGCTGTCTCAAAAGGATACTCCAGATCTGCTGGCCTGACACCATATTCAACATCGACATCTGTCAAAGAACCTGCCAACATCCGATAGAAGAAGATGTTAGAAGGAGAAAATGGGGTTGGATAGGGCACACACTGCGCAAGCCGCCAACCCAAGTCACCAGACTTGAGCCTACAATTGACCGAGGGTGAGATTGCTCTCTTGTACCCCTAACTTCAACACTCCTTAGCAGTTCACTTCGTAATCGTTAGTAGAACCGCCAGAAGCGTCTAAGGTAAGTATTATGCAGGAAGTTTAGTGGAACTTATTTGGAAAACCCACGTAGTCGAGCACTACTAGGTAATCCTCTAGGGCTTCGCGGAGGCGCTTTTCGATCCTAGAGACGTTCGGACAGCCAATCTACAGAGCTTTCGATTGGACGCACAGCCGGATCTGTGCAAGCCGTATCATTTGTTTTTATCCCTAGCCTTCTGTTAATGTAGAAGTCTTAATCGACGGGGACCGTATACGCACATTGGCCCGTGGCACAGTCGATTGCTCGATTCGTACTCACTGAAGAGGCCTCATCAACCTACAGAGCGTTTGGTTGGTAACCCGAGACCAGGGTTGAGCGCGCATCTTTGTTTGGCGAATCTTGTATTTTTATCCCTAAGTTGCTAGACAACCTCATTCGCCGGGGGACCTCGTGCGCGTGCAACGATGTGGGACTGACGGACGTGCGGCTTTGCGGACTTGCGGTTTTTCCAACTCATGTTTAATAGCTCAATTGATGGTTTGTATATGTGTGGGATTCGTTCAACTTCTCCCACCTGGTACTACTTAGTGTACTCCATTTGCCTGGGGTATCGAAGGGGACCCCAAATATTCGTCACTACCAACTATTTCTGGGACGTTGGATTAAGATGTCAGCCTGCAAAATATACATGCATGGCTTAATCTTTGAGAGAAGCATATGACTACTGGCAGGATCAACGAGATAGCTATCGTTCCCTAACAACGCCGACCTAGAGTCGTTCGGAAGGCGCGTTCGGCCGACTTTTTAGCTCGGGGCGGGAGTCACTCGCCGTATTTTAATTACCCCCTGCCCTCCCCGGCTGCAAACTACACTTTCTACGAGGCGGCATCCCAGACGAACCAGCTTCGTTAAGCTCGACGCTACTCTGGAGGACACCATAAATATCGTTTTTCGTTTTGCGAATCCAAGTCACCAGACAAGCACTAAAATGGAACCCCCAAGGCAGGCGGAAAAGAGGCAGCCCAAGAAAAACCTGACGACGCGACCTTGAGACTGACGCAGAAAAGATGGGGTGCAGCTCGACCCAATTAGAGAATGTGGCTGACGACCCTAGACTCTGGAGATTTGTGGTTGGCGGCCCATATTACAGCTGGGGTGACGGGCAATGATGATGATGAACCGTTGTTCCGTAGTATATGTTTTGTTCAGTTATATTTGTTATTTTAATGAAATACCAAAATGTGCTCAGATGTTCGGTTTTCTCTAGAAGATGCAATTTTTTTATCTTGCGTTTAATCAACGAGCCAAACTAAATAATAAATCAGATATATAAAATACGTTCTATAGAAATAGGTGTCCCGTACGGGATCCGGAACATTGATTCAATTTTTAGTAATTTTATTTAGTAAAGCATTTTGACGAAAGTAAATTAAAATTTTGAGTTTTTAAAAAAAATTAAAGTGAAGTCAAGCTTAAGATACCATTGTTATTGACCGAACTCTCCTAGAATTATTTTTTAAATTTAAAATTTGTGTGTAAGCTTCTAGCATGGATATTGAGGCATTTTAATTAAAGCCTCCTGTTAAAGACTTATATACATGCAGCCGAAAGGATCTGGTCGCAATTGCAAAGCAATTAGAATTAAAATCCAATGCTCTCAAAAAGGAAATAAGAGATACTATTGTTATCCACTATGCAGATGAAGATGTATTTCCAGAAGAGGCTTTAACAACCATTAGCCCAGCTCACCCAATATTGAGTTACAAAATAAACTTAACAAATGGAGATTGAAGCTCAATCAGCTTTAAAACAGAAAAAAAAAAAAAAAAATTGTACAAATGAAAGTAAAAAGAAAAAGAATTAGAATGAAAAGAAAAAGAAAAGGAGATAGAAAAAACTCTATAGTAACTGCGATTGGCACAACGTTTAAAAAAAATACAATTTCTTACTATACTATTTTCTTTATTGCGTTAAATCATTGAGCCAAACTAAATAATAAATCCAATTAATTAAATACGTAATACATTAAATGCAACAGAAAATTTGGTTAACACATTTGAATGCTCAGTAAACTCTAGCTAAAATTTGATGAAGTGGTTATTTGACACATTTTATTCTGATAAAATAGTTATTTGACACATTATACACTGGACAGTTATACAAATAACTGATTATGTAAATACGATATAATAAAAAGTCTCACTTGTATTAATGATTGGTTGGTTATATTGATCCGTGGTTAAGCAAGTGTTAGTGTCTTCCCAATACAAACAATTTCGTACTTGGTCAAACGATAAACCTATCCATATCTCAGTGGTTTCGAGGTTCCATACCAAGTTCTGTAACATTTCCTGTGTGTGTATTGTAATCAGGTGACTGCCCTTGGCTGCAATTTAACAAAATATCAAATATGAATTCAGTAGTTATAAGTTAGTTTTTTGCATTTATTAGTATGTCTTATAGTCACAATTCCTACCTTTTGTGTATAAAAGTGTGGCTGCAATTTTAATATAAAAAAATTAAATTATTTATATAGCACTTGTATCCATGCTACTACATTTAGGAACACAGCCATAGATTTAAGAGTACAATGAAGAAGAACAAGAAATGTTCTTTAAAAGACTCTTTTGTCTCAGAATCTCTTAGTGTCTGCAGCATGATGTTCAATAATATAGAAGGCGTTACAGATTAAGTTAATTTTTATTATTATTATGGATTATCTCTGTTCTTCTTTGACGAGTTTCTGAGTTGACACTTTCTTCCCTTTCATGTATAAAAAAAAGACAAAAAGACAAAAAAAGAAATATCAGGAAAACCCGATATTAAAAATAAATAATGAATAATGGAAAGTCAAATATATCAGATGATTTAGGAATGATTCTAGATTAGTCTTCGAAATTGTTTGTCCATGTGCTGTTTATTTATAGGGAGTTTTAGCTAATCAAAAGGATTGCAATGGATGTCGCGAAATTGTATACATACATAGGCCTAGGCCTACTATTAGACACGTAAACACACACCTGTTTATCTTATATTGTATGTTATATTGTATGTATATTGTATGTTGCAGGTGTATTTTATGACAAAAGTTTGTAAATCTAATATTTTCTTTTAATGCATCCTATAAAAAGTGCTCATTAGTAGGTGTACTTTTTCCCATATAAAGTCAAACGGTAGGACTACATAAGCACATTGAACATGTGTTGTTCTTGGTTGTTCTTTTTTTTGTTTTTGTTAAAGTTTGATGATCTGACACTTAAAGTTCAAAGCCTTCCCTGGCATTAGTGAAAGGCCTTTATGAAAGGAAATGGTTTTAAAACAAAATTAACAACGAAATAAAATAAAAAAAACTAGTTAGTTTTACTTGTTAAGTCTTAATCAGGACTGGATAAGCGTTAAGCAATAATTTAGTTTGCCCTGAAGCGAGATTGTTGGCCTACAAACAGACTCAGCAAGGAAAAGTGACACAAAGCCAGCTTGTAGGCCTACATACTGACACAACAAAGAAAATTGACATGAAGCCAGCTTGTAGGCCTACATACTGACACAACAAAGAAAAGTGACACAAAGCCAGCTTGTAGGCCTACATACTGACACAGGAAAGAAAAGTGACACGAAGGCAGCTTGTAGGCCTACATACTGACACAACAAAGAAAAGTGACACAAAGCCAGCTTGTAGGCCTACATACTGACACAGGAAAGAAAAGTGACATGAAGCCAGCTTGTAGGCCTACATACTGACACAACAAAGAAAAGTGACATGAAGCCAGCTTGTAGGCCTACATACTGACACAACAAAGAAAAGTGACACAAAGCCAGCTTGTAGGCCTACATACTGACACAGGAAAGAAAAGTGACACGAAGCCAGCTTGTAGGCCTACATACTGACACAGGAAAGAAAAGTGACACGAAGCCAGCTTGTAGACCTACATACTGACACAACAAAGAAAAGTGACACAAAGCCAGCTTGTAGGCCTACATACTGACACAGCAAGTACAATTGACACGAAGGCAGCTTGTAAGCCTACATACTGACTCAGCAAGGAAAGAGATACCTTGATGACTCACCTACACAATCACTTTTTGCAGCCGAGTAGTTTTGGGGGTTTATATTAAACCAGAGTTGAGTTGTGTAAAAACTGCGGCTTCTGTTGTGGTACTCGTAGTGGTTGTTGTAGTTGGTGTTGTAGTTGTTGTCTTAGGTGGCTCTATCCGGTACAGGCGAGTGTCTGCACCCCTAGCATTTCCATTTGCTATAATAGTGGAGCCTATATTCAGACCAAATTCATGTTTAATATGCTATGCAAATAACGGTAAATAAAAGATTCTATACATATCTCTACGGGACACGGCGGCCGAGCGGCAGCGCTCGACTTACGATCCGAAGGTTCTGGGTTCAAATCCTGGTGCTTGATGGTGTCCCCTGAGTCTACCCAACTCTGATGGTTACCTGACACAAGTTGGGCTAAAGTAAAGGCGGCTAGATATTGTGCTGGACACTTATCCCCGAGTATGCTTTGGCCACAGCAAATGTTGAACGCAGCTTTCTAGCCCTATGATTAGTTTTGTCCTAAAAGTAATTTACTATACTTATTTCTCTTTCTTTCTCTCACTTCCGCTCACTCACTCTCTTTATCTCCCCCTTTCTCTCTCTTTTTCTCTCTTTTTCTGTCTTTCTATCTCTCTCTTTCTGTCTCTCTATGAATCATTGTGTCAGTCTTCTTCTGTCTTTATCTGACTTTCTCTGTCTTTCTGTCGTTCTCTCCAACTTTTCTTTTCTTTCTCTCTATTTCAATCTCTGAATCTCTTTACATCTCTTCTATTGCTCTTTTTCTTTCCTTGTTCCTCTCTCTCTCTCTCTCTCTTTCTTAGTCTTTCTCTTTCTCTCTCTCTCTCTTTCTCAGTCTTTCTGTTTTTCTTCTCTTTATCTTCCTAAATTTCTTTATCTCATTTGCTCTTCTTTTTTTTTCTCTCAACTCCTATCCTTTAAAATTATTGCAGAAATATTAGTATATCATACAAAGTGTTTTAAATGTATACAATAATTGGAAAAAAAATACAAACACAGCAGAGAATATTAATTGGAATTCGATGCATCATTTCGAATGCTGATAAAATATTTTTAAAAGTATAGTTAATCGACAAAAAGATCAGCTTACTTTACATTATATTACCTAAACTGGTTAATGGAGAGAAACATATAAAACTAAAAACAAACATATGTTATTTTAACGTAGTTTACTTCATATTTTTGTAATTCTGCCATATATATTTATATATGTATATATATATATATATATATAATATATATATATATATATATATATATATATATATATATATATATATATATATATATATATATATATATATATATATAAAGACAGTGTTAAGCCCCGCGAGGATCCCCATTGGTCAATTTGAAAACACGTGTGTCACTGACCTATCTAGGCCTAGCCCAATATACCGTCTAATAATTTTTCGCATCGGACATGTGTCTTTGATAGCTCAGTGGTAAACGTAGTGGACTGCTATACGGGCGACCAGGGTTCGATTCTCCATTTAGACTATACTTTTTTTTTTCGACAATTAATTTTTCAAACTTTTAAAAACAAAAGACATTGTAAATCTATAGGCAATATAGATTTTGTTAAATAAAAATATTTGACTATTTTTTTTACCCTATTACAATATTTATTTACTTTCCTAAAAGTATTCAGTAAGTGTAGTTTATAAATTTGTTATCTGCACCCCAGACAGTCCTTTTTTTTTCACCCGGGCAACGCCGGGCAATGTAGCTTGTATATATATATATATGCAAAATGCCTAAAAATTATATGTTCAATATGCGACAAAAACTCTCAAACCTAAAATACAGATTGATTCCGTTGCATCGAACAAGAAAGATTTACAGACATCACTTTCTTGTAGACACATCAGTGAACATTGTAAATGAGATGAAGTTGTGTAGTTCTTTCCGATTGACTGAACAGTTTGGTAGTCATCTAATACGATTGTGAAAAAGGCCGAATCCTGCATCAAAATACCACTTGTCACTGGAAAATGTTATTTTTATACAATAATAAATATTTCAATACTTAAGAGCGAACATATTATAGGCTATATGGCGCAAAAAACAATTTAGTAAGAGGATTACGCCCATTTCGTATTTCGCCGACAGACGTTTCCATTGATAAATGAGACCATCACGATTTTAGTTGTTGATTTATAAAATATAAATCCGACCCCTGACGCTCATGAAATAGTTCTTTTTTATCGTATTGTTGTTACCCCCTTGATCGAGGAAAAATTCAACAGTTTTTGGTGATTTGACAAAGAATGCTCTGGGATCACGGTTTGTGCATTAACAGTTTATAACTCATTGTTTCATTGAATGTCAATTTGGTCCAGTTTTTTAATAATGATTTGAAAACTAGCAAAGTTATTAAATATGCGAAACCAAATGCATTTTTTCTATTCCTACTCTGTGTTAGAAATGATTTAATTTTACATTTATATTAAACTTAATCTTTTTTTAAGTGCGATAAGCGACATACCTATCAATTTTTTTTTTAAATGAGTCAACGAATGTAACAAATCACGTTTTTAAATACCTGTAATGAAAAGAATAATTTGTATTAAAAATCCCATTCTATATCTAGGATCTGACTTCAAGAGATGACTTGTGACTTGTGTTTTTGCTACTTGAATGCAACACGATGTATATAAGAAAATGTCCAGAAGACTTTTTCTTTTTCTATGCGTTGTTTAAAATTCTATTTTCTAAGCCTGTTGTAATAATATTCAAACGTGTATGTTTGCAAAGAGCTTCTTGGTTTCGTTTTTTTTTTTTGTTGTTTACTTGCTATAATACGCGTAGTTATCTAATATTCAGCAAACAAGCGATATTAAGCACAAACAATGTCCCCACGTTTTCACTTGAATGAGTTTTTCGTTCAGTGGAGAAAACACAAGCGAACAATTTTAAATGAAGCTTCAGAACAATTGTTCATAAGCCTTCTTGGAATATTTATTCTTTGAGCATTGAGCTGATGTATTGTAGTCTCATCATACGTGTGTAGGCGTTTAGCTCAAGATCTACGGATGGTTGTTTCTCGTTGTTCATATCGTTAAATGTAGGATTAGTTATAAATCAATCAACATACTTTAAGCTGCAAGTAATGTATAACAAGTAAGACAGGTCTTATAAAAAGTCATGTATACACACTCAAAAGAATACATAAAAATGTCAAATATCGAAATTCAAACATAAAAATGCCAAATGTCACTAGAAAAAAAATAAAATGGATTCGTAATGCTGACGCCACTTTCAAGTCTCATCTAAACACTTGTACAGTTTCTTTATATAATAATATCTTTAAGAATAAGTCGTTTATGAAACGACTTTAGCTCTTTGTGTGTATGATTCTAATTAGCATGATTTCTAAAACGGTGAAGGCTCAGTTTTATCAATCGGTCTTTCCTTTGGGGACGTACATTAATAACGTCAACAAAATAGTGTGGGGGGGGAGGTTTGAAAAAGTTTTGACAATTGTTGACATGGTGGTGAGACGTCAACATAGTTACTATTTATTAAAGTTATTTTTAGGCCCCTAATTGATTTAATAAATCATTATGCACATTTATTTCAAAATTCTACATAATGTAGAATGTCATTTTCCACTTACATAGTGAACATATATAAAAGGGGTTTTAAGTTAATATAAATATCTTAATTATGGAAAATTATCCTGCCACTACTTTTTCTATTAATCTTGTTCGTTTTTAGGTCTATGTATGTGTATATATTAATTATGGAAAATACTCCTGCCACTACTTTTTCTATTAATCTTGTTCGTTTTTAGGTCTATGTATGTGTATATATTAATTATGGAAAATACTCCTGCCACTACTTTTTCTATTAATCTTGTTAGTTTTTAGTTCTATGTATGTGTGGACAATAAAGCAATAATTGTTAGCAAAGTAGCCGACTAATTATAGAAAACCTCACCTTTGCCGTCTAGCAAGACAAAGTGACTGGAAAAACAAAGAAACACCGACACACCAAGACAATGTCTGCCAAGAACGTTCAGCGTTATCTGGAAAACCCAGTCTTATTGCTGCTCAGTACATCTAAATCCATAAACATCCGCTACCTTGCGGCCTCACTCATTCATAAGAAAGGCTATGGGAGTAAACTTCGATAAAAAAACACGATCCGAAATCCCAAAGACGGTCTTACGTTGATGTACTGGCTCATCCTATGCCTTGGACCCATCAGCTGTGTGGAGATAGAGAGTATGCTGCTTGGGCTACATTTGATGCTCTACACCACCTGACCAGGCCTGTACCCTGGAGAGGACACTCCAGCTTCGCCTTTAGGCGTCGACACAACACGGGAAGCTGTAGTCACCGGTTATAAGATACCCGCTCATTTAGCGTAGAGCTGGCGCCAGGGATTGCTTCCGATGGTGGGAGAAATGACAATATCTTATTGGACAGCTACCGCCCGCCTCAATGATGGGCAGCGTTCAGTCCATTAGATGCTGTTCCGCCACAGTTTGCCTGCCCTACTGAGTGCGTATGGCTTAGGGCACATACATGCCTGACAACAGCACTGCATCTAGTACACCAACCACTATAAATAACAAAAACAAAAGGAGAACCCCAGCCCTTAAGCAGGGGAGCTGGAATGTACTGACACTGACACCCGGGTTGTCAGACGACCTTCAAAACATCCGCGATGCTCGGAAAACATCAGTCATCATTTACGTACTCGTAAGGCTACAGGTAGACATAGCCAATTTACAAGAGACACGGCTGCCAGGTTCCAGATCTCTAAGAGAAAAGGATTTCACGTTTCTCTGGCAGGGTTAAAGTGTGGAAGAAGTCAGAGAATATGGCGTCGGCTTTGCTGTCTGGAACTCCCTCCTGGGGATAATAGTACCCTGCCAACAGGGAACTGAAAGACTACTTTCACTTCGCCTACACACCTCAAATGGATCCGCCAACCTAATCAGTGCATACGCACCAACTCTTAGCGCCACCACGCACACCTAAGATGAGTTCTATGACCAGCTGCTAGGCACAATCCCCAAAGATGAGCATGTGATGTTATTGGGCGACTTCAATGCTAGGGTGGGTGCTGACTACGTTTCATGGCCCTCCTGTCTGAGAAGATTTTGCACAGGAAAAAGAACGAAAACGGACATGGACTCTTGGAACTGCGCTCTTATCACGATCTATGCATCACCAATACTTTCTTTCAGACAAAGTCCCAGCATGGTGTGGTATGGAGACTCCCCCACTCTAAACACCGGCTCCAGCTGGACATGATCTTCACCAGGCGTTCTGCCTTGAAACAGGTTATTCTCACTCGCAAATACCATAGTGCAGTTTGTGACACTGACCACTCACTGGTTTGTCGCAAGATGAGATTACTACCCAAGAAAATCGACCGATTCAGTCCAGAAGAATGACCCCCGCATTGATGTGACCAAGACATCTCATCGGACAAGAAATAAAGCAGAGTTCACGCACGCTCTCTCTTACTTACTAGACTCCCCCCCCCCCCCCAACCACCGAGCTGGAAAAGCAGAAAGAAAAGAGGAAATATCTCAGGGAGACAATACACGGCACAGCCATGCAGGTCTTTTGAAGAAAAGAGACAAAGAACAATGACTAGTTCGAACCCAACTCTGTCACGCTCACCCCTGCCATAGAATGAAGACGAAGTGCTCATCAAAAATAAATTCAATACCCGAATCAACAGACACTTCAGGTATATAGATAGGCCAGGAGTGGGGTTCGGGCGCTAGCAAGGCACTGCGCAAATGACTACTTGCTTCAACTAAGCCAGAGTATTCAGCTGTCGGCTGACACTGGAAACATCAAGGCATGTACGATGGCATAAATAAAAGCCATGGGTCCTACAAATAGCTTCAAAGCCCCACTGAAGTCTTCAACAGGCGAGCTAATCCGTGTCAAGGGCAAACAGATGGACAGATGGGGTAGAACACTACTCAGAGCTGTATTTCAGGCAAAACCACATCACACAAGATGCCATCGATGTCATTCAATGCCCCCCCCCCTTAAGGCAGAACTGGACGACGTACCTACCCTGGCAGAGCTAAAAGGAGCTATCGAGGAATTACAAATAGCTAAGAGTCCAGGTCAGGACGATGTCTCACTAGAGGTCATCAAGTGTGGAAGCATCGTATTATTGGAGCACGTCCTCCTCTGCCAGTGCTGGGAAGAAGGAGCGGTACTCAAGGACACAAGAAATGCCAACATAATCACCCTGTATAAGTGGACCACTAACCTCTGCCAGTGCTGGGAAGAAGGAGCTGTACTCGAGGACACAAGAAATGCCAACATAATCACCTTGTATAAGTGGACCACTAACCTCTGCCAGTGCTTGGAAGAAGGAGCGGTACACAAGAAATGCCAACATAATCACCCTGTATAAGTGGACCACTAACCTCTGCCAGTGCTTGGAAGAAGGAGCGGTACACAAGAAATGCCAACATAATCATCCTGTATAAGTGGACCACTAACCTCTGCCAGTGCTTGGAAGAAGGAGCGGTACACAAGAAATGCCAACATAATCATCCTGTATAAGTGGACCACTAACCTCTGCCAGTGCTTGGAAGAAGGAGCGGTACACAAGAAATGCCAACATAATCATCCTGTATAAGTGGACCACTAACCTCTGCCAGTGCTGGGAAGAAGGAGCGGTACTCAAGGACACAAGAAATGCCAACATAATCACCCTGTATAAGTGGACCACTAACCTCTGCCAGTGCTGGGAAGAAAAAGCGGTACTCAAGGACACAAGAAACGCCAACATAATCACCCTGTATAAGTGGACCACTAACCTCTGCCAGTGCTGGGAAGAAGGAGCGGTACACAAGAAATGCCAACATAATCACCCTGTATAAGTGGACCACTAACCTCTGCCAGTGCTTGGAAGAAGGAGCGGTACACAAGAAATGCCAACATAATCACCCTGTATAAGTGGACCACTAACCTCTGCCAGTGCTTGGAAGTAGGAGCGGTACACAAGAAATGCCAACATAATCATCCTGTATAAGTGGACCACTAACCTCTGCCAGTGCTTGGAAGAAGGAGCGGTACACAAGAAATGCCAACATAATCACCCTGTATTAGTGGACCACTAACCTCTGCCAGTGCTTGGAAGAAGGAGCGGTACACAAGAAATGCCAACATAATCATGCTGTATAAGTGGACCACTAACCTCTGCCAGTGCTTGGAAGAAGGAGCGGTACACAAGAAATGCCAACATAATCATCCTGTATAAGTGGACCACTAACCTCTGCCAGTGCTTGGAAGAAGGAGCGGTACACAAGAAATGCCAACATAATCATCCTGTATAAGTAGACCACTAACCTCTGCCAGTGCTGGGAAGAAGGAGCGATACTCAAGGACACAAGAAATGCCAACATAATCATCCTGTATAAGTGGACCACTAACCTCTGCCAGTGCTTGGAAGTAGAAGCGGTACACAAGAAATGCCAACATAATCATCCTGTATAAGTGGACCACTAACCTCTGCCAGTGCTTGGAAGAAGGAGCGGTACACAAGAAATGCCAACATAATCATCCTGTATAAGTGGACCACTAACCTCTGCCAGTGCTGGGAAGAAGGAGCGGTAATAATAATAATAATAATAATTGTTTTTATATAGCGCTTCTATCATGCTATTAGCATGCTCAGTGCGCTCTAGTAGATTATTACGTCTACTAGTCCCAAAACTCCTGCAGGGCGACAGGGATCCGCCGGTGGCAGGGCTCGAACCCGCGACCTGTCCGATGGTTTTTGGTTGACAGTCCGGTGTTCTAACCGCTGGACCAGCCGGCTTCGGTACTCAAGGACACAAGAAATGCCAACATAATCACCCTGTATAAGTGGACCACTAACCTCTGCCAGTGCTGGGAAGAAAGAGCGGTACTCAAGGACACAAGAAATGCCAACATAATCACCCTGTATAAGTGGACCACTAACCTCTGCCAGTGCTTGGAAGAAGGAGCGGTACACAAGAAATGCCAACATAATCATCCTGTATAAGTGGACCACTAACCTCTGCCAGTGCTTGGGAGTAGGAGCGGTACACAAGAAATGCCAACATAATCATCCTGTATAAGTGGACCACTAACCTCTGCCAGTGCTTGGAAGAAGGAGCGGTACACAAGAAATGCCAACATAATCATCCTGTATAAGTGGACCACTAACCTCTGCCAGTGCTGGGAAGAAGGAGCGGTACTCAAGGACACAAGAAATGCCAACATAATCACCCTGTATATGTGGACCACTAACCTCTGCCAGTGCTTGGAAGAAGGAGCGGTACACAAGAAATGCCAACATAATCATCCTGTATAAGTGGACCACTAACCTCTGCCAGTGCTTGGAAGAAGGAGCGGTACACAAGAAATGCCAACATTGTTACGAGTAGATTTATTTCCATATTATATTGGTTTTGTTATTATTAACTAAAGTTAAAATGAAATAATCTTAAACCCGAAATGTTTCCGTGTTAGGAATAAAACATGCATATGTCTAGACACTACGTCATAGCGATAAAATACGTCATATGCACTAGGGTGGAATACCGTTTAGTTGAGTTCTAGTTTGGGCGCTAATGTGGAAGGACTGTTTTTGACCACTTTCTTAAAGATAGGATTACGGCTTTACTCATTATAGAAGAATCTCAACTGATTAAGTTTCATTATAATACTGGTACATGTATTCTGTGGTATTGTTATATTTTATCATCTCAACTTGTTGGAATAAAATTGTGTTCAATTTCAAACAGGATTGTGGATTTCATATATATTAAGGTACAGTTTATCTAAATCACTTTATACACAAAAGATTCATATCGCGACGAGTCAAATAAACATCAAAACTAATTCAATAACATCAATATAAATTCTTATACAACCTTGTGAGATCCAAAATGGATATGAATCAAAAATATATATAATAATACATTACTAAAAATATCATCTAACGTCAGTAGCTGATTTCGCACGTGACAAAAGATTGGGGGCTCAAGTCCTGGATCTAAAGTTTGTATGTATAAGAAATTAAGAATATACAACTGTTTTAGTGAAAACGATTTACAACAAATATTTATTCAAATTCTGTCTACGTGGGAGGCACTGTCTGTGTTCGGACATACTGTTTTTAGCTTTGTACACAACCATCCTTAAAATTTATCTTCTACAAATTAACAGTGGTGTAAAATATTTCAAAGGATTTTATGAAAGGTAAAGTTGAAATTTTTTTATCTTCTATTTACGTCATTAATATAAAACATGGCGGAAGCTAATCTTACGTTGGAGCAATTGAATATTTTTGCTATCACGTCAGAACAGTTAACTAGCATGTCACTAACCCGGTTAAAAGAGATGGCAAATTCTCTGGGAATAGACATTACTGAAGTTACACCAGTAAGGAGTAAATTGATTCAAGATATTAAGGAATGTTTGAAAAGACATGGTGCAATGCTTGAAGAAAATACTATGAATAATGAAGAATCAGTGGTTCTCAATGTATCAGAAACCCTGAAAACAGACATAAATAACCATGAATTTAAAATGAATGGAAATGAACTAAGTGCAGACATGAAATTCCAGTTAGAAATGAAGAAGTTAGAAATTCAAGTACAATTAGAGGGTAAAAGAATAGAAGTACAATTACAATTGAAGGAGAAAGAATTGGAAAAAGAAAGAATCGCTAGTAATGAAAGGCTTGAATTGGCAAAGTCTCGTTCATCAACTCATACGATTCAGGAAACAAATAATGTAGAACTATATAAGTTTAAAAAGCATGTCCCAAGCATGGAGAACATAGAGATTGATGAGTTCTTTATGGTCTTCGAAAGAAACTCGATTGATTATAAATTTCCTGAAGATAAGAAAGCCGTACTTTTACGTTCAGCTCTAACAAAAGGCAAGGCTCTAGATGTTGTATTGAATTTGACTCCAGAGGAATGCAATGATTATGAACTAATAAAGAGCAGAGTACTATTGAGTTATGTTCTAACTCCAGAAAAGTATCGAAAGTTATATCGTGAGTACAAGAAGGAACCAGAAGTTTCACATGTTGACTTCCTGAGATTAGAGAAAAAGTATCTTGATCGATGGTTACGTTCTAAGAATGTGAATAAAGATTATGAAAAACTATATAATCTCATACTGATGGAGGATTTTACTGAGAAGATTCGCACTGATATAAAAGTTCATTTGGCTGATCGTGGTATTGAAATAGCAGAACAAGCAGCAGTTAAAGCCGATGAATACGTCATTATTCACCCGCATAGCCATTATTTTCAAAATGACAGAACAATTTTGAGGACTCAAAACAGTAATACAGAGAGGAAGTTAAGATCGACAGATGATAAAAGTAAACAAAAAGCCGATAAACAAGAGAATTCAAGTTTTGTACAAAAGAGAATTACCTGTACATTCTGTAAGAAAGATGGACATATCAAAGAGAATTGTTGGAGTCTACATAAAGAGAAAAGACCCATTAAAAACAAGAACAACGTGGTTTTATCACACATCGCCGTACAAACTGAAACTCACATAAATAAAACTGCCCACAAAAGAATTAAAGCTGAAAGAAAGACATCTGATGTTAGTCATGAGGAGATGGCGAAACACGCATGTCCAAGTTGCTCAAAGTCGGAAAAAGTCTTTGAAATGAAGACCGAGGCTATTGAACATTCTAGTTTCAACTCCAAAGGGAGTGTGACAGATGAGCAATCAGTAAATAAAACGTTTACTTATGGAGGCAGTAGTGTAGCAAGAAACTCAGTAGGCAGAGAACTACCCGAGTGCATGCTATCGGATGTTAGCGAGGGCTATGTGTCACCTATAGATAATCAAGCTAGAGAACGGAAGATTAAAATTCTACGTGACTCCGGTGCTGATATATCTCTACTGTTGAAGAATACTGTACCAACGTCGAAATTGACTCATACAGGCCAGTATGCCTTGATCAGTACTATGGCTGGAACACTTACGGCACCGTTACATCGTATACAGTTGAAGAGTAATTACTTCACTGGATCTGTTATTGTTGGGATAGTGAAGAAATTTCCCTACAGAGGCATTTCATTACTTTTAGGAAGTGACATTGCCAAAAATCAGGTACATCCTGTACTTAAAGAAACCAAAGACTCTGTTCAGTGTAGGAATACTGAAAATTCAGTATGCGTTATCACCAGAGCTATGGAGAAACAGCAGATGACTAATGAATCGACAAAGAAACCAGAACCAACACCAGAGATTGACTTACAAGCAACCTTCATGGCGGATGTTCTAGGTGGTCACTCAAGTCATACTGATCAAAATAATTTGTCGCCTAGACAACTACTCATTCTTGCTCAGGGCAAAGATCCAGAGATCGGGAAGCTAAAAGAGGAAGCAAAGAATGAAGGAGAATTAGAAACAATGGCCGCAGGTTATTACCTGAGGGACGAGTTGTTGATGAGGAAATGGAGAGGGAAAGAAAACGACGATGAAACATGCAGCGAAGTACATCAAATCGTGGTACCCAATGTTTACCGCAAGGACATACTACATATGGCCCATGATTCACCGTATGCTGGTCACCTAGGGATACAGAAAACCTTCGACAGGATTCTTCCATATTTCTTCTGGCCTGGCCTACGTCGTGACGTCACATCGTTTTGCAGATCATGTCCTGTCTGCCAGATGGTCGACAAGCCGAATCAGACCATTCCGGTAGCTCCTCTACGACCCATACCAGCATTCTCAGAACCCTTCAGTCACATCATTATAGACTGCGTCGGTCCGTTGCCTAAAACTAAGGCTGGCCACCAGTATCTGTTCACTATAATGTGTTCGGCAACGAGATTTCCAGAGGCTATTCCTCTACGTAGCATAAATGCCGACAAAATATCTGATGCACTTATCGGATTCTTCACCCGATATGGTCTTCCGAAAACCGTGCAGTCAGATCAAGGTTCAAATTTCACATCGAAGTTATTTCGCCAAGTCTTAGAACGGCTGGGTATTCGTCATGCAATATCGAGTGCATATCATCCACAGAGTCAGGGCGCACTGGAACGATACCACCAAACATTGAAGAATATGCTCCGTACTTTCTGTTTCGAGCATAACGACGACTGGGATCGTGGTATTCCCTTCGCACTCTTCGCAACCAGAGAGGCTGTACAAGAATCTCTTGGTTTCAGTCCCTTTGAACTGGTATTCGGACACACAGTTCGTGGACCACTAAAGCTGTTACAAGAGACATGGTTGTCATCCACTGAAGACACTGGTCTACTGACATACGTGGAAAATTTTAAAAATAGACTGTATAATGCATTAAAAGTTGTCAGATCTAATCTTTTGCAGGCACAAGACAAGATGAAGGTCTATTATGACGTCAACGCAAGAACCCGTATCTTCCAACCTGGTGATAAAGTTCTCATGCTGACGCCACTGTCTGGTCAACCCCTGAGTGCCAAGTTTACAGGACCCTATGAGGTTATGGCTAAGCTTAGTGAGGTTAACTATCTTGTAAAGACCCCTGATAGACGGAAATCGCAACGAGTGTGCCATATCAATATGTTGAAACCATACATTACCAGAGAAGAACAAAATGTTGTTGCCCCGGTAAACACTGTTATTAAAGTCGGGAATAATTCACCCGAAATTGAGCGTGAAGTGGCAGAAAGCAAACTGCAAAATACAAAGGCTCTGAAAAACCTAAATGAAAAATTGGCACATTTACCTGATTGCGAACAATCCGCTATCAAAGGTCTAATTAATGAAAATATCCATTTATTTGGAGATGTACCTAGTAGAACTAGTGTAGTTAAGCATGATGTTATTTTAAATGAAAATACTAAAGCTATTAAACAACATCCATACAGGTCAAATCCTATCCAGTTAGAATGCATCCGTAAAGAGGTTCGCTACATGCTTGACAATGACATTATTACACCTAGTAGTAGTGACTGGTCTTCCCCTTGCGTATTGGTACCTAAGGCCGATGGATCCATGAGGTTTTGTGTGGACTACCGTAAGGTAAACAAAGTGACAAAAACTGATTCCTATCCAATACCAAGAATCGACGATCTAATAGATCAAGTGAGTAATGCTAAGTTTGTGACGAAAATTGACCTATTGACGGCGTATTTTCAGATTCCCCTGACGGAGAGGGCTCAGGAGATATCATCGTTTGTAACCCCTGACGGACTGTACAAATTTAAGGTCATGCCCTTTGGTATGGTTAATGCACCCTCTACTTTTCAACGGTTAATAAATACCATTACTCAGGACATTCCTAAATGTCATGCATACCTCGATGATATTGTTGTCTTTAGTGACGATTTTAAATCTCATTTAGATCAACTACATTTGTTATTTACGAAATTGACTCATTCTAATCTCACCATTAACTTGACTAAGAGTCAGTTCTGCCATGCAACCATCGAGTATCTAGGTCACATAGTGGGAAATGGTTTGGTAAAACCATTAAATGCAAAGGTTAAGGCTATTCGTGAGTTCCCTGTTCCTGAAACCTGTAAACAACTCCGTAGTTTTCTCGGGATGGCGGGGTACTACCGTCGGTTCTGTCAAAATTTCTCAACCATTGCATGTCCATTAACAAATCTATTAAAGAAGAATTGCACTTTCAAATGGTCTAATGAATGCCACCAGGCCTTTGATAAATTAAAAGATGTTCTTTCTGAGGCACCTGTATTAGTAACACCCAATTACAATAAACCCTTTAAAATTACCGTTGACGCGGGTGATACAGGGATGGGAGCGGTCATTTCTCAAAAGGGTGATGATTCATTGGAACACCCGATTAGTTTTTACTCTCAAAAATTTGATAAGCATCAAAGAAACTATAGTGTGATAGAAAAGGAACTTTTGGGATTAATCCTGGCATTGAAACATTTTGATTTTTATATCAATGGTTCTCCATATCCAATTGATATTTTAACTGATCATAACCCTTTAGTTTTCCTTTCCAGGGTTAAACAGAACCAAAGAATTATTCGCTGGAGCTTATTTCTCCAAGCATATAATTTAAATGTGGTATGTTTACCAGGTAAACAAAATGTGGTCGCAGAGATGTTGTCGCGCATGTAACTGGTAAACCAGAAGATGAAAGTCAGTTTCTCATGAAATGTTTTTCTTTTATGTCATTCATTGTATTGATTAAAATATATATTATTGTAAATATGACAATAAATAAACTATGTTTTGAAATATTACAATATGAAACATTACAGAACAAAACTTCAAATTCTACTAGAAACAATCATACTTTGTAAGGTAAAAGGTAACTATTGCATACACCAATTGCACACACACCGGTATTTAACTTGAATACATCCACACTTGTGTTTGTTCAATTGATTATTGATGTGTTTTGCAAATTGTTTGTTTCTATGTCGTCATGTTATAATTTGGATGTCTTATTTTATGCTATGTAAAAGCTAAATCAGCTGAGATTATAACATTTTTTTTTTAAATATTCTTGATGTCATAATTGAGACATCATAATAATAATATAATAACAGAAAATCATTAGTTAATGATACAGTGATCGGTTATAAATAAATTAAATTTTCTAAAGAATTATCTATCAATTATCAATCGGTTCCACTTATTTGGGTAATTCATATCAATTCTGTGGGAATTGGTTATTGGTGGTAATAGTTTTATGGTCAACGTTGTACACACAATAATCATAATTGTAAATATTGATTGATAAATAAATGTTTAATTAATAATCATTGATAGAATAATGTGATAAGGGATTCCATAATAGCGACTTTGTTATTAAGGGAGTATGTAATATATGGTTCATTTTAATCTTAAAAAGATTGTCCAATAGTCAATTAAATCTTACGAATAGTTTGGGAATTCGGTTCATTTTATGGGTACTCTACAAAGAATTCCATACTTAACGCTGTCTGTAATTCCTTTGTGTCTTAAGGGGGGGCAAGTGTTACGAGTAGATTTATTTCCATATTATATTGGTTTTGTTATTATTAACTAAAGTTAAAATGAAATAATCTTAAACCCGAAATGTTTCCGTGTTAGGAATAAAACATGCATATGTCTAGACACTACGTCATAGCGATAAAATACGTCATATGCACGAGGGTGGAATACCGTTTAGTTGAGTTCTAGTTTGGGCGCTAATGTGGAAGGACTGTTTTTGACCACTTTCTTAAAGATAGGATTACGGCTTTACTCATTATAGAAGAATCTCAACTGATTAAGTTTCATTATAATACTGGTACATGTATTCTGTGGTATTGTTATATTTTATCATCTCAACTTGTTGGAATAAAATTGTGTTCAATTTCAAACAGGATTGTGGATTTCATATATATTAAGGTACAGTTTATCTAAATCACTTTATACACAAAAGATTCATATCGCGACGAGTCAAATAAACATCAAAACTAATTCAATAACATCAATATAAATTCTTATACAACCTTGTGAGATCCAAAATGGATATGAATAAAAAATATATATAATAATACATTACTAAAAATATCATCTAACGTCAGTAGCTGATTTCGCACGTGACAACATAATCATCCTGTATAAGTGGACCACTAACCTCTGCCAGTGCTTGGAAGAAGGAGCGGTACACAAGAAATGCCAACATAATCATCCTGTATAAGTGGACCACTAACCGGTCAGGGATAAGGAAATAAAACTGGGTAGCCATATTAATTAAAATTAAAATAATTAATTAAGGGAAATAAATAATAAAATCAAGTTTCCGAACAATAAATCATGATCTTAAATCCAGAGATTTGGAGATTCTAAGACAGTTATATTGCATTGTTTATTCAATATATATAGACAAACATATAGAATAGATAGACATAAGAGATAAAATAGATAGACAGATTAGATTGACATAATAGACAGATAATAGATAGATAGATAGATAGATAGATAGATAGATAGATAGATAGATAGATAGATAATAGATAGATAGATAGATAGATAGATAGATAGATAGATAGATAGATAGATAGATAGAGAGGGAGAGACATAAAGATAGATAAAGTAGATAGACATAACAGAAAACGTAATAGATAGATAAATGAAAGCTCGACATAATTCATAGAGAGAAAAGTAGATATACATAATAGATAAATTTATTATATGCATCATTCTTTAAGGATGAAAGAAGCAACGAACCATAAACAGACATTTTGGATTATGAATTATTGATGTACGTCATTCGCTTGCAAAACTTCGGATGTAGGCCCTATTCACTAAACAAAAGTATAATCGAACATCAAGTAGGAGTTTAAATTAATGTGACCAGCGATGTGATCTATGTTAGTTTTTGTTCTGATTGTTAGGGGCCTATGGCTTTTTTTTGTATTTGTGTTGTTTTTGTTGTTGGTTGGTTTTCAATGGTTGTTTGTTTTGCTGTGCATAGTTAATAGTTTGGTTTACGCAACAGTAGCCCAAGCACTGACCCGTTCGTTTTCACGAAATAAATAGAATGAAAACGACAGAATGTATCTTTTTATGGTTTTTGCGGGCCAAAGCTAGAAAAAAAAAAAGGATGCGCAAAATTGTAGTGTGGAACTTCATAAGGTAAGGAACTTCCTAAACACACACTTTGCATCATCTTTTTCAAATCCAGGTGACAAAGAAATATTCATAAATTTAAACAAACTAGAAGAGATAGGAAATATAAATGTAGATGAAAAAGGCATTAAACAACTCCTAACCAACTTAAAAGTAAACAAAGCTTCTGGTCCAGATGAAATACCAGCAAGACTGCTTAAAGAACTAACTAATGAAATATCTCCAATCTTTAAAATACTTTTTCAGGCCTCTCTAAACCAGGGCAAAGTGCCCAAAGATTGGAAATTAGCCAATGTAACCCCCCTTTTCAAAAAAGGAGATAAATCTGACCCCGGAAATTATAGACCTGTTTCTCTAACAAGCATAACATGTAAATTACTTGAACATATAATATATAGTAGTATAGTAAATCATCTAGACAAACTAAATGCACTGTGCCCACACCAACATGGCTTCAGGAAAAATAGATCATGTGAGACTCAATTGATAGGCTTAATAGATGACTTGTCTAAGGGATTAGATAATAACAACCAAATTGATGCTATATTACTAGATTTTTCAAAAGCATTTGATAAAGTTCATCATTCTAGTCTTCTTAAAAAACTTAAATACTTTGGCATCTCTGGTCCCTTACATCAGTGGATTCAGGACTTTCTTATAGGCAGAGAACAAACAGTGATAATAAATGGCTCTAAGTCATCACCAATAACAGTAAACTCAGGAGTTCCACAAGGAACTGTTCTAGGGCCCCTACTATTTCTAATTTACATTAATGATCTGCCTAATTGCATCAACACAGGCACAAAAGTAAGATTATTTGCCGATGATTGCATAATTTATAGAATAATAAAGACAGGAAAAGATAGTGAACTTTTACAAAAAGACCTAGATGAACTACAAAAATGGGAATCAAACTGGAGTATGTCTTTTCACCCAGAAAAATGCCAACTAATAAGGGTATCCAAGAAAAAGAAACAAATAATAACAAACTACTTCATTCATGGTAAAGAACTAACTCAAACTAGCAATGCTAAGTATCTAGGAGTAATAATAAATGATAAGTTATCTTGGAACCCTCACATTGATGAAGTAATTAAAAAATCAAACAAAACATTAGGATTCATAAAAAGGAATTTTTACAAATGTAATAAGAATATAAAACTAAAATGCTATCTCACATTAGTTAGGCCTATACTAGAATATGCAGGATCTGTATGGGACCCATCAACTAAAGAAAACATTAAAAAATTAGAACAAATTCAAAAAAGAGCTGCAAGGTTTATAACTAGTGAATATTCCCCATTGACAAGAGTAACACCATTAGTCAAATCACTAAACCTAGAAACACTTGAGGACAGAAGGGCAAAGAGTAAAGTAGTAATAATACATAAGGCATTAAACTCTAGTTTAGAAATACAACCCAATAACAATCTGTTGCAAAGCTCAGATAAACATAGAGACAAAAACACCTTCCTTGTCCCTTATGCGAGAACAAATGCATATAAGTACTCTTTCTTCCCGAGTGGCATTCGGGCATGGAATGGGTTGCCTGAACAAACCAGGAAAACCAATAACCTAACATCATTTAAAACATTAATAAAAATGCAAGACTAGACTCGGACCACGGATGAGCGTAGGACGCAATAATCTTCTTTATAGAAGGAGCGTCTGTAATGTATAAGATAAGATAAGGTATGACATCACTTATATTTATTTTAATCTATCAAAAGATAAATTAAATATAAACTTAGTTTACAAAGAAAGGGAGTATAATAAAAACTTTGTTTTTATGGGTTAGTTTATTAATAAATAATGTTGGATTCGCACAAAACAATTCTTAAAATGCCTTGCTAACACTATAATTAGTCTTAGATATTGTTGTGTTTCTTTTTTTCCAAATTCCAACTATGGTTTGCGATTTAAAAAAAAACACATCATCAAACCATAGACTATAATATACACCGAACATGAGTCTAACAGATAAACTCCATACTTCTTCAATAAGTAATTATTTAATTTGAAAATTTACCTCCAGTATGCCTTCCAATTCATCAACAAAAACTTCCTCATCCATAGCGTCCATATCTTAGTCATAGATTGACGCACAAAATTTCTAAAAAAATGGTGCGATTCAATAAAATGGAACTTGTATTACAATTACTTCATTTAGAATCGGGAATTCCGAAATAAGCATCCTTTCGAGTCATCATATAGCAGAAAAACTAAAGCAAGCGGTCCATGTATATTATAGTCTATGATCAAACCAAATGTTAAGTTACAGTTACTATTAATATGAATCTTTTTACTTTTCGGCTCATCTTTGAAAAAATTCTTTAACGATGGCTCGAATCGGTGTAAACTATGTTCCCAACAGATAAGCCTGAGGGGTGGCAGTAGCCTATGCTTCTTAATATTATGGTCAACGATAATTGGAAATTAGATTATCACTATTGAAAACTATTATCGGTTTTAATCAATTAGCCCAGAATTTAATGGTAAAGTGTACAAAATAATATTGTATTCACACAAATCAATCTCTTGAATGCCCTGCAAACACTAATTAAGTTTGAACTATTTTTAAAATATAGGCCTACCTACAAACTACGCACATTTGGCTTTTCTGGCCTGGGGTGGGGGTTAACCGAAATCCGGTTTTAAACCGGTTTTATAGTACCGAAAACCGGTTTTTAAAACAAACCGGTTTTAACATCCCTAGTACTGGAGAAGGGAAAAAAAAACTGCGATTTCCCCACTGATGCTGAAATCTTACAACAGACAAACAGACCGAAAGGCGTAGAGTTGTCAGATACTTGGACAAAGAGAGACAAAAAGAGGAAACATTTAGTAATTTAGTGTTTCATTTGAATCATCGGCGTTAAACCAACAATCAGTTCAGTTCTATTACAATAGTTGCCAATAATTGTCTATTAGTAAAACTGACCTAAAACAGTCTTGTTCAAACTTAAACAGGCTTTTAATTTAATGTAGGCCTAGACTAAAAAGCAGCTGGCATTTGGGAAATTAAAAAAAGTAACTGTGCAGATCATGTAAAGTTAAAAAAAAAAACTGTTCATTCTTTTCTTACCGGACGTCTGGAAACACTAAATAGAGGTGTGTGGGATTGTATTCATATTATACAAATATTCTTTTACTGTGTGCAAAAAGATTTAATTAAGGGTAACATCCACTGATTTACATTGTATCATAATTTTATAAGTAAAAAATTCTAAAAAAATGACAATACAGTTTTTGACTTCTCACAATCTAAAATCAACGAGGTTTTTTTTAATAAAGATTTTACCACGTTTTAAGTATCTAAGGATCAATAGTCCTTCATATTAATTATGTTTATACATTATTTTTTAGCCTAATCGGCGCAAATGTGTCGTTTTCGACATAAGAGCAACTTATAATTACTAACCATAGTTATAGGATAGGCCTACTCGTAGCCTATAGATAAACTGTGCAAAAAAAAAATGTTTTAATAACATACAGATCTAAGCCTAAATTGACTGTAGGCTGAAAGGCATTGGCTAGAATAGGCTAACTTTGAAAAAATAAAACACTTTAGCCTACAGCTCATGCAAGAGTCTTTTAAAAAACAATTAATCATTCATTGTACAACTTGCAGTTTATTATTAGGCCTAGCCTACATTCTTAACATGATAATAGTATAATAGCCTACTATTTTTATAACTGTATGCCTAAAAACATAAAATATTTAAAAAAAAAAGTGGGATTTTTTAAGGTTTCGAGCTTTGCCTGCCGGGCGGAGGACAAAAGTTTAAAAAAGAGGTAGGCCTAATGTCCTCCTTTTACAGGGCGTCTGCCAACAATAATAGGCCTACATACAAAGCAAAAATGAATACGCTAAAAACTGTAACTTATATATGTAAGTATGAGAAGACTGACGTGCAAATAAAAACAAGAAAAAAAACGCAATGTATTGATCTGGTAAAGACGTATTTTTTTAAATTTATACACCGTTGTTTTGTATGTAAATTATGTAAAAATGTAAGCGCCTGCTCTTTTTTTTACCGAATGAAGTTCGGTCTACCTGGTACTATTATATAGTTCAGGATAGCTCATTGTTGTTTATTATAGTGTTCAGTGAATTCGCTCTTAATTTCAGAACAGCCAAGTTGAGCTCCTAAAAATAACCCCAGAAAATCCAAGTTTTAATATCTATGGGTTTAATCAATTAAATAACAAATAATCTCTGGCCTATTTTGTGCGCCCCTTCCCCCCCCCCCCCCCCTTGTGCAGCCATACACACTTTTTCCCCCAAAGCAAGAACTTAAAAAAAATATTAAAAACTTATTTTAATTTTTCAGTTTTGAGAAAATTATATTTTTTTGGGCTATTTTTTTTTCGAAATTTTAAATAGATATAATAATTAAGATCAATGGTCTGTTTACGTTTTCTCTGAACCTTCGAAACGCCAGAGAACGTGCTGCCGGCCACTGTGCCCCTAGTCAGTGACACTACTATAATACTATAACAGTACTATAACTATACTATAAGTATAAGTCTAGCCAAATCTGCTGTAGTCGTAGTAGAGTTGACACATGTGACATGAATTTAGACTTTTAATCGATTCCCAAAATACATTTTGGCCAATAAAATACATAAAATAATGCTGAGATTTTCTGGAAAAACCATAGATATACTCCAAAAGCCAAGGTCCTCGAAAAATAAAAAAAGCCAATATCCCAAGTTTTCAAGAGCGCTATTTTTGAAATAGTAGGCCTAAATATTAAATATCAAATAGACCTATATTCTATATTAAAACGAAATACCGGGTACGTTTTTTTTAAATACTTTATAGATCTAGATTTACACCTCATAAAAAATTAGAACAAATTCAGAAAAGGCTCGCCACAGTTTCATTACTAGCCTATAATTATTAGGCCTATATATTACTAGACTAGACTAGACTCACTACTCACTAGTACTAGACTGACTAGACTAAAAATAATAGCCTTCTATATAATAATAATAACTTAGAAACTAATACTTGTCTAGGTCTAGTAATTATAGTTTATAGTTGTAGTCTAGGATAGTCTAGGTCACTCTAGATCTAGTCTAGTACTAAGTACTAGTAGGCCTAGTTTTTTAGAGACTAGGACTAGTCACTAGTGACTAGGGAATATTATTCATTCACTTACATTATTTACAGTTCATTACTTACAACTAACAATGTAACAACTGACAGAAAAGTCCTGAGAATTAGATACCAAGATAGGCTTTAACTGATACTATATTTTAAATTAGTATACACTATCACTAAGTATATTTTATTATTTAGATAAAATATATATATCTAGGCCTACAATTTATAATCATAGTTCAATCAGTAGGCTACCACACTCTACACCATGCAACGACAGATGCGACCAAAAGTAAACTATTTTAAAATATACTATTAGAGGATATAGATATATAAAATTATAAAATATATATAATAATATTATATATACTTAATATACTATATAGGATAGGCTATGGCTATAGGCCTATGTCATCATAGCCTATCTTATAAATTATAAGCCTATTAGATACAGTGCTTTTTTTCTTAAAAAAAACTTTAAAAAGGTACCGGAACTCCTATTTAAATATTACTTTTTATGTCCGTTGTGTCATAAAGAGAAATAACACTTTAATATTAGTAGTCTATGGAAAAAAGATGCGACCAATAGTAAGCTATTAAAATATACTAGGCCTATTATATATATAATAATATTATATACTATATAGGATAGGCTATAGGCCTATGTCATCATATCATATAGGCCTATACAGTGCTTTTTTTCTATAAAAAAAAAGGTACAGGAACTCCTAAAAAAAGGTACCTGAACTCCTATTTATGTCCCTTGTGTCATAAAGAGAAATAACACTAATATTAGTAGTCTATGGAAAAAAGGTGCCAGAACGCCGTTCCGGTGCGTTACATAAAAAGAAAAAAAGCACTGGACCTAAAATGACCTATGTATATATAGTATGGTCTAGCGGTTAGTTCACCGGACTGTCAACCAAAAACTAACTGACACGTCGCGGGTTCTATCCCTGCCACCGACGGATCCCTATCGCCCTGCAGGAGTTTTGGGCCTAGTGGACGTAATAATCTTCTATCTAGAAGGAACGTCTGTAAAACTTATATAGTAGGCCTAGTAATAATAGTAATAGGCCTACAGTACATATATAATATTTATTTTTAATTTATATAAATATAATTATAAAGTTATCGACTAAAATAAGAAGGCATTAAATTCTAACTCAGAAATACAACAAATCACAGTTTAATAATCTGTTACAATGCAATGATGAGTAACAATGAATGAATTGAATGCCATCAAGTCCAAGTGAAATGTTCTGATAAACATTATTAAGGCCTATATAACAAGGACAAAAATACTTTTCTTATCTTATGAATGCAAGAACAAATGTAGAACTGTTACTTCCTCAGCCTGAGTGGCATCCACCACTGAACAAACCAGGAAAGCCAGTAATTTAATTTTAATATCATTTAAAACATCAATCGAACAGCTAGAGTGACTACGTGTCCGTTGACAGGACAAATGGTTCGCGAGATATTCATCGTGTTACCATTTCACGTCACAGTGGTATAAAAGCCATGATGTGTCACTGACCACTGGCTATTTCTAAAGACTTCATTTTATCTAATTGATCTATTAGAAAGATGCCGTTGGAGATACGTGTGGGCAATATTATATATGAGATCAGTTCATTTAAAAAGATTGTTCATAGACTAATAAAAAAATTAAATCAAAGATCTAACGAAAAAATTAAATTACTTATTTTTTTTAGTAGGCCTACCAATTCTTTTATGACATAGGGGAATGTTTGTGTATTATTATTGTATACATTATTATTTATTATAGTTTTAATATGTATTAATATATTGGCTACCACAGCACCATCCCCCCCACAAAAAAAAAATCCAAATGATTATAAAATTATAATATATTATTTTTAGTTTTTTGTCTTGAAAATTTCATGTTTTTAAAAATAGCACTTCGCAAAGAAACCATAAAGTTGGTGTATTTAAAAATAACGTTTATTCACAAAAATTACTTATTTTCTGTAAAATCAGCAATTTAAAAAAAATTACTAATACCATTTATATATAATACAATAATAAAACATTGCACATCATCTATATACATAAAGTAAACTGCCCCATGTGTGTTGATTCCGATCCCCATTGGTTAATGTACAGACGCGTGAACTTATTGTCTCATGTTTTACTTTTGCAATATCGCTTCCGATCCGACTACCATTCATGTGACCTGGGTTTGATTCTCAAACTGATAATTTTTTTCTTTTTCTACTTTTTTTTTTTTCCCATTAATATTACTTTTTTTTATAAAGATAGTTAAGAATTTCAGTTTTTAAAACTTTCCTAAAACGTTTTCAGTAAGCTTTTAATCTAATAATTATATTTTAGATGTAGGCCCTATGTGGGAGACGGGTGTTTGATTCTCAGCCAGGGATAGTCCAAACTTTTGGTTTAAGAAAAAGAAATGCCATTTTTTAACCCAATTACAACATTTATTTTAAAATAATTTTTTTTCGTAAATGTTTTCAGTAAATAATAAATATATAAATATATTGAAAAGATTATTTTAGCTATAAATGTTCATTGTAGTTTATAAATTAAAGTGTTTATCTGTAGCTTATATAGGCCTATGTAATTTTGGGCATTGCCGGGGAATTTAGTTTGTGTTACATAAAAAGTGACTTTCTTTTTTTAAAGTTGAAGTTAAGTAAAGTATTTTATATATGAATAGAAAAAAAAAAGCAAATAATATATACAGGGTTCGTATAGCTCCTGGAAACTCCTTGAAACTCCTGGAAAACAAAAAGTTGTGTTCCAGGACCTTAAAACTCCTGGAAAAACTTCATTTAGTTCTGAAAAAATACTAAATACTCCTTATTTTTCGAGGGAGATTAATTATTAATAAAAAAAAATTTAATCACTGCTCTTAGATTGTACTTTCACTTTTCCAGAAAGCCCTATTTGGTGTTAACTCGCTTTGCCACTTTCTATTTCCACTCGCAAACGTTGATGACACCAATGATGCCACTCCATGTTGTTTTGTTTTTTTTACTAGATCTTGTTTTTTTTTAATCCATACTTGGGATGTAGGCTATATAAGTCCCCGTAATGTCGTAAAACAAAAAAAAAGCTGTGCAGTGAGGTGTCTGTTTTTTTTAAAGAGCTCAGCTTGGCTTTTCAACAAATTTACTCCTGAAAAACTTTTGGAACACTCCTGGAAAACTCCTAGAATTTTTAGGCAATTTTTCTGTACGAACCCTGATTAGTGATATATAATATTTATCAAGTTTAATTTAATAAATTTATATGAATTAAGCTCCGTTAAAAAAATACTTTTATTTCAATAAAGCAATCAAAATTATATATAGGCCTACTGTTGATATTATGTGTTTGAGGACTAGAAATAAGTTAATATTAATTATATTAAAAACATGCTAATTATCAATAGGGCCTATATATAAAATTTATGTTTGACTAAAATTGGACTTAAAAACCAACAAGAAATGTCAATGAAGAAAATAAATCAATAAAAGAACCATACTAAAAAAAATACCCAGCCCTAAAATGGCTGAATCACATTTTAACAATGTAGTTCAATTAATCTAACACTTCAATGAACTGAAACCAGCAACGAAAAAATAAAAGCATCAAGTTATGTTCTGGTACTTTATAATGCATTTTGTGTTCACATAGGCCTATATATTTATTTCAATTTTATTATATATTTTTAATAAGTAATGTACTATTTTTCTTTCAATTTCAGTGTAAAGAGGAGAAAAAAAAGATTTAATAAATGGAAAATAAAAAAAGGGAAGGTCAAGACAAGGGAAACTTGAAGGATTGGATTTTTGAAAAGTACTGTCTTATGCTAGATTATGTAATCTACTCTTTGTAATTGCTCAGAATTGCTGTTTATTTTAGGGGATAATAGATTTCTTGTTTACTGAGTACATGAAAACTTTAAAACTGAAAGTACTGGTTTAGTGAACAATCTTTGAACATGTATGACATAGGCTTAAATATTACCTACCGGTAGCATCATACAATCACTCTCCTTGTTCAAATTTTACAAGATTAACACTAGTAGCCTAGTATTAATATAAATATATTGTATTTTAATTCAGTTATGCCACAAATGTTGGGAAAAATCTAATAGTTAAAATGCACCTTATATATGGTAAATAAAAAAGTACCAGTATATATTTTAAACAATTAGTTTTATAATGTATATGCTGTTTAGTTAACTGGCTAAATGTTTCTGTACGAGTGCTATTAAATGCTGGCTTTTCATGTTTAGTTTTTATTACTTTGATACAAGTTTTTTTTAATCCATAGCTAATTATTAAAGAATATGTTTATTGATTAAACTGTAACCTCAGAGCACATAATGTGTGTTCATCATTTCTAATCAACATGCAGACAAAATTAATTTTACTACCTATGTATTTTGTATTAATAACATCCATTAATAACATTTTGTGCACATACAGGATTGGAAGTTTTGGGGGTCAAGGAGGGGGGGAAGGACAAGTCATTACATTTACAATCTTCCCTGCTCCCCATGCTATACTATAAGGTCAGCATTGATAAGCAATGATTTATATCATTTGACTTGTTTATTCCAGAGGTTCTACCATTATGGCAGTCCTGGCAGTTGTTTTGTCCATAGTTGCTCTTATTCTTGCAATGGTATTGCCCAATCATTCTGAAAATTCTTCACATAATCAGGTAATGATAAGATAATTGTTCTCAGGATATAGGAACATAGTTGCCTCAAAGGGGCATTTAGAAAATTTCCTGCTTATGCACATACATAAAGTGTTGATAGTTGATACATATTTCAGATAATTTTTTATTTACAAAAATTATTGCCTGAATTTTCTCTAATTGAATACTTAGTATATCTGAGGCATGTATTTTGCATTTTCTAAAATTTTCTCTAAATGGACTACACAAATCACCCTTTCTCCCTCCTCAACTTGCGTTGTTGTTTTTTTAAAGAGAAAAACCTTGCATCTTCTGTTGTACTATTGTTATAGTTTTCCACTTTGATATGTTTTATATGCTATTAGTTCGTTGTTTTTTTTAATAGTTTTACTGACTAGTTTATAATTTCACCAATAGCAAATATATCAGTTCTATTAATGATTAATGATATAAAAATAATAATTTTTTTCCTGAACATTTTCTTGCAGGAATTATTACCTGACAAAGAGACAGACTGTTTTAATTGTACCAACCTTCTCAGTCAATATATCAATTCTATGACCTCACCTCTGGATGTAGAAAATGCAGACACGTCTGGGAAACCTTGCTGTGCTGAGAACATAGAGGACTTATCAACACTACTGCAAAAAGTAAGTGATAAGCTGTAGGATTTAGGAACTGATTGAAACAAGTATTTTAGTGGCAAACAAAATATAAAAACACATTTTTATACTTCAAAGTTTTACAGACCTTCTTATTTACTTGTGTTTTATTTTTGTGTGTGTTTGTCAAAGGTAAGCATATTAAGTGCAAAATAATGCATACGTTGTTGTGAAATCTAGAAAACCTCTTACAATCTATTTGATTTTGTGTATATTTAACATTGATACAGGCACTACAAGTTCAAGAAACAATATCAGGTACAACAATTTTATTAAATTTATTTTCTACTACCGTCAAGATTTGGGCAACTCACTCTATTACTATCAGTAAAACAAGGTACATTTATACAAAGCCTGACATGATATTAAATATATTGAATATTGCATTGTTGTTTATTTTACTGTAGGCAATAAACAAAAAGATAATACCAACAACAATCCAACAAGTGACAAACTATCTGAATCTGTTGTTGCTCATAAAAGTTTTTCCCACACAAAAGGAAATAGTTTTTGTAAAAGTAAGTAAATTCTCTAATCAGGTTTTCATAAATAGTCCATATCATGAAATAAAGTTTAAAAGATTTTGTGCCATTGAGTGGCCAACACAAAGTATTGAAACCTATAGTTTCCCTAGCTAGTGTCAATAACTGTAGAAATTGCACAGTTTCAGTAAATATAAATAAAATGACTGACCATGTTTCTTACTTGGTTTTTGGGTGGCTGGGAAATTTTTGTGCACAGTTTTATATGAAATTTGCCTATATGACCTGCATTTTGAAAAGGAAAAAAAATAAAAATATGTGGGGCTAAAAATCGAATATGATAATAATAATAGATTGAGTAATTGATATTAGGCCTACCAGTAGAACATTTACATTGATTATTACAACTTCTTTTTTTGCTCTACATGAATTGTGTGTTTTACTTAACACAAGTAAAACCATGTTACTTAGTCCCAAGCATATAAGAATTATTAAGTTAGTCAAATAGAGTCAAACTATGAAATCTTTAAGTTAATTATTATACAGCAAGTAAAACATAGATTAGACTGTTTTTCATTCAATTAGTTTACATTTTACATAGATGTAATCATGGAATAATGCAGGGGTTCAGGAACTTTCCCTACTCAATGTAATTTTTTTCAAGTAAACAAGGTTTGTACAGCTCCTGGAAACTCCTTGAAACTCCTGGAAAACAAAAATGAGTGTTCCAGGACCTTAAAACTCCTGGAAAAACTGCATTTAGTCCTGGGAAAATACTAAAAACTCTTTATTTTTCAAGGGAGAATAATTATAAATAAAAAAAAATCGTAATCACTGCTCTTAGATTGTACTTTCACTTTTCCAGAAAGCGCTATTGGAGTTAACCCTCTTTGTCACTTGTTATTTCCCCGTGCAAATGTTGATAACACCAGTGATGCCACTCCATGGTTCTTTATTTTACTAGATCTTGTTTTTTTTAAAATCCAAACTTGGGATGTAGGCTACATAAGTCCCCGTCATTTTGTAAAACGAATATAAATGCTGTGTAGCGAGGTGTCTGTTTTTTTAAAGAGCTCAGCTTGGCTTTTCAAAAAATTTACTTCTGAAAAACTTCTGGAAAACTCCTGGAATTTTTAGGCAATTTTTCTGTACGAACCCTGAGTAAAGTACGATTTGTTTTTCAATGTTTTCCATGTCACTTTAAACTTATTCAATTAGGCTTTTACTTGCTCTGTTTGACGGTTCATATATATTTAGGACTAAACAATATCAATATTGAGTAACTATCAATAATAGGAACTGAAAACTGTTCCATAACACCTAAATTGTACTAAATGTTGAAAATATTTGTTTCATTAATTATTGCCATTTTAGAAAACAAAGACATCAAAGAAGTTGACATGGAAATCGTCATCTTCAATACCGGTACTCCTAAGATATTATTTGAAGTTGTTAAAAATATTGATGTCAAAGAAGATGGTCTGGAAATCAAACACCCTGGTAAAAGTTTAAGATTTCTTTTGTATGGATTACTTTATATATATTATAAATAATATGTTATCTTCAATATGAAATATATGTAAAAAAAAAAAAAAAAAGCTTTTATATTATTAAGATAACTCCTAAACTTACACTCTATGACATGTCCTTTTTTTTTTAAAAAAAATGAGAGATTTTTAGTTAGTAAAAGATAATGCTAAATTCTAGCGAGCTAAATTCACTATATATTTTTTAAGAACTGGGGAAAGGCCAGGGAGATTGGGGTCAGGAAAGGCTTAGGACGTTGGTAAGGAGCAATATGGTTAAGGGCCAGAGTTTGAGGGAGATAAAAGAATAGTTTGGGAGCCTAGAAGGGAGGCAACTGTAGATACTTGGCAAGGAATTATATTTTATTTATTTAGTGCTTAGCATAACAAGGGAGCCCATATCCCTAGATAGCACCTGACTATTTTAGTATTATCTTACATCATGTGTTTGCATCTGTGAGGTTTAATTTAAAATATATTTTTTTTTTTTACATTTACATGTCACGATTTTGTTAGGTCTGCCATTAATAACTGAAATACAGCTCTTTCCATTAAAGAGCTTCATTTAAATTATAAATTTATATTAACACTCAAACAACGGCTAACAAAGTTATGGTACTCTGGTGCACCATGAAATAAACACATATAAAATGAACTTTAAAATTATTATTTTTTGTACCAAACATCTTTTTTATATAATTAAATAGCATTTTAACATGTTTTGATAAAAAATATAACGTTTTAGTGAAATTTTAATTAAAATCGCGTTTAAAATAAATACATGAAATTGAGGGCGAGCCATTGACGCCATATTGTCTTCTTGACAACAACGCGTTTCAACACACTCGGTAAATTTACGCTAAAATGGACTCCCATTTCGATTTTCAACCTGATATTCAACTAATTATGAGTTCTGGATTTCAATTAATGATTCTGGTCATTCGGAAGATGAAAATGATACTTTGCAGACTGATTTGAATGCATCGAGCACTGACGTGTAAGTATGGCTTGTGACCTAGATTACTTTCTTTGTGTCTGGCTTTACGAAATATATTTGTAAAGGCCTTTTTACAAGTATTTTTTATGTTATTTTAGGTAAACAGTGTTTTTATATTTAGACCTATTTTCTATGTAACCAATTAGTTATTAGAAAGTGTTTTCACTATCGATAAAAGCGTGTTAGGCCTAAGTAAACAATATAGGCCGGATCAGCTGTTTTTTGTTTACATCAAGCAGATGAGAGAAAATTTCAATTTGGCTACAGTTGAATCCTATTTATATTATTTAAATGGCTCAGGAGAATTTAGAATAATTACACTATTAATAATACATAAATTTAAATTGCATTTTTTAGTTATTTGTAACTAATTGTGTGTGTTACTTTGACTGTTGCTATTATATAAATACTTATACTATTTTTTACTCTATTACAGTTCCTATGGACCTATGACTATGGACAATGTGGACACTATGCCTGAGCAGCCTGACCCATTTCTTCCTGTGATTGTTCCTGGAATACAACTGATGTTAGGACAAGGGATGAAGCCTGGGATTTTACAATGGCCATGGCTTTTTTAAAGCTTTATTTCACTTTAGATTTGGTAACTAAAGTGTGTGAGTTTACTATTCCGCATGAGAACATGTAGGCCCTACTCCAAAAACCTAAAGATTGGTTTGACTGAACTGTGGAGAGTTTTATAGGTTTTGTGGTCTAATTATGTATGCAGATATTGTCCCTTCTCCAAATGTGGTTAGGTTCTGGTAAAAAAAAAGTAGACACAAGTGACCAATTAATTAGTAAATATAATTTTTACGGAAAAGCAATAAGCATTGGAATACCATACTTTTTCATTTATTAGATATAGCTAGTGTAAATTCTTATATTTTGTTTTAAACTTGAAGGGATAAAAATCCAGATTAGGTAGAATTAAATAGACTCATTAACTTATTAAATTTGGCCAATTGAGTTTACAGTACTGAAGAGATTTGGGAAATATTGGCATTTTTTATTCAATATCTATCTTTGCTAAAACATCAGTTATATTTTAAGCATGCCAAAGATCCAGAATTTATGGATAAACCGGGCAACTGTAGATTATATTATGACAGTGAAAATGTTGTGAGAAGGAAAAGTGTAAAATGTGTTAATTTTTTTATTTCCAAAAAGGTAGGCATTGTTTGTTTGTTTACAATAAATTGTTATAAATCAATACAATATCAATGAATCTTTTTTTTAAAGAATAATTTATAACAGTAAATAAAATGTAATATTATTTTGTGTATTTACTAATATTCATAATTACAAAATATCTTTACATTTTTTCTGGATATTTAAAACAATCCGGTAACAATGCCCCGCGCCCCGCGTAATTGCTAAATTGAAAAAAATTAACCGATATTAAAAGAAGAGCCATAAAAAAATTATTTCTGTACATATTTACTTCAAATTTGTTTTATCTTGTGTAAAATTGATTTTACTTTTAAAAAATCTACATTTTGTTTACTTATGGGAGCCTAATTTGTTTTAATTCTATTTGTAAATGTTGAAACTTATTATTTTAACTATCTAAATATAATAGTTTTACATAAATTTTCATTCATAATTTTTTTATTCTAAAACAAATAGGGTTTTTTTGCCTTATAACATTTAAGTTAACTCATTTTGAAACAAAATGAGACCAAATACTTATATTTTATTATTCATCAACTTAAAAAATCAAGTCTCAATTACCCCCCTCTCCTCTTAATCGCTTAAACGTACAAAATGTATTAATATTACAAAAAAATTCATAAAAAATTTATTTCTGTATATATTTACTTCAAAATTGCTTTGTCTTATTTGAAAATGATTTTACTTTAATAAAATCTACATTTTTTTTACTTATGTGTTCATACTTTTTTTTTCTTATATTTGTGAATGTTAAAAATTTTAATATTAGCTAAAAAAAAATAATATTTTTTCCTCAATTTTCATTCAAAATTTTTTTCTACTAAAATATATTAGATATTCTTCCTAATAACATAAAGGTTCATTCATTTTCAAACAAAATGATACCAAATACTTATATATTTAGCCAAATACAACTTAAAAATTAAGTCACAAAGATAAAACATTGGTTACAAAGAAAAAAAGTGAATAAAACTGCAGTTGTTTGAGAGTTAAGATTTTAAAACATAGAGTTAACAAAAATTATTTTTGTTTTAAACTTCTGTCTCTGACTTTAGGAATGTACTATGTCTATAGCAGTTTCAAATATCATAGCAATTTAAGACATACTAAGGATCTCAAGGTAATTGTCTTAATATAAAAGTATATTAACATACATTTCAACTTACTTATGTTAATTAAAATAAAAATTATTAATAGTAATAGCAAAGTTCCCTGTCAGGCCTTGTTGGTTTCTGGTGCAAGTTAAGCAGCCTTCAAAATTTGCTGTGGCTTTAACTTTATCCCACCTAGTGTCAGAGCTAGGTACACTCAGGGACATACCCCAGAACCTGGGGAAAAAACCTTGAATTCACCATTGAACTTCATGCCATCATGTTTCAAAATTCCTTGGTGAAAGCCGACAATAAATCATAAGATTGGAACACACTTTCACAAACTGAAAAGTTTTTATTCTGTTTGGAACACCATTTTAAATGTATGTTGTTAATTCACAAACTAATGGCCTTATAATTTTAATAGAAATATAATTGTATATGTGTGAAAAATAATTTTACAGACTTGGCATCAGTATGTCTTTAGAGACAGAAAAGGTTTCTGTGAAAGTCTGTTGAAAACAACTCACACAACTTGTCAAGATTGTTCACAAAGTAAAGATACAGCTTTTGTAGGTACGCATTGATTCAGATACTAATTAGTTTTAAAAATTCGAGATGCACCTAAAGTTTTGGTTAGGCCCATGGACCCGGGTGTGCACTTAGCATTGATGTGTGCACGGGGTTCCTACGCAAGTCTGGACACAGTTTGGAAAATTGTATTTTCCAGTCCTGGACTTTGATTAAGTACAGAAGTGTCAGAAAAGTATTTTGTTTTAAGTTATGAATTAAAAATAAAATTTTTAACACTATCACTGAAAATTAATAAGATATTGGATGGGCTGAAGTTTTTACAAATAAAAATCTTGTTTTTTTTAGCTAGCTTGCATTTAATATTGATTTTACTGCAAGTAATAAATATTTACACAGTCCTTCACATTTATAATTATAATCGTTTTTTCCTGCATATAGCAACTTAATGTAAATTGATTGACCTGATAATTCAATAGACATGTCAATTAATTTAAATTTTGTAATTATAGAATGGTTTCTCCCTCTCTTCCCCTTTCTTTCCTGCATTCACTATTTCTTACTAGGTCAAGTTTAATGTTGATAAAATTTTGTAAAATAATTAGCTCTGCCTAACATTTTATCAACAGGAGGTGTATTTCATTTAGTCAGTGGAGATGTGCTGAGAGTTCTGGTCTCTAAACAAGAATCTTTAGACTTTAAAACAGAGGATAGTTACCTTGGTGCCCTAATGCTTTCAGCTCAATGAATCGTGCTTGACGCTTTTACAGCTTAAAGGAATGATGCTTGACTCTCTCATGTGCAGTGCCCTCACAAGGGAGGGGGGCATATGCCCGGGAGCGACAAATGTAATCTAAATATAGCAATAAACAAGCTGTTACAGTATGCAAGGGGGCGGCCTGAAACTTTTGCCCTGGGGCGCTACATGGGCTTGTAAAGGGTCTGCTCATGCGTAAACTATGCATATAATGCTGTGAATATTTATTCTTCTTCTGTTAACCCGTCTGCTGAGCAGTTTGCTCTATTGCAGTCAATGCCAGGCAAACATATTTACATGTCTTTTTTATTTGTTCCATATTGCTATAAATAGTGAATATTTATAGTTTTTTCCTGCCATAACTGCTTTTAAATGCTTCAATACAAAACACATTAAAGAAAAGGAACAACACATGCTTTTATGACAAAGCACTAAAAATTATAAAATATATTTGTATCAATGAATGTCGCTAAAAAAAAAAAAAGTATTATTTCAATCCCTAACAAAATCCCTGCCGGATAATTTTTTGTGACAAAATTTTGTTTCAGGGCTTGTTTATAAAAGAATGTTGTTTTTTTTTTACTTATGTTTTTAAATACTTGCTCTTTTCTAATTTTTTGCATTTGCGTTACAAATCTGTCATCAAATTGTAACTGAAATTGAGATTGTCTGATGAAAATTATCTAGCTGATATTTTTCTTACATAGTAGAATTTTATACAATTTTTAAAAGCCCACATCATTCTACTAAACAAAGAGATACAATATTTCTGTTTAATCCAACAACCTCCTGTTCTCAATGACTAAATTTTGTAGATTAACTGCCCCTTTAGTATTGGTTTGAATTATATTTATAATTTTTTTAAATAACCAATATAATATTATTATCAATTAGGGAAAATTTAAGAATTATTATTGACGTGAAATAAAGTGACTTTATTATAATTATACAATGGTTCAGAGCTTTGTGTATAAAGCTAATCATCTCCATTATAATCTACTTTGAGCTTCTTCATTTACCATTTTATTGAATGCATGCAAATGAAATCTGAAAACATGTTGTGAAAAAAAAATGTGATTGTCCAAGCCAATCATGATTGTTGGCTGAGGATCACTACAATCATGAGCATTTAATTTTTATTTGACTTTTATAATCCCACTTTTTTTTACAAATGGGACTATTTGCATTTCGTTATTTCCTCACTTTGCACTTGAGCTGCCAAAGCTTGGGCTTAGTACTTAGTTATAAATTTTATTATGTCATTGTTTGTTTATTGGTTTTATGTAAAACATTTTACTATCAGTCTTTACAAGATTTTATATTTGTGTTACATTTATTATTTCATCAAGTTTCTTGATATTTTTGTTTACATTATGTTGACATGCAATTATTTGGTTTTAGTTTTAGTCACCATTCCATGTGTTCAAAATTTTATCTGTGCTTACATTGAAGTATTGCTTTAAGAATTCATGTTTCTTATCCCTTATTTGAGAACAAATGCATATAATTTAATATAAATACTCTTTCTCCCTGAGTGGCATTCGGGCATGGAATGGGTTACCTGAACAAGCCAGGAAAACCAGTAACTTAGCACCATTTAAAACATTAATAAAAATGCAAGACTAGACTCGTGACAGATGAGCGTAGGATGCAATAATCTTCTTTATCGAAGGAGCGTCTGTAATGTATAAGACAAGAAGTCTCTTTAGAGTTGTATTGTTATAGTTATGCTTGAAAATTAACTAGCACTTTTTTTTTTTTTCAAACAAACACTATTTACAAATATGCTAATATCAAAAGACTTACACTTATAGACATGCCTTTTTTTTATAATGTAATTGTAGCAAGCAGCTGAAGTGCCTAAAGCAATGACAACCTTTAAAATATTTATTGTCTTATCAAATAATTTGAATGGCATTTACCAAAATGTGTTCACTTTACTTACAGTGGTATTTATTTTTATACCTCTGTTTATGTTTCTTGTATAAATATAAATTACTTTATAAAAAGAGATATTTTTTAAAGTATTTTAGAGACAGATTTTGTTTTAACCTTCCTTGTGTGTTCAATTTATACCTCTGTTTATAATTATTAAATGCAACATTTCTGATTCTCTTCCTGTAGCAACTTAAGATTGTACAATTGAAATTCACTAGAAATTATGCGGATAATGGATATTAACCAACATTTCTAAAGCTTTAGAGGCAAAACAAAAACACAATTTGAAAGACAAATTGAGTTTCTGAAGTAGTCAGGGACATCAGAGCTCATCAACATCAACTGTGGCACTGCCTTTTACTTTTAGTAAATTTCCTCAAGGATATTGATTTTATATTACCTTCATCCAACAGTTGTTTGCTATTCTTTCCAGGTGACCTTTCCAATCCAACATAGCCTGCCCTTTTTAATCTATTTTTTTGTGTGGGATGTTGGTACGATTCATACGTGGGTTTTTGATACTATTTACTACTTGGGATGTTGGTACAATTCATATGTGTGAGATGTTGGTAGAGTCATACACTTCTTAGCTGATCAAGAGCTTAACATCATGTAAAACACTTTGTGAAAATGCAACATGAGCCACAGATAAGCATAGGATGCAATCATAATTTTCTCTATAGAAGCTTTTGCAAATTATAAAATACAAGGCTTGCTTTTTATTGCATTTACCTTTCAGCTTGTGCTTCTTAATTGCTTCTTAAAAAATGTTCAAAATTGGTTTGTCTTGAAATATTGATACCGGTACCACAAAGGCCTAAAAATACCGGTAAATGAAAATAAACATTTTGAAATTAAAATCTGTAGATTTGTCTATATTTTCTTGTTGGTTAATGACAGCTGTTGTATTTATGAATATATGCAGTAATTTTTGTCGACTTTAAACAAATAATATGTACTAAATTTGCAAAAAATGATACAATTTTGTCACGCAAAAGCTCAGCCCACCCTGGAAAAAATGTCTTTTTAATTTATATTATGAAAAAGCAAAAAACAAATATTCTGTTCGACCTAATCTTACAATTACAATTATGTGCATGCTTTTTTTTTTCAAATTTACTGAGATTATTTTTTTGGGACCTTTTATCAATGTTTAATCACATTAATGCATTGAAAGATGGGAGTTATGTCCACAAGTGACATATCCCTTACAAATATCTAACATTTTAATTTCAATGTAAAACATGGTGTTTTAAAAATAAATTTGACTTAATATTAATATTTCTTTTTAAAAAACAAAAATGAACATGGGTATTATTTTTTAAATCGCTGAGATAATTTGGGTGTAGTAAGCAAAAATAGATGAACTGTACTGAATCAGTAATCATGGCAATTTTAATAATGATATATCTTATTATTCACCTATTTTAATTTTATGCCTACAAATGCAATGCAGATTATCTAAGTTTCAATACATTTGCAAGTTCTTAATACATGGTATTGGTATATGCATAGAGAAATTGTCTATATCTATAATTTTTTTATTAATTATTTAATAACAAAAGAATGATTTAAATTAGATTTTTATTAACATTTTACTTATGTTCAAGTACAATATTTTTTGTCAGCAGCCCGTTACTAATAATTAAAAGTATAACTTATAATTTAAGACTTAATTTTTTTTTTTTGGTCTGCTAGATTCGCCTATGATTGTAATAAATAAATTAAATTGTGTCAACTAATCTGTTAGAATTAATGCAATGAATCAATTAGCTTTTAATTTGTAATTGAAATTTCAAACATTTAAATTTAGATGTCTAATACAAGTAACAGTGAAAATGAATGTAGTAATAAACTTTGAAATTTCTAGCTTTTAACCTGTAGGCCTAGTCAAAATACTAATATTTTTTTAAAATTAGCAATATTATGTTTTCTTTTTAGTTAGGTCATAGATACTAGTGAAAAAATATACATCTAAAAATGAAATAGGGTGAGGAAATTTATTTTTAAACCTTTGATGCTGAACATGTTTACGTTATTAACATTTTTTTCATTTTAGTAGAATCAATGCAGAGTGAAAACTAATTGTAGAAATAAAAAAAATATTAGCCCATATATATATATATATTCTTCAAATTATTTTGCATAAAACTTTAAAAGGAAATTGTCAGAGCTTTAAAAAATAATTTTATACAATTTTTTAAAATTTTGTTGATAAATTTGAAATAGAAATTTCAATATGATTTTTTACCCAAATTATTATAAAAATTATTTTTTTTAATTATGATAAACTTTTTTAAGACATTGTAGATAAATAACATTATTAACATGCAGCTGAAATTTGAATATATTCGGACAGGATGTTTCTGAAATATTTGTAACTCTTTCTACAGTACACTAATTCACACAAATGAGAAAACGCAAAAAAAAAGTTCATAAGTAAAATATTTATTATTTCTAACAGCTAAGTCGGCATTAACGTAAATAATTATAAAACCAATGTTTTGAGTCAGTTTTGACTCCTAGAATATAATAGAGTTAAAACAACTCATAAAAATTATCAAAATTAAATTTAAAAGTCAATATTTTACTTAGCGCCACCCCACAAAATGTAAAATATAATACATTTTGTTTTGTTATTTTTTATAATAAATCCTTATCCTTTTAGAATGTATATAAAGATGATAATGATGTGTAGAACAAATTCAATCTAATCTGTTATGTGGTTACTGAAATTTCATCACTCAATATATTAGGCTACACTCATAAAATCCACACAATTGAAAAATGCAAAAGCTACTTTCCATGATAGGCTATATTTTTTTTTTTACATTAAAATTATAAACAACATAAAAAGATGGTTTGCTGATACAATATATAAATATTTCATTAGAAAAAGATACATAATAAAAGCAAGTTCTGAAAATGTAAATAATAAATATGGAGAACCCAGACAGTTTTACCAAATGAACAGTCACATATTTTTTGTTATCATTTTTAAAAAAAGAAGATAAAAAGTCTAAATTATTAACTTTTTAAAGTTTTATTATACTACTAGTTGTTATGACCGTCAAAATGACGGAGAAACGAATGACTCAAATGTGTTTTGTTAAGAGAGAAAAAAAAAACTCTTGATTCTAGAAAGTTTTTTAGTAGGGCCTTTTCAGTTTTTGTTAATTTTTATTGTTTCTTGTCACCCTGACCCTGTCACACGCATAAGAATTGTTGCAAGTTTTATTATACTATATTAATATAAATCCACATAACAAAAATAAAAAAAAAATAGAATGGTTCCATTGCCCCAATGGCGATTGATGTGAATTTGCGTATAAAACAATAATTATTATAATTTATAATATAAAAAATATATAGGTCTAACTGTAAAAGAATCGAATAGGCCCTATATTATATAGTCCAGTGACACAATGCATTGACAGGTGTTGTCAATGACGCCAAAGATAGACAACTCTTAAATTAGCCGTCAGTAAGACCTACAAACTATAAAAATACAAAAAGATAGCAAAATTGAATAGGCCTGGCCTAGTGGATTTATATGTTTTTTAAAGTAGAGATTATTCAAATTAGTGAATAGGCCTACAGTGAATTTTCGGTATATTGAATAGGGGCAAATAATAGGTAAGTATAGAGCTGTAGGCCTACTAATTAAGTAGGCCAATAACTTGGGACTTGAATAAGTTTGAAAAAGTCTTATAATTTAATAATAGCTTTAAAATAGCCTACTTATACTATAAGTTATAGCCACTTATAGGCCTACTTATAGCAAATATAGCCTACTTAAAATTATAACATAATGATAGTACATAGGCCTATGGCCTATACTTAGATTATACTAGGCCTACTTAGTAGGGCCTACTTAGTCTACTATACTCTATACTGTAGTCTGTAGACTAGTGTAGACTGTAGGGACTATCCTATAGTCCTATACAATAGCCTATAGTTAGGCTATAGTTATAGGCCTACTTATAAGTGGTCTAGTCTAACTACTAAAGTGTCTAAAGCCGTCTAAGCAGTATGTCATTTTTGCGTTAGGCCTATAGCCGGCTATAGCCTACTTATAAGTGGCCTAGTCTAACTAAAGTGTCTAAATTAAGCCGTCTAAGCATTATGTTATTGTTGCCATGGTCAGGCATTAATTAATTGTCAGGCATTGACTTAAACTAGTGATCATAGATGCCTCACTTTTGTTTGTAACTTTTAAATTGAAAAGCTTTTAAAGTTTAGATATAAAAATGTCATATTTATAAACATATTATTATTATATTTTATTTTTATACACTATCACGGGATTATCAATAAATAGCCTGTATGGCTACTATAATTATAATATAGGCCTATAATATATATATAGCCTACGGTAGGCTATAATTTTAATATAATATAGGCTATAGGCAAAATAATATAGCCTAAAAGCAATAATTAATGATAAATTAAATTATCTTGCATTGGTCTTGAGTCTTGAGTCTTAAATCCACATAGGCCATAGGCCTACACATATCATATAGCCTAAATATAGTAATATGACATATTGACATATAGGCTATAGCTAGTAGGCCTAGGCTATATATAACTCATTAGGCTATATAGGCACGGCATAGGGAATATAGGCCTACGCATATTGGCATATTGATTATTGATGATGTAGGCTAATTAAAAAAACAAAGTGGTTATCCGCACGGTTTTGGTCATGAGGATAATGGCGAGCAATATTCGCACGGTTCCTCGGCGCATGCGCATTGATCCGCACCGTTTTGGTCGTGAGGATAACGCTGAGCAATATCCGCAGGGTTCCTCTGTGCATGCGCATAAAGCCAGAAGTATAATAGTTTATCTTTCACTATTTCTTTAATTACCATTTTTTATCCACTTTGAACAAGATTTCCTGGTACAGTGAAACAGTGGTTAGAACTGCGATTTAGCAACCAGGGACACGCAGGTTCTACCCCAGCATCATCCACCTTTTTTTTTTTATTATTATTTATTTATTTAATTTTAGTAAAACGAGATAACTATTTGTCATTGTCAGCCAGAAAATACATAGCTGACTCCTAAATGATACTTTTTCTTGTATAATAAATAAATGGTATGATAGTGACAATACTGAATACCTAGTGGTAGCCTAGTGCTTGAGTACAAATTTTCTTTATATTGTTTTAAGTAGGCTATAGGCCTATTGAAAGACAAAATGTATGTACCGTAATCAAGTCAAATTTCCATTTGTTTGGATCAATAAAGTAATATTATCTTATAATTAATTCAAACAAAAAGGTTATTTAGCCTGACTCTTATCTCTTAGGTCTTAATCACAATTAGTGACAATTAGTCAAAGTTATAGTCTACTGATGTAGGCCGTAGGCCTAGCTATTTTTAGGGTTAGGCCAATACCAGCCTAAGTACTTACAATGGTCTTGGTTAGGCCTGGTTAGGGCTAGGAATATGATCCTAAATAATAGCCTATAGGCGCCAAACTCTCACAATTTTTTTAAAAATTTGGGTCTGTTGATAACGTTTGGCCAAAACCGTGAGGATAACGTTTGGCGTTATTCTCACAACCGCACGGCCAAAACGCTAGCCTTAAAAAAAATGCATAATTACTATCAAATTCTACTCATATGCAAGTCTTCTACAATTAATACTGGCTACAACTACTTTGTCAATGTTTCTTATTTAATGAGATCAACAAAACAAAAATACAAATCCAAACATAGGATAGAATTTTGCATTATTGTAATCAAAAGTGCATATTTTAAATTTCATAATAAATAAATTACATGTCATATTCTATCAGATGGTTGCTTTCCTGTACACTATTTATTATATACTATTTTTGTTATCTACAGAGTTACTGCAATGGGAACATGTTCTTCAACTGTTTCTCCACAAAGGAAAGGTATTTAAAATTAAATTGTATTTCATAGTTATAATTTATAAAGAACAATGCATTAAAATTTTTCCTAGCACATGCAATTTGGCGCATGATCAAAGTTCTTCTAGTGAAAAGAGATACTTCTACTTTGGCAGACACTTTCACAAAGTGGTAGATTATGGTCCCTGGTCAAAATAAGATTACAAAGCAAATGTAAGGCAGAGTACTTGAAATCTGCCTAGAGGCAGACAATTTACTTAAGAAAAAGATCGTGAGAACATCAAAGAAGAAATGAAGACTGCTATAAATACATGGTATGTCTGCAACAATAAAGCTTCTGCAGTGGACAGGAACCACCAGAAACTCAAGACTATAGTTGCCTGAAACTAACAATGCAAAAGAAATTCTGTGTGGGGGTTTCAACAAAACTTTTGTTCAGTCCGTAGTTTGTGGATCCTATAGCAAAAAGGTTCATGTAATTAGTGAAATATATAAAAAAAAACTTACTGAGTAAAAATTACTTGCAGGCTTTGTTGTAAAAAAAAAAAGAAATTAGGAAGAAGACATTAGCATTACACATTTGTTATCAAGGTTTTAAACATTTAGAGGTGAAATTCCCACCATATACAGATAGAAATAATGTTCACATATGCATACAGATTTCTAATGTCCGTTGTCAAGGTGGGACACACCAAGACATGCAAAGTCACAAGTCAAAGACATGCAGCATGATAGGGCGATGCGACATAGGGCGTGTCGTATAACATAGGGCATGGTCTCTGTTGTTAAATGCAATACATTTTTACCCCTGTGGAATTCCCCTCAGATTATTAACAATGTGGATTTGCTTCTATTCCTGCACTGTCACCCACTAGCACAAAGACCAGACAATCTGCCTGGTCATCCAGGCATCTGGCTTGGCAAGTCAAATTGTTGCACAACATTTCTTCCTCATTGCAGGCATCTGGCTTGGCAAGTCAAATTGTTGCGCAACATTTCTTCCTCTACACCAAATCTCGGTTGCTCTCGCCTGTACAATGAAATGTCAGATGTGCAACACAGGCTGTCCCACAAGGGTTAGCCCGCAGGTGTACTCTTAATGGGAGCAAAAAGGTGGTTTACATACTTTGCTATCTTTTAGGTACAAAGTGCATATCTGTATACCAGATATTAACATAGGTTGTGTCAATCCAAGATATATTCTTGCAGTTGTAAGCTTCAAAAATGCTTTGAATAAGCTAGAAACAGATAGTTGTGTTATCAAGCAACTGTATTCAGGAATTAAGTAGTTTTCCATTTTGCACAAGAAGTGTTCACTCTGGAATCCATAGGCACAGAAGAAAAATCACTATGAACTGTTGTGTCTTCCCAATCACTGACCTGTGGCCAAGGATACACTTGTTGCAATTACAGTACCAAGTGCACATCTAGTTGCTGCAAATTTTGAAATAAAAAAACTATTGCAGTTCTAAATGTTAAAAAGCACATCTCGATGAAACAAGTGATAATCAAGATTGATCAAGTATCAAATAGAAAGTTCAATATTATAAAATCTGCTCTTCACTTTTTTCATCTGACTTGGGCCAATCACTTTATGTCATTTTGCAAACTGGCTTGCCAAATCTGAAAATCAAGAAAAGATCCCATGCTGGTTGGTCAATAAACAGCAATTTTAGCCATCTCCTTGTTTGGCCAGATACTTAAATTCCCACTTAAGCTGATTTCAGTTTTTGTAACAAAAAATAATAATAATATATATAATAGTTCTTTCATTGTGTTATTTTTTAGGGTTTAGTTTGAAGTAACCTACTTATCTTTATAGTTTATATGTGCAAGTATAAGTTTATACATCTGTATTGTTATTTTAACAAATGTTTTTTAATATAATTCCAAATTTCCTTGTTAAAAACTGGGCAGGACAAGTTATGTTGGTGACTAGACTATTTGCTGCATCATTTTCATAATTTTATTCCACAGCTGACTATGATGCTACATTGCTAAATGGAGACTTTTTAAACGGTTGGTAAATGTATATGATTAAAAATGTATAATTGTGTTTATAAAAGTTTAGAAATGATTTGAAGCACTAAAGTTCCATTGCCACAATATAAACACTTGTTTCATTATCATTTACATTTTAAAAACACAGCAAATTTTAAGAAGATTCTAATATGTGTAAAATATATTTTAAAGAGAACAATTAAATTAATGATAATTTAAACTTAAATTATTTATTTTTCAGTACTAAATGAATTAGATGAGCAAGAAAAGAAACTTATGAAGATTGATCAAAATTTATCAAAAGAATTAAGGCCTTTTCTAATTTTGAACTGTCAACTACTTAATATTTTGAATTACGGTACAGAGTGTATGCTACATTTAACCCTTGGAACACCTTCAGACATATTCATAAACTATTTAACTAAACTGAACACAGTGCAAGATGAAAATCAGATCAATCTGTTAGGGACATATCTGAGCAAAATAAATCTTTGCAAAGCCAGCTTTGTCAAATATAAAGAGATTTTGTCCCATTATGGTGGCAGGCATATGAGTGATGATAAAATACAACTGAGTGAAATCGACCAAAGGGTCATAAGAGAAATAAGACAAACATGGGCAGTTTTTTCTCAAAGGAGTTTAGAGTTTGCTTCACATCTTGTAAAAGAAGGTATATTGAAGGAGCTGCTAAAAGATTTTAGGAACATCAATAAACATGGAAATATGGAGGTAAATTGATTCACTATAGTGATAAAAGTGCATTAGCTAAGGAATAACATAGGCCTATGCTCAAATCATTTTTAGTAAGGTTTTTACAATTGTGTCTGTCCTTATTTTCCTTAATGGCCAACTGAAGAGGATTTTCTCAAAGCACAATGCCCAACTGCCTTACTTATCCCTTACTACTGTCAGGTAGTCATCAGTCACTCAGAGAACCCTCCAGATCCGGTAACAAATTCTAGCCTTCACTAGGACCTTAGGTATACCACCAAAGTGCACTTCTGCTATATCACCTTGCCCCATTCTTACTAGACATATCTTGCAGTAAACTTTAAGATGGTTTATAAGATTATCACAATGAGACTTATAAGAGCATACAAATACAGACATCATCTTGTATTACTTGTTCAGACTTTGGGTGATACGTTATATGTAATTTTTTTTATATTCATAAATGCATACTTAACTATAAATAGGACTCAGGGCCTTTGGTTTGGATCACCATTTTAAATTCTTGGATTTAAATGTGACTCTATGGAAAAAAAACAACTCATGATCTTTTTCTGTTTCTGGAGCATGTCATACCCAGCTCTGATGTATATCTGGCATTAGTTGTGAAGAGTAGTAGCGACATCTTGACTTTGTATTTGCTACTCAATCACCTGTGACTACAAAAAATTGTTTAAAAACTGCTTTTTTTGGCCTAGCCCTATGAACCAACTTGGTCTTCACTTTCTTTATCTAATATATTTATATACATTTTCCACATTGAGTTTATATGTCTCTGTAAGATTACTGTTTCAGATCTGAAACTCAATGTTTGTTTTATAATAACAATTTTATTGTCATGGTATAAAAAAATGATGACACACAGTTTTCTTCAACAGGACTCCACATTACTTGATCCAGTTTTTGTAGTTTTATACAATATCTTTGTACGGAAGTTAGGAGTCAACATTTCCAAGAAAGAGATAAAAAGAGCATCACACTGTCTGAAGCATTACTTCAAGCACAAGCAAAAAACAAGTACAGGTTTATCTTCAATAAAAATAAATCATATTATTTCTTTTATAATAATAATGTATTAGAAAATTGTATAACAATTGACCTTTGAACTTCTCCAATGTCCATCACAGTTAATGCCTTTTCAATATTGTCTTTTTTTGTCCTCAGCCATGGAGATTTCCCTAACAGCTTTGATGGTGTACATTAACCTTGATGAAGATCATAAAATAGTACTTAAAAGTCAGCAGGTTAAATTTTTGGTTCAAGAAGTTTCTAAGGCTGTGATTGATATGACAGAAACTCTGAACATTAGGTAAGTAGTGCACATTTATTTTTTTGCATAAAAAGGGAACAATCTATGAACCTCTTTGTGTATCAGTTGGTCCAAAATGTACCACTATACCCATGCACAGAGGTCCATTTTATCAGGTAGCAATTAGAGATGATTTGAATCCAGGACATTTTGGTAGATATGTAAAACATTCCAATTTTACAAATAAATAAGTAACTATACTTATCTGTTATCTTGACATTCTATAAGTAGTGTGATGTTATAGTAATATATGTTAAATTAATTTTATGAAAGTATAGTATTTTTGTTTGCGAATTTTTAGATTCCACATGTTATATGATGAAAAAATGGATATACTTTTAAGGGCTCTATCTAGCTTGCTTGTTGCCTGTCATAGTCTTTTTTGTTGCTTTAGACTTTTTAGCATAAGTTTGGGTAGGAGTTTGTTGATAATGATAATTAAATATGATAATTTAAGATTTAATATCGTCATAATGGCCTGGTAGGTAGGCCTACTCATATTGTTGAATAAACTGATATTCAGTAATTTCTTTCTTTAGTGCCAATGACCTGCTAGATGCACTGACTCAACTGGGTAGGAATGCAAAAATGAAGAAAAAACTGTTGAAGCTGGATGTTATACGTCTGGTGGCAGTCAAGGCGTTTCTGACTCCAGAGTCAAAGTTAAGAGACTCTGCATTTAGACTTCTCTTGGAGCTGTCCTTTGATGATGAAGGAACTAGATCTATAAAGGTAAGAAATTGTTAAAAATTGATCTGTTAGGTTTATTTATAATTCTTTCTATTTTTAAAGTAAGAAAAAAAGTTATCCCTTCAGAACAAATTGATCCATAGGGCTGGTTCACTAGTTTCTGTGGCCACTGCAGACAAGGTGATTATGTGGCAAGTGCAATGCTAAGCTGCCTTTACTTTGCCCCAACTAATGACAGGTATCACTCAGAGCTGGGTAGACTCAGAAACACCCTCCAAACCCAGAAACAAACACTAGCCTTTGCCAGAATTTGAACCCACAAAACCTTTAAATTGGTATGCCAGTCAAACAGGCTGCCACTTGGCTACCATGACCCTGTCTTTAAACTAAGTATTAATCAATAAATGATTGGGTAAAATTCACTGGATTTCCTATGAGGACTAAATGGATCATGAAATCTATTTATTACAGAGATTAAAAAGGAAACTGTACCCAAAGAGCCCCTGTCACTCAAATCAAATCTATAGCCTACTTTTTTAAAGGTTCACATAATCAAATTGAATTATTAAAAATGTATTATAGCTAGTAACATTCATGTGTTTCTTTATTTGGTATCTTATATTTTATATGATCTAGATCATAGGCTCTCAACCTTTTTTGGCTCACCGCCCCCTTTTAAATTTTTTTCCGCTCACCGCCCCCTCCCCCTTCCGCCCATCTGGACTATAGTTTCCGCAATTTTTTTTAGGCGGACTAGACTTTTTAGTGTGATTAATTATCTTTAAAAAAACTGAAAAGGAAACATATTGTAATAATTAATAGTTCAAAAAATGGCCTTAACAAAAGGTTTAAATAAATCAATGCGAATCGTTTGCCTGGTGTGTTGCTAGCAATTTGTTTATTTGTGTATCAATTTTGGTTGCAAAAGCCGTAGGTCTAATAATCAGTATTATTTGTTATATTACAAAACAGAACTTGTTCGGCATCATTATTGAATCATATGTGGAAATATTTTTTTGTTAAAGGGAGATAATTAGCCCGTTTTTTTTTTGCTAATATTTCTGTGTTTTTTTTTAAAATAAAAAATACATGGCTTACAATTTATAATTTGGAAATGATCAAACTGTACAAACTATTGGAAAATTATATAAATATTATGTGACTAAAGAATTTATATGTATATTTTCAAACATTACAATAACTACCCAGTTTGTATGATTACTAAGTATCTATACCGCTTAACAATAATAGGTTTATATCAAGGATGATTTAAAATACATTAAGGACATCTCGGTTGAACTGAGATCAAAATATCATTAAAGACCAAGTGAAGAGCTTTTTATCAAAATTTAGTTAACATTAGATTTTGATAATAAATAGTGTATTGAGTATCTGAATGTTAATAAAAATCATTTAAACAAAATATCAAAGATAACTTTTAAGTAATTAGTTCAATATTTGCACTTAAATGTTGTGTTTTTTGGAGGACAAATCCAAATCTCGTAGCCATTTGAGATGATTTTATTTCCGGCAACATAGGAAAGTGACGTAAGAGAAAGAATTTAGAGTAGGAAAAATGAATATTGTCACGTGTTTTGAATCTATTGCCACATGTTTTGAATCTTTTCCCGGTTCTTATTTTTAACAAAATGGTTAAATATAGATTTATAGCGTCGAGTTTTGTTTATTTGTTTTCTTTCTCAAACGTCACTGCCGTATGAGGCTATTCCAAATCTCGTTCCTTTGAGAAAAACCTCTTCACTTGGTCTTTAATATGAGCAGATGTTAGGGCGACAGTGATCTGTCAGCAGGGTTGACAGTCCGGTGAACCAACCACAGGACCAGCTGGCCGCACACTATATTTAACAAATACAGAACCCTACTTCATCAAAAAGTCACTGCGATTCCTATTTCCTATTAATATAATAATATTTTGGCATACTGTTGGGGGATATCAGATATTTAGGGGCACTTGTGTTTACATCACATTTTATCCTCCAAAAACTAATCGATTCATATAGCTGAGGTGTTAAAATATATCAGGTACGTTTGTACCGCCCACTTGCCCTTCACCGCCCCCCAATTGCCCCCGGGAATGTCAGCGCCCCCCTAAAGCTTCTCACCGCCCCCCGGGGGGCGATATCGCCCCCGTTGAGAACCTATGATCTAGATGCTTCAAGAAAAGATCATAAGTTGTATCTTATATTTATCTGGGGTTGGACTCTGAAACAATTGAATTGCTTTAGGTAGCAATAGAGTTATACTAAGCAATAATACATATTTACTGTCTTGTCAATCAGGAGAACCAGCACATAATGACTATACTAGAAGTTCATTATAAAGAAAAAAATATTGCCAGACAGGTACTTTGGATGTTGGATGAAGGTAATGATATTTCACATTGTTTCTATCCATAGCCTTAATTCAGGGAAGCTAACACTATATCGTCGTCGGCATCCGTCCGTCTCCAAGAGACGATGGTGTAGCTTCACGGCAAAGGTGACCAGCTGCACCGCCGAGAATGGCTGTGGAGGCCAACTCGGGAGTGGCAATCCCTGCCGCACTTCAGGCATTTGAAGGTGGATGGCTGTTGTAAAGGAACCTTCCGCCTCGCTCTTTTCTGGATGGCAGCTTCCATGCGCCCAGTTTCTGCGCGGGATGTGCCAAGCCTGACTGCGAGCCTCCAAGTTGGTCGGTCAGAAGCTTGGCATTCCCATGTGTCAAGGTCAATTGAGCTCTCGTTCAGGTCTCTTTTGCAAAGGTCCTTGAATCGCAGTTTTGGGCGCCCTATCTTCCGGTGGCCTTCGACCAGTTCTCCATAGAGGAGGTCTTTAGGAATGCGACCTGCATTCATCCTTTTCACATGGCCGAGCCACCTGAGGCGTTTCTCACTGAGCACAGCGTGAAGGCTGCTCATGTTGGCTCTCCCCAGCACTTCTGTTCCTCTCCAGTTGAGCTACAGTGCCTGGGCAAAATAATATGGAGAGCCAGCTGGTGCCCATGCAGCAGGCCCCCCCTCTCCTCGCAGCTGACGGATCCAAGGGAGCGACAGAGTCGATACATCTTGGCTTCAGATGCGCTGCAGGAGTTGCCGGTGATGACGATACAAAACACTATAGCACTCATACATTTAAGTGTCTTGGCATTTTAATTACACCTTTGAAGACAAAAAAATTGGAATTTTTTTTTTTTAAATAATTGCTATGTAGTCTTGAGTTGACATTGTCCTTCAAGGACTCCAATGATAGAAATCCTAGTAACCCTGTTGTAGCTGATCTTATGTCTGCAGAATAAAATAAATATATTGCAGCTTTAAGACTTTCTAAAAGATATAGATTTGAATAGAAAAAATGATTCATACAAGCCAATATGAGATAAAGGCGGAAATTACGGAAACTTTAACAATTTTTCCTTGCTTATTATAAATAATTATGCTTTTAGAATATAGGTTACTGACTACTGTTAGAATTTATCATGCACTATTGCAACTTTGAAAAGTCTGATCTGTTATATATTTTAATTAAAATCAGTTTTTATTCTTCCTTCAGATGTTGCTATCAAAACAAAGTCACTGAGAGCATCTTTAACAAATCTGAAATTAAAACAGAAAGACTTTGAATCATGTTTTCTCATGTTACAATCTAACCTTGGCCTAACCTACGCCATGGAGACAGCCATAAACAGTGTGTCTTCACTTCTGAAATTGGACCATACCAATTGCCATACTGCTCTCATTGAACTCAACTCCATGTTTGAATCTCAGAGAGACATGAGAACCATTGGAGATTTTCTGGCCAAAGTTAATTTTTGTGATGCCAGTTTTGCATTTATGTCTCAGAATGAGGCAGAAAAAGATAAGTTAAAAAAAATGAGGAAAACCATTCAAGAAATCTGTTTAACATTTACACAATGGAGTCAAATGTTCACACTTCACCTGGCAAATTCTAAATTAATACAAGTATTTGCTACAGACATCAAACATTTACTCAGCGCTAAGGAAACTATGGTAATTGAATTTGAAGAAAACCAAGCAATTGAAGATTAGATCTAAATAATTATAATTTAGATTAAAAAGAAAAATTGCATAAGGTTGTTAATTTATGTCAAAGGAAATTTTATTGGACATTTTATTATTTAGTTCTATATTTACAAAACAAGTTTGTTTCAATTGTTTTCATATTGTAGTTATTGTTGCTTTTTTTCTTTGACAGAACATAACTCTGGATGTGTACACAATAATCAGGACATTTTATAACATATCCAAACTACAGCAAAGAAATGTTTTACAAGACACTGAAGTCTTAGAGTCAATGCTAATGTGTGCTAATCTTCAGACTGAATCAAGTAATATATTTCTATTTATGATCAATATGTCCCTAAGCATTCCCCAATCTCATATTGTTTTTTTTTTCTATATATAATATATATTGGTTAGGGTTAAAATAAGGGGCACAGTAATCAAGCGGCTGCGCGTTTGACTGGCGTACATTCCTGGTTTGAATCCTGCTGCAGGCTGGATTTTTCCTGTAACTGGAGGGTTTCCATGAATCTACCCAGCTCTGACTCTGATGGTTACCTGACATTAATTGGGGTAAAGTAAAGGCGGCTTGGGCATTGTGCTGGCCACACAATCCCCTAGTATGCCATGGTAACAGAAACTGGTGAAAACAGCTACACTAACCTTATGGATCAGTTCAGTTTGACGAGTACTTTACGTATAATATATATTGTAAGTTTTTCACTGTGATTTGTTTTTATAATGATAACAGTTGCTACCCCGCTTAAGTATAGAAAAGCAAAGAAAAAGTGTAATTAGACAGTATAAGGTCTCTATATAGTCTCTTAGAGCACTTAAATGTATTTATTTAGTGTTCTCTGGTAATTTTGAAACCTTATTTTTACAGTGGTGGCAATGACGGCTCTGATGACAATCTCCATTATTTATGACCAGCATGGCTGGACTCTTGACCTTCAGGAGGATTCTCCAGCCCGCATGATTATCCTGACAACCAGTAGAGCACTAACCAATGAGAATCATTACCATGATAGATTTCAGTAAGTAATTGGCTATTCCACATTCAATTTTTATTATGAGCCTTTAAATTTTGTCTAATAGTTTAAATTCTACTAGGAGTATACAATTTTTTTTAAACACAACAACCCTTGGGCCAATTTTTTCTTCAGTCTCAACACTATTTGAAAACTCAATGTAGCATTAGACCATTTCTATACAAGTTGAATCAGGATCTAAGTCTACTGTAATGCTTTCATCAAGTAGAACATATACATGTAGTTTATACGTACATACAAGTATACATGGAGAAGGAAAACTCTGACTACAAACCTCCGCTGCCTTGCAGCCATACTCAAAATGTGAAAAAGGCTAGAGGAGTAAATCTCAATCACAAATTAGGAGCCAGAATCCGTTAGGCAGTCTGGCGTTGTCTTCAACGTCTCTCTGGCAATTCCTGCGACGCAGCTGATGTCAAGTTGTACTGGCTCTGCCTTTCCCTTGGACCCATTAGCTGAGTTGAGAGAAGGAGACTGCTGCATGGGCAACAGCTTATTCTCAACACCACCTGCCCAGGCCTGTGCCCTGGAGAGGAAACCTCACAGCGTCAACACAACATGGGAAGCAGTAGTCACCAATTCTGCCTTCTTGTGCTTGAGGTGCAACAAATACTGTCACTTGCCTGTGGGCTTGTACAGCCACAGCAGAAGCCACAAGGCATGGAGCGCACGCTCCCTAGGGGCACATTAAATTCTGTTGTCTAAGGAGACTAATGGAAGCCAACACAACACACACAAGTATACAGGCCTCTTTGTTGCTTTAATTATCTTATCTCAATATCTTATATGATATTATCTTCTATGTTTTGTCTTCATCAATCAGATTACCAATATTTAGTTCCAAATATTTTTTGAGTGTTTCAGAGCTTCTTGATGCATTGACGAAAATGTGCAGGGTTGCCAGATCGGCTAAAAAACTGATACAAATGAATATAATCATATTGTTGAAAACTGTACTTGAGAAAGGAACAAATATTGAGATAGAGTTTTGTGAAAGTCTTCTTCGAGAAATTTCAAAAGATGGCTGGTGCTATCAGGAAATAAAGGTTGGACACACTATAGATAGAGAGATACTGTTTTAAGGAAAATGATTATTTATTAGAATGGAAGACATGTTTTTCATAATAAAATTTACTGAAATGATGTTTTTCATGATAAAATTTACTGAAAGGATGTTTTCTTGACTAGTTTTACAATCTATTTTCAAACTCATCAGTTCAAATATAAGTTAAAAAAAGATATTAAAGTATCAATTATTATATAATTTACCATAAATTTATTCTCAATTATGTATTTATATTTTTCCTAAATTTAGAAAGACAGAGAATTGATGATTTGGCTTGATCAACTTTTTATTATTCTGCCTGGTGAGTAACATACATTTTTCTTTTCTTATTTGCTTGTAGGTTATTATTAATTTTCCACTTTTCTTTTCAACTATTGCTGTAAAGTAAATAAGTGTGTGAAGTTTTATAATATAACAAGAATAAATCTCTTTTTAAGCTCATGTTTTTCCCAAACTTAATTGATTCCAATCTTTTCAACAGATGATGACATCAAAATAAATACAGTTGAAAATCAATTGGTAATAGAAATCCTGTGTCCTTTTTTTATAACCTTTATTAATGTGCTAATTTATTTCATGGCTAAGTGTAGGATGCAATAATCTTCTGTTTAGCAGAAGACAGAAATGTCTGTAACATATATAAATTAGATAAAAAAAATTGTTGGTGTTTATTCTTTTATTCAATTTCTTTAGATTGTCAAAGAGAAAACGCCTTTTAACGTCAAAGTTGATACACCGTGTAAGTAAATATTGAAACATTGTGTTAAATAGAATATTGAGTTCTAAAATCCTCTGTTCCGATCTCTGCACTGGCTATCCACCACCAACCGGATCTCATATAAGCTGGCTTCTCTCTGCTACAAGTGTCTGAATGACTCGGAATACCTTCGCTCCTGTCTTGAGCTCTACACCCAATCTCGTACACTTCACTCAGCTTCTGATACGCTGACTCTTCTGATCCCTCTTGCGAAGCTAGTATTTGCTGGCCAATGGCATTCTCCTACACGGGCCCGTCCGCCTGGAATCACCTCCCACTACATCTTCAGGAGCTGGCTGAAGACTCGCCTATTCCAGTTGCAGTACTCACCTGTACATATTACATTTTTGTTTGTTCCTCGTTGTTTGTACTCTGTAACTGTCGTCAGCCCATCAACGGGATATGCATTATACAAGCACTATTATTATTATTATTAAAATATGTAAAGATTTCTTTATTATCCTATTCTAGTTTCTTTTGTTATTTATTTTTTTAAAAGCTGCCTATTTAAATAGGCCTAGCGCAAGGAAGCTTAATTAATCTTAACTCTTCAGTGTAGGGCCTACAATAATCATGGAGCAAACTTGTATGTTCACAAGCAATGCACTAGAATTCATGATCATATTATCAGCTTAATCCCATTCTCCTAAACTCTAAAAAGCCATTTCTTTAAAGTAATAGCCTAATAACTAATAATTCAAACCGAATTAATGATAATAAAGATGATTGCTTGTATAGCTTGGCCCTCCTTACTATAACACTATAACATTTAGCAATGTCAGTAAACTCTTGTTCATAGTTGAATTCAACCCGTGTTTGTCATAAAAGCACCTTATACAACTGGTTTATCTCAATAGGTGGCGGTGGCAGCGGAAGCGCGTTTAAGTGGGCGATCTGAAGGTTATGGGTTCCAATCCTAGTGGAGGCTAGGATTTTTTCCTGGGACTTTAGGGTTTACCCAGCTCTGATTAGCTCTGACATTAGTTGGGGTAAAGTGAAGGTGGCTGAGCATTGTGGCTGGCCATACATCCGGGTCCCCTAGAATGCCGTGGCCACAGAAACTGGTGAAAGCTGCCATATGATCAGTTTGGTCCAAAGGGTACTTTACTTACTTACTTATCTCAATATTGATTACACAGGTATCACCCACAGCTCACTTCCTAGAGAGCTTACTTTGGATATTATGCTTGACATCAGCAGCAGGAGAATTAAAATACCTTTTGACATTGAAAAGGAACTGCTACAAATTGAATTGACATGTCAAAAGTTTATCTCAGACTTTGGAGAGATGGAAGTAGGTCTGTCTGTTCTGTATGCCTGCAAAGCAGGAATCAGGTGTGTCAAATCTTTGCCCGTGGGCTCTGAGAGTGAAACACTTGGTGACCTGGAGGAGCTCAGAACTGCCGATGCCTCCCTCTCAGACGCTGATCGCTATGGCCTGGCAGACTTTCTTTGCAAGGTCGACTTCTGCCAAAAGAGCTACCACAGGTACAAAGTAATCTTGAAGTCTGCTGACCTTGAGCATTTTGATGTCAACTCCATGGAGAAAATTTCTGCAGATGGGAGACAACTTCTGGACATCATTCGTGACTGTTGGAGAATCTTCTCTGGAGTCAGTTTACAGTTTGCTTTACAGGTCGCTGACTCCAGAATTTTACCAGAATTGACTCAAGATATGATCATCATGATTAATAAAACTGAAAAAGAACTAGTAAGATAGTTTTTTGTTATCTTTCTAAATATTTATTAGTTTTATGCCAATTTGTATGAAATAAAAAGCAAAAAATTTAAATAAATAGCCAAAAAATATGACATTTGTTTTTTAAAAGTAGTATGCTTAATACACAGTTTACAGAGCCTCATATATTTTTGTATTGCCAGGATGGTTCTTTTCTTTTTACCTCGAGTGTTGGTGTTCTGTACAACCTGGCCAAGTTCATAGATTCCTGGGCAGGTCAAAAATTACAACAGCTATTACAGCATGAGAAACTTGTGGATATTTTAGGCAATTTTCTCCACTACAAGCCAGGTGTGGACATTTCTTTTTCTAGTTTATTTTCTAGAACGCTATAATTAAATTGAGAATAAAACAAATAATTTTTATTTATATCATTGCAATATATATGTTTGAATACATCATCCCTCTTAACATTTACAGATAAATTTTATCTAAAAGGAATAAACCATAAAATACATTTTTTTTAAGTTGCCAAATAATTAAAGTAATGTTTATATTTTATTAATTTTTTTCTTTAAACATGCAAACTAAAAATTTAATTATCAATGAATTATGCTCCAAATTGAGATAAAGAATAAGGGTCTTTGTCTTTCCAATTGTAACAAACCAAGGGCCTTTACCTTCTATTTTTATTTCAGAGCTAAGTGTGCCAGTTCTGCTAACCTTAGCTCTAATTGTTGACAAAAGCCAAATACATCTGCTTATTTCCCACTGCTCCATGTTTAAGGTCCTCCCCAGTTCCAGGGACGAATGGGAGGAGAAGAAAGTCCTCTACTGCAACATCAGGTATGTTAATTTTTTATTTCCACAATTATTGCTTTGGTACAAAATATTAGCGAAAATGACAGTGTCCACCTAGTGCAGCGAAAAAGGCTTTATGTCTATATTATCAATGTTTTAGTTAACCTCTTGTTGGTAATTGATTTTAAGAGCGTTAGTATTCTGATGACTAATCTTTAGTCTCATTCTTTTTCTCTGTCTTGCTGAAGGCTTGTAACTTGTCTTACCTATCTTTTAGTTTTTGTGATACTATGGCAAAGTAAGTCATCAGCAAACACTAGAATCTTTCCATTAAGGTCTGTTACATGTGAAGGGGGCTTTTTACAATATCTAACAAATTTTTTCCTATAACAATCCCACCAATAAACTATAAACCTCTACCCACATGTGTGTGTGTCATGTAGCACTTACTTCTGAAGAAAAAAATGGGCATAGTTCTTTCATTAGTTTTTTTTTTATTTGTGTTTCAGTGTAGGGGAAGTCCTACAAGCCATCACACACATTGCCAAGAATGACAAAATTTGGAGAATTTTGGAGTCATTGAAAAAAGATATTTTATCTCTCATGTTGAATGTGTTAAAATTTGGAGATGAGTTGGAGAGGAAGCAAGTCTTGGCTGCATTGTGGGAACTATCCTTAGATCCAAATATTCTAAAGAAAATAAAAGTGAGTTTGAAATTTATTATTTTTTTAATGTTTTAAATGATGTTAAGTTACTGGTTTTCCTGGTTTGTTCAAGCAACTCATTCCATGCCCGAATGCCACTCGGGAAGGAATTGTTTTTCCTTCTTTAATATTCTTTTGTATTCATTGATTAAAACATGTTGTAATGTTGTTTTTTTCATCATTGTTAAAAAAACAACAACTGTATTTCCTAAAGTTTCTGAAAATTTTCCTTCATCAGGCAAATGCAGGATTAATTCTGTGTGTGAAAAACCTGGCCAACATTTTTGAACCAAAGATGACAGAAGCTACCTCAATTGCGAGAATGATTGTTAATAGCATTTCCTTGGATTCTAGTGGTATGATTGTGTTAACATAGATATGCATCACCTAACACTGGGATATGTGTTCTTAATATCCTTATAATAGTCACCTTAAAATCTTATAATGGTGTACCCATGATATTTCTTAATAGTGACAGGAGTGTGTGTATTTATACATGTTGACGTATCACTACAGTAAGATATTTAGTTTCACATTAGGTTTTTGAACTGCATAATAAAAGATCAGATTTTGTAAAACTTTATTGTGTGAACTTTTTTTTAATGATTGTAGTTTATTATTGTTTTTAAAGTAATACAATGTCAAATCACTGCTTGTAAAATTATCAACTTTTAAAAGAATACGTTAATAAACAGTTAGTTTATGTATTCTTATGGTATATGAAGGATAGATGTTATCCTGTGGTTTAAAAATGTTGTTATTAAGTTATGCTTCTAGTGACTGACATTATTTGTATATATTTTATATGTAACCTATTATTTTTGTATATTGATATATTTCTAGCCTCAGGTACAGAAGGCTCTCAGAGCAAATTGGGAAGAGAAGAAAAAAATCATGTCATGATAAGTTATGTCAGTGTAGATGAGGAGAAGGTTACTAAGGTAATTATAAAAGTATTTTTTTTATCTAAGAAGTTGATAAGTGTCCTAATTAAATTATGAGTAATTTTGTTTCTTTCTGTTCTGCAAGTAATACAAAGTGCTACAACTGTGCTTAGCACTTTCTCATAAAATCTGATTTTAAAAGATTTTAATTTTCTAATTTGTCTAGGTGATTGAAAGCTTATCTGCTTATGTACATATTATGAAATGTGTTGATGGGAAGTTTGTCAATAATGAGACTTTAACTCAAGCTGACATTTTGGTGATCTGTTTGACTTTACAATTTCTGACAGTTGGACAGACATTGACAAGTAAGTGGATGGAATTTTGCTTTGATTAATCTTAGGTGAATAGAGCAGGTCATTTAAATTGTGTATAGGTTGCAGCTTCTAGAACAGATGGACAGTTGTTTGGCTGGTTAATTTACATTGATTTCAGAGTATTGTACATCAATACTGAGACATACATAATTTGAAGAAGTTTTTTTTTTCTAGTTTTGTGAGACTATTTAGAAATAGCTGTTACTCTTGACAATGTTTGTGTTTTTTTCAGCCATTACCAGAGCTTTCAAATTAGGTAAACCAATGATCTTTTTGATATTTGACATGGAAATTAAAAAGGAAACTTGGGTGGAAATCTTAGTTGGCACACAATCTTTGTATGACTTTTCTAGTGAGTATTCAAACACAATTCTTTTTTTCATGATATATTAGCGCAATGAGATAGAAAAAATAATTCTAAGCTTACAATACTATTACAGGATTGTTATTTTTGCATTGTATAGGCTTACATTTGTTTTCTTATTTATATAGTCTCTATAGTGGTTTAATATTTTCTTGTTTTGTTTTTCTTTGTCATAGCTATTGATAAAACTGTTTTAAGAGAGTTGGTCAAAGAAATTAAAAGAACTTGGACCAAATCATGTCATACTTCACAGGTAGACTATTGATTTTTTTTTTCTCAGCAACCAGGGATGTTAACTGACCAACCACCTATTACTAAACTCTAATTTGAACAAATTGTTCCCTTTATGTTTTGTGGTTTGTCACTACAAATGAGCCCAAAAATTAGTCACAATTCTACAATATATTTTGTTTAATAATTGGAAACAATGGTCTTGTAGAAGAGCACACTATGCACAGCCAGTAAGCTATGATTAGTCCCAGCATTAAGTACAATGGGAATTTTTGTCTGTGGTGCCCAAAGGCCTGATCAGCGTTTTTCATTGCAGCTGAAAAATGCCACTGACTCCACTTTTCTGTTAAGAGTACAGTGGGGAAAGCAATAGACTGCTTGACATTATAATGAATACAAAACTCCTTCTTATGCCAAAACAAATAATGTAACCATATTTTATGGCCTTTGATATATAGTGATTATATTTGTATGTGTATATTTATTTATTTATTTATATGTTTATATATATTAAGAACATTGAAATTTAAATTTCACTGGTGATTTCTAAATACCTGGCAATATTAAAGGGGATTATTTCTATGCTACTTGTATACATTTGTATTTTGTTTCTGTCCATAGGATACAAAAAAGTGTAAAATTTTAATAGAAACTTTGCCAGAAACTTTAGAAACATATCCCTGGGACTCACTGAATAGCTACAGTGAGGTAAGGAAATTGTATTATGTGCATTACTAATGTAAAGACAGCATCAAATGGATTCACTGAAATTAAACAAAGTGGTCACATTATAATAATATATTTGCATTTTATTAAAGTGGCAGCTATAACTTGTATTAAAAGCTGTATTTGTGTTTATACAAAATCTGAAAATATTCACACATACATTATTAGTTGAGTGATAATAAAAGTTTTAAATAGTTTATATATTTTACTTCTGTTTGATTAAGACTAAGGTCCAATAAAAATATATTACTAATATAATTCAGATCACTATTTCAAAACAAATGTAAAACTTTCCATCACTAAATATTTACTTTATCCAGGGCTGAGCTGGTCCTCTATCTGAAATACTGTCAGGTAGCCTAACGTTTCTGGACTCAATTTATCTAATACAGTTAGATACAACTCGTGTCTTTTCAACCATTGTGAATGCCCAGATCTTTCAGTTAGTAAAAGTAAAAGAGATCATCTATTTTTTGTACACACAATCCTCTTTATATTCAAGGTTTTCAAATGGAATTGTTCACTTTTTAAAAAATATTTTTTTCTGTCAATTGTAGTGTTGTTTTTTTATCTGCCAGGTTATATCTACCAAGGAGATTACAAAAGCTCTGAACAAACTTAAACTGCCAGAAGTGAATGTTCAAGCACTGCTGAACATCCTCAGGGACAACAACAAGATGTTCAAAGTCTTCAAGTCTGTGGCCCAGTGCATGATGTGTTTATCCAGAGCCTCAGACCTGGCCTGCTACAGCACCCTGGAGGAGCTTGTGACCAGGGTGACCCAGCCCAGAGACAAGGAGAATGTCATTATGGGCCAGCTTCTGTGCCACTTTGAGTTCTGTGACAGAAGTCTGCAGAAGTACAAAGCCTTGCTGAGCGTCATGGGATCCAGGAATGCCAGCGAACTTGAGGAGAAGGAGAATGTGCCAGAGCTGTGGCGAGGTATCATCAACAACTTGCTGGAATGCTGGAAGCAGTTTTCTAAATGTAGCTCAGCTTTTGCCTTAAAGCTGGCAGAAAGTGGAATATTTCAGGAGCTGGAGGAAGAAGTAGTTAAAAAGATTGGAGTCAACCCTAAAAAACTGGTAATGTTTTGTCTTAATTTATGCAACAAAATGTGTGCGCTGTTCCGTAAGGGTAATTGTTTACCTGCGTTAGCCCACGAGTTTTGGGGTGTTAAAGCAACGATTTTGAAATATCCATGCCAAATTCGCACGAATCAAGTCATGAAATGTCTTGCAAATGATTTTTAGGCTTAGAAAAAATAAAAACAATATTATTAAACGCGATTTTTAGTTTTTTTCTATTCATTTAACATAAACAACGCCATTTTGTCATTTTTGTCTTGTGACTTCACAGGAGAAGAGTTACCAACCCTAGCCTATAAAACTAACCGATACTAACCCATGCGCTACTAAAATGAATGAAATTTTAATAGCGCTTGGTTAGTATCGGTTAGTTTATATAGGTTAGGGAAGGAAACCCCTTTTCGACAATGGCCGAAATAACGTTGTTTTATGCTATATTAATAGTACAAAATCGCGAATAAAAATATTTTTTTCTAAGTCTAAATATCGTTTGCGAGACATTTAATGACTTGATTTGTCCGAATTTGGCATGGATCTTTAAAAATATTTCACAGAGAACCCAAAAACTCGTGGGCTAACGCAGGTAAACAATTACCAGAAGTCAATGAAAGATATGTCCTTATTAAGACTAGAATGGGAACATTGAGTTAACACACTTCTACGAGGAGATTGTACTGCTACAAAGAATACAAAGTTATTTACCCTTCAAGCATTAAAGCTACAGTAAATACTTCTTAGAGCAATCCCTTAGCAAGTTTTCTTTTAATTTACCACTTTCAGACTTTCTGTGACCAAAGATTAGTGTAATTAGCAAAGACAAGCTAACAATATTTTTTGTATACATTATTTTGAAATAAACTCAGGGCTGATTATTCAATTCCATTTTATTTTGAAATAATATTTTCCTCTCAGTTACTAACTATGAAAGCCTTGTATTGCATTTAACAAGATTACCAACACATATATAATAATTTTCAGTATTTAACATGCATATGTTAAACTGCTTTTACTTTTCAGGCTTAACTCTCTTTATGTAGATGTCTTTTTAAAACTCTGGAAGATGTAGCCTATATAAAAGAAGTTTGCTTTTCATTTCAGGAAACATCCTCTATTTTTGACTCCTGCATTAGCACAATATACAACATGGCTACTTTACCTAGTCTTAGGCAAAAGTTTCGAGAGAGCCATTTTGTTTATGCCTTAGAGAACTTCCTTGGTTATAATATAAGTAAAGTTTGTTTAGTTGTTTTTTTTAAGTTATATATTTATCTATTTACATTTGAGTCTATAGAATCAGAGGCTGTAATAAACCCTTTTCAAACTTTAATAAACAAAAATGTTTGTTAATATATTAACAATGGAAATATATTTTCTAAAAATTGAACTTTTCACTACAGGTTTGACTCCAAAGCTTCTGGTGACCACAGCTCTCATTATAGATGAATACCAAACTCATTTACTGACATCCCAGTCCAATATATTCAGTAGATTGCTGCCTAAGAGTAAATCTGAGTGGACAAATCAAGACCATGGGATCAGGTAATGACTTAATTTAAACAACAAAAATCTTTCATTGTTCATCATCAACAATCCCATAATCATTGAGGGGAGAGAATGGACACCTCATCAGTCAACTTTCTCCACTTTTGCCTATCTTGAGCGGTTGTCAATAGTTGAGTCAACTGCAGCCCTGTCCAATATTTTACATTGTCGCAACATCATCTCCGCTGACGGCCTCACCGGCGTCCACCTTATACCAAGCCCTGGAGGATTGTTTTTGGCAGGTTATTGTGCTGCAACACATATTACCACGGTAATAACAGTAAGCAGGGCTAATAGTGCAGAGAGCAGGCTAACTAAAATACAGTGCTCAAGCATTGATTGGACACAAAAAAAGATTGTGTTTGTGTGGCCAGCACAATGTCATTTTATTTCATTGCCTGAGAGTAGCTAGAGTTGCTCAGACTCAAAGGTGATCTGATCTTTATTTTTGTAGTCCTACTTTTGTCTTTTCACTCCTATTAATCTGATGAGCTAATGTATACATGGGTACCTATGCGTATGTCACACATTAGTATGCTTTTAAGACCCTCAGTACCTACGGACGGTAACATTATAAACAAAATATGGGCAATGAAAAGTTTGTTATTTTTTTTTATATTTTCATAAAGTATGATGTCTTTTGGAGTTTTGGTTGTATTATTACTATTAGGATACCCAATTTATGTGTGAGAAATCTTGTGATTGGTCATAAAATACACTTCTGAGCCAGTAAAATTATGTCTATGGAAAATTGCAGGTAACCAGTTATGGTTTGTATGGAAATAAAAAAAAGTTAAAACATGTTTTAACTCATGAGCCTATTGAAATTATAAACTTAGTGTTTAACTTGCACTGTATATGTTTCCCCAATCAGCTGTAGGGACCTGCTGTACACATTGAATGAACTCAGTAAAAAGGACAAAGTGAAGGAGCTGTTGGTGGAGAAAGATATTCTAAGGCTGATTACCAGCATACTCATGGGGGATAACTCTAGCCCTGGAGAGAAGGAAGAGGCAGTCAAGCTGCTGATGGAGTTGTCCTTCTCCAGCGACAACAAAACCAAAATCAAATCACTCATCTATAAAATAGATGCAGAAAAGTCAAATCCTGTTTCTACCAGTGGTCCTGTCATGACAGCTAAGGTGAAGAAAACACAAATTTTCATTTTAAACTTTTACATTTACTTACAAAAAATGATGATTGTCACAAGACTTGTGTCATTTTTTTACATGAATAAGTTAAATGTTACTTGTCATTGTATAAATATATTTTTTTAAATGTCCTATTCAGTAGTAGGTAGTATTGTCTGGTTGTGTGCTGGGGCTTAGGACCAACATGAGACAGTTGTTAGTTATTGCTTTTAAAGTTATTTTTGATAAATGTATACGATTATAATCTCATTTTAGTTGAAGGTTTGTTAAACATTCTAATAAACAGTTTCAGCATTTCCTATATTTATTTGATAATGGACCTGATGTCTCATATATTTTACAGATGCTTAAATGATTAGCGTTTCATAATATACTATTTTCTTTTTTCTCTCTCTATGTATATATCAAGTTGTTCTATTTAGTTTTTATATTCAAACTACTGTTTTAAAACAAAGTACCCGTCGGACCGAATTGATCCGTACGTCCGATGAAGCAGCGTTCACCAGTTTCTGTGGCCACGGCATACTAGGTGATTGTGTGGCCAGCACTATACACAGCCGCTTTTACTTTACCCCAACTTTATGTCAGGTACCCATCAGAGCTGGGTAGACTCAGGGACACCCTCCAGACCCGGGAAAAAATCCTAGCCTGCACCAAAATTCGAACCAGGGACCTTCGGCTCGCCAGTTGAACGCGCTGCCGCTCGGCTACCGTGCCCCCTACTACTGTTTGGGTAGACTAATATTGGACCATCTGCTTGTTGCCATCAGCTTGTTGCCATCAGCTTGTTGCCATCAGCTTGTTGCCATCTGCTTGTTGCCATCTGCTTGTTGCCATCAGCTTAATTCCTTCTTTCAGTTATATGAATTTACTCTAGGAGAAAAAAAAAAGATGAGGAATATACACCAATACCTTGATTGAAACATTTAGTATATAAAAAATATAATGTAAAATTTATTATTAAAAAGTACTGGTATGCTCTAAGTCAGAAAGTAAATTTGTGTTTTAATGTTTTGTAATCAAGGATATCTCATGGAAAATAGATTTCAACATTTCTCTCTCTACTTTGATTCTCAACAGAATGATTCAGATCTGTTGACTTGTCTCAAAACTCTAGTGAATTGAAATATTTCTCTCTCTACTTTGATTCTGAACAGAATGATTCAGATCTGTTGAGTTGTCTCAAAACTCTAGTGGACAAAGGAAACACAGAGACCAGGAAAGCAGCCAATAGAATTTTATGGTGGTTACAGATGGACATGAAAGCCAAGGAAACCTCAAAACATGGTTTGTGCACATTTTATAATGAATTTAAATTAGGCTATGGTAAACTAACTAATAATTATCATGTATGCTAATTGTAATTCTTGTTGTTGTTTTTTTCCAGCAACTTCTCAGGGTAAAGGTCACATTATGATCAGTTATAACTCTTCAGACAGGGAAACTTTAAAAAAGGTATAAGTTTAAATGGCAGCAATTGATACATTTAAATTTAGCAACCATCTTATATTGAAAAGTCAATATACTTTATATTAATGAATGTGTATCTCCTTTTTGTGTGTGGCTATGGCGATGGGTGTCTGCATGTGGTGGCATGGGAGTGGTTTTCCTGTCCAAAAGTATATGACAGGATAATCTGGCTGGCACTAGTGCTCAGATGTTCCTTATTTTTTGATAAAACTACGAGCAGCAAAGAGGCTAATGTACCTTTCCCTTGATGGGTTAATGGCCAGTCATAACTTGGACACTACACTGCCCACAGCCTGTTACAGAAACAAGCTGCATTTCCCCCTTGTTAATAACCTTGCCTTATGCCTCGAGGAATTCCATTTAGGGTGGAAATGTATTTACAGTGCTGTTCATTCCTCAATACCGAGACTGATCAAGTCTTCCTAAATCTGTGTGGCTTCACTGTTGGCCTATTAGTCCCATTTGCATTGTAGAAGTCCTTTCTCATATGTCACACTTAAATAATGTGGTTTCAAGATTCAGCAGTGCTGTGAAAGGTGTATTTACAGTATTTTAACAACCACCTGCTGGTGCACACCTTGTACAGGAGGTTTAATTTTTCACTCCTATGTTATGACCAGTCTCAGAAGCACTTGTGATGGTTTCATTATAAACTTGCACAAAAACAACTCGTATGAATTTCTCATGTGTATGATGTTTGTATTTTTCAGGTGTACAATGTTTGTATTTCTCAGGTTCATGTGTTTGTATTTATTAGGTGTATGATGCTCTGAGGTCCGAAGGCTACAAAGTTTGGATGGACATTTATGAGATCAAAGGTTCCTCCCTGGACTCAATGGCCAAAGCTGTGGAATATTCTGAAGTCATCTTGATGTGCATGTCAGAGAAATACAAAGAGAGTCCTAACTGTAGATTAGGTTGGTATAACAACCCATTTACAACAATGGCATTCATTCAGTTTGTTTTCTAGTGCTTGTTTTTTTTTCTATATGTTGGTCTATTTTAATAAATTTGAATTCTAGTGTGCTGTCATAAATATGTTGTTACTTGTCACTGTGTTGTTACAATGCCTGTCAATGTAAAGTTTCCTTTCACTGTCTTGCTAGATGTCAGCATGTTTTTAACTTTTAATGTGTTATTAACTGTCAATCTGTTGTTACCTATCAATGAAATGTTAAATATCAATGTGTTGTTACCTGTCAATATTTTGCAATCCCTGAATATGTTGCTCAAAGAATGTTTTTAATGTATTTCCAATGTCTATTAGTTCTCATGAAATAACTTACAAATTAAAGCATATCAAATTATTTTACAATGCTAGTGTACCGAAAACAATTTTAAGTCAATAACAACTGTTGTATTGTGTGTCGGCCAATTCAGCGTAAAGTAAAATACAAAGTTGTGTACTGAACAACTTTTTAAAAAAATACAGGTAACTTTAAACAATTATATTATTCCTGATGATAAAAAACATTAAAACATTCATTCCTCTTGCTTACTGAATTGTTCTTTTCTTTTGCTATTCTCTCCCTTTGTTGTCATTGAACAGAAGCAGAGTATGCTGCCAACTGTGGTAAGCCCATTATCCCTCTACTCATGCAACATTCTTACAAGCCTAATGGTTGGCTAGGGATTCTGCTTGGCTCTAAAATATTCTATGAATTCTCTGGTAAGTTGGCTTCTTTCTTAAATAGAATACAAAATTTACTTATACAACTCTTTGTAATAGTTTAAATAGAAAATTATTTTATATACTGGTAAGGACTATTTTTCTAAGTATAAAGCAAAGACAAAGAATCATTTCTATGGTATTTTCAAAACAGTCATTTACTTTATTGTCATTTTGTATTACATGCAGAGTTTAAGTTATTTTTGTCAGCCTCTTGTTGGATCTTTGAATCAAAATCTTTGTATTGTAATACTCAGATAGACTAAAGGATAAAAACATGTTTCTTATTCATTATAAAAGAAGAAACATAAGTTCTCTTTTCTTCCCAAGTGGTAACTGGGCATGGAATGGGTTTCCTCAACAAACCAGGAAACTTAAAAACTTAAAATCATGTTAAAACCAAATCAAAATGCAAGACTAGACTCAAACCATTTATAAGTGTAGGAAACAATAATCTTCTTTATAGAAGGAGCGTCTGTAACATAAAAGATAACATAAAACATCATTGTTCTGAATGAGATTACCCCTGTCAATGGAGAAACAGGAGGCTTGAAAAGGTATCACTGCTTAGTGGTATAGCCTTTGAAAATGTAACTTGTTAGTAACAGAACATTGATTTCTAATAAATAAATTTGCTTTTTCTGCTAGGAGAGAAATATACCTTCAAAGACAAAATGCAAGATTTAATAAGAGAAATAGGAAGTAGAGGCAAGATTATTGACTCTTCAATCAACGAGTCAGCTGCTTAATTCTTAGTTTCTGTGTATCTATGTATGTATGTTTAAGGTTCAATATTATGTAGTACCAAACATTTCATTAACTTATTTACTTTTGTAAACCAAAAGGGCTGTAACTCTTAGCAATATATTGGAAAGCACTTATTTATTTTGTTTTTATTTTACTTATGTCCCCTTTCCAATTTTATTTTTGTAATGTACAAAATACATATTTCTTATGTTCATTGAAATTATGTCTCTTTTGTATGTAATTCATTTGTATTTTTTAAAAGCCCTAATGCATAGGTTGTGCCAATGAGAAACACAAACTTGTTACATTCATAATTGTAGATTACTGCTTCATTTACAACTGGTTGACTAAAAAATCACATTTGACACATATTTTTTTTACATATCTATATATAGATATGATTTTATGTATGATTCTTTGTAGTATAATTATAATTGTCGTGACAATGAAAATCTGTAAGATATTACTTCTATTTCACAGTTCCCAGTCATGTGCCAAATTTACATAAACAGGTGCTTTTCCTTTATTTTTATTTTTTTGGTTTAAAACTTTACATAAATATTTTAAATGAATTTATTTATCATTACATTATAACTATTGTGACATTTGTTCTTGTTGATAAATAATGATAAAATGTAATACAGGTACTTTCTATAGAGTCTTTTTGTTTTTCTGAGATCTCTACTTACAGATTATACTGTGATATATAATAATTTATTATTTACTTGTAAATTAAACCAAATAATTTTTTGACAACGATTGTTTACGCAGAAATTGAATGTGTATATTTTATGTAAAGATCCAAGTTCATTTTTTTTACTAAATAAAAACCAAGGATACCTTTTTGGTAAAAGAGTTTGTGCGCGTCTACCAGAACACCCAAGTTAGCATGCTTTCGGTTGTTAAGATAAATATGCCAGTTTGGCAAGTAGTAAATAGGTTAGCTTACTATAATAGATAAAATAATAATATTAATAGTAATAATAGTATTAATAGTAATAGTCAATAGTTCTAAAAAAAAATTACAAATTCAAATAGACCTAGGCTAGGCCTACTATTACAGTAAAGTATTATGTAAAGCAATGCATACGTAGGCCTACCTTAAAAATTATATAATAGGCCTAGGGCCTAGGCCTACAATTATTCTGAACTAGTAGGTCCTAGGCTATTATACATTCATTCAATAAACTTGACTACTAGACACAAAGACTTTCAAAATACGGAGGCTACCTGTTTAAATTTTTTGGATATTTTATTAAATTTTTAACATTTTTTAACTTTATAAAGGAGATTTAAAAATTACTTTCGATTTAAATTGAAAATAATGATTATTTAGATTTGGCATTAATTTTTTATTTTATTTTGGCTCTAATTTTTTGCTGGCCACTAATGATGTTTTTGCTATCTCTCTATATTGAAACTACGGTGGACGCGCAGAAACTCTTTAACCACCTTTTTTTATACACATATTATATCTATTTTTTATACATTGTTAGTATAGCTGTCTGTATAAATAGATATACAGAAAAATGTATGTATTACTAAATTATGTGTTGTATATAAATCAAAAATCTTATTCATTGGTTGTTTTTGTTTTCTTTTTATGATTATTTTTTTTAATTTGTTCTGAACAAAAAAAAATTGCAAGTTAACATTTCATCAAAATATTTTCTGATTTTCATCAGTCCTGGAGTTTTGTCTCATGTTTAAAGAGTTTCTATCCCTTTTATGGTCACAAGAGTACCAGCCTACTAGACGGTCATGTGGTGGTGAATGAGACTCTATAAAGCCATGTCAAATAGAAATGTTTTCACATTCAATTTTGATGGAAATGTCTACCAACATAATACTTAGTAAAAAAAAACAACTGAACTGAAGGGCAATCCAGGATCTAACTTCTGCAAAAGCAGTTAAAAAAATAAAAACTTACCATAGGAAAAAAGCTAGAGTGCTTGAAGGAAAATAACCCTTGGGGGCAAAGAAAACTTCCTAAACATCTGAAGCAGAAGCCTTAAGTAATTGGGATGAAAACATCAGATCTCTTCACAATTAAAAATAAATTTTACATCTTTTGATCATCAAATGATGCATTTTTATTAAGTGTTTTTGGTCACAGCAAACCCTTGCTAACTTATGTTAAGTATCTGTTATTGCTCATGCTGTTGTTAGGTATGCATTATGACCCTTGCTGTTGTTAGGTATCCGTTCTGACTCATGATGTTGTTAAAAATCCATTAAGACTTGTTCTGTTGTTATGAATCCATTATGACTCATGCTGTTGTTAGGAATCCATTATGACTCATGCTGTTGTCAGGTATCCATTATGACTCATGCTGTTGTTAGGTATCCATTATGACTCATGCTGGTGGGTTATAAAGTTCAGGGTTCCAGTGTTAATGATAATTTGAACTTTATAAATTTGGAATGACAAGCCAATGTTCTGTGGCTATAACTATAACAACATTTGGATCATAAATAAAGAAATTTATTATTTTAAACAAAGGGGAGGTGTAATCAAGAAAATTTGTAAGAAAAGTAAAATATTGATTATTCTATAAGTAACATACAAATATCCGCAGCACATTTACTTGATACTCAACATGTTAAAATACATTAATTCCACAGTACATAAATTTACATACATTTTAAACATGTTTATATAATGACCATGACAATTAATAAAAGCCTATGAAGAATAAATAAAACATATAAACAATATATTGACACATGTACACAAAAGTATAGAAATTCTCTTGGTAAGTAAACAAATGCAGAAATTGTTTTTAAAAATAATTTTATTATTTTGCTTTAGATATACATAAATGTATATGTACAAAACAGTTCCTGATGGCCTATTTATAAAGAACACATGAAGTAATGAACAATATCTACATAAAATACATGTCACATGTGTAAAACAAATACATTTTTATTAAACAATGATATAAGGAGAAATTCTAGTTGCATATCTAAACGGTAGGAAGTAAAAAAAAAATAATAAAAAATTCTGAAATTCTTTGATAGTTTTCCTGATAAGTTGTCTTTGTTGATTTATGTTTACACCGAAATCAACTTTAATATAACCATTTTTATAACCCCACATTTATCTTAACCTTGACACAGATTTTTTAAAAACATCACAATAGAGCCCTTTTATGTAGGATAAAAGATCAACAATTGACTGTGTATGAAAACAGTTCCTATAAATAGACTACACTAACCCTATATTATGTCCGACTTATCTCAGTTCAGCCCTTTACAGTTAACTAGGCTATCTTGTAACAAATCTTTATAGAAAAAGGGCAGTATGCCAATTCTTTTTTATTTATAGTTCCCCGTTATTGTACAATTTTATTAATGACTTTGAACCAAAGTTGGCAATAGTCTATATTAAAAAATTCCCTTTTTTGTGTTTATTTCTCTTACATATTATTCCCCTCCATAGGCTACCCTCCACTTCTGTATTTATTCGTATCCGTCAATATCGCCCATCAATTGAATTGATTTCCTGGATTGATATCATAACCTTATAGCTTGGTACGTTTCAACTCCATGAAAACACACGATAAGAGTCTCGTATCACACTTAAGCTCAGCTACAACAGTTTCACTTGCCGCTTTTATTGAAGTATCTGATACAAGAAGAAACAAAAAACAAACAAATTAAAACTAAAAGGACAGAGAAAAAATGGATTTGTAACGTAATTTACATCCTAGTCGTTGTTTACACGCGTGGCCACTAGTCAGTCACATTTATTTATACAGACGTGTCACGTAGTCACGGTGAAAAGTAGGCCTAGCCTACCTATATATTTAGTAGTTTATTTACTTTGGACCAACTACAACGACAGTCAATACACGTGTTGGTTGTTGTTTTTCTCAATACAATTATTCACAGTTAGGCTAAGTTGCTGTTTCATGGGTCTCGTTTCATGTGTAAGCCTATTGTTTTGCTTTAAGAGGGTGATTGTGGTGCGGAATGGTGGGGGCGGAGATGATGAGAGATGGGTGGTAGAGGAGGGTGGGAGGGAAAGATGATCGGAGGGAGTTCTATAACAAACATCTTGCAGGTCCACACACATAATAGATAGTCCCAAAGGTCCACCCACAGAATAGATAGTCCCAAAGGTCCACCCACAGAATAGATAGTCCCAAAGGTCCACCCACAGAATAGATAGTCCCAAAGGTCCACCCACAGAATAGATAGTCCCAAAGGTCCACCCACAGAATAGATAGTTCCAAAGGTCCACCCACAGAATAGATAGTCCCAAAGGTCCACCCACAGAATAGATAGTCCCAAAGGTCTACCCACAGAATAAGTATAATATAACATCAATTATGTGGGTTCACCTAAAAATGTCATTGCATGTCAGTTACATACTTATAACTTATAACGTTCTATAAAACTAAATATTATTGTACTGCGTATTACGGTATATCTAGCTTTGTATAAAAAATCCATTTTTATGCACGCGTCTTTTGAAACAAATCAACTTCAACACTAGTTTATCCTTCTGTACCTTCCCAGAAAACGCCGAAGATCCTGACAACTCGTGGTGTAAAATAGCGACACGTGACTCACGTTGTTTTCTTCCTAGTCGTTCAGCCATTGGTTTATTTCTAAGACAAGTCCCAGCGGTTGTATTTTTTAAATTACAAGTTCCGCTTTAACCAAGTGTAAGCTTAAACCACCACCACTCCCAACCAAATATAAAAATATTCAATTTTCTCCACTTTGAAGACAATATTTATGATAATCACTTCTATGAAAGGCCCTGTCTGTATCAACAGAATTATCCGTTTTGTCAAGAACAAAAAAATAATGGAGATGAGGTAGGAATAGCGGAAACTTTCTATAGGCCTACAACACTTCTTTCCATGGATACAGGGTGTATATATTTATTTATCGACGGGAGGGGGTACATTGTTCTTATACACATTTATTAAAGCATGGGAAAAGGGAGGGGGGGGGGGGGGCAAAGGTAAAGCTATATGCAAACAATTAGCATTTACGCATAATTTTTTATCGAAAAACACTTTTCAGCCCCTGTTACCTATTTAATGCACTCTTCGCGTTTCTCTTTGGTTCTCTCTGAATAACGACTGTTCTTAAAAGGTTTAAATATGCAGAAATGTGAGTAAGCAGAAGCCTTACATCTTAATAATAATTATATTTGTATAGCGCTGCCAATAAACATAATGTAAGCTCAAAGCGCATTTAACATTGAGCTAACTACGTAGAACATAGATCTTCATTGAAACTTAAATTAATAATGTGCTTGTAAGCTTTAGTTGGTTTTAGACTTCTCGAAAAGGAATTTAAAAGGAAAGCGAGAAAACAAAAACGAAATTCAATACAAAACTTACACGCAGAATGTTGAGCCACTTTTGATAACTCGAAGGTTTGTTGGCGCACAATATGCGTCTAAAAGCTGCCTCAAGTAAACGGCATTAATATCGTTGGCGTTCTCATCGGAGCTAAAACAAACACAATGAAACAGCAGCGTTAGTGGCTTTTTGAAAACATTCAATCTAGTTCTATTGCTAATCACTAAAGAACAAAAGAAACGAAACCTAAGACTAAAGAATTAATTAAAATAATAGTTCTAAGCAATAAGTAAACAAAAAAAAACATAAAAATAACGAAGTCATACAATTACAGAACTATGTAAGCTTCCCAGTTAAAGAATATTTAGCAAGGGAAGAAATATAAAACAACATATATCAAATCATTCGATCGTTTCGATCACTTTTATGTTCAAGGACACGTACATTTGATTTTATTTAAGGATCAAAGTCACTTATTCCCCAATCACTTAATCCCCGCCACTTTATCCCCGAGTCACTTAATCCCCAGACACTTAATCCCCAGACACTTAATCCTAAACAAGAAAACCATAAAAACACAGTTTTTATCATACTCCCTTTATTTGCAAACTAAGTTTACCATCATGTAATTAAATAATTGATTGACTACTGCAAATGAAACGTACAGAAAAAATATCTGTGTCGCAAATCTCAAAAATATCTCCTTACTCCGTATGAATTGTTCTAAAAATAACCTTAGCGCATAATTTTTTTTTTTCTAGCTTTGCGCCGAAAAAAGTATAAAAAGTTACACAGGCATTTTTAACGCGAAATCAAATTATTTCTTATACTTTCCTTTTAAGAAATGAATATTGTCATAAGTGTAGTATTATTAAGTCGTTTTAACTGAAAATTTGATAGGATGTATTGTTAGGCGCCCCAAATCTGCTGTCCAAATTTCAGGTCGATCGGACCACGGGAAGTGGTCGAAAAATCGAAGCCAATTTTTGCACCACGCACGATTGACGATTGACGATTGCAGACATTGCAACTTAAAATAAAGGGAGTAAAAATGCTATTTTAGGTATAGAATTATGAAATAAGATCCTAATATAGATCATAAAAAACACAAAAAAAAGCTAATAGTCCAATATGCACTTATTTATTTTGTTATAGAGAGTTTTTGAGGTGAGTGTTTTAAATCAGTCCGACAGGTAGGCTAAGCTAAAGAACGGAGATACATTGCCGCTTCAAAGACATAGATCCGTTCGACATCTTGAGTCTGAGTAAGAGTGGTGTCCTTTTTGTTTCCACCGTTCAATTTATCCATGGTGCTTTTTATCATCAAAGCGAGCCCGGCGCACATGTGTATCAAACAAAGGTAGAGCCGACCGCGAGTTACCACCGGTGGCCAAGTTAAATAAACATTGTCGAGCAATCAAACTTTATCCCCTTGACCGTTTTATTTATTTTTAATCTTCAAAAGTAGAAATCATCAATTGGAATATCACAGACTAATTAATATTCTGTTAATTAGTATAATAAATCGTCACAGGAGGGGGCCCTTAAGTCTACCATAAGACAACTGCTAAAATTGACAGCCATGCACTACATATTGCTTTAGAAAGGATTAAGTGTCTGGGGATTAAGTGTCTGGGGATTAAGTGACTCGGGGATTAAGTGACTCGGCGATTAAGTGGCGGGGATAAAGTGGGGGGGGGAAAGTGACCTGTCACCTTCATTTAACACATAAATTTAATTTCATTTAACACATAAAGTTTATTTCATTTAACAGATAAAGTTTCATCTAATCTAAGAAATTTCATCTAATAAATTTTTTTCATTATGTGTAGCTGTGTAATAATGGAACATTCATAAGCTCAAAACACTGTTGTTAGATCTCCGTTCCCAGTATTGAATACAAAGAATTCATTAACATAACATCGTTGCTGGGTTTTAAATGTTTCTTTTTCTTCCTTCTTAAATCATGCCGAATTAGCGACTTATCAGCTACAGAGATTATGTTTGCCTGCTCCAGTCTAGTTTTCCAAGAAGTCATTTAGCATTAAGTCATAATTGTATCAGGACTTTTATCTTGCATTTTGTAACAGATTAGTCCTCAATTTTTTTTTATTTAAATAGTTCTAATCTTAAAATATTGATAGTTGATTTTGGTTTCTTGTTTTTTTTCTCTTATAAATTTTACAATAATGTTTATGCCTTACACGTACCCATTGCATAATATATCTGTTTTTCAGTGTTAAAAAAATTATTTTTAATGTCTCAAGTATTTTGTTTTAAATTTACAAAATCATTACAATTAATGCGTCGCAAAAGAAAACTAATAATTTTATAGGCAATGGCTTTTGTTGGCTTAGTTGGCTTTTGAGAAATCTGCAGAAAATGATGTTTTAATCATCTGGTTGGTTCTTTATATTCCTGCTAGGCTTTTAAGTTTTCAAAGGGTTTTGATTTCTCCAAACAATATACACTTCTGTATAACGTAATGTTAACATACGCTTTTATGTCGATACAAGTGGATATAATGAGTCTGTGTATTTCAACTTCTATGAATTTCACAAAGAGGTAACACGATATTGAACCACTGTCTTTCAACTTATAAGAATTCTACAAAGTGACAAAACGATAATGACTCAATGTCTGATAAAGTAATTACTTCCCTAATTAGGGTGTTTGCTTTTGACTTGGGATGTGGCGAAGTGTAGGATCGACACAACTTCATTGTTGGTAAAGAATAGTTTAGTAGCGAAAAATAAATAGAATATAATTTAGCATTGTTAGAATATAAGTGTTATGTTGTTTTTTTAACCCTTCCCGTACCAACCTACTTCTATCTATGCTGCCTTCAGTTCCGCTATATACGTGCCCGGGACTGTAAGGGTTACGAAGAAGAATCATTTATCTCATTAAACTGTAGGGTCGATCTAAATTTGAAAGGTATTTGATCAGTGCGTGCGTTGTTTTTAGAAAATAAAATGAAGAAGAAAAAGGGAGACGGACTGACTCTGCTTCTTTTCATATTTATCTATTCAAATATTTCCAATGAAATAAGTGGTTTTTCTTTTTGAGTGAAATAAATTTAGGGAGACAGTTGTAGGCTATTTATAGCTTGTTGCAAAAATACCAAATGTTGAAATGTCATGAATCCAAGACTAATAAAGCGTTGACTTACAGGGACTTGGCAGATCTTTTCTTCAGCGTACGGTATGAATCTTATGTAATACACGGTACACGTACGAAGCAAACGTTCGATTAGTAGATTAGAAAATCGATCGTTGGCTTTTACAGTTTAAATGGCACAGATTTATTACGTACTGGCTTTGATTTATCCTACGTATTTAGCCCTTTCTAAAATAAATTATTGTTTTTTTCGAAGTCCACGTATAGGCATATATATATTTAGCAAATCACTGTGCACTGGAAAGCGAATATTATAGGAGAAGTAAAATAATTGGTAATAAATTATTCAAACAAAAGATCACAAAAAAAGAAGAAAAGAAATATGGCTCATTGCCAATAGGATGATGGTACGATAAAGAAAACACAAATAAAATACTTCACCAATGCAAATGTTCCATTTCCAATGAATGTTCCAGGAAGTTAAATATAAATACATATTTTTTTTTTATTTTACTTAGATTATATCCTGTTTTTTCTATTCTTGTCGACTAAGATTTACTTCCCAAATATACTGTCTTTAAAATACTTTGACTTTTTTTGTCTAGAATGCAAAGTGTTAATAAAATATAGAGTTTATTATAAGTAGCTTACTAATTATCCGATGTTTATTTAAACATCTCAAGCTATATGATGACTTTAATGTTTTCGATTACTCCGAAATTAGAATAGGCCTACTTAATAAAAAAAAAACGTTCATCTGCCTAGGAATGGTAAAAAAAAGAATGAAAGAAAATGTAAAAAAAATGGTGGGTAGTTCTATTGTTGTAAAAACAAATGTTTGATAAAAACCACAGTGACATGAATTTGTAGTTCAGTCCGATAAGGTCCTTTTTTTGGTGTCTAGTTGTTGGTGTCAGTGATTTTAGCGCCGCAGATATCGATACCATTAAGAAATCAGCCATAGGAATTAAGATGAATGATGCAATGGCCACGACAGATAACCTTATATTTATTATATACCTGAGCAACTGAACCCCCCCCCCCCCCCCCCCCCACACACACACTTCATAGATCGAAAGATGATACTGACTTTAAATGAGCGCATCCAGGGATTATTTTCAGCCGCATGCTACTGCTTTTGTTCCCAAAACATAAGGGCTCACATGGACACGAGCGAGCAGACTTTCGTACTAATAGAGCGAGAGAGAGATGGGAAGAGAAAGAGAGAGAGAGTGAATCGGGCACAGCTGCATTCGAGTTAAAGGTGTCAGGCAATAGAAAAACAGACAAATGGTATGACAGTAATGACACGTTTGAAAAAAAAAGTCTGCAGCAACTGGCATTCATTTGCGCCGCCTAGCCAGATAAGACGAACTCTTTGCAATAGTGAACAAAAAGCGTAAATTGGAATGGTACGGCCATAATATCGCAAAGTATAAGAAGTCTAGGATAACAAGAAGGAGAAAAAGAAGGAGGAAATTTAAGAGATGGCAGAACAACATCTCGAAATAATTATGAAAAATGAGGTCTATGCAGAAGTCTTTTCCGGTCACGTGATCACTGTTAGACATACTTGATAAACAATGAATTGAATGAGATGGGCACTTACTGCGCTTCTGTTAAGTGCGCAAATTCTACCTCTAAATTATCATGTAAATAATCTAAAATCTTGCCATCGATTTCCTTTGAAAGATCAACAAATAGCTGTTGTCCTTTAATAATTGTATGTCTTTAATCATTGTTGCTTCCGTGAGCATCATTTATAATATCACAATATTCAAGGATATGTGAAAAATTAAAAATTTTCATAAGCATAGGTGCCATTAAGATCAATGTAAAATCAGCCATTTTTTTTTAGTTTACATAGTATCACGTGATCGATTTTCTGTCTCTAAGGAATTGTGCATAGACCTCATTATGGTTGATACCTTGAGAAAGGCAGATAATCATTAGGATTGGAAGAATATAGTTTGCATGTCATTCCTGGTTCAAAAAAACTAATTGAAACATAGACTGTATAAGATTACTATGCCGATTTATGGAGGAGTCTTAGTTCGCTCTTATTTCACAACTGCAAAGGGGTTTAATTTGCCAGGCTAGATCGCAATTTAAAAACCAAACGGCACCACTGTGTTCAGAAGGAAAGAGATTAGAGCATATATTTTATGTTTGAATCTGACTTACCATCCATAGACGGGTATAATAGGGTAACCTTTTTTTCTACTGATCTCTCTGGTGAACTAATCACACTAAGCGCAACATAAGAGTTAATATCAAGAGCTTTAGAAAACTTGTATTCCAGGCTCTAAATTTAAAAAAAATTGTTTTATACTTTTTTTTGCAATCATTTTTTTTTGTTGTTGTTGTAAACACTAAACTAGTTGAAGTCTTGTTCCATCCGGTTTCAACTATATTTGCAGGTGTAATGGTCCTATATAAACATATTGTGGGTATCGGTACAGTATGAATTCATAATAGATATAGATTTGATCTATTTGTAAAGTAACGCGCTAATAGTTTTGTTCCATAGCGCTGAGCAAATGAACAGACGGCGTCACCACATTCTCTGATCAGCCTGTTGTAACTCTAGCAGTCTCTCTTCAGATATCAGCCCATTAGCACAGCCTCTCCATCAAAACCAAAAAAAAAGTTAAAATTATTTTCCTGCTGCCAAATATTCCAAAAAGTCATAAGTCGACATTGTTTGCATGTTGACCTGTTAGTATCTCGATGCAGTACAATACTATATTACCTAATATTTACCTGGATGATTCTCGATTGTCATCATCTTGTGCCAAACTTGAATTGTCGCTGGCGTCTTCCTCTACTTTAATCTCATTTTTACTATTAGATTTTTAAAAAGTTACAAATTAGAAACAACAAGATGGGAATAAATTAAATCTTAAGCACAAGAGATTCAAATTTGTTCTTAAGATTTTTCAAACACCTTAGCTTTTAGTGTGAGATCACTCTTCAATTTTATTCCGAGTGCAGAAACTTATATAGTTAGGGGATGTTTAAAAGTGTGAAGTCAAGTTGAATCTTTACATTAGAGCGACTTAAACTTTACAACTCACTTTAAAAGAGAAATGTTCTATTCATCCCTGTGATAAAACCATCAACTTGAGCATAGCATGAAAACAAAAGTGTTTTTATTTTGACAAATCTACATCATTAATGTTACGTGTAGCTATATAAATATCATAGGGCCTATGAGCCTACTCTATACAGATATAATTTGACCTGCATATATAGTGTAAGTAAAAGTATCCTTGTCGAACCAATTAGATCCACAGGGATCTGTGAAGCAGCGTTCATAAGTTGAAGTGGCTACGGCATACTAGCTGATCGTGTGGCCAGCACAATGTCCAGCCGCCTTTAAGTTTGTCCAACTATTGTCGGATAGGGCCTACCTATCAGGGACAGACACCCTCCAAACAACCAGAGACAAAAATCCTAGTTTTCAACAGGATTTAAACTCTGGACTTTTGATACGTAACCTGTATGTAAATATTGACTTGCACATAAAGTGTACCTTGCATATAGTTTGACCAGCACATCAAGTGTAACCTTCATATAGTTTCACCTACATAAAAACAGTGACATACAGTGGCGTAGCTAGGGGACGGGGAGGGGTCCACATTTGAAAGTCCCCCCCCCGGGCCCCTACTTGAGGGGGGCCTTAAAAGGAGAGTCCGAACAATTTTTTTTGTAGAGGCCCCTAAAGAGGCCAAGCCCCGAGCCCCCAAATCCCTAGCTACGCCACTGGTGACAAACATAAAGAAAGCTACACGCAAATCAATGATAAAGTCACACACACAAAAACGTTTAACATAGAATAGAATATTTAAAAAACATGTTCCACTTACATTTGTTTCATAAATGTATCCATCTCATTCCCAGAAATAAACACACCATGACGTCTATTGTTCCTATTGCACAGTTCTGATTGATAAACAAAGATAACAATAACACATTTAAAGAAATCAAAAGATATGTTTATTGCATTAGGCACCAAAAAAGTTCTTTTTACAAAACGCTTTTCCTAATTAATATAACGTAGGTTCGTTAGAAGGTTTGGTTCGTTAGTTTGTTGGTTTTTTAGTTTGTTGTCTCGTTAGTTGGGTGGTTAGTTAATAGGTTGGTTGTTCAGCAGGTTGTTTTATTTGTTAGTTGGTTTGTTAGTTGTGTGGTTATCGGATTACTTAATTAGTTGTGATTTTATTTAGCTAGTTGGTCAGTTTGTTTGTTGTGTAGTTTTTAGATAGTTAGTTGGTTATTTAGTAAGCTAGTTAATTCATTACTTGGGTGTTTTTTTGTTTAAATGTTTTGTTACTTGCGTTGTGTATTAGTTTGTTGGTTTGTTAGAATATTTCTAGTTGCTTGGTTTGTTAATTAGTTTTTTTGTTATTAGTTAGCTAGTTGTCTCGCCAGTTTGAAGGTTGTTTCGTTAATTGGTTGCGTTGATAATAATTGGTTGCTTCGTTGGGAGGCATGGTTAAAAACTAGCGGGAAGGGGATTTGCTTTTGTCGGTTTTAAATCATAATAATTTATTTTGTCTATTTCATTTATGTATATAACAATTTGGCGATTAGTTTTATAAAAAACAACGTGAAAGAAATAGAATGTACTTTTGAATAAATTGTTTTTGGTTGTTGTACTACGGACGAAACATGAAACTTATGAAATAAACAGGATGAAATAAAGATAACAGTAGACTGTTGAGTCAAGCTCATGACATGCAGGATCTTACTCCATGCTATATAAACCTACAAGGATATTTTACTACGATTCCGTAAACAAGCAAATAGAAACCGAACTACAATGTTACACAGACTATAATAAACATTATTTGATAACAAAATAAACCTCATCAGTGAGATCACTTGCCTAAATTTAGAAACGATTCAGACAATGATATTTTTTTTTTCAAATGGCAATTTACTAACAATAACACACAGAGCATTTAAAACTATTAGATCTACTTAGAAGTAAAAACATTTAAAAATTGAATGAAATAGGCTATAGGGAAAGAAATGAGAAATGTATTTAATATACAACAACTAATTCATATGAGTTATAATTATTTTGAAAATGGTGAAAGAGAACTGAATGGGTTAGCACTCTTCATGCTGTCATTGCGTGGAGCGTTGCACTTAACTATATAAATAGCCATCATCACCTGATCCAGTTTGGAAGAAAAAAAAACATAGCATCACTTAAAAATATTTTCAAATAGCAAATTGACTTAATTAAGCCAAGAGCATACTATCACATTGCACGCATTGGCTAATGATGAAACTCTAGTTAACCTTAATACTAGACAACATTATAAAGTTGTAAAAAAAACGTGTTAATATGTTATTGTTGTCTATAAAAGTTCATTCTAGGCATGTCTATCATGTATGAGTCATTAATTTTTCTTTCAATACATTATGTTTTCTTTATCTTGCGACTCATGGCTAAATATGTAGGTAAGCTACAACTAAATATAGCTTATACAATTATTTATACTTCCTGCTTTCTTATGTTTGCTGGTTTGGGAGGGGAGGGGTCTATCAATATCTAACACATGTAGACTATATTGATTGGTAATGTTCATGTCTTAGAAAATCGTGATTTGACAGTTTAGTCTTTACGTCTTTCTTTGTGTCTAATAGTAATAGTTTTGTGTTCTCTTGAGCTCCGGTGTGTGTGTGTATGAATTTGTGGCGATGCTTGTGTTCATATTGTGTATGTGTGTGTGTGTGTATGTGTGTGAGAGAGAGAGAGAGAGAGAATCAATATGTATTTGTAATGCTCTATCGATGAATCCCAGAAATGTAGTTTCAACAAAATTTGATCGCTAAACTATTTTTTTATCGTCATGGTAATATTCTGGATTGTTTAATTAATACTAAAACAATTATTTGGGCATATGCTTAGTGGAATGAATCCATACAATAAAAACTTTAAAATTTCATGACAACTAAACAATGAGTATCAAACCAGATAATATTTAGTTTACATTATGTCAAGACTGCAGATGTCTTTACGATTTGTTTCTTATGGGTTACGTATAGGTGCTGTTGTTGTTATTGTTATTGTCTTGTCAACAACAAGGAGATATGGAATAATTTGGTCATATTCCTGTACGTTAGTTCTCGGTGCATACTTTTTTCCAGGTTCAGGCTTTTATTGTTGACACTGATTGACATGCACTTCATGTCCTTTTTTAAACTGCATGAACCAGGAAAACATCGTTCCATTGATCGCCTGGATTTTGTACAGCACGCGCAGCCTCACAGTTGATATCTAGGGATTCAATAGGATAAATTGACCCAGCACTCAGGATAAGACTTCTAGTCTGTTTCGCGTGTCTAAACTCTCTAAACAATTTGCATAAAACACGTCAGAATACTGACAGTATCTAGATATGTGATTGCCCACAGAAGTATAATGTTCCATAATGATTTCCTGTCCAAACAAAAATTGTTTTGTTTTTTTGTTTTTTTTGTGTGTGGAACGTATGAAGCTAAATGTAATCCACCAATCATTAAAAACGACTTCTTGGTCGCTTTGAAATCCGCAAATACAATATGACACAGTTAAAACACTTACACATAATAGTTTGAAGTGGAAACAATTTTTCACGCGAAAAACTAATTGATCGATTGCTGTAAAAAGGCAAGGGGGGGGGTGGAGGGGGGTATGTTAGCGTCCAATATTATGAAACTGTTATAATCACAAAGCGTTTTAAAATAGCATACACATAGTATTCAATTTTAAAGAAAAATTAAATTCATCAAGGAACTATAATTATTATAGAATAAACCTTTCTTAATGTCAAATACGCATTATAATAAAATTAATATTACGATAATTATATATTTTTCATTCGAAATGACTTTTTTACGACTTGTGGATCATTATTCAATATTTTTATATTTCCAAATGTATCTATCTATGAATGTTTATATTTATACATATATATATTTATACAAATATACTAGGCCTATATATATATATATATATATATATATATATATATATATATATATATATATATATATATATATATAGCATTAGATATAAGTGAAATATAAAAGAAACTTTCCTGGGAATCAATTCCATCTATGAGGTCATATTTTAAAGGTTACAAAACCAGGACAGGGAAAATTTCAAGTGTCTCAATGAGCAACACAAACGTAGTCTTTGTCTACATAACATCTCTCCAGATTTCTTTACAATAAAACTTATACTGATTAATTTTCCTCCCAAAAAAATATTTCGCTTGATTATTTCATGATAACTTTGTCAGTTGCAAAGTGTTCCTTATTAATCGAAACAGTGACATTTTCTAATTTTACACTTAACAAACGAAATTCACAAACTTTTATGGGCAAATAGTTTATATTGTATATGATTTAAGAATATGTTTCTCTTATATTTTCATTAAGGCGTAATCTCTCTAAAATATGAAAAATGAATAGAAACACACACACACACACACACACAATAAAATACAAAATGATTCACTTATGAATGAGTATACACACACAAGCACACAACCCACAAAACGAAATGTATACACAAATGAATGGTTACGCAAATGCATAACCTACTATACGTAATGAATAATATTATATGAACATATTATGCACACAAACTAAGTCACAAAACGGGACCGTATATTATAAACAAGCAGAAAAATTCTTTGGTCTAGAAAAAATTTACTCTATTTACCCCTAGAATGTTTATATCCTATGTTGATTAAACTTGACGGATTTTATTTATTACCTGAACATCTCAAAATACAATTAAATCAAACAAAAGATGTCATTTTTTTTTAATAGTTTAAAGTGCATATTATGGCTGTCTATTGATATCGAATTAAAATAGACTAATAGAAACATGTGGATAGACTAGATAAAATTTCCATGTAGGTAGACATGTTATAGATAGACAGATATTGCGAAGATACCTATAATTATTTTTATAGTAAGTGTCCCATTAATATATACACGGTGAATGTCATGGAGTGATAGAATGGTAAGGAACTGACTAAACCAATAATTTAAAAAAAAAACATAGAAGAATACATTGAATAAAATACCTTTATGCTTATGTTTCAACGATTCATCTTCAAATTCATCTTGTTCTTCTGAGCAAGAACAGGCACTGACGCTTCTATCCCGCTGGACCTCTTGCTGCAACATCTGCGTGCACTCGTTAAACCCAAACAGCACGGATACGTCTAGTGCCCTGATGTACTTCTTGCTGACCCCGGACAGTCTCCGCTCATACTTTCCCTGGCCGGGTCTCTTTCTCAGCTCAATCTTCTCCGTGACAGGCGCCTTGTAGTGTCTGTTGCACCCGCGGTTCAGGAGCAGTTCCACCACATGAGCGTGGCCGTTGGAGGCAGCTAGGATCAGTGGGCTGAACCTACAGTAGGGCGCAAGGTTGGGGTCGGCCCCATTCCGGCACAGTGCGTCCACGATTTCCATATACCCGTTGTACGCGGCCAGCTGAAGGGCAGTCTTTCCGTCCATGGTGTATAGGTCTGGCGCGGCTCCATGGCGCAGCAAAATCTCAGCGGCCCCCCTCTGGCGAAAGCATGCGGCGAGCATCAGGGCCGACCAGCCGTCTCCTGTCTGCTTGTCTATCTCGCTCCCGTTCCGAATCATGGCCTCGATCGTATCCACGTGGCCCAGGAAGGCCGCAATCATCAGGGCCGTGTAGCTAGAGTCAGCAGGCTCCAGCATGTCGTCCGCAGTGCGGGCTTCCGTTATGCCGCAGCTCAGTCTGGACGACTGGATCAGGGGCGTCCACCAGTCCATGTGCTCAAGGAGAAGGTCCGCGACAGACGTGAAGCCGTGCCGGGATGCATGCGTGACGGCGTCGCTGATGTGAATCTTGTCCTCGTGCTGCAGCAAGATATTCACGATGGGGATGAAACCCAACTTCGCCGCTGTGAAAAGAGCGTTGCAGCTTCCCTGCATAGTCATGTTCACATCCGCCCCGTGCTTGAGCAGAAGCTTCACAAGTTCTTCATGACCGTGCTGCACTGCCAAAATCAGGGGTGTGCATTCCCACACATCCCGGTGGTCCACATCTGCACCGCCGAGGACCAAACTCTCCGCCACTGTAAACTCACCCTCTGCGCATGCAACCATGAGTGCACTCCGACCTTGATCGTCCAGACATTCCTCACTGTCAAATCCTCTAGTCTTCAGCCAGCGCTTCACTTCATCGGCAATGTTTTTAGAGATGAGCAGGTGGTTGATTTCCTCAGCTAGGTCCAAAGACCAGTTCTTCTCATCCATGAAATCTACAACACCAGCAGAGCTTAAACGCGGCATTAAGCAAATGGCGAGAGCACAAAGGATTGAACTATACAATTAGTAACAGACATAAGTACAGAGAAAACTCCAAAAACAAAGACTTCATTTGACGCTTTTGACTGTTAACCGTGAATAGTAAATCTCTCGATACAATCTCATTTTGACGCCGATCATTATGATACAATTATAGCATACAGATATAATTTCTTGACAATATAATGTATCAACAACTTTGTCAAAACGTACACATATTTTACTATGCCAGATATATTTTTGAAAGTAGTCACAGTTCAAAATCACGTATCTTATATGCTAATTAACCTCTTTCTTTACAGACTACTATTGCGTCCTACGCTAATCCATGATTCTAGAGTTATATTTTGATAAAGGTTTTTTAATGTCGTTGCTACTCGTCGTGAATAGTTCCATGACCCGAATGTCACTAAAGAAAGAAATAGAATTGGAATCAATTCGTCTTTTGCTTTTATGGAATAAGCAAAGCTTTTTCTTTTTAATCTTTCCGAACCCACACACTAATTTTAGAAGTTCCAGCCAAAGAGAGCAGCTCACCTCATCTCAGGTATAACTAAGAAAAACTTTCTATCTGTGTAAAACACACGAAAAAATGTATTAAGTCCATAATGTTCTTATTTGCTAAAAAGGAAAAAAAAACAAAGAAGAACAACTTATTAAAGACACGAGAATCGCAATCCGGATAAAACCAATATTTCACAAAGCCCTAAACAGCTAAAGTAGGTCACACATTGACTTTGTCTTCATAACCCAAGTAGTCACACTAATTCACGACACGAACGAATTTGAACACACGCACAAGAAGGATGAGTCAATACTAACTAATAAACTCAATAGGAAGTCTTATCCCACTTTCGCCAGTCTTGTTGTGCATTTATAAACCCAGCACTGAATGCTTGTATACAAGTCTCAATTAGTAAAGTTCCAGTTCTATATATGCGTGACATTGAAATGACATACCACTACATACCTATATACGTCATGTAGACAAGGAAATAAAAACAAGAACAAGATATTGTGTTCCAAAATTTCTTATAAAGTGTCTGGGCTTATTGTTCGTTTCCGCAATGTGTAAATTTAGCTTTTTGGGACATGGAGCGTGACTTTATGTGTGTGTCTGTGTTTTTAAACGAGGCTTCATCATTGTTTTACCAGCTCCCGGGGTGAATGAGTCTTAGGCTGATGGCCTATGTTACAATAAAACAATGGACATTCATAGATATACATAGACAGATAGATAGATACACATAGATTTAGGCAGATAGATATAGATAGATAGATATTGGTAGATGATATACACGTATGTATATATGTATGTATATATATAGAGAGAGATATATAGAGAGAGAGAGTGAGAGAGAGAGAGAGGGAGAGAGTGTAATAGAAAACTGACGGAGATAGACATACTGACAAATAAATAGATAGATACATTTAGACATATATATATATATATATATTATATATACAGTCTTTTTCCAGTCGGTGTTGGTGTGCCGAGTTACTCAAAAGCCAAAAATATTTCAATTTTCGTAAGATATAAAAATGGAAGTGTCAATAGATATAAGATATCAAGCTCACCCCTACCACATCAATATATAAACTTTGAAGAAACGTATGATAATACTCTACACACAGAAATATTTTTTGATTTATAGATTGGTGATTTTTTTTATTAAGAATTATTTATCTTTCAGACTTCGTTTCTGCATGGTCTATAGTCTAAATTAATCTAAACTAATCTATATTAAGTCTACAAAAGAGAATAGCCAGAAGCTGTTAAATATGCCATTAATAGAGCAAATGACATGGATTTTTTTCCATTTATAATAATATTATGCCGTGGACTGCCTTGCTGATGCCAGCTTAGATCTATTAATAGATCACGGATTTCCCCTTTCAGCGAGGGATGCGGGGGGTGGATTTGCTGAGATTTTGCTTACGGATGCGTACGGGGATTAGGGCCGTATTTAGGATTGTGGGGGCCCTGTTCAAACGGGCCGAATTTATGTGGGGCCCCCTCGTTGACTCGACCCTGCCAGTGTCAGTTAACAATCAAATGTGATTTTTCATTAACAGTATTTGTTCATTGTGCGCTTCTAACAGCACTATTCTAATTGCCGAAAGAAAATACTAAAAAAAAATTTGGGAGGATGTGTGGGGGGCCCGTGTTACATAGGAACATCATAGACCAGGGGTCGGCAACCTTTTGAGACGGAAGAGCCAAAAGTTACAATTTACAAAATTTTCCAGTTTTTAAAGAGCCACTAACTTTTTTTTTTCAATTTTGTAGTATTTGATTAGGATTAGGTATAAAAATTGGATTTTTGATTTAAAATAAATAGCTTTAAATATGAAATAATATTTATACAGATAAAAACATAAAAAATGTTTAGCACAAGGCCTATTAGAGTATTTTAGCTAGCTCTCCTAGAATAATAAAATAATATAATTATTAATATTTGCTCATGGAACTGGAGAGACACATCTTTACATCGAAAGAGCCGCATGCGGCTTGCGAGCCGCAGGTTGCCGACCCCTGTCATAGACTATAATATACATGGACCGCTTGCTATAGTATTTCTGCTATATGATGACTTGAAACACTGATTTTCTGAATTCCCGATAATAAATAAAGTAATTGCTATACAGGAAATAAAGTTATTGATATGCAAGTTCCGTTTTATTTAATTGCTATGATTTTCTCAATGAAAAATTAAAATCGAAAGTTGTACAGAGCGGAAACATTTATAGATCAGTGTTGTGTGCGCACGGAAAAAGAACATAAGCTCTAAAAATAGAGCAAGCGGTTAATCTTATTATAGTCAATGATAATAGGATTAATAGGCCTACAAGTATTCATTTAAAGTCGAAAAATATGCGATTTAATAAAACGGAACTTGTGTGAAAATTACTTTATTTAGAATCGGGCATTGCAAAAAAGAAGATAATCGCAAAAACACGAAAACAAGCGGTCGATGTATATTATAGTCTATGGGAACATGTGGAACATGCTTATTTAAATACGTCACTGACGGGGATGGCTGTTGACTGAATGCGTATTTATTTATAGCCTACGTAACAATTACACACAAATTAACAACAACCGCTCATTCATAAGTCTAATCAAAACCACACATTCGATTTAAACACAATGGCTTTCTCACCGAGAGGTCATGGGTCACAAGAATAGTTCACACGCTTGCACTCGTTTTAAAAAAAAAAGCATATTAAATCGATTTCAAGGGACGTAATAGTTAAAAATGGTAAACAACCCCAGCTGATTGAAGACTGATGTGATACGACTGGTTATAAATGCAAGCGAAATTCTGAATTGTATTTAATTCCATGTAATTAACAGTTGATTCTGACCTAACTTCTGTACCCGGGGTAAAAGGGGGAGGTATACTATTTGAATAGTATGACTATTTTTGCGTACTTGGATAGCCCCATATATTTACATTGGAAACTGTGTATGTAGGCCTATGAATTTTTATGGCTTGCTAACAAATCTACCTAACGCTCATTGACTCACTTGCCGCCATCCTATCGAGCTGAAACTTGGGACATAGACGTGAAGATGATGACAGTACATTTAATAAAATTTTCAGCCACTAGCTCCATTCCAAAAATCAGTTTGTACAATTTTTTTACATTACACTTTATGATACTTTGTCCGTACGTTGCATTGGATGACCAACATTCTCCAGAGGTCAAAGGTATATTATATATATATATATATATATATATATATATATATATATATATATATATATATATATATATATATATATATATATACCACTTATGCCCGTCAAATTGACATAGAAACGAATGACAACAATGTGTTTTGTTACAAGTGAAAAAAAGAAAACAATATTACAATAAAAATGTTTTCATACATAACCTAAACGCATTTATAACGAAATATCATTTTGAATTATTTTGTTAATGGCGATCAGTTTTGGCCTATAACCTTTACATAATTAATTAGTAAACGAATTAATCAATAAAATTGATATAATAATACAAATTTTGGAGAATGTTTTAAATGTCTGTATTTAACTTTGTATCGATTGGTCAAACGGTCCTGTAGCCTAAAGAGAACAAACATATAAACATATATAGATTGATCTAGAGAATATGTACATTTGTTCTTGTTTTTTTTTTCCGGTCGCCCATGGTCTTGGCATAGGCATTAGAATTGTAGCTGTTAAGCTCCTGGTATTAAAACGCATCGAACGGTTATATACTATTAAAGTAACAATGATAATATCAATAGGAAATGTCAAGGTTAAAGTAAAAAAGAGAGAGGTCGATCCCAGATATGGAATTATTGACCAACAATATTTCCCATTCTACATGTCTCTGCGTCTTTTGGATCTTCTCTGATGTTTTCTAGCTTTCTTTCTACGACGTAATTCTAGCTTTCATTTATCTTTAGTTCCCGATCCTGGAAAAACATATATATATATATATATAATAATATATATATATAAATATATATAATAAAATATATATAAATATATATAAACATACTCACGGTGATTTTATATATTGATGATGATTGATAGGGCCTACAACAAAAACATTTTGCAGAAGTAACATTGAGAGAAATACTTCATTAGAACTTCAGCTTGATTTATCTGGTTAGGCTTCCATAGAAAGGTGCATAATATGACAAAATTCACACTGATATTAAGTAGACAAAGATCTATATTCAATTTTAGCTTATTACATTTCTATCCTCACAATTTTAGCTTTCATTCAAAGGGAAGTAATCCGATAATTGTTAATGGTGTCAATTATTATTGTTAATTAATTACATTTTTTTGTGGTTACTTTTATAATGACCTGAAGAATACTCTTAGAAAACATGATTTTTTTTTATTAAGTTTCTACAAGAAAATGTTAATAAGTAAAAATTATTAAAAATGATGATCCTTCCAATAGAAGTGAAAAATAAATTTTAAAATATTTCATTATTTTGAAAATATTACCCTATGTCTTGTAAGAAATACATTACTAGATCTTTATTTCACCGCTTTTATCTGTGTGTAGCTGTAACCCTTTTGATGAGATTATTTCTCGACCGACTCAATGTGCCATTAATGTCCTTAGCTTTTTCTAACTAATTTTGTTCTTTGAAATCACCATTTAGGATACCACCGGTGTTCTATAGGCGCTAGGCTAAGCACATGCGTGCACACCAACATTAAAACAATGCGCACAAACAGTACAAAATTTCGCACTAATGCTGATATTATTGTTAATATCAAAAATATACCTTACCTAAATTAAATTCTTTTTTGAAGTTTCACAGCCTTCTGAAAATAGGGCGTTTGTAATCACGTGACAAAAAGCACGTGATTTTTGTTTATTTTTATGTAGTGGTGGGCACAATGGCCGCTGTATCAATAAAGTGTCCTATAGGCCCGAGCTTGTTTTTACTTATGTTTTGTGAAAGTGTAAATAGGTCTAACCGGCCCTAGCCTAATCACATTAATCAATTAATATGCAGTATTTAACTTTTAAAATAGGGGAATACAAATAATTAATATTGTACCGAACGATTATTAGTCCTAATTATAATATCAATAAAATCAATTCAATTGCAACACTTACCGGTTGGATATGAAGATGATAAAATGGGCGTAAAATGTTGAAAATCGTTGAAAAAATACCATGTCAGGCTTTTTCTTGGACTAGGAAGATGATCTACGACTATTTACCTCCTAATTTGTGAGTAGGATAGCCAATATTCAGATGTGAATTTAGCATGATGAAGAACAACTTCACCACATTACATTTGTACCTCAAGTGGGTTCTATATTTACACAAATACGTCACTAAAAAACGTACGCTCCGCCCATAGAGAACGCTCTATTAGATGGATAAAGCTATTTATTTGTTTCAACATTGAAAGTGTTACCCGGTAGTTGTTTTGTTTTTTTAATTTAGTATTTTATTTACTGGTGCATTGGACCTGAAAGAATTAAGCTATAAATTGAAAATATGTTCCCTGCTTGTAGCTTATATATTTTTCTTAGAACTAAAATACTACAATAAGAATATAGTTATAATATTCTGCTTATAACTTCAATGTGAAAATCACGTTTGTTTACCACTACTCTCCGATAAGCCTATACGCTCAGGTGTAAATATTATTATACATTTAAAAGTATTTTTAATGTTTCTATACATTTTTCTATACATTTCTTTTAATACGTTTAACCCCCAGTGGTATTAAGAATGACAATATGTTTTGATCTCAATCATTATTTGTGGCTTTAATAATTGATTTATCTCAAGTCTTGTATTTATCATTGATATATTATTGTTTACCCCTGCACACCTTTTATCTTGCTGGTTAAAAAGGGAAAAAAAAAAAGAACGGAAAACCAAGGACATACACTACATGAATTATTATTATTTCATTTAGTGTGTCAGATGTCAAAGGTCAGATGTCAAAGGTCAGATGTCAAAGAAGATGACTTAGCAGACATGTAAGAAAATCCCACTGTCAGGTAGAGTTTTATGTACACTATTTTGAAACCTCTACCTTAAGGTCACCTTGACATTCAGTAATGACGTGTATACATAAAATATACACATTTATCGTGTGCACTGATAAAACGAAATATCAATAAGCTACTGATACAGCTATAGCTAACTAATAACAAATAAATCACGTCGCATTGATTTATTGCCTGATTTCCTAAAAGCCAGGTCGTGACCAAGTGCAGGTCACGAAATAATTTATTCACAACAAAAAAAAAGAAAATAATTGTTTGGAAATTCATAGCCTAAGCTTATTTGTTTTATGTTACTTGTAGTTTTCTTTATCCGATACAAATTATAGTTGGCCATGTAGTAAGTAAACCTTCGCAGACCAATTTGATCAATAGGGACCTGTGAAGCAGCAAGGGGATGTGTGGCCAGCACAATGTTCAACCACCTTACAAATCCCCAATTACTATCAGGTACCCATCAGTTCTAGGTAGACTCAGGGACACCCTAGCTTTCACCAAGATTCGAACGCTTTGGTAAAAATAGTAGAGCGCGCTGCCGTTAGGTCACTATGCCCACAAGGTAAATTCATTATTTTTTATTTTTTAAAAAAGCCAACAACGCTGAAAACGTTTGTGAAGCTGTGATTTATATCCAAACACTTTCATTTTCAGTTTACTAAAAGTTTACCAAAATGTTTACTAAAAGTTTACCTAAAGAAAGCAGTAAAAGTAAATCTGTTATTATCAAAGACCATTGTACAATGTATTCTCAGAGTCAGACAGACAAACATGTTCCTTTTCAAGAATCAAGAACACACACACAGATTACTTCTTAGAAGTGTTGAGTTTTCCATTAAAGAAAGTGTACTATTAAGAAGTATAGTTATCAAAACAAGGTTAAGAACCATAGGTGTCGCCACCGTAGGGTAGGTTTGTGGGGGGGGGGGGGGGGGAGTAGGCGCGTTGCTTCCCACCCCCTTCCCCCAATCCAATTTCGCACACCACAAATCCCCCCCCCCCTTTTTTGTTTGTTTAACCGATGATTTTTTTTAAATATTATTTTTGAGAAACTGAAATAGTTTTAAAGACAGTTTTTTATATTGTGAGTGTACAGATGTGTAAATGTTGCCACTAATCTATAAAAAGAATGGATTAGGCACGGAAGTAACATTCTTGAAGACAAAATAAATAGGCTTTTACGTGACTTTCACTTATCTATGAAATTATATCTCCTAAACACTGACCTGTAAATACATTTCAAGTAACTTAGACTTCCTTTTTATTGTATGGATTTGTTCTAATCATTAGTGGTTTATTCCTGTAACTCGCTTATGTAGATAAGTGATTAGTGGGAAAGGGGGATTCATTTTGGCTTCAATTTGCGCATACACATTTAATATGGAGGCGCTATCCATTCTTTTTACAGTTCAAAGAAATGTTGCAGTCACATTATTAGACCTATATAACAAAAAATGTATGTTGTATTTTTAAATTATTTTTGTTCAAGATACATTTTTTACCATATTTTTTTTTCTGTTCCAACTTTTTATAATTGAACGTAGCCAGGATTAAAAATTAAGGGGGGCGGGGGAGAGAGATAGAAATAAAACTTGGAAGGGGGAGGTCGGAGTAGCGGGGCAAATGGTGCAAAGTTAGGGGATAATAGAGATCGGTTGTAGGGGGACGGGGGCAACATCATGCTTTCTGAACTATTGCCCAATTTTACCCCAAACTATTAAAAAAATATTTTTCTTTTCAAATTACTAATAGTCTAGTTCAACTCGAAACTAAATATGTTCTTTCTGAAAAATTGAGTTTGAAAGTCTTTTGTGTACACAAATTATAATGGATGTTATATCTCTCATTGATCCTTGGAGCCTCCGATTAAATGTTTCTTTAGATTATTAAATTGCTTAGAAATAAATATCGGTGCTCAGTGAAAACGAGGGTAGCGGTGTGGTTAATGTTAATCTATTTTCTAAACGTTCAATAAAACACTCCATGTTCCATGCAGGTGCTTAGTGCTTATAGTTACAACCTTGTGATGACAACCATGAATAAAAAAAAAAACAGTTATCGCTATCAACATCGGGAATTCCCAGAAATCTTACACTATATATAGGTCTCTATATGACATCACGATCCCATTCAATAAATCTTTAGGTGAACTCCGAGAGAAAGCTGCCTTAGCTACACTTGTTATTTGATGCATAGCTTTGGGAGGCGGAGAATTCTAGACGTGAATCTGTAAGGTAAAATTTAATGCATAGCTTTAAATAGAATCTATATTACTAGAAATAGCTAACTATTGTTTATATTATGTTGTTTTTTTTATTGCTTAGATCATCTTTAGTTAAGTTTGTCAGGTTATTATTCTACGAAGAACTACCTTAATTTTATGTCTTATATTAATAGATGTCTTACAGTAAGATTAGAAAATGTGTGAGTTTTTTTTATATTCTTGAATGCAAAATTATTTGAGAGGAAATAATATCGCAAGAAAAGCATCAATGTCCTTTGCATGTGACCAACATCTCCTGGTGTCCAGCTCATTTCACCCCCTCAGATATTATAGAAGGGTTCTCAAGCTGTGCTTTGAAGAGAAAAAATAAAAAAGCCGCGGAGGTACGTATTTTGAAGGATCTAGCTGTAGGCCTATATGCGACGGAAATCAAGGACACGAGCTGCAGGTGACAAAGAACACTATCGCAGTGGCTTGTGCATGAAAGGTGGATTAAAAAAACCAAACATCTAGTAAGAGACATACTGTGTGACATCCACATGGACAATAGATATAGTGTGGCACATCGACGTGGATAATAGATGTGTCGTGTTACATCCACAGGTTATAACAGCATGTGGTGGTAATGGAAAAGGGTGGGGAGGGGTATTTCCAAGACAAGATAGATTGCAAGACACAATGACATTTATTGTGTTTTTTGTTTGTTTGTTGTTTTTTTTTGTTGTTGTTTTCAGTTACAAGACTATCGCTTGGCGTATAGAAATGACATGACATGACATGTAGTGTAGAGTCTGATATTAAAAGACAGCAACATTTTGTTTATGTTTTCATTCTCCGCAAAGGACAAAGGTACTCTAGCTATGTATAGACATGTACGGTACTGTAATGTGAAAGTAACTCCAACACCTCCCAAATCCAGTTGACCTTTTACTGCTATAAAATGATTCACATGTTATGACCTGAATTATGTCAACCCAAGGGCAGATTACTACAGCTATTTTGGTTATGTTTATAAACGTATAATATTAAAACCCATGTAGACCTATTTTAAAACACACACCTGATATCTAGTAATAAACATGATAAGTTCTAAAAATTATTCCTTCGAAATGATGTTGAATGGTTTTGATAATATTATGTTCCGGTATTTTACACTTTCATTTTCGATTTGACCAAATAATAAATAAGAAGCCAATCGATCGTTAATCTATACCTGGTTTTCGGTATTATAATTTTGGCTGTATGTGTGGAATTCCACCCCACTCCCCCCAGCCGGTCTAGCCATTACGAAAGGTACACTTGAAGTTAGTGTGTAGCTTTCAAGTTATGTACTGAGAGGCTGGAAAATTCCGTTTTTTAGTAGAGTATCGAATTTCTGTGGGTGGCGCGATATAGGTTTAGGTACCCTAAAGCGATCAATAGAGCATGGGGGTGGGGGGTGGGAGGCGGGGATTATAAAACTGGCAGGCCAGATGCAATTACAGATGACATCGGTACACTCTGAACGTGGGCTTTGTGCAGGCCACACAATCGCCTCTTAGCACTTAGCGCCAAAAACAAACTGGCGAACCCTGTGCTACTCTAGCCCTTTATTGACTGTAAAATTGAAAAAAAAAAAAAGAAACACCAACCTCGGAAGTTATTTCCAGAGCAGAGTTTAGAAAAGGGGGGGGGGGGAGGAGATGAGTTTTTCCATTGATAAATTTGAACTTTATCCACAATTCGCCTCGCCTCACGAAATATAAAATTAAGCTTTATATAATGTATAGCCCCCCATCCCGCCTTATATTAACACGTCCAACACCTTACAGGCATAACAAATATTAGAACCTGCTAAGTTGCACAGCGTGGGCTTGTCTGTCTTTCTCTTAGAACTTGGTTACACTCTACTCACAAGCAATCTCAACCAGGGTCCAGCAACCTTAAGACGCGCGTGCCAGACTTGGCACCAGAATGGTTTTCAATGACACGTAGAAGATCCCATGACTTCTAGACTGTTGGCACACTGAATGAATTTTAAAATTCTACTTTGGCCTGGTATTATCAAAAGCTTGGCGGAATCCTGGTCTAAACATTCGTCTGCGTTTCATTGACATAGAAATTTAGAGTGCTAAATGAAAAGAGATGTAATTTAGTTAATAAAAACGGTTTGGATTTTAGGCAACAGGTAAACAAAACTAGAAAGTAGTACAACTTTATCTTATCTTAAAAAAAACACATTTGTTTATGACACGTTAATTACAGGAGTACTATTAAACAAGTATTAATTAAATATTGTACTATTAAATTATCGGAGCATATATTGTTGTGATGATGTAAGGTATAAATTTAAGAAATATGCCTTCAGCAAACCTCCTCCTCTCTCTCTCTTTCTAGATCTATCTATCTTTTATAAAGACACAAACGAAAATTTCATAGACATACACACAAGACTTCGAAAAAAACAAACACTTTTTATGGATAAAATTGTCCCTAATACAGCCACGGCGCCAGCTTTTTCGGGGTCACCCACTCTTCCTCTTTCCTTGGGGGTTCCACGATAGGGACTGTCTGTTGATGAAGCTGAATAGTTAATAGTTAATATTATTACCTGACTGCTATCCGGGCGACCTGGGTTCGATTCCCTGCTAATATTATTATTTTCATTTAATAACTTTAAAAAAAAAATTCCATTAACTGTGATTAATATTACTTTTTTTTTAATATTGTAAAGAATTTCAGGACTTTAAGCTTTCCTACAATTTTTGTCATTAAGCATGCGGGAGACGGGTAATCGGTTCTCATCCAAATGGACAGTCCTAACTTTTTTGTTATATCAAAAGACATGTTTTTTAAATTACTTTTTTATGTTTTCAGAAAATTAAATATATATTTTTTTTTCATTATTATAGCTTTATGTTCATTTGTAGGTCTATGAAGGCCTATTATTTTCCACAGGCAACGCGAGCAATTTAGCTTTTAGTTAAATAAAAAGACTTGCAAATTTCTTAACCCGATTACAATATTTATTTTAAATTACTTTCCTAAATCTTTTCAGTACATATTAGATCTAATTATATTTGTAAAATTATTATATTTATTGCTTTCTGTTTATTGCATTTTATGAAAGTTTATCTGTAGTGTTATACAGACCTATTTAATTTTCGCTCGGGCAACACCGGGTAATTTAACTTGTACTTTACATAAATACTAGCTAATTTATCCTATGTTGCTAATGATACATAGTATTAGAAAGTTATAAAATAAGTTTTATTGAATTCATTTGTAGTCAATATAATTTTAATAGAAGACGAACATGATTTTGTGTACAAATATAACGGCATACACTTTTAATACAGTTGTTTTATCCTCCAGTCCTTTAGACAAGCGTTTTAATGATAGGCCTATGTAATTTTTATTGTTGCGGTTTACACAGTTAATATTACAACAATATATCTTTAAAATATGTTGTTATTTTTTTAAAGTAAAGGTGAGGTGTTATACCTGTTGATGTCAACATTTGATGTACAAATAGGGAAGCTATACCATTCACTCTGGCATAATATAGGCGCCTAGATAATATCTCTTAAGCTACGTGGTTGTTTACTAATGGATGCATTGCGGGAGATTTCATCACAAGGTCTTGATAACAAGGCCAATAGACTTGGTGATCCAGCGAGTAAACCATCACCATGTATAGAAGAACCACACAAAGACATTGCCAATGAAAATGTGGACGAGTTGACAAGTCAAATAGGAGAAGTCCTTTTGAACATATCTGAAAAAACGTCCGAAACTGAATTGGTTCAGAACGATGAAACGATTACTAGAGAATCGATTACATTTTGTGACAAAGTGAGTATATGCTTATTTGATTGCATGTATTTTGTTTTTCCATTTTGTTTTATTCAATATTGTATTGATTAATACTATTTTAAATTGTGTATTGAGTATCCGAATGCTAATAAAATCAAAACTATCAAACATAACTTTAAAGTAATTATATAATTCTAAGCACTTAAATGTGTGCTTTTTTGGGGGGGAAGTGAGGAATAAAATCTCATAGCCACTTGAAGAGTTTATTTTCTTAAAAAAAAGGGACGTGACGTCAATTTGATAAGCAACACGTGTAGGAAAATTCAAATTGCCACGTGTTTTGAATTATTACCCGGTTTTTATTTTTAACAAAATTGATAAATAGAAGTTTAGTGGGTCATTCTTTATTTAGTTTCCGTGCCAAACGTCACTTCTGAATGAGGTCATTCCAAAAAAATATTGTCACTATTAAATCATTACATTAGTAGGCATATAGCAGATATGGGTTTTCCCGATATCCCAGTGCGTATAATTTTCTATATAAAAATGTTGCGCATGTACAATAAGTGTCACTAAGACTTGTAAAATAATGCAAAAGATGAAGACTTACTGCATTAAAGGGAATTTAAAACGAAAACTTACTTCATACTTCATTGTAAGCCCCATTACTTTATGCGTAATGGGTGTCACGCTAAAGACAAGCATTGACAACAACGATGCTCTCAAAGCCGAGTAGTTTGTCCAGGGGCGAAGCCACGAAGGAGGCTAACTCCACCTTCCTTCCCCTGAAAATTTTGAAAAATAAAGATTTTTTTGTATATGTATTAAATTCGAAAAATGTGATGATTTTCACGCGAAAGTTCAGACCACCCTGAAAAAATGTCTGACCTCGCCCCTGAGTGTGACGTCAGATGTATTGAAAAATAAACCCTAGAAAATTGGAGATCTGTGAGGAAATCATTAACTATATTAAACTCATTTTTCATGTTGTTCTTTCACTATCAAAGATAAAAAAAATGGTTTTTTTTTTCTAAATATTCCTTCCTTGCATGTGTCTTTCAAAGGAAATTTGAAATAAAAAATGTAACTTGTTTAAAGAAACAATAAGAGTGCGGGGTTTTTCAATCACTTTTTGTCAATTTATCTTGAGAAATGGTCGTTCCATCTAAGGTAGTTCCGTCACAATGCAGACTTTTTTTTCTAGTCTTGCATTTTCTAAAACGGACACCCTATAATACCTGGTCACAGAAGTCAACCAATTGTAAACATAACATTTAGGTAGTTCAGTCAGTTATTGTGCGGCAGGCGAGCAATTACAATAGAAATGTTTGACCAACAGAGGAACAAATGAGTTCTGAACTCTTGGTTTTAGGTCTGATAGAGAAGAGCCGACCATTTCGTATAGATTGGATGTAGTTTTGGAGTTGTGGGTGGGAATAGCCTTGTAGGAATTTAGTCATTGAAAAATGATATTTAAAAATAGATCTATATGTTAAATGAAAAAATTAATCTTCTTTTAAAGCATAATATGCTATTTTATAGACTAAATCTTGATTCTTTCTTTGTGTTTTACCAGAAACCTGATGAGAAATGCTTGATTGTTTCGCCATTGCATGAAGTTGAAGGTAAAGTATCTAATGATGTCTATATTTTCTAGACACACAGTTATTAGCTTTTGTTCAGTTTCATTCATTTAGTGCGTAACGTTATTAACGTTAAAAAATGTATTTATTTTTTTGACATTATAAAAAATGTGCTATCATATTTTGATTCATAAACTTGCTTGGTGAAAAGAAATAATCTTTTTATTTTTAAATCAATAACAATAAGGATACAAATAGAATATTGCGAAACATGAAACTGTTGCAAGAAGAGTCGTTAGGATGTTAGAGGTCGGGGTAAAGAATCACACACAACAAACAACAGACAACACAAAATAAGAAGAAAGACTTTGATAGCGTGTTGACTCCATAAAGAATAGATTTCATGTGCGTTATTTTAGATAAGAGAACAAAACCAAAACACAATATACATAAATAATGACCGAAACAAGCGTTTGGAAAAAAAGTATACTTTTTCCCTCCTTTGTTGTGGGCTTCAAATAAGTAATTTAACATTTTAACATTTCATGAAAAAAAAACGAATTAAACAAGAATAAGTATTTGAAGCAATTAAAAGTTTATTTTTTTGATGTTTTCATTGTTTCCCCTAACTAGTGTTTTCCCTTTTAATGTGTATATATTTAAGTAATTGACGTTCGTCTAGACGAGTCTAGACTTGTAGATAGATCTGATGGGCCATGTTCTTGTCAATTTCATCGCAGTCATTGGTCTTAGGATTCGTGTTCATTTTGATTTAAACGGTGAAGGCCATAATTTTTTTCCCACAAGCTTGATTGATTAGAAGAGATCAAACAAATAGAAAGTGAAAATGCACACTAATGATAGGAGAGCATAGTATTAAGAAATGTAGTTTTTTTTATTTTTGGTAATGAACACCGAACATATTTATCATATGTAAAGATTGTTTGTTAATTGACTTTGTTTTTTCTAGATTGCATAAAGATCCAAGGTCGCCTTGAACTTCTACCTGTTGAAAAGTTCGAAATAAGTCAGCTACCTCAAAGACACCGTAACGAAGAAATGTTTAAATTCATCACAATGTATGCCAACCTAGCTGTAAAAATAATTGTTGAGTTGACACGCAGCAAAAATATGAAAACAGGAAGTGGGTGGATTGGAAACGTAACCGAAATGACAGATGGAAAATGTCTGTGCAATGAATGCCAACAGTCAGCTACTGCTAAGACTTTATGGTGGGACATTGATGTCTTCGTAGGTCCAGACTTAGTTCTCGACCAATCAGAAGCGGACAATGCAACATTGATACTGTTATATAATAGAGAGAATAGAATCTTGAAAAATCTCAAGGTTGTAGAGTTTTCTAAGAAGATGGGTGAGGATTGGCTGACTTGCGCGACGCATGACAAGGGCCTCGGAACTGAGCTCTTTGTTTTGAGGAAAGATTTTTTCTCGCTCTGGCTGTCACTGAGTGAGAAACACATGGGCTCTTTAGATTCCGAAAGACTGGCCTTTATGGTAGTGCACCCTGGTGAAAGCCCGAAACACGTTGTCTTTGGTCAGTGCGTGGTCAATGAGAAGGAGGGTGAAGGTGACCACTGTGTTACGTGTGCAATCCCAGGCTGTAGAGGGGCACCAGGCTGTATTGTGGGAAAATCTTATTTTAAGCCCTACATCGAGAAATCGAAACATATGTTTTATCCTGCACAGTCTAGTAATACGATAGATAGTTAGATCTGTGTATAAAACTACATAGAGAATGGCAATGTTTAGATAAAATATTGACGTGTTTTATTTTGCCACTACAATAAAAAAACGTAGATCTAAAGAGATTGTAGCACTGAGTTTAAACATTTGTATAATTTTCTATGATATGTACTAACGTGTAGTTCGTCCAATGAATAATATGTTTATTTAAAACCATCGTAAAGATATGCACTGTACATATAGATATAAAATAATTAGTTTCAGCATGTTTTTTGTCGTTGTATTCACTCTGAGTCGAAGTTTGTTAACTGTTATTTTCGCACAACAACAGATTTCACACAAAGTTTAATTTTACTATCTGTAGTTTCTACACAAAGTGTAATTATGTTTCTTTAGCTTTTACAGAAAGTATAATCAGTTTATGTAGCTTTTACAGAAAGTCTACTTATATTTCTGTAGCTTTTACAGAAAGTCTAAATATAGGCCTATTTCTGTAGCTTTTACAGAAATTCAATTATGTTTATGAAGCTTTTACAGAAAGTCTAATTATGTTTCTGTAGCTTTTACAAAAAGTCTAATTATGTTTCATTAGCTTTAACAGAAAGTCTAACTATGTTTCTTTAGCTTTACAGAAAGTCTAATTATGTTTCTGTAGCTTTTACAGAAAGTCTCAGTGGCGTATCGAGGGCTGGTGTTACCCGGTGCGGTAAACTTTGGGTGTCACCCTCCCCCCCCCCCCCCCCCGCACACGACTTTCACAATAGTTTTAGTCTCCTTAAAACAAGCCTACAGTTCAAATATGTTAAAAACAAAAACAATATGAATTAAATGTTAGAAAGTAAGAAAAAAGCAATAAGCAACTGATCCAACCGTACGGTTAGTTATTTTCACATTAAAAGTAGGCCTACTTTATTTTAATTTTTCCTTTCCTGCTCTTCAAAACTGCAAACTTGTCAATTACCTCATCAAAATCTATATCATTCACGTATCCCTTTTAATGGATAACATAGCCAGATCAGAAAGTCTTTATTGTCCTATGGTAGAGCGTAAATAGCTTTTTATAAGCTTTAGTTTTGAAAAGCTCCGTTCACGTGAAGCCACAGACACACATACCGTTAGAAATAATTGAAAGCCTAGCGAGTGTTGGAAGACAATCTATAACCTTTTCAACGACACCCCAGTGTGTTCAATTAAAACTTAAAACACCCCATCGATGAGTGGAAGCAGCAAAAAAGAAGAACATTCTCTCAAGGGTACCAACAAATGTTGTACATGAAGCATTTTTGGCAAAAGAGTGTTGACCACACAAGTTAATGGAATGGCCCACACATCCTCATCCATTAAAATAGCTTTCTTGTTCTTTCTTTTCAAAATGGCTTAAACACCTCCATGATTTCCAGACATTGTATCAGCATTGTCGTAACCTTAAGCTCTGCACATCATTATATCAAGTCCGTCACTTTTTAGATTTTTAGGAATGTCAGAAGTGAGATCGTCAGCTTTTTTCCCCCTTAGAGGAAAAAATCCAAGAAACACTTCTCTCACTTCAACTTTTCCACTGTGGATTTTCACATATCTGATCACTTCAGACATTTGGTCAGTGTGTGATATATCAAATGTGCTGTCCAACTAAATTGCAAAATACCTTGCGGCCTTAATATCCATAAACAAGTTTTTTTTTTTTTTGCATGGTTCTCCGGTACATTTATAAATTAATTTTGATTTTTTGGTGAAAGATAAGATACAGATGCTTTCCCTGTACATGTACTTATCTTTAGTCTCATTAGGTGCTCTTTCAGCACTAGGTCATATTTGGAAAGCATCTCAACCATCTCAAGAAAGTTTCCTTTATTCAACGAGGATTCATCTACGTTGTGGCCACGAAATGGCAGATTTTGCTTCGCAAGAAACAATGTAATATCTAGCAACCTGTGTAGGATATTCCTCCACGTTTTCGTCTCCCTATCCAAAGTAAGTCCTGCTGCGAATGTTTTCCATTTTTCAAGCCAACACATGCTCTTCGGATGTCTCATGATTATGTAGTTTTGGACTCAGTTTCCACCACTTATCAAACCCAGTAACAAATTTAGATGTTGTTTCGGTAACATCAACAGCAAACAATCTGCAGCAAAAACAGTATAATTTCTCACTGACAAGTGAGTAAACCATCATTGAACGCATTATTTTCTCGCATTTGGGCATTACCTTGCAGAACCATTGTAAAATTATCATTTTTTTTTTAAATATTGTTTTTTTTTCATTTTTTCCCTGGGAGGGTGTTACCCGGTGCGGTCTGCACCCCCGCATCCCTCTCGGTACGCCACTGGAAAGTCTAATTATGTTTCTTTAGCTTTTACAGAAAGTCTAATTATGTTTCTGTAGCTTTTACAGAAAGTCTAATTATGTTTCTTTAGCTTTTACAGAAAGTCTAATTATATTTCTATAGTTTTTACAAAAAGTCTAATTATGTTTCTGTAGCTTTTACACTATGTCATAGCCGTCCAGTACTGTAATGGTTAATTAAAAGGGTTTCCTTTTAATCCAATTTCCTTTGAAAATTTTCCCCTTTGAAGAAAACAAAAAATACACATTTCAATGTCATATTTTAAAATGAATCTAAGATCTGCCGTCCCCCCTCTACTAGCTCTTTTATACTTCTCTTTTTAAGACTACTTGTTTTTCTGATCCTCTCCACTGCTCTGACGTTGTCTTGTGGGCCTTATTGTTGCACTTACAGTCTGTGTAAGCTTACATTGATAGTCAGCATGGAACTTTGGATTCATATCAATTCCTTCCTTAAATAAAATACTCCAAATAACGAATCATCCTGTGTCAAATTATAAAATAAAATACAAGTTCTCTTATAGGCCTATGTATGAGACATGTTCATTTCTGTCGATGTTTTATTGTTTAATTTTTGAATACAGTATTTCTTGTATACTATTTTTATGTATGCGTTAAAATGTTTCACCAAAAAAACATGTCTTTAATTAAATTAATCCTATAACAAAAAATAATTTATTTAAATGTTGTCTTGCGTTTTTTTTTTCCTGATTTCTAGAAATGTTAAGTTCATTTATAGTCGTTTGTATGAGCATGTAATACTTTGTATACAGTTTTAGTTTTTTTTAATAATGATTACTGAAGCGATCACCAGTATTAGAATGCAGCGCTGGGTATACTCAGGAAGTCCATGCAGACCCAGGAATTTAAACCCAGTATAACTAGTATGTCAGCCAAACGTGTCGGCCACAATGTCGATTATTTTATCTGTAAATATACGTAATTATTACCCGAGGCGAAGCCGGGTGATTTTGTTAGTTCTTGAATCAAATTTTAAAAATACAAGGTAACAGGATAAGACACAGGATCAGTGCCGTTGCATGGGGGGGGGGGGGGGGGCCCGGGGTGCTTGGCCTCTTTAGGGGCTCCCGCATTTTGACATTCGACATAATGACAAGAGAAAAAAAAAAATTCGGACACTCCGTTGGGGGCCCCCGTCAAGTAGGGGCACGGGGGGACTTTCTAATTTGGACCTCCTCTTCCCCTCCCCTAGCTACGCCACTGCACAGGATATATTAATTAATTCCTGCAATTATTTGTTTATAATTTCCGACATAACAATGCATTTTTGTTATCTCTCTTATCTCATATATTACAGACACTCCTTCTATGAAGAAGATTATTGCGTCCACGCTCATCCGTGATCCGAGTCTAGTTTTACATTTCTATTGGTGTTTTAAATGATGTTAAGTTACCGGTTTTCCAGGTTTGTTCGAGCAATCCATTCTGGTCCGTAGTGATAACTTGCGTTGTGTTTATTTAGAAGACAAGCCACATAGAGTGTTCTTAGGGAGAGTTCACATTTTGGGGCACAAATACTAGGCCTACAAGTGGACGCGCAGGGATTTGTGCATCCTATAGCCCACACAGTCCCCTCATCACAAACTAAAAAAATTGATGCACATATTCAAATATTGTTTATTTTCAGATTCAATTTCAAATGCTTGTGAAAGCTGAGAGCCCCTTGTAGTTAATACAATATATATCTAAGATAAACGTGAAAAGAATGCTCTACTCATATCTCATTTAAAAGGCTTTAATATCCAATGAATCTTAACAATTTATAAGTCATTTGGGGAGAATGGAATAGAAGCAACATTCAGTGGAAACATGGAGAAAAAATTTTTTGCTTAGGGTTTTAGATGTAATCGCACAAAGCAAATTATATATAGACCTGGTACTCTGGTTTGGAAAGTGTCTCTTCTTAGTCTGTCGTCAGGAAGGGGCAACCGAGAAGATTTTAATATGTTTGAGCAATTTGACATTGGGCCTTTTCAAACCTAAGATACGGGGCATGTACGTAATTTATATGTAGTTTTATTGATGGGTCTTCATTGAATTTTATGGGGCCCTGAACAGACTGCACCGCCTGCTATCTTAAAAACCAAGTGAAGAGCTTTTTATCAAATTTGATTTAACATTTGATTTTGATAGTAAATAATGTATTCAGTATCTGAATCTTAATAAATCATTTATACAAAATATCAAAGAAAACCTTCAAATAATATAGTTTAATATTTGCACTTAAATGTAGGCTTTTTTAGGAGAAAAAATCCAAATCTCGTGGCCATTTGAGATGTTTTTATTTCCTGCAACATAAAAAAGTGACGTCAGAGAAAGGATTTCAACTACGAAAAATGAATATTGTCACGTGTTTTGAATCTATTGCCACGTGTTTTGAATCTTTTCCCGGTTCTTATTTTTAACAAAATGGTTAAATATAGATTTAGAGCGTCGTGTTTTGTTAATTTATTTCCCTTCTCAAACGTCACTTCAGTATGGGGCTATTCCAAATCTCGTTCCTTTGAGAAAAAGCTCTTCACTTGGTCTTTAACACTATGTGGAGATGTTATATGTGTAGCGCAGGGGTCGGAAACCTTTTGATCTGAGTCACCATGGACACCACATATTTTGAAAAGTAATTCTGTGAGAGCCATATACTATGTTTAAAATTAAAAATGTAAGTAAATGTGTGCAAGCGTTATTTCCCTTTAGTTACAATGAATGCAGGGTTGCTATTTTTCTGTCTTTAATCTCCTTTACCACTTCTGATGTTGAGCTGCAGTAGACTTTACCTCATTTGTAGAAAGAAACATTGATATGCAATTAACACGTAGATCAAAGAAGTCTAAAGAAACATTTTTTAATAATCGAACATTTCTGCGAGCCAGATGCAGCCATCAGAAGAGCCACATCTGGCTCGCGAGCCATAGGTTCCCGACCTCTGGTGTAGAGCATATAATAATACTTTCTATATTTTATTTGAGATCGTCTCGCTAGTTCATGAAGAGTTGTTTATATACATTTGATTTTTTAGAGTAGGCCTAAGAGTAGATTTATTTATTATGACGTAATACACATATGCCTTCCCTTAGTTTCTTTGACTTTCTAGTAAGCATTTTCTTTTGCATTCTGAAAAGCTTCGAGAAAATCCATTTCTAGTACTTTCTGCACCGAAACCTATAAGCTTATAATCGTTTTAATGTGTTTTATACATTATAGTGTTGTTTGATTTCCGCTTAATTACCAGTAAAGTTGTTAATATTTTTAGGTCTACACAAGTGTAAACATTAAATTATTCTTTCAAGGTTCATCAAGGGGTTTGAGACAAGAACTCAGTCAGACAACAGAGGACCCGTGAATTTGTGAAAGGGTCAAGTAAAGACAGCTGGTCACTGTGCTGGCCATACAAACACTTTCTTATGCCTGTCCTTGGAAAGACGCCAAATGACGTCTGAAAGCCTTAAGCTTAGGCCTACGTTTCCCACACTATAGATGTCTGTGTCTTATATCGACTTTGTTTGCAAGTGTCCAAAGTACTGCAGTGCGTACAAAAATAGTTATGTTATATATACTACCAATGGAGAGTTATGGTGTTTGAACGAGTGAAGGACTTTATATTTGAGTCTTTAGGCTGTACCCTAGAATGTTCAGTTATCTATAAGGTGTGTAATCGTGCATGAAGGTTGGAGTGGTGTCTATTCGTACACGTTATTTCAAATTCTTGCACCTATGGTTGTAATTAAAACGAATACAACGTAATGACCCAGAAGTGTGTTATTGATCGCTTTTAAAGTCACCTTGATACTGAAGTACATAGTAAGTTTTACCGCTATTCAACCTAATTGGTCTGGCGAAGCTCATTCTTGTTTTGCTTTTAGAAAAGTCTCCGAAAATAAATCGTTATACAATTAGTTATACAAAACATGATATTGAAAAAAATGATTTTGCTTTAAATAAAAAATTGTTTTTAACTATATAGATTTCAACGCATTTCTTACAAATTCTATGTTAAAATGTTTCTGAATTTTCTGGTAGACCTTTTACATCCGAACATTTCAATAAAGCATTTCTTGTATTTTCTGTTTAAAATCATGTAGACGAGGAAAGTGGAGCTGCAGTTGAGATCAATGAATAGGTCTGTAAAGTAGACAACCACGTAACACAGCTGAAAGTTTGTACTAATCGTTGGCAACGTGTAAGTGATGACCAGGTTGATGTACCTGGGCACGTTACATCCGGTCAGTATAACGGCCAGACACAGCACCACTTTCACCATTCTGATCTCTCTTTCAGACAGTGTAGAGACTTTTCCGGGTTCGCCTCTGAGGGTCTTGTCCTGGCCAGGGCGAATCTTGCGAATAATTGACGTCGCCCTCAGGGAGTAGACCATCACCGATGTGCATATTAGGACCAACGCTTGGGACAGCCCCGACAACACCGATCCACATACGGTATCGACTATGCTATTGATAAAGGACCAATTGTCAGCGAGAGATACGGTAAACATCGCTATTTCGAAGACGGATCCGTTGATCTTCGTACTCGATACCACCTTCCAGCTTAGAGTCTGTGCGGTGAGAGCTGGAACCACGATGCCAAAGAAGAAAATGGAAATGACAGAAGCCGCAATAGTGCTGGTGGCCCTCGTGAATTTGTCGTTCACCTTGAACGGAGATACAACCGCGAAGCACCTTTCGATGGATATCCAGGCCGTTATCCAACAAGAAATGAGGAATCCAGGGAATCGAATGGTAACCAGAGTTATGCCGCTGATACTCATCAGGTCGATACTGGAGCCAGGGTAGACGACTCTGAGCACAAGAAACAAGCACATGACCAGGTCGAAGAACGTGACGTAGAGGTCAGAGAAGGCCAAGGCCAGTGTTCCGATACTCATGCTGTTAGTCAGTCAAAGTTTAGTAAGAATGATGACGTTGATGACATTAGTGACCACACCAGTTAAGGAGATTATCATATTATGGAGTGGTATTAGCACTGACTGTTCCAGTAGGTTTAACTAAATCTCCGACATTCTATTGATAATTTTGATATCAAAAAACGTAATTTGTTTTTGGGGTGGGGGCACAACGGTATTAACATGCCTTTTAAATATTCATCAATTTTTCAAACGTAAATTATGCTTTCTCGGCGTTTTGATTGAAAGGCTTAGATTCATATGAATAACGTAGAATAACGATGTTGCCTAAGATACAATACGTTTTTAAACGAATAACGAATACATGTACTAGTTTCTCAATTTAAATTAGTAAGAATCACACAGTCCTAACATAGTGTGGCATTTAATCAAGTTTCACATCGAGGGAAAAAAAAAAAAAAAAAAAAAAAAAAAAAAACTGCAAGTCCACATTATACATTTGACTTTAGTAAAAGTGGCATTCAATGCACATGACTATGATCCCTAATAAACAAGACGTATCTTCCTTTGACTTTTGTATTCTAGCAGTTGTACCCGTCAAATAGATGAGGATAAAGAATTCGTATTCACAATTATAAACAAAGCCCCCCCCCCTGCCAAAAAAAAATTTTTTTTTAAATATAATCCTACTACATTAATTAAAAGCATCATTATTGAATCATACACAACACTTAAAAGAATTATTGCTTTAAGTATTAGCTTCACTCCAGATTTAATAACTCCGCCTGGTTATCACCTTTGGGGGTATCCTGTCGGTCCCAAGCCCGGGTAAAGGAGGAGGATTGGTCGTGGGGCTAGCTACCTTACACCGTAAAAAAAAACAATGCTACGGAAACCATAACTACACCATACCAAGGCAAGCTTAGTCAGGGAGGTTCTCCTTCTACCGAAGAATTCATGACGCAAGCTAGTAAAAGCCCTCGGGAAGCTAGCTTGCAGACAAGCCTAATCACGACGAAAGCAAAATCCAGAATAGGGACCTGGAATATAAGAACCCTATATGCAGGCCCCACGAGAGGGGGGTACAGCCGGTACGCCGTACCGGGGCCCACAAGAGTTTAGGGGGCCCATGAATATTATTTTTATATAATTTAAAATTAAATTGGCAATTACGCAAGTATTTTTTAATTGTTGCAATAAAGCTAAGAGGAGATGCCACAAAACCTCCTACAATCTCACGTGGCGTTGGGGGCCCTTAATTTTGGTATTCTTTGAATGTGTACTTGAACATTTTGTTAAATTTGCAAAGAAGGATTTAGTTGTAATATGGGACCTATTTATTTTCGATAGCATTTAGGATCTCTTTTTTATTTTGTTTTTTCCAGAGACACTTACAAATATAGACCTATGAGCCCTACAGGCTTGCAGTTCTCCCTGTTAGCTTAGTAGCCTAGGCCAGGGGTCGACAACCTATAGCACGCGTGCCACACATGACACGCAGAGCGATTTTAGATAGCACGCTAGAGACCTCCAAAAGGTGCTTCTTGTTAATTTTTTTCAATAATTGAATGAGGAGGCACTAACTGTTGAAGCCGATGTTTCTGAATGGCGAGCGACACATTTCAGTAAGTTGAACTTGCTTTTACAAGGACGTGGCCAAACAGCACTTGACTGTTCGACCACTGGAATGGATTTGCATTGAAACTGGACAAATCTTACACGTTATTCAATTTCAAAACACTTAACTACTTGTAATTCCCTAATTTATGGCATATATTAAAATAGATAGAGAGGAGTTTTATAAACAAAGTCAAGACTTTCAAATTTATGGACTCTTGTTTTCATACCACATAAAGTCTGACTGGATTTATCGATAGACAACCATCTTAGATGTGAATCTTTATTTTTAAGTGGAGGGATAGTGACCATTTAAAATGCAGCAAGTTGAATTTTAAACACAAAAATGCTAGATTTTTATTAAGAAATAATAATTAAAAAGTAATCTTAGTTTTTATTTTAAAAGAAGGGAGATAATTAACCCGTTTTGTATTTGTTTTTTGCTCTAATATGTCCAATATGTTTCATATTTTTCTTTAATAAAAACATTAATGGATCTTACAATTATAATTTTAAAATTTATAAAATTGTGTAAGTAAAATGGTTCACAGACCTTGTAAAAAAAATTCCTGATTTTTCAAACGTAGGCCCATGTAATACAAATAAATCATCTAGAAATGACTAGTGTTTAAAAAAAGTGGGCGGAGGGGGGGAGGGGGCCCCAGATAAGATCTCGTACCGGCATCTTTTTTTTCTCTCGAGGGCCCTGCCTATATGAAGCCAGCAGGTCTTCCCAGGTAGCAAAAGAAATGAGAAAATATGATATCAAGGTCCTGGGATTATGTGAGACTCGGCGGAATGGTAATGGCCATTCTAGACTAGACACAGGAGAGACAATCATCTTCTCTGGTCATGAGGATCTAAACCATGACCACACTCAAGGAGTAGCACTGATACTATCACCGGAAGCAACAAAGGCATTAATATCATGGGAACCAATCTCTCCAAGACTAATCTCTGCACGATTCAAGGCAAAGGGCAGGAAAACCACCATCATTCAATGCTACGCTCCGACTAATGCAGCGAAGGAAGAAGATAAAGAAAATTTCTATGGGTCACTACAAGCTGTGATTGACCACAAACCAAAAAGAGACATGATAATAGTCATGGGTGATATGAATGCCAAAGTGGGCGTGGACAACACAGACAGAGAGCTCATCATGGGTAGAAACGGAGTTGGAAACATGAATGAAAACGGTGAGCTCTTTGTTGACCTCTGTGCTTTCAATGATCTTGTCATTGGTGGGACAGTCTTTCCACACCAGACCATCCACAAAACAACATGGACTTCTCCAGATGGAAATACAGAAAACCAGATTGACCATTTTACAGTTTCACGCAAATGGAGAAGAAGCCTATTGGACGTTATGGTGAAACGTTATGGTGACCACCAGCTTCTGATTGGAACATTGAAAAAAGCTAAAAGCCTTCAAGGAACTTGCAGATAAACCACACCACAAGTTTAACACACGGTATCTTAAAAATGAAGCTGCAAAAGAGGTTTTTAACTGCACTGTTAAAAATAGATACGAAGCCCTTTCAGGACTAATAGAGGAAACTATAGAACAACACTGGGAAAAAATCCAACAAATCTGGAAAACAACATGCACTGAGATCTTAGGGAAGAGGAAAAGAGAGCAAAAAGCATGGATAACACCAGAGACATGGAACAAGATAGAGGCTAGGAGAGGGATTAAACAGAAAATAAACCAATGCCAAAGTGAACAAGGCAAAGAAAACTTGAGAAGACAATATTGGGAAACCAACCGCTTAGTGAAGAAGAGTGCAAGAGAAGATAAAAGGCGTCTCATTCATGAAATGGCAGAAAAGGCAGAAACAGCAGCTGGACAAGGAAACATGAAAAGATTGTATGAAATAACAAGAACTCTGTCTGGCAAAAGTTCCAATCCCAACAAACCAGTCAAGGACAGTAATGGCAAGGTCATAACAAGCGATGTAGGACAGAGAGATAGGTGGGTCCAACACTTTAAGGAGGTACTTAACCGACCCCCACCACTATCTCCCCCAGACATCCCACCAGAAAATGAGCCTCTCAATGTCAACACAGGTCCTCCTTCTAAGGCAGAAATCATCAAAGCCATCCATTCTATCAAAAACGGTAAGGCGGCTGTACCAGATGGCATCCCACCAGAGGCACTAAAAGCAGACCCAGCAGTATCAGCAGAGATGCTCCAGCCACTACTACAAAAAATTTGGGAAGAGGAACAAGTGCCACACGAATGGAAACTAGGCTACATGGTCAATCTACCGAAGAAAGGTGATCTCTCTGTATGCAGCAACTGGAGAGGAATAATGCTTCTCTCAGTTCCAGGCAAAGTCTTGACCAAAATTATCTTAGAGAGACTGAAGGAAGCCCTAGATGTAAAACTTAGGCCAGAACAAGCAGGTTTTCGACAAGGCCGATCATGTACTGACCACATTGCCACTTTACGGATAATCATTGAACAATCTTTAGAATGGCAATCTCCCTTGTACATGACGTTTGTAGACTTTGAAAAGGCTTTCGACAGTGTGGATAGAGAAACCGTCTGGAAGTTAATGAGCTACTATGGCATCCCAACAAAATTCATCAACATCACCAAGAAACTATATGAAGACTGTTGCTGCCAAGTCATCCATAAAGGAAAGCTAACCAGTCCATTTGCTGTGAAGACCGGTGTGCGTCATGGCTGCATGCTGTCACCGCTGATCTTTTTAATTGTAATAGACTGGATCATGAATAAGACAACCTCGGGAAACAGCACAGGCATTCAATGGACTTTCACAAAGAAGCTAGAAGACTTGGACTTTGCAGACGATGTCGCCCTCCTCTCACACAGACAGCAAGACACACAATCTAAACTAAACCGACTGTCCGAAGAGGCGAGAAAGGTTGGCCTAAAAATAAATAAAAGGAAAACAGAAGTCACGAGGATAAATAATGAACAGGACAGGTCAATACAGCTAGATGATGAAGAAATAATAGACACAGACAAATTTGTTTACCTAGGAAGTGTGATGAGTAGATATGGAGGAACAGATAAAGACATAAAGAGCAGGATCAACAAGGCCAGGCTTGCTTTCAATGCCCTGCGCCCCAGTGGAGCTCAGTGCGCTGTCCTTAAAGAACAAAGTAAGACTATTTAACACAAATGTTAAGGCAGTCCTCCTATATGGCTCAGAGACCTGGAGAGTTACTAAGGCAAATACAAGCAGACTCCAGACTTTTGTTAACAGATGCCTGAGGCGCATGCTGAAAATTCGATGACCGGAAACCATTTCATGCGTCAACCTATGGGAAAAGACCGGACAAAAACCCATCGACAACAGCATCAAAAGCCGTAGACGGAAGTGGATTGGTCACACTTTAAGAAGAACAGAAGACAATGTAGCAAGACAAGCACTTGACTGGAATCCCCAGGGCAAAAGGAAAGTAGGCAGACCCAGACAAACTTGAAGATCGGTCGTAAGTGAGGCAAAGGCTGTTGGCCTCACATGGACACAAATAAAGGGAGCCTCCCAAGACCGAGACCGATGGAAAAGTGTAGTTGCGGCCCTTTGCTGTGTTATGGACTATGGCTCTATGATGACTATTATTACGACTCGTTAAATCGGATTCAATGAATATAGTTGTATCTTTATTAGAAGTCTCTATGTAACAGGGTGGGGGGAGGGGATGGCGGTTATATTTTACATAATTGGTTACTACTAATTAAAGAGGGTTGTGGGTAAAGGACAGCAATCATTTACTAAAAACATCTTGGTTAGGGCACGAGGGGACTTTGGGCTTCCGTGACACTTCCGTTGGGACAGAAGGATTATACAATCTAAACAGACCAACAACACTGAACACTAAACATAAAACACTAAAATCATATTAAAATTACAAATTACTGTTTATTCATGGAAATTCACTCGTCCCATTAAGGGAACATAAAAATCATAAAAAAACAAATTAAACCCCAACAATAAACCTATACTATCTAAACTCCAAACATACTGTGAACCCAAACAAAATAACCAACTTAAACTCCCCACAAAAAAACTAACTACAACTCCCCACTAAAAACAAACTTTAACTCCCCACTAAAAAAACTAACTTCAACTCCCCACTAAAAAACTAACTTCAACTCCCCACTAAAAACCAACATAGGCCGACATTACGACCTACAATATAATAGAAATAGAGAAATAAAAATAAACATTAGAACATGGTCATCTATATACATAAGCATAATATATATATACTATATACAGTAAATAAAAACTACATAGCATAGTCCCAACTATAACCAGTTCAAACATGAACCTATACTCCTTATACATCTTATAACATAATATGAATTATGACATAAGAATCAACCCAGCTCTAGTCAATGAAGACTAGAACAAGACAACACCGCTCTATACTCTGTACCACAGAGCTAGGCCACTCACTGGTGAATACATACCAGTTAAAACCAAGCATGAAATAAAAACATCTACCATAACTTATTCCCATGCCGGCCATTAAAGGCTACATTACATTAAAATAATAATATACATGAAATAAAAAGAAATACATTTAAAAAGAAGAAGCCAACATGGCGGATAATGTTCCTTCCCAAACCTCCAACTTAATCCATTCCCATCAATGCACTTGTCATAGACAAGTGGACAATATGCATAAAATAACCAAATAAAACATAGCATAAAATAACATACAAATTCTAAAAAGTAATTAAATCTCAACTCACGTCATATCTGAACAAGCCACACACAACTACGCCATATACCGACCACTGGTCTTCCACAAAATGGGCCATTTCAGACGGAAGTGATTGATTAATTGTTCTATTTATAGACGCTGACCGAACGTCTCTGACCGCTAACCAGAAATTCCTTTTTTAACTACCCTAACATTGCCTTATTTCCGGTCAATCTGTGCTAAATATTATTCTAAATCTCCTATTGCTAAATATCTACAAATTTACCCTATGTACAACCCTATATTAAATTAAACTACCAAGAAAATCCTACCTATTACTTTAATTAATCTAAATGGATAAAAACCCAATTTAAAATCATCAGAAAAAGAATTCCGAAAAATGACGCAAGACCTAGCCGCTTAACCTCGTTTCAGGGCTTTCACAAAATACAAAACAATATTTACATACATCATTTTTATACCAAACAGTCCCCCAAGTCTATATCTATATTACAAATAATAAAATATATTTACATTAAAAGTCCATTACTTACATTCTCACAAATCATAGTACCCACAGAGCACAGAAACTTAAACACATTCAAACGGACCACTCGTACAGCACAAAGCAATTGATACGCACTATTAATTTAAGTCACCGACCTACATTCATCTCCTAACTTTCTTTTTGCGACCCTGCAAAACAAACTATCATACAAAAAATACCCCTCTGGCCCTAGATCAATACAAAAAGTTACCCATTGGGACAGACATAAAAAGCATGCAGCCTAAAGATAGGTGGAAACTGTGAAAGTCTCACTGGGACAAAAAATGCTGTACCTATTCTTAAAACATCTGACATCAAAGTCACAATGAGATATACGTAGCGTCCAAGTACGCCAAAAAGGAAAAAGCTACGCACACGACACAAAAGAGTCAACATGTCATAAAATGGGTAATAAAGGCATACAAAAAGTAAATTTAACATTTTCATAAAAACATAACAAAAGGAAAGAAAATGGCTAAAAATAAAAAGTAAACAGAAGTGTAATGAGAAAAGAGCAGAGTCCTCTCCTGGTACATCTTGACGTCTTGTTTGGCACACCGATTTCACATTAACTATCATAGGGTCCACTGAAACCGTTTCTTTAACCACTTTCAAGCCATATAACGGTGCCGCCTGAACCATTCCTTTATTTACTACCGGTCCTGTTGGCACAACTACTTTAAACATGACTGACTGGGGTCTAACAGTTTGGGTATCCCCAACCTCTGGTAGTACACTGGCAGTTTGGTTGGTAAATAGGCTCTCCGTCACTGTGCTGACCAGGGAGCCTGTGTCAATCGTGGCCTCACAACATAGCCCATTAAGGCTGACATTTGCGGCAGGGCGGGTGCCTATTATCTGGCTCAACAGAGTGGAAACCTCATCTTTGCGATGAATCGCTCCATTCGCTCCGACAGTTGACTGCCTCCTTTTCAGGCACTCTCAAGCAAGGTGGTCGGGGCTGCCACAGTTAACACTGTATCCAGCATGATAACCGTAGTGGTCTGGTTCACCTGAACGCTGTGGGTATGGATGAGCATCAGGGCTTTGTTGTGAAAGCTGCAGATACTCTATTGTTGTTGATAACTCACCCACCTGTTTGGCCAGTGCCAACACCAATTTTTCCAACTCTGGGCCCGGCTGTTTTGGCTCAACAGTCGTAGCTACAGAGTGCATCGAGTGGTCGTAACATTCCTCCTCGGACCAGCGGATAGCCGTATCCCGCAGGTCTAGGAAGGAGGTCCTAGGGTATTTATGGATCTCCTCTCGCAGGTACTTCCTCAAGAGGGGGTCTAGCAAGTTTTCTGCAAAGTGGTCCCTCAAGATTACGGCATCTGTGAGGGCCACTGAGAGACAGGTTTGTCGCGCTAACAGGGCATCAAATGCAGCATGCAAGCGGTGAGAGTAGGATCTCACAGTCTCTGAGACATGTTGATGGACTGTGAGAAACTGGCCCATTAATTTGGAGATACTACGTTTCTCTCCGTAGACGGACTGTAGCACCCTGATCAGCTCTTCGGGGTTGGACCTCACCTCCGGTGGGTGGCACCTACACTCTGCCCTCACTGACTCGCCGAGGTGAGCCCATAGCACGTCTCTCTTCTCTTCGTTCTCGGTGACTCGTCTCGCCCTCCAGGCACCTCTAATGTCCTCGATGAAGCTCTCCACGTCGCCTGGGTGGTTACTGCCGTGGAATAGCTTGATCGGCTCCTCACGGTGCAGGAAGACATACAATGTCTGTGTGGCTTGTTCTTCACCAGCCATGCCTATGTTGGTTTTTTTCTACCTATATCCTAACCTCCAACCCATTAAACCTAACCTTCCTAAGCTAAAAACAGTAATCATTGGTCTGTTTAAGCACGGAATCCCACTTCTAGACACCATTTGTAACAGGGTGGGGGGAGGGGATGGCGGTTATATTTTACATAATTGGTTACTACTAATTAAAGAGGGTTGTGGGTAAAGGACAGCAATCATTTACTAAAAACATCTTGGTTAGGGCACGAGGGGACTTTGGGCTTCCGTGACACTTCCGTTGGGACAGAAGGATTATACAATCTAAACAGACCAACAACACTGAACACTAAACATAAAACACTAAAATCATATTAAAATTACAAATTACTGTTTATTCATGGAAATTCACTCGTCCCATTAAGGGAACATAAAAATCATAAAAAAACAAATTAAACCCCAACAATAAACCTATACTATCTAAACTCCAAACATACTGTGAACCCAAACAAAATAACCAACTTAAACTCCCCACAAAAAAACTAACTACAACTCCCCACTAAAAACAAACTTTAACTCCCCACTAAAAAAACTAACTTCAACTCCCCACTAAAAAACTAACTTCAACTCCCCACTAAAAACCAACATAGGCCGACATTACGACCTACAATATAATAGAAATAGAGAAATAAAAATAAACATTAGAACATGGTCATCTATATACATAAGCATAATATATATATACTATATACAGTAAATAAAAACTACATAGCATAGTCCCAACTATAACCAGTTCAAACATGAACCTATACTCCTTATACATCTTATAACATAATATGAATTATGACATAAGAATCAACCCAGCTCTAGTCAATGAAGACTAGAACAAGACAACACCGCTCTATACTCTGTACCACAGAGTTAGGCCACTCACTGGTGAATACATACCAGTTAAAACCAAGCATGAAATAAAAACATCTACCATAACTTATTCCCATGCCGGCCATTAAAGGCTACATTACATTAAAATAATAATATACATGAAATAAAAAGAAATACATTTAAAAAGAAGAAGCCAACATGGCGGATAATGTTCCTTCCCAAACCTCCAACTTAATCCATTCCCATCAATGCACTTGTCATAGACAAGTGGACAATATGCATAAAATAACCAAATAAAACATAGCATAAAATAACATACAAATTCTAAAAAGTAATTAAATCTCAACTCACGTCATATCTGAACAAGCCACACACAACTACGCCATATACCGACCACTGGTCTTCCACAAAATGGGCCATTTCAGACGGAAGTGATTGATTAATTGTTCTATTTATAGACGCTGACCGAACGTCTCTGACCGCTAACCAGAAATTCCTTTTTTAACTACCCTAACATTGCCTTATTTCCGGTCAATCTGTGCTAAATATTATTCTAAATCTCCTATTGCTAAATATCTACAAATTTACCCTATGTACAACCCTATATTAAATTAAACTACCAAGAAAATCCTACCTATTACTTTAATTAATCTAAATGGATAAAAACCCAATTTAAAATCATCAGAAAAAGAATTCCGAAAAATGACGCAAGACCTAGCCGCTTAACCTCGTTTCAGGGCTTTCACAAAATACAAAACAATATTTACATACATCATTTTTATACCAAACAGTCCCCCAAGTCTATATCTATATTACAAATAATAAAATATATTTACATTAAAAGTCCATTACTTACATTCTCACAAATCATAGTACCCACAGAGCACAGAAACTTAAACACATTCAAACGGACCACTCGTACAGCACAAAGCAATTGATACGCACTATTAATTTAAGTCACCGACCTACATCTAGATTCTGCTAATCTGTATCCTAAGCTAGGGGTTCCTTGACTGACAGGTCTATGCAGTAATGTAGTTATATTCGTGATAATTATCTTCAACACCTTTCTCAACAATGATAGATCAAACAACTCCAGTTGTTGAATAAACAATTTTATTTAAATTGTAGACTCAATATAAACGATCAATAAATGCATCAACTGATGGCAACATAAGTATTTCATTAAATGGCATTTAATATACAAGTATCAATATAGCGACTTCACTCTACAAACTTTCAAACTGAACTAACTCTAAGGAGGTGGGGACTTTACAAAGAAAACTATCATCGAAGATTCTACATGGTCTTAATACGCATTTTAACCTCTTGCTCTCTAGAATACTGCGATCCAGAATTATCCTCCAATTTCCACGGGGTTGGACGAATTATTTTATTTAAACTGCCCTCAGGGCATAAAGGTCAAACCTTGGACTCTAATACGCACTTGTTAAGAGGTCAATGCCTTATTACGTCATTCCTCTATGACCGATATTCGTAACAGCTGCTATGGGGATATACAGGATTAAGTCAAGTAAGTCAAAGCCAGATTTAATTAATAGAATTGTTGTATAATTTCATTGCACACTAATTGATAGTGGCAATGTCTATCATTTACCCATATCTTGCTGGCGTCCTTATTTAAGGACACTTCGTAAAATGCGATTTAAGACATAAAATTAAGTTAATAGTTTGCAATTTTTTCATTGAATGTTAAGAATATATACTGATCTATCTAATTAATTATTATCTTCATTTGTTTGCATTTAGTTGTTTTTGCGCTCGAAACAAATTTATGTCGTGAGTTTGATAAAATTGAGGAAAAAAGTCAAGTCTGAAAAAGGGAAACTTTTTTTTTTATGAAAATGATACAAACTGACTTAAGCTTTAACATAACTTTGTTAATTAATGTTCATAGAAGGCATAAACATAGGTATTTAGTTTAAAACAATAATAATAATTACACAGAGGTGTTAAAACCATCTGTCCTTTTTAAGGACGCCAGCAACAAATGATACCGTGACCTAAAATTATTTTTTTTAGTGTTTTCTTTGCTAAAACATAGAAAACGTTATTTTTTTGGGATTTGTTTTTTGACTATATTATGGAGTCTTTTACATGTAAAGCAAGTTGAGTAGGAATGATATGCTGTTTGTCTATATTAACTTGTTTTAAAACAACATTGTACATTTATATACATAAATATACATTATACATTATTAGACTAATTCTAGTATATATTTCAATTTTATTCTCAACATCTGTCACAAACTTTACTCAATTCAACATGCTATTACTTAAATAGAAGATGAAGATTATATAATGCACTCAATATATTTATTCAGCCGCCACGTATGTAGGCCTAATAAATGGGATATAACTAACACATTCTAGTGAATGTCTAGATTCTAGGTCACCTAATTATCTAAAAACAAATACAAATAATGTTGAATCTGAGATGAGACTATTGACAAGTCTTAACGTGTATGCATGCATAAAAGGTCGACAAATAAAAAACATTTCCGGTCGAATTCAATCATTTGTTTCGAAACATGTCTGTGTGCTACTTTACTGGTTGTACTCAAATTTGTTGGGGATTAAAATGTATTTCATTTCCAAAAGATGTTTACAAAACAAAACAATGTATTGTAAAAGTTAGAAGTGAAAAATCACGTTTTTAAAATCTCAAATTTATTGCTAAATGCTAAGGAATTTTTGTTATTCGTTCTTATAAATCTACGAATTTTGTTTTTTAATAACCAAGAAAACGCAACTCTTGACTAATTTATTTTGTAAACAAATAAATATTTAACTTCACGCGACTAACACTTGAGTATTAGTTATCGCCTACTCACTTTTGATGTTAAAAAGGGATTCCTCATAACTAATATTGTATCCTTTGTATAATTCTAAAAGACTAGAACTGGCCGTCGAGGTTGAAATCAATTGTCAAACACCAGCAAAAGCATGTTTTTTTTTGTTTATTAGTTTAAAAATAGAACAGGAAGTTCACGAACATATGGGTTCAAAAGTTCACGCCTCATTAAGACTTGAAATTCAGCTTTGCAGATTGTTTTAAGCAAATTATGTTGACAAAACCTAGAATAGGCTACATCATACAGCCGACAAAGAGAGGGTTTTCCTTTTCTAAAGCTGGCTACACTTTTTCTATTACAATAGGATCGACACAAACCTTTCTTGCTTGTTTTGTTATTTGCTTGCTCCTATACATTGCCCAAAAGACAAATATTATGCTTATAAGACTATACGTTACCCATAAGACCAATATAATGTCCAAAAGACCAATTTAATGCCCACAAAATGTGTCCAATGCCTTGAACACAAATTCTCTGCCGAGAAGACACATCAGCTGTCCAAAATAGAAAAACGATGCCCTAAAGACTAATGCGCTCTCCGTTAAACCTATCCGCTACACATAAGACCAATCCAGTGCCCATAAGACCTATCTGATGCCCATAAGATCAATATGTTGCCCACAAGACACATATGCTGCCCAGAATACGAATCAGCTCACCAAACAATGAATCTGCTGCCCAGAATACCTGTCTGCTACACAGAAGACTAATATGGACACTGTCTTATTGATGCCTATTTCGGAAGATTTAGGCCCAATTTCGATTCGCGGTGTCGACATTGCTTTGAAGCAGAAGAGACAGTCGAGCATTTGCTCTTAGACTGCCCTGCCTTGCAGGAGGTAAGAGTGGATGGGAACGGTCAACGGTTTACACCGAACCTATACAATGATCTAGCTGTGCAACGTAGTACAAGTGTATTTGCCTCCGAATCCTAAGAGATTGGTCTCGATTCGATCACTCCGGTGAAGTGAGGTTTAAAGTCTGGTGCCCAGAAGACCAATCCGTTGCCCAGAATACCAGTACGGAATAATATATTTACAATGCAGTATGATGAAAACAATACGAGAAGAATCCATTATAGTAATAGAATATATTTTTTGGACATATATAATATATTATCGGAAAGAATATCAGATTTCGTTATAAGTAATGAATGATATCAACTACTGTTGGCTCAGCTGCCTATATATATTTATTTATTTATTTTAGTGCTTACGCCGAGTATCACAATATCTACAGCATATTATGCAAACAAATAAAGATATTATTATATGAATCATGCTTTTTAAAAATTAAATATGATGGATATAATCTTATATTATATATTACACACGCTCCTTCTGTAAAGAAGATTATTGCGTCCTACGCTTATCTGTGGTCAGAGTCAAGTTTTGCATTTTTTTAGTGTTTTAAATGGTGTTATTGGATTTTCTGGTTGGTTCAGTTAACCCATTCCGTGCCCGTATGCCACTCGAATGCCAATGTTTTATTACGCTATTTGCTTATCTTATTGTTTTTAAAAGCTATAAATTAAACATTCTAACTTAAATTGTTAAAAAAATATGTATTCATAAGAGGGCCTGTTTCTCTTGCAAAAATGCAATGTCACGGTATCATTTCTTGCTGGCGTCCTTATTTAAGTCTAAAAAACTCAATATTTCAATAAAAAACAAATTTAAAAAAAAAATAACTATCATTTGATTATTACATCATGACTTTCTATTACATATGTAAAAATCACGAAAAAATAAAACCTCAGCAAAATATGGGTTAATTCTCTTGTGAGCCATCGAGCTCAATGCACGCTGAGCTAAAAAAAAATCTCTGTTAATTTCACATACGAAACATAGTGTTCATTTTAAGTGTATTCGGAACAAAGAAAAACGTGAACCTATGTAAAAGTACGATAAATACTACATTGTTCAGGTAGCCGTGCAGTTAAAGTTTGATTTGGTACCGCCTGTTTCCTAATAGAGCGTTTGCAATGGGCGTGGCTTAGGTTTTTTAGTGACGTATTTGTGTAAATAGAAGACACTTGATGTACAAAAAGGGTGAAGTACTTCTTTATCATGCCAAATTCACATCTGAATATTGGCTATCCTACGCACAAATCATTAGATAAATCGTCGTAGATCATCTTACTAGTACAAGAGAAAGACTGGCATGGTATTTTTTGAACGAATTTCAACATTTTAAGCTAAATTCATCATCTTAATATCTGGCCGGTAAGTGTTGCATTTGAATGGATTTATTGAAGTGAATTATTGGAGTCATTCATTATTTTCATTGTAGGCCTAATCGTTCAATAGTAATGTAACATTTTTAATGTAAGAATCTTCTTGTGATAGGTCTATTAATCTAATATAGAATTAATAAAATCCATATTAATACTTTAATCATGATTTTAAACACAAAATATCAATAAAATAACCTCGAGCCTATATGAAACTATATTAATACAGCGGCCATTGTACACCATTACACAAAATAAACAAAAAACACGTGATTTTTGTCACGTGATTGCAAACGCCCTATATTTTTTTTAATTAGTTCTGTGATTCGAATAATTTTCTTTGATGAAACGTATATTTCGTGAGTTAAATACAGTAGCCTAAAAGTAGAACCCATGATTATGGTGCACAGTAGGGGAGGGAGGGATTAGTTAAATCTCAACACTCAACAAATACCTTCAATCAATGATTCATATCATATCTTAGATATGATAATCTATATGATGTGTTTGTTAAGACCTATTAAGTTTGGTACTGTATATATTATAATGTAGAACAATACACAAGTAGGCATAATGTAGAGTTTTTTTTTTTTATAAAACTGATTTCTATCATCAACATAATATATAATTATCGTGAGTTTGTTTATATGTTTATATATTTACTAGTGGTTATGCCCGTCAAAATGACGGAGAAAAGAATGACTACAATGTGTTTTGTTAAGAGAGAGAGAGAGAGACGAAAAGCAATATTACAATAAAAACTCGAGTGAAACGTTTCTTTTCGGTATTTAGTTTTTGTTCTTTTTAATTGTTTCTGGTCGCCCTGAACCTGGCATATGCATAAGAATTGTTGCTATCAAGCTTCTGGCCTAAAAGACTGGCGCAGTGTGTAAACCGCCTATACATTCCCATTAAGAATACACCGGCGGGCAAACGCATGGGGGACAGCCTCTGCAGCGGGTCCGAGATCCATAAAACTGCCGAGAGGCCACTGGGCTCGGTGGGGAGGAAACAATGGACGCTGCAATCCAGTCTCGAGAAACACCCGGTGCCTGGATGCATGTACCTATAGTATAGGATTTGTGCTACCGGGTGACAGTGCAGGTATACTGGCGAGCCACCACTATAATGATCCTTAGGGGAACCGCAGTAAACGATCGCTGTGCTGCGGAAACCTTCCCTGTTACACGGCACGCCACGCCTTCGGCTGGAGCCCGGACACAGATTGCTCAATACTAAATGTTACGCCCTGGGATGGCTGGAGCCCGGACATAGATTGCTCAATACTAAACGTTACGCCCTGGGGTGGCTGGAGCCCGGGCATAGATTGCACAATCCTAAACGTTATGCCCTGGTATGGCTGGAGCCCGGACATAGATTGCTCAATACTAAACGTTACGCCCTGGGGTGGCTGGAGCCCGGGCATAGATTGACAATCCTAATCCTAAACGTTATGCCCTGGTATGGCTGGAGTCCGGACATAGATTGCTCAATACTAAACGTTACGCCCTGGGGTGGCTGGAGCCCGGGCATAGATTGACAATCCTAATCCTAAACGTTATGCCCTGGTGTGGCTGGAGCCCGGGCATAGATTTGATAGAATGTATTGTTAGTTTGGACATGTCTGCTGCCCAAGTTTCAGCTCGTTTGGACGACGGGAAGTGGTCGAAACATCGATGCAAACTTTTGCTAACAACCAAGCAAGCAAGCAAGCAGACAGACAGAAAATACAAATAAAATAAAGGGAGTAAAAAAAGGTAAATAATGTAAAAAACAAATTTGAAAATAATATTTCAATGCAATAAAAACTAAATTGAGAAAGATTTTTCGGTATTTAATTTTTGTTCTTGCTTATTGTATCAATAAAACAGTATTGAGAATGTTTTTTTCGGTATTTAGTTTTTATTTTATATTGTTGCTGTCAAGCTTATGGTATCGGTATTTGAAAGTAATCATTTATAGGCCTAACTTGTTTTTTTATAATTCGTATCATTTAATTTATAGAGTGTATACAGTCGCCTATTAAAGGATATTCTCAATAGCGACGTGCATCCATGAAATAATTTAAACATTTGGTTACTTTTACTTAAAATATAATGCAAACATCAATAATGAAAAAATAAATAATTTGATAGACATTACGTCATACGCTAGTATTTTGTTTTAAGTAAACCATTGAAACTCTCCAATCCAAATTGCGGTGCGTAACTTTTAAAAAAGGTCTCGCCACCTTTAAAAAAACAACAGCATAATTGGGAAAACCCGAAACATAGTGAATCTCGCGTTCAATATAGTAAATGAACGGAAACGGCCATTTGCTATGTACAATTATATTTATTTGTATAGCTGGATATACTTTTTTTGATTTATAAAATTAACTCATTCATGATTATAACTCATAAAATAAAATTATCTTTTGGAGTACGTTTCCGATTTATACATTTAACTTTTGTCCCGATTAGCCAAACGGCTTAGGAGCCTATAACGAACAACCATACGCCTATATATAAATAAATATATATATATATCATCAACATATATAATTACCGTGAGTTTGTTTATATGGTGGCTCGCCAGTATACCTGCACTGTCACCCGGTAGCACAAATCCTATAGGCCTACTATAGGTAGGCCTACATGCATCCAGGCACCGGGTGGTTCTCGAGACGGGATTGCAGCGTCCATTGCTTCCTCCCCACCGAGACCAGCGGCCTCTCGGCAGTGTAATAGTAAATAGACCTCGGACCCGCTGCGGGGGATGTGTCCCATGCGTTCGCCCGCCAGTGTATTCTTAATAATCTTAATGGGAATGTATCGGCGGTTTACACACTACGCCAGTCTTTGAGGCCACAATTCTTATGCATATGCCAGGGTCACGTCGACCAGAAACAATTAAAAATAACAAAAACTAAATACCGAAAGAAACATTATCAACACTGTTTTATTAATACAATAAGCAAGAACAAAAATTAAATACCGAAAAAAATCGCTCTCACTTTAGTTTTTATGGTATTGAAATATTATTATCTACGCTTTTTTTATTATTTACCTTTTTATTGTTTGGTATTGTGGTGTTTTTTTCTTTAGATAGTATATTATTGTTAATTTCAAAGGAAATATGACATTTTCTCAAATTGTCTTTTACAATTACACCTGCTGGAAACTATATTTATGATAGACCAAAGTAAATAATTTTATGCTGCCTATGGTACAGGGTTATTGACTAAAAATGGCAAGAATATATTATTTTTGAAATAAAAATTCTTAATTTGATCTGACTTCAAAGGGCCAGAACTAAAGCATAGAAGGGATCAGAGCAACACATAATATTTCCTTTGGAACTAATGCCTGTTGGATGTGAAATATGACATAGAGTATATTCAAAGGATGCATTCACAAGAACAGACCTTCAAATGTTTAATTTGTAATGAAAACCTTTTCGCCTTAAATTTTTTAGAATGCCATTTGTGGAATCATACAGGTGAAAAGCTATTTAAATGTGACATTTGTAGTAAAAAGTTTTTTTGGAGTGTTTACTTAAAAGAACATCAAAGATGTCATTTAGTGGCACCCCCCTTTCAATGTTTGATTTGTAATAAGAAATTCAAAGCCATACGCTTTTTAAAATTCCACTTGTGGAATCATACAGATGAAAAACCATTTAAATGTGACACTTGTGGTAAACAATTTTCTCAAAGTGGACATTTAAAAAGACACAGAAGAATGCATACTGGAGAAAAGCTATTTAAATGTGACATTTGTAGTAAACAATTTTCTGAAAATGGAAATTTACAAACACACCAAAGAATTCATTCTGGAGAAAAGCCTTTTAAATGTGACATTTGTGGTGAACAATTTTTTGGAAGACAATTAACAATACACCAAAGATTTCACTCTGGAGAAAAGCCTTTTAATTGTGACATATGTAGTAAAAAATTTTCTCGAAGTGAAAGTGTAAAAAGACACAGAAGAATGCATACTGGAGAAAAGCCTTTTAAATGTGACATTTGTAGTAAACAATTTTCTGAAAGTGGAAATTTACAAAAACACCAAAGAATTCATTCTTGAGAAAAGCCTTTTCTTTTACATGTGACATTTGGTAATTTTCACGAAGTGGTCATTTAAAAATTCAACAAAGAGTACATAATTGACATAATACGGTAATAATAATATAAGAATGATCAACATGTATAATTACTGTTAGTTTGTTTATCTTCGCCTATATGTGATGCTACCCCATGATCCGGTACGGAAGTCTGTAAAACTAAATGCAATAAATGCAAAAAATGTGAAGGAAAGGGTACTAGGTCGTTTTTTTAGATTACTATTGATTTGTAATGTTGAATGCCTTATTATATACTTTGATATTATCCTTGTAGTATTTTATGCAGTGTTTTTCTGGCTTGCTTTGCTTATTTATTACTAATCTTTGATATTATCCTTGTAGTATTTTATGCAGTTTTTTTTTTACTTGCTTCGCTTTTATAAATAATGTCTTTGATATTATACTTGTAGTATTTTATGCAGTGTTTTTTTTTTTGCTTGCTTTGCTTCTGAATAATGTCTTATTTTTAACATTTGCCTGTCATTTTTATGGTTGCTATGGCAAAATATTATATTTAAAACGACTTGTGTACCCCAAACATACATAAAACACACAGCTGAATCTGATAATCACTGATACTGATATGCTAATTTAAAATTGTAAGGTTAGCCAAATGAGATAACAAACTTTTTAGACAGTTGTCCAACAGTAAGAATATTTTCATTCACTTCCTTTGGTTTGGTATATTTTAATGTACTGGTACTCTTTTATAACATTGTTTGGCTTGGTTAAAGTTGGTGGAAATCGCTTTAATAGTATTAATAGTTATACATGTACATGTATTCTGTTGTATGATAACTTATTTTTCACCTCATTAACCCATATCTTGCTGAGGTCTTAGTTTTTCGTTATTTTTACAGATGTTATAGAAAGTCATAGTGTAATAAACGAATGAAAGTTTGTTTTTGAAAATTTATATTTTTTTAGGAAATATTTAGATTTTAAATTCTGTCCTTAAAAAAGGACGCCAGCAAGAAATGATACCGTGACATTGCATGGTTGCGAGAGAAACAGACCCTTTTATCTCAAGGAAAAGTACATATTTTTTTACAATTTAAGTTGGAATAATTAATTTATAGCTTTTCAAAACAATAAGATAAGAAAATAGCGTAATAAAACATTGACATTAAAGTGGCACCTGGGCACTGAATGGGTTAACTGAACAAAAAAAAAAAACCAATAACATCATTTAAAACACTAATAAAAATGCAAGAATAGACTCTGACCACAGATAAGCCTAGGATGCATTAATCTTCATTACAGAAGGAGTGTATGTAATTTATAATATCAAATTATATAAATCATATTTATTTTTGTTGAAGTATGCTTTATATAATAATATGTATTTTTTGCATAATATGTTGTAGATAGTGTGATACTTGGCGTGATCACCTAGATAGAGATACATATGTCTATAGGGCCTATAGGCAGCTTAGCCAACAGAAGTTGATATCACTAATTGCTTATAACGAAATCTGATATTCTTTCCTTTAATAGGCCTACATTATATAAGTCCAAAGAAATATATTATTCTATGATGGCATCTCCTCGTATTGTTTTCATCATACTGCATGGTAGATCTACATATATTATTCCGTAATGGTATTCTGAACATCAGATAGGTCTTCGGGGCAGCGGATTGGTATTCTGGGCAGCGTATTTTTATTCAGGGCATCGGCTAGGCCTTCAGGTCATCGTATAGGTCTTCAAGCCTAGAGATCGGTTTTCTGGGCAACAATTTGGTCTTATGGGCGCCAGATTAGTCTTCTGTGTAGCAGATAGGTCTTCTGGGCAGCAGATTCATTGTTGGGGGAGCTAATTCGTCTTCTGGGCAACATATTGATCTTATGGGCATCAGATAGGTCTATGGGCACTGGATTGGTCTTATGTGTAACGGATAGGTTTTATGGACAGCGCATTCGTCTTTAGAACATCATATTTGTATTTTGTGCAGTTGATGTGTCTTCTGGGCAGTGGATTGGTCTTCAGGGCATCGAACAGATTTTGTTGGCAACAAATTGTTCTTTTGAGCATGATATTGGTCATCTGGGTAGCGGATAGTCTTATAGGCATCGGGTTTGTCTTTTGGGCAATGTATCGAAGCCAGCAAAAGACAAAAATAGCTAGAAAGGTTTGCGTCAATCCTATTGTAATAGAAAAAGAGTAGTCAGCTTTAGAAAAGGAGAACTCTGTCTTTGTCGGCTGTATGATGTATTCTAAAATTTAGTCAACACAAATGTGCTCAAACAATCTGTAAAGCTGAATAGTCTCATCTCAAATTCAACATCATTTGTATTTGATTGTTGATAATTAGGAGACCTTGAATCTAGAAATTCACTAGAATGTCTTTAGTTACATCCTCTTCATTACATTACCTGGCGGCTGAATTAATATATTGAGTGCATAATATAATATTATTGGTCTATTTAAGTAATAGCATGTTAAATTGAGTAAAGTTTGTGACATATGTTGAGAATAAAATATAGATATATCTTATCTTATAAGTTTACAGACGTTCCTTCTAGATAGAAGATTATTACGTCCACTAGGCCCAAAACTCCTGCAGGGCGACAGGGATCCGTCGGTGGCAGGGCTAGAACCCGCGACCTGTCAGTTGGTTTTTGGTTGACAGTCCGGTGAACTAACCGCTGGACCAGCCGGCTTCACCAGATCAGATATATACTAGAATTAGTATAATAATGTATATTTATGTATATAAATAGGCAATGTGGTTTTAAAACTAGTTAATATGGACAAACAACATATCATTCCTACTCAACTATCTTCAATTGTTAAAGACTCCATAATATATTCCAAAAAAATTAAAAAAAAAACAACGTTTTTCTATGTTTTAGCAAAGAAAACACTAAAAAACTAAATTTCATGTCACGGTATCATTTGTTGCTGGCGTCCTTAAAAAAGGACAGTTGGTTTTAACACCTCTGTGTAATTATTATTATTGTTTTAAACTTAATATCTATGTTTATGCCTTCTACTAACATTAATTAACAAAGTTATGTTAAATATTAAGTCTGCTCCGATCTCTGCACTGGCTACCCATCAACCACCGGATCTCATATAAGCTGGCTTCCCTCTGTTATAGGTGCCTGAATAACTGCGCCCCGGATTATCTTCGCTCTTGTATGGAGCTCTACACCCAGTCCCGCCCACTTCGTTCGGCATCTGACGCGCTTACTCTGCGGATCCCTCGTGTGAGGCTAGTGTCCGCTGGCGAACGTTCATTTTCCTACGCTGGACCGTCCGCTTGGAATCACCTCCCACTACAGCTTCGCCAGAGCCCTAGCTATGACACCTTCAGGAGCCGGCTGAAGACTCACCTATTTCTTCAGCAGAATTAGCGTATTACTATATATTTCGTTGTCTGTCTGTATTCTGTAACTGTCGTCTGCGCATAGAACTGTCACCAACGGGATATGCGCTATATAAGCACCGTTATTATTATTATTATTATTTTAATATAAAAAAATTATCACTTTTTCAGACTTGACTTTTTTTCCGCATTTTTATCAAACTCACGACATAAATTTGTTTCGAGCGCAAAAAAAATCTAAAAGCAGACAAATAAAGATAATAATTAGATAGATCAGTATATATTCTTTACATTCAATGAAAAAATTGCAAACTATTAACTTAATTTTATGTATTAAATCGCATTTTACGAAGTGTCCTTAAATAAGGACGCCAGCAAGATATGGGTTAAATGGGATGCTGGTGCTTAATTAACTAGCAGTGAGCAGTAATACATGCATAACTTTTTTTTTTCATTTCCCTTGTTATGTTTTTATATATCATTGTTCTGTTTCCTAGAATGAATAAAGTTTTTTAAAGATATTTTGCTGGTTTTCTTGTATGTTAAATGTTGTTGTGTTGTATTGTCTTAGTTGTAGTATTGAGCATTATGTACCTGGCTTCATATCATATGGCTCCTCCTTAGTTGTGAAAGTAAAATTAAACCTAATTTTAGTGGGTTCTTAAAGGCATAAAGCCTTTCGCGGTACGGTAAGATGGATATTGTGTTCAATTTCCAAGGGTCCCTTTAAAACAATTGGGGTTGCAAAGGGAAATGGCGCACATTTGTGTGTGTGTGGCAAAGGGGGGGGGGGGGGGTATCTCTGGTTTAATTATTAAAACAGCTAACGATATTAAATAGATTCAATGGAACATATTTAATAAAAACTATTTTCAAGCTATAATATGTTAATTCTATAACAACAACTAGATTGATCCCGAAAATATTTTTTTTTAAATCTTTATAGGGCAAAACATGAGCTCATTATAGTCAATCTACATACGGTGTTTCTCCCAACAATATTTTGGTATGTGTGTAATTACTATACTAGATTATAGTGACACATTTTTGGCGTGGCAAATCAAAACATATGATATTTTCATAAAAACATCACATAGTGCATTCAGTGTGCAAATTAGCTCATTATAATAGTCAACCATATTGCATTAGTCATTGTAAATAGGCCTAATTTACATACGGTATGCTTCTCCCAACAATATTTTGGTATGTGTGTAATTATTATACTAGACTATAGTGACACATATTTGGCGTGGCAAATCAAAACACATGATATTTTCATAAAAACATCACAATGTGCATTCAGTGTGCAAATAGACTCCTGTATTCTATTTGCACGCGTGTGCAAATAGCCACAGCCTATATTATTGTGAAATATAAGGCATATAAAATAACTTATCTATATGAGTTGAAAAGCAGTAACTAAGTGGATGTCCATTAATTACGTCAACAAAATATGAGGGGGGGGGGGTCTGACAAAGTTTGACAATTGTTGACATGGGTAGGGGGGAAGGAGGTCAAGAAAAGTTGACGTCAACAATGTTACTTTTTATTACATAAAAATTATACAAATTTATTACAAAATTCTACATGTGTCCTGTGCCACGGTACCTACATAACAAACATGTAAAAACACGGTTTTACGTTTAAACCAATATATTTCAATTATGGATTTGACATGCTCTTTTTGTGTTCGTCTTGTTAGTTTGTAGATCTGTGTATGGACAGTGCAGGATTTACTTGCTGGATGAATTTCACAAGACTATTAGTCAATCGCTGCCAGACAGACCAAAAGAGTCTATATGTATAGGAAATTGTAGGCCTATGCTTCATTTTCGCATTTTGTTCGATCATTTTGAAGAAAAAGCAAAGGAAAAATTGCCTGTAGAAGAAGGCATAGGCCTACCAATGATGATGAAAAGGTCGATTGAACAATTAACATTGTACCAAAAGCTCATTTAGTGAAACGTAAAATTGGAAAAGATTAAATATTTCTATAAAAAGAACAATAGTAAACAAAAAAAAGAACTATATTGTTAAAATCCTCGGATTGGAAAAAAAATGTGGGAGGGGCGAGTTGGGGGGAGTGATGGTAGGAACCATAGATAAAAATCGCCTAAAAATTGTTGAGCACAAAATACATATTATATAGATAAGTGACTAAATATTATGCAAAAAAGCACCAATTCCTACAAGGGTAAACTTCCTGCTCGGTATTTACCAATTTCCATCGAATGTACAGACGATATCATGTTTCAATCAGGCAAAAAAATAGCTATAATGCTGTAAAAACTACCTATGAATATTGAATATTGGCAATTATTGTAAGTGAGTCTAAAAAATTTTGTAATAAACCTACTAGTCTAGATTAGATGTCTAGGAACAAAATTATAATTATATTAATTATATAGAGTCTAGGTCTAGAAATCTAGATCTACTAGATACTAAGATAGGCCTAAATAATATAAATATAATAAAATAATACAGATTTTTAACAACAAATCGTCAAATGTCTTAGTAAGTAAGTCCTTACTACTACTACTACTATTACTATACTTAGGACTTAGGCTATAGGATAGGAATAGGCCTACTATACTAGTCCTTAGCCTTAGTCGGCTTAGTTATTAACCTATTTTATTATGGTTACGGTTAGGCACCTATAGATATAGACTTTACTTTAGACTATTATATAGAGTATAGTATAGTCATACCATAGATATACACTATTAACTATTAAAAAACAACACAAAGCCTGGTAATGCACATATAAATGATTATTCCCACTTTCATTTTAGCCTATATATATAAACACGGTAGCCTACATTACCCAGTGTTGCCTGGGTGAAAAAAAAAACTACTGTAATTACTGTATAAGGTGCAGATACAAATTTTATAAACTACAGTTAAAAGAAAGCTATAAAATCTAATATTTCAATTATTATTTCAATTATTATTTTTTTAATGAAGACTTTAAGGAAAGTAATTTAAAATAAATATTGTAATCGGGTAGCCCTTATTAAAATAGGCAAGTAGGCCTAGGCCTATTTTTATTTAACAAAAATCTAAATTGCCCATAGATTTACAATGTCTTTTGTTTTTAAAAGTTTGAAAAAAAATTGTAGAAAAAAAAAGGTATAGTCTAACTGGAGAATCGAACCCGGGTCGCCTGCATAGCTGTCCGCTACGTTAACCACTGAGCTAGCAAAGACACATATCCGATGTGAAAAATTATTAGACATTATATAGGCCTAGGCCTAAATAGCTAGGTCAGTGACACAAACTCACGTGTTTTCAAATTGACCAATGGGGATCCGTGGGGACGCAAACGCGATCTTTTTATATATATAGATATAATGCAGAGCATTTATGCCTAGAATTATTGAATTATTCCTGCAGGTAGGCTATAGTATAGTTATATAAATTGGAAGTTATAGGCATAATCATAGTGATAGTATAAAGTATTAATGTATAAGTATAGTCAGTATAGTATAGTGTAGACCTTTTTACTTTAACCCTGGAAAAGGGGCGTGGCCTGAGACTGACATATATGGACACTTGGGGGCAACAATAAACATAAACCTTCTTTTCACTTAGTATTTTACTAAAAAGGTGTTGTTTTTTTAAATGTTATTATATTTGTTATAAATTTAAGACCATAAAAACACATGGAAACCTTATACTAAGTACCTAGGAAGGGAATTGTTAAAAAATAAAGTTTAGAGCTTTTTTTTTTAAAGAAAAACATTTCTTAGACCTGGACTCTATGCTTTGGACCTTAATATTATGGTCGATTCTACCGTGATCATTGTGTCATTACTTTTGTTCGAGTTTCTTCGATGTTAAAAAAAAAACGTTTAGAACTAGTTTTGTATAAAAAAAAAAAATTAAGCCTATAATGTTTTATTACTGTCGGCTATTCAGCTATTGCTTAACTTAGCCCTGGATTGCTCGTTTTGATTAATAAAAAGGCAAATATAATTCTAGATATTATTTTATGTTTGATAGAGACAGAGGCAAGAGGCATCTTCACGAATATAAAAACCAAAGCAAATATTACGTTAAACTTTTAAAAAAAATTGTTCGTAGGAAGAGGCTATATATAGGCCTATATCGTATAGTCAGGTCTATGACCATATGCCGTGGGTCGGCATATGTGTTCCATATTGAATATGATGGGCCTATAGATATTCATATTGTCATTGTGCATGAAATATTATTCAATAATATAACTAAAAATTAATGGAAGAAAACGCGCAACCGTTTCCAGATATCAAATATATAGCATAGTTTAAACTGTTTATAGCCTATAGATTATAATAGGCCTACTATCATTTTAAATTCCTTTAAATGCATACACAAAATTGTAAAATGGCGTCTGGCTAATATGTAATGTTTGTGCCTATTTAAATTTAAATATAAAAAAAAAACACAATATAACATCATAATTGAAACACACCATACTGATGCAGCTGATACTTTGTGGACATATAAATACATTCAAGTAGAAAAAATCAACATTTCTTATAAACAATTTTTATTTTTACACTAAACAAAAAAAAATTCTTGGTGGCCATTTTTGTGAAACCTGCCTTAAAGCTTTCATAAAATATTTTCTGTAAGTAAAATCTAAGAATTATATTATAGGCCTTTTCTAGACATGCCAGTGCCAGGTGTTTGATTCTCAACCATGACCATCATCATCATCTGTCCTTTGGGTTCCTTGTGGAACATAGGGCCTCTGTCAAAGCACGCCACTCTTCACGGTCTCTTGCTAGTCGCTTCAATTCTTCCCAGCTCTTTCCAGTTCTTTCAGTTTCATCCAGTATGCTTCGTCTCCATGTTCGCTTGGGTCTTCCTCTATGCCGTTTACCCTGGGGATTCCACTCTAAGGCCTGTCTAGCTCTGTTGTTGTTGTCTTTCCTGAGGGTGTGTCCAATCCATCTCCACTTCCTTTCCATGATTTGTTGTTCTACTGTTCTTTGTCCACACCTCTCCCACAGCTTGGAGTTTTCTACCTTGTCGAACCATTTTATTTTGAGTATATTTCTTAGGCATCTGTTAACAAAGGTCTGGAGTCTATTTTTATTTTTCTCTGTCGTTCGCCATGTTTCGGACCCATAAAGTAGGACCATTTTAATGTTTGTGTTAAAGATCCTTACTTTAGTTTTGACAGAGATGTATGTAGATCTCCAGACCTGTTTCAAGTTGGCAAAGGCTTGTCGCGCGAGGTTTATTCGACGTTCGATGTCCTCGTCTGCTCCTCCTGATGCACTGACCACACTTCCAAGGTATACAAAATGATTCACTTGGTCTAAGCTTTGGTTTTCTACTTGTATGTCGCCATCTTGTTGGTGGTTTATTTTCAACACTTTGGTTTTTTGATGGTTTATACCGAGTCATACTCTTTTTCCGGTCTCACTCAAAGCTGTGGTCTTCTCTTGCATATCCTGTAATCTGTGGGACAGAATGGCCAGGTCATCTGCAAACTCTAAGTCTTCTAGTTTTTGCATTAGGGTCCATTGTATTCCTTTTCCTGAGTTAGCATAAGCTTCTTTAGTGACCCAGTATAGTACTAGAAGGAACAGAAGTGGTGAAAGGAGACATCCTTGCTTGACTCCAGTTGTAACATGGAATTCATCTGACATCTTACCATTATGTACTATTTGGCAGGTAAAGTTTTCATAGAGACTTTTGATGATGGCTATTATTTTATTAGGTATTCCATAGTGCCTCATGATTGACCATATTGTCTCTCTATTAATGCTATCAAAAGCCTTTTCAAAGTCCACAAATGTAGCATAGAGTGGAGATTGCCATTCAATAGATTGTTCTATAATGATCCGGAGTGTTGCTATCTGGTCAATGCATGATCTTCCTCTTCTGAACCCAGCCTGTTCTTCTCTTAGGAGATCATCGCAGGCTTCTTTAATTCTGTTGAGTATTGTTCTGCTGAAGACCTTGCTTGGTACTGAGAGTAGAGTAATTCCTCGCCATTTATCACATATTGACAGATTCCCATTCTTTGGAATTTTAATCAGTAGGCCTTTTTTCCATTCTGCAGGAGGGGTTTCGGTTGACCAAATTTTATTAAAGATATTGTAGAGTTGGTTAACAATTTCAGCTCCTCCTTCTTTTAGGACCTCAGGTGGTATATTGTCTATGCCTGCTGCTTTGCCTGTCTTCATTTGATTGATGGCCGTCCATATTTCTTCTTTGGATATTACTTCCATATTTAAGTCCAGTGTTTCTCCTGTGGTCAGATCGGGTGGATTTAGAGGGGTTGGTCTGTTTAGCACTTCCTGGAAGTATTCTTTCCATCTTCTGAGCTGGTCATCTATGGAAGAGAGGAGTTTACCTTGTTTGTCTCGGACTGGCACATTATAGTTAGCTTTCTTGCCACTCAAGAGTTTAGTAATTTTATATAACTGTTTTAGGTCTCCTTTTCCTGCTGCTTCTTCTGCTTGCTCAGCTAGTTTATTATAAAATGTTCTTTTATCATGTCTAAGCATTTTTGAGACCTCTTTTGAAATTGTATGATACTCTTGTTGTGTTAGTTGTTTATGTTTTCTTGTTTTAGCTTGGTTTACTGTTTGTTTTGCATGTTTCCTGTCTTCAATTCTTTGCCATGTCTCGTCGCTAATCCAATGTTTTTTGTTTTTAGTACTTCAATTAGGTCTTAGTACTTCATTACAAGTTCCTATAATAATTTCTTTGAAGTTATCCCATGTTTTGTCTATGCTTTCCTCAGTATCATCTGGTTGTAGTGCAGAGAATCGGTTTTTAAGGGTTAATTGTAATTCACACTTCCTCTGTGAATTCTGGAGTTTGTCTAGGTCGAATTTGGTTCTCCTGTTTGTTTTTGACCTTTGTTTGGCTAACTTTATTTTTAGCTTGGCCACTACCAGGTGGTGGTCTGATCCAATGTCTGCTCCTCTTTTGGTTCGTACATCCTGTAATGTGCTCCTCCAAGTACGGCATATAGCGATGTGGTCTATTTGGTTCTCTGTTTTGTTGTCTGGTGAGACCCACGTTGCTTTGTGGCATTTTTTTGTGTGGGATGATGCTGCCTCCGATCACCAGTTCATTGAATGTACAGAAGTTAGCAAACATCTCTCCATTTTCATTCATGTTGCCCAGTCCGTGTATGCCCATTGTCTTCTCGCTCCCTTTGTTTTCATTTCCTATTTTAGCATTCATATCTCCCATGAGGATCAGTATATCTCTTTTGGGTATTCTATCCACTATACTTTGAAGTCGTTCATAGAATGCAACTTTTTCTTCTTCGGGTGCAAGGTTGGTGGGAGCATAGCACATGACGATGTGAACATTTTGGAATCTTGATCGAAATTTTGCTCTAATAATTCTGTCTGAAACAGGCTCCCATTCCAGGAGACTTTTAAATGAATCTTTGTTCAATAGGAGTGCCACTCCATTCTCATGGGTGTCCTCTTCGTTTTGAAGCCTAGTTTCTCCAAAAGTGTTCCACCGTACTTCACTCAGTCCCAAAATTTGCAATTTGTAGTTAGCCATCTCTTTGGCGACTTGGGCGCATCTGCCTGGTTCTAGCAGGGTTCGGACATTCCATGTACCCAAGCTGAAGGGTGCCTTTTGCATTAGGAAATGTTTCTTTTTCGTCGGTTTGAGTAGGGTGGTCGGCCTTGTGGGATTCTTTTGAATTTCCCCACACAGCTTCATAAATCTCCTTTGTGGGTTAGGTCATCTATGGAAGAGAGGAGTTTACCTTGTTTGTCTCGGACTGGCACATTATAGTTAGCTTTCTTGCCACTCAAGAGTTTAGTAATTTTATATAACTGTTTTAGGTCTCCTTTTCCTGCTGCTTCTTCTGCTTGCTCAGCTAGTTTATTATAAAATGTTCTTTTATCATGTCTAAGCATTTTTGAGACCTCTTTTGAAATTGTATGATACTCTTGTTGTGTTAGTTGTTTATGTTTTCTTGTTTTAGCTTGGTTTACTGTTTGTTTTGCATGTTTCCTGTCTTCAATTCTTTGCCATGTCTCGTCGCTAATCCAATGTTTTTTGTTTTTAGTACTTCAATTAGGTCTTAGTACTTCATTACAAGTTCCTATAATAATTTCTTTGAAGTTATCCCAGGTTTTGTCTATGCTTTCCTCAGTATCATCTGGTTGTAGTGCAGAGAATCGGTTTTTAAGGGTTAATTGTAATTCACACTTCCTCTGTGAATTCTGGAGTTTGTCTAGGTCGAATTTGGTTCTCCTGTTTGTTTTTGACCTTTGTTTGGCTAACTTTATTTTTAGCTTGGCCACTACCAGATGGTGGTCTGATCCAATGTCTGCTCCTCTTTTGGTTCGTACATCCTGTAATGTGCTCCTCCAAGTACGGCATATAGCGATGTGGTCTATTTGGTTCTCTGTTTTGTTGTCTGGTGAGACCCACGTTGCTTTGTGGCATTTTTTTGTGTGGGATGATGCTGCCTCCGATCACCAGTTCATTGAATGTACAGAAGTTAGCAAACATCTCTCCATTTTCATTCATGTTGCCCAGTCCGTGTATGCCCATTGTCTTCTCGCTCCCTTTGTTTTCATTTCCTATTTTAGCATTCATATCTCCCATGAGGATCAGTATATCTCTTTTGGGTATTCTATCCACTATACTTTGAAGTCGTTCATAGAATGCAACTTTTTCTTCTTCGGGTGCAAGGTTGGTGGGAGCATAGCACATGACGATGTGAACATTTTGGAATCTTGATCGAAATTTTGCTCTAATAATTCTGTCTGAAACAGGCTCCCATTCCAGGAGACTTTTAAATGAATCTTTGTTCAATAGGAGTGCCACTCCATTCTCATGGGTGTCCTCTTCGTTTTGAAGCCTAGTTTCTCCAAAAGTGTTCCACCGTACTTCACTCAGTCCCAAAATTTGCAATTTGTAGTTAGCCATCTCTTTGGCGACTTGGGCGCATCTGCCTGGTTCTAGCAGGGTTCGGACATTCCATGTACCCAAGCTGAAGGGTGCCTTTTGCATTAGGAAATGTTTCTTTTTCGTCGGTTTGAGTAGGGTGGTCGGCCTTGTGGGATTCTTTTGAATTTCCCCACACAGCTTCATAAATCTCCTTTGTGGAGCCCTACTCTCGCCTCTGACTGTGTTTTGTAAGTTCGCTTTGATTTTGGTTTCTGTAACGTTTTGTTTTTTCCATGGCCGGGTTGTTAGCCCTGCGCACAACCGTCTGGGATGATTCCCTTTACAGCTCTCTGGATAGCTGCCTTATTTTCGGGTAAGGTTCCCTAGCCTTTGTGGATCCCTCCACTTCCTGCAAGGCAGCAGGTTCTGATTTTGGTCCGCCCCGGGTATTTCATTTCCCCGGTACCTACCATATCTGGTGGGCGTTCCCCAATCCGCCACCTGGGGAGGCGCTCGATGGGAGATCAGAAACTCCACATGACCATGGATAGTCCTAAATGTTTTTTAAATAAAAAGACATACTGAGCATATGCTAAAATCAAGGGTAATTGCTAGGCTAAGAGTATTTTTAAAACTAAGAAGGCCACTAAAACTAGGCCTATAGATAATGTTTAATTTTTACCTGCGTTTTACAAGTGGGAATAAATCTGTGCATATCATTTTGCGTTAGAGGAGGTGGGAATAAATCTGTACATAACGCTAAGTATTGTGTGGAATGAGTTTGTGCATAACTCCTCCCAAATATATAAGAAAAAAAATTAAAAATAATGATGATTGTTGCTCCAAGTCCGCAGGTACCGGTATAGGATTTATCATTTATAATTTATAAACTTGACACAAATACATAGCAAACCATATTAATGTCATTGATATTAATATCCTTTTTAAAATGTCTATACTGTAGTATTAATTTATGGCCATTTTATGATGTTTTAAATTGATAGAACTTAAGATCCCTATAGTAATGTTGACATTATAGCCTAGTCTTTTGCATGTCTAATATCGTATAAGTTTATCTTATAAGTTTACAGACGTTCCTTCTAGATAGAAGATTATTACATCCACTAGGCCCAAAACTCCTGCAGGGCGACAGGGATCCGTCGGTGGCAGGGATAGAACCTGCGACCTGTCAGTTGGTTTTTATTTGGTTGACAGTCCGGTGAATTAATCGCTGGAACAGCCGGCTTACTAATGTCTAGTATTAAATGATATATTAGGCCTACATATATTGCACAGTGAAATGCTCCTTTCTATGAAAACATGTTTATGTCTGAAGGCTACATTGAGTATTAGACTTGTAATAGAAAATATGTTAGTCACAGTCAGTAAAACTGGTTTCAGGGGTCAGATAGTTTCCTTACAAGTGGCTGGCTGGAGGTCATTTGCTTGTTTCTGTTCAGGTCTACATTATTTCGATTTTAGAGAGGTTTTAAAACTTAGTCTTGATGTTAAAAGTGTATACAAGGGTTTTTACTTTCACCTGTTTGTGTTCCATTTCATACTTTTTATGGTTGGCATTAGGAACTAAAACACAATTAAGCCAAGAAAAACAACACCTTATCTAAATCAAAAAATTCTTGAGATTAAAAACTTGTGTCTTTTGTGTTTTATTTTATTGACAGAAAATAAAAATGATTAGTACACCCACTAAAATTCAGCACAACCACAAAGAGATAATAAATTGGGTAGTAAATATTTCAATCATTAAATTTTACTGTAATGAAAATTGGCATTTCCTTTTTTTGAAAACATACAAAATGATTTTTTTTTTTAACCTTTAAGAAAAATGAACTTTTTTAGCTAATTTATTTTGTAAAATAAAAGTGAAGGGCCTTTAATGCTTAACAATGACATTTAAATTTGGTACTGTTTCAAAATATCACACTATTCCTGGCATGGAATGAGTTTCCTGAACAAACCAGGAAGGCCGCAGTTACTTAAACATCATTTAAAACACTAATAAAGATGCTAGACTAGACTCAGACTATGTATAAGCATAGGATGCAATAATCTTCTTTATAGAAGGAGCATCTGTTATATATAAGTTAAATTTACTTAAAGTGTTGTAGATAAAATTGTCATTGTTTTACCATTTATAAATGTTCACAAAAAATGTAGCAAATGTTTATATATATAAGAGAGGGTTGGAGAATGGAAGGGCCTAGTTTGTGCAACCTTGAGAAACCAAATTGACAGTATAGGTCTAAGGTTAAAGCTAACTACGACCTAAAAAACTAAACACAATTCTAACACGATGCATTAAGCATGACACAAGAACAACACCAGGAACTGACTTCACAACCAACAATTTAGTAATGTACTATAAAATCATAGCGCATTATTTACATAATAAAAATAAACATAGGCCTATATATATCTCAAAAGACCTACCAAAGTAAATCACTAAAATATATAACCATTTACCTAAACAGCAATAGACTCACTTCAACTTCCTAATACCAGTGCTCTCACACAAAAATTTAAAAAAAAACAGAATTTAGACAGGAAATTTAAAATAAAAATTCATGGTTTTAAATGCCAGGAAATGTGTTATTTTAGCCAAGAGAAATAACATGTAAGCCAGAAGTTTAAATAAAAGTTACAATATCGGGGTGACCGATCTGAGATCGGTCTTTATAGGCTGAAATTAATAATAGAAATGTCAAGCATTATCATACTATAATATTGTTAGAATAAGGGATGTTAAAACTGGTTTTTCTTCAAAACCGGTTTTTGGTTCTATAAATTAATAAAACCGGTTTAAATCCGGATTTTGGTTCCCCCACCATCCATTGCGCAATGTCACAAGCCGGAAAAGCCAAATGTGCCTAGTTTTGTAGGCATATTTGAAAAATTGTTAAAATTTTATTATTGTTTTAAGGGCATTCAAGGGGTTGATTTGTTGAATGCAATATGATATTGTAATGTTTGCCATAAAATTCCTTAGAACTAAAAAAAATCTTGGCTAAATGATTAAAACTGATAATAGCTTTCAATTTTTCAATAGTGATAATGAAATTACAGATTATCGTTGACCATAATATTAAGAAGCATTTGAAAAGGCATATATGGTAACTTGTAAAATAGTGTATTGAAAGGTTTTGCGTATCACAAATCAAAAGAATGTGTATTTAATAGTGCTGTTAATAATAAAGCACAGACGCTGTGTCTATCCGAATTGTTCAGGGTCACAGGGAAGGGCAAGTTTGCGTCTCTCCATTGCGTACATCAAAGAGCAGAGCATATCTAAAAGATGAGCCGACGAGTAAAAATTTCATGTTAATTGTAACTGTAACTTAACAATTGGTTTGATGTTGTTTTTATCGCAACCTATGATTGTAGGCCTATTTGGAAACACAAGAAACACAATACCTAAGACTAAATAGTGTTAGCATGGCATTTCAGGAATTGTTTTGTGTGAATGCAACATTATTTATTAAAAATATTTCCATTAGAACCAAAAAAAAGGGTTTTCTACTTGAAGTAATGATTGCCTTCCAACCAACAAACCAAAATCCGGTTTTGAAAATCAAGACCGTTTTTCAGTTTCAAAACCGGAATCCTGTATTCCAGTTTTCGTTTAACATCCCTAGTTAGAATATATGATTTAATATCAAATATCTTTAAAACAATAGAGAAATTTTAAACAATAAGATACATGTATATAAATTACTATTTACAGGGGGCATATAATCAGATGTAGGCCTGCAAATGTATTTTGTTGTCATCTCTTCTTTTCCATTAAAATACCTTTTGCATCAATATTATATTGTAATCTACTTTCATGGCTTTCAAAAGAGCAATTACTTAGTGATATTATTTAATAAATTTCAGTTGATAAACTGTTATTAATTGAACTAATCCATCTCCAATGAGATTCTTTATGACTAATCAGGATTGCATGTCATACTTATCAATGACTTTATGACGGTCATCAATGTAACCTATAAATTGAACGACTTTATCATATACTGTAGGTTAGTGTATCAATTGTGAATAAAAATGCATTGTAATGTGAAGTTTAGACAAATTATAAAAACATTAATTATAATAAAAAGTAAGTCAAATTTAAATAAAGCAGCCACAAATAAGAAGCTGCATATTTACATATCAATTTAGATTTGTTCAGACAGGCTTCAACAATATGAATATGGGAAATGTGAATATAAAGTGAAAAAAAATTAAACCATATATAATATACATAATATATAGTTTGATGTGTGTCACAATTATAAATACGTTATAATAGTAGTATGTACTCTTTAAAATAACATTAATAATCATGATTTCGTTATGAGTGGATATTTAAGTCGCTGGGTATGGCGACATCGGAATCTAAGAAGTACATCTGTATGTATTGTGGACTTTTAAATTCACCCTTATCATTTTGTGTTGGATGAACTGCCATATTCATCTTATGGTAGATTTGTCCTCCTGTAATGAAGCTGTATATTCTGTGACTATTGATTGTCCGATTGTCATCTACCTTAAACGAAGCCAGTGCGAAACATGAATTTAAGTTCCTGATCCTCTTGTGGAATTTTTCTGCGAGCGAATGACGTTTTAAAAAAGAGGCAGGCCAACTCATTTGGAAACACTGACAATGATGGCTCTCTGTTTACTAGACCATGTAAACAACAGTCACCAAAGGAGTCGCTGTTTTATTCTGTTCGACACCCATTCTTCAGGAAAAAAGAACAGCATGAGAATAGATTTTGTTTAATAAATAATTGTTGCCTTACATTATGGCGAGGTTGCTCTTCCAAGCATTGTTCATGTTGATCAATGGTCTCTATCGATTGTCTTTGACTGGCTTTCTGTCGCTTGATTTACAATGTTTCTTTTCGTTTATCTAGTATTTCATTTTTAATTGCTCTGCCTTGCGACACCTCAGATTGTCTAATCGTCTTTCTCTTACAGCTGCAGTTTCCTTATCTAGTTGTTTTTTCCTAGCTCTCTTTGTTCCTCCAATCGTATTTTTTGTTCATCTGCAGTTTCCGCATCTAGTTGTTTTGTCCTCAGCTTTCTTTTTTCTCCCAATCATCTTTCTTGTTCTTTTGCAGTTTCCTCCTCTAGTTGTTTTGTCATTCACTTTCTTTGATAATCTAATCTTGTTTCTGTCTTATCTATAGTGTCACGTGCGAAACAGCTACTGACGTATGATAATATATTTAGGAATGTATAATTACTACATCCTTTGATTTTCATCCCTCTTGGATCCCACAAGGTTGTATAAGAATTAGTATTTGCAATACATTTGTAGATTTTTATTATTGCATTAGCTCGTAGGATGTGATAATAAATGTTATTAAAAACGTTAGATACTACTGTACCTTATTAATGAAGAAATACACAATCCTGTTTGAAAATAGTAATCACAATTTATTCCGAACAAGAATGAAGGTATGAATGGAACAGCAAAACATAATACAGGTATCAATGGTGGACTATAAACTTAACCAGTTGAGATTCTTCTAGACCATATCAGGCTGTAATAACATATATATAATAGAGTGGTCAAAATACGGTTGTTCCACAACAGCGCCTAAACTAAAACTGACTAACGATCTCAAACCCTCGTGCGACGTATGATGCATTTTAATGCTATGATGTAGTGTCTAGACATATATACATGTTTTATTCTTAACACGGAAAACATTTCGGGTTTAAGATTATTTCTTTTGAACTTTAATTAATATTAAAAGAACCAATATATCTATGGAAATAAAACTACTTTCCTTTACGTAACAAAAGCTTACTTTTCTAGTTGCTGTAATCTACAAATTTGTTTATTCTTCAATTGTTGATCGCATGTTTCTTTTAATTCTGTGTTAATAAATTATTAAATTATTCCCATGCACCCGAGCTTAGCTTTATAGTTGTATCTACTGAATCATTTATATCTGAAGTCATGAAAGAAATACTTTTTAAAATAGTGTCTGCTTCTGCAATATCATCAGTCCGTGCCTTACTCTTTTCAAGTTTAAAATAGGATTTTTTCGTCCGCCAGGCATTTTCCTGAAGTTGTAAATGTTATAAATTTAAAGACTTTATAAACTGACCATCACAGCTATGCAATTAACGATAAATATTTTAATGTATTACACAGCTTTAATAGTACCCTAATTGTGTAATGTATTGGTAAGGACTAAATTAACTCTTTCAAACATAAAACTATCAAACTATATCTTTTCTTTTTTTTAATTGATGACACAATTTCACGATGATTATATTTAATTGTGAGGCAAAAATGGTAACGATTTAAATGTTTTAAAACTGGAATTACCGAAACGCCGATACTAAATAAAAGTCGTCTTGACTATGACGTCAAAAGAGTTGTATTGAACATGACCGCACTAGATGGAGAACCTAATGACATGCTTTTTTTTTCTTATGGCCCAATTTAAAAGCTATTTTTAGAAACGGTCAGTGGTTTTTCCAAAAATTGAGGGACAAGCAGAGGTTTATAAGAAATGAGATTGATCTAAAACGCATTTTCTCACCAGAATACATCAATAGGACAGTTTTCGCGAAAATGGCTGGGCCCGTTTTGGAGAACGCTGACACAAACAAACAAATATACCCCCAATTTTTTCTATTTGAATATTATTAGATTGCATTACATATGCTTTTGACACAGGTGGCCTTTTTTAAAAATGTTTTGCTGGGATGTCCTTTTTTTTTTTCTTCTTTTAAGCACGTGCAATGCTAATTTACACATTTTGCAGATGTGAGACTTTAAAAAAAAAGCCTAGTCTAAGTGCTAAATCTAAGTTAATTTACAACCAGTAAGTCATTAGACTTGGAGGCTAATTATTGTTAAAATTTTTTATTTTTTTTCTTCAAATTAGGATTTTAAAAAAATGTATTTATAAAAAAAAAAAAAATCTGATGAATATCTCCCATTTTTTTCTAATTATAGGGAGTATTACCACATTAATGATGAAAACAAGAATGGATGGATGTTTTATGCCAGGCTAATTATTTAGCAAATTTTATATTCACTTACTAATGCTGTATGGGAAGAGAAACGGAAGAAAGCCTCAGAAATATGGTTTACATGGAAAGAAAGAATTCTCAAATGCTGAAGTTCAAGGCATCATTTACTTTTGTGTATAATATATTGCAGTGGTCAAATGCACCAAAAAATATAAGAAATGTTAGAGATACATAAAGCTAGACATCTTTATTTAATAATTTCAAAGGAAATATGACATTTTCTCAAATTGGCTTTTACAATTACACCTGCTGGAAACTATATTTATGATAGACCAAAGTAAATAATTTTATGCTGCCAATGGTTATTGACTAAAAATGGCAAGTATATATTTTTGAAATAAAAATTCTTAATTTGATCTGACTTCAAAGGGCCAGAACTAAAGCATAGAAGGGATCAGAGCAACACATAATATTTCCTTTGGAACTAATGCCTGTTGGATGTGAAATATGACATAGAGTATATTCAAAGGATGCATTCACAAGAACAGACCTTCAAATGTTTAATTTGTAATGAAAACCTTTTCGCCTTAAATTTTTTAGAATGCCATTTGTGGAATCATACAGGTGAAAAGCTATTTAAATGTGACATTTGTAGTAAAAAGTTTTTTTGGAGTGTTTACTTAAAAGAACATCAAAGATGTCATTTAGTGGCACCCCCCTTTCAATGTTTGATTTGTAATAAGAAATTCAAAGCCATACGCTTTTTAAAATTCCACTTGTGGAATCATACAGATGAAAAACCATTTAAATGTGACACTTGTGGTAAACAATTTTCTCAAAGTGGACATTTAAAAAGACACAGAAGACTGCATACTGGAGAAAAGCCATTTAAATGTGACATTTGTAGTAAACAATTTTCTGAAAATGGAAATTTACAAACACACCAAAGAATTCATTCCGGAGAAAAGCCTTTTAAATGTGACATATGTAGTAAAACATTTTCTCGAAATGAAAGTTTACAAACACACCAAAGAATTCATTCTGGTGAAAAGCCTTTTAAATGTGACATTTGTGGTAAACAATTTTTTGGAAGACAATTAAAAATACACCAAAGATTTCATTCTGGAAAAAAGCCTTTTAAATGTGACACATGTAGTAAAAATTTTTATAATTTTGCACATTTAAAAGTACACCAAAGGACTCACTCTGGAGAAAAGCCTTTTAATTGTGACATTTGTAGTAAACAATTTTCTCGAAGTGAAAGTGTAAAAAGACACAGAAGAATGCATACTGGAGAAAAGCCTTTTAAATGTGACATTTGTAGCAAACAATTTTCTGAAAGTGGAAATTTACAAAAACACCAAAGAATTCATTCTTGAGAAAAGCCTTTTCTTTTACATGTGACATTTGGTAATAAATAATTTTCACGAAGTGGACATTTAAAAATTCAACAAAGAGTACATAATTGACATAATACGGTGTCGTAAGTGGGTTGAATTTTGGCCTTACAGACACGTCAGGGTGCAGTAATTGGTACTCACACCCCCGGCTGGTCTAGTCAAGGAGTATGGCGCTATTGCAGTAATTGGTTATATATCGCAAAATTTATATTTCCATCAACTATTATTGAGATAAGTAGGGCGGATTCACCAGCTTGCTACTTTCTTTAATATATCATCAGCCACACAGAACACATAGACTAATAGAACTATAAAACAGTTAATAACTTGTGGTGAATTACAGATATCTCCAGTTTATTTATTGAAAACAAAAGTACTAATGTCAAATATCGGATGGTTTGATGTAACAATTGCAAACTAAATCACTACGTTGTGCAGGTGAAAATAGTTGAAATACTTAGTGAAATTAAATTAGACGGGCTATACTAGCAGGGTATCACCTCCCCGCACCAATACCGAGAGATGTTTCCTATAAGGAGTCTCTCAGATGCACTGAAGAACTTTCAGTGTAAATTTCCTATTTTCTAGCTCGAATAATTCTGGTTGGATATCCCAAACACGTGACTAAACTGGACCGTTTGATTGGCCAACATTGAACAGTTTCCTTAAAGACACAAGGGGGGGGGGGAAGAATGTCAATGGCCAGCCTAACAATAACAGACTGAGTTTCCAAACTATACTTATGGAGGGGAACATTCCGGGGCGTTTGACACTATCCGAAATCTATAACCGTGGTCACTTTACATGGCAATTATGTCATAAACCTGCCAGGAAAAAGGGGAAGGACCGGTGCAGTAGGAATGAATGGGTCAGTTTAGTCTCTGGGTGTGGTCTTATCTCAAAACTGAACAAAGATAGGGCTATTTAATTGGTTTCTTTACTAACTATCTGAAAGGACAATGTCACTTCTAAACACAATAAAACATCCAAGGGCTGGAGGGGAAGGAAAGGGAGGGGCATTGAGGTTGGGCCTCCAATCTCAGTTATCTTACACCACCTAGAGGGTCAAGGAAGCAGTAAAATCTTGACCTATAATTTCGTGTAGTTTAAAATCTTCAAACATCGAATTCCTTAGTTTAAAAATAAATGTGACGAGCGTCACATACAGTAATAATAATATAAGAATGATCAACATGTATAAATACTGTTAGTTTATTTATCTTCGCCTATATGTGATGCTACCCCATGAACCGGTACGGAAGTCGGTAAAACTAAATGCAAAAAATGTGAAGGAAAGGGTACTAGGTCGTTTTTTTAGATTATTATTGATTTGTAATGTTGAATGCCTTAACTTATAGCTGTGAAATTTTCAAGCTAAAATGATTTGTAGAAATTACTCAAAAATGTGTTTTTATGCAGCTTTTGTATAAAACCAAGCTAAATGTTCTAAGCATTAAATTGTCTAAAAATATAATAAATATTACTTAAAACATTTAAAACTTTAACAGCTTGTGTATTAATTCATTATGATTATGTTTGTTAAATTTCATGTCGATTGGTTAATATTTGTTTGTCCTGGAAATAATAAATTATCTGTGTCAATGCTAAATTTAAAAAATTCTGTACTGTTTTCTTTTCAGGCTTTCTACATATGTCAGCCTTTGTCTTCCTCTGTCTCTCTTACCAGATATTTTCCCACACAAAACCAGTCTTTCTATACCATTTTTCCTATAGATGTGTCCTAGGAATTTCATCTGTCTGTTCCTAATGGTTTTAATGAGTTCTCTTGAGGTACATGCTGTTTTCAACACTTCTGCATTAGATTTCTTTTCAGTCCAAGATATTCTCATCATCCTTCTTAGAAACCACATTACTACTGCCTCCAATCTTTTCCTTGTTCCATTATCAATAGTCCAACATCCACACCCATATAAAAGAACAGACCAAACATATCCCCTCAGTATGCGCATTTTGTACATATTCTGACATTCCTGTTTTTCATGATACTGCTTAATAAAAGCTCATGAACAATGCGAGAACAAATGCATATAAGTAGGCCTACTCTTTCTTCGCGAGTGGCATTCGGGCATGAAATAGGTTGCCTGAACAAACCAGGAAAACCAGTCTTAACATCATTTAAAACATTAATAAAAATGCAAGATTAGACTCGGACCACGAATGAGCGTAGGATGCAATAATCTTCTTTATAGAAGGAGCGTCTGTAATGTATAAGATAAGAAGATGAAGCTGTTTTTAGATATTGCGATTCTTCTTTTTATTTCCTTGTTGCATTTGTCTGTAATGTATAAGATAAGAAGATGAAGCTGTTTTTAGATATTGCGATTCTTCTTTTTATTTCCTTGTTGCATTTGCCTTCCTGTGTTATTGTATAGCCCCGAAACTGAAGTACAATACAAAAGGGAATTGGGAATTCTAAAAAGAATTCATTTGATAACTCGAAGTTGCCCTAGGGCAGTGATGGCGAACCTTTTTGAGGCCGCGTGCCCAAAGTGCAATACAAGACCAACTTATTTCTTTTAACGTGCCAACACAGCAATTAAAACCAAATAGCATAACTTGGCTGTTCCATTTTTGGTAAATGCTCGCGTGCCCACAGAAATGGCTCTGCGTGCCAGCTGTGGCACGCGTGCCATAGGTTCGCCATCGCTGCCCTAGGGGAAATAAAACTAATGCCTGATGCCCTACTGCTGATGTTGTTTAGATATTTTTAAATTTTATCCTGACGTATGTTGTTTTTTTTTAAATAAATATTAACCCTTTCATTCTGTAGAAAGTTTCTTAATGTCTATGTTATTCTTTTACTTTTAGATTAGGTTAATGTTACTGCAATTTTGTTGAATTACCTTTATATTGACAGAAATTTATTATGCCCTCATTGCTTTTGTATATCGGGTAAAACAGTATTCGGTGGTAGGCCTACCGGGTAGGAATGTTAAAACCGTTTTTTTTTTCAAAACCAGTTTTTGGTTCTATTAACTGGTTTTAAACCGGATTTTGGTTCCCCCCCTCCTTATGCGCAATGTTACAATAGTCACAGGCCGGAAAAGTCAAATGTGCATAGATTCGTAGGTATATTTGAAAAATAGTTCAAATTTAATCAGAGGTTGATTTGTTTGAATACAATATGATAAAAAATATCTGGGCGAATTGATTAAAACCGAAAATAGCTTTCAATAGTGATAATCAAATTTCTGATTATGGTTGACCATAATATTAATATTAAGAAGCGTATGAAGAGGATGACGATGTTAATCCCTGATGCTTCGTACTCAGGTGCTTACACAATCCAGTGGTACTGCCACCGCTCCGGCTTATCTGTTGGGAACATAGTTTACCACGAGCCATCGTTAAAGACGTTTTTTCAAAATGTTCCCACACAAAGGATTGTAACTGAAACTTAACATTTGGTTTGATTTTGTTTTAATCACAAGCCATAGTTGATATTTGGAAAAAAAGAAACACAATATCTAAGACTAAAAAGTGTTAGCAAGGTAGAATTGTTTTGTGCAAACCCAACATTATTTATTATAAATATTTCCATCAGAACCAAAAAAAGTGCTATGCTACTTGAAGTAATGATTACCTTCCAACTAACAAACCGAAATCCAGTTTCAAAACCGGAATCCGGTGTTCTGGTTTTTCATTTAACATCCCTACTACCGGGTATTCATTTTGTAACACTACATTTTAGTTCTTGTTATTTGTTAAATATTATCTTTCCATATAAGATGTCAAATCTATTTTTATTTTCTGACAAAACAGTGATGATATGTTCTCATATTTTTTAATAATATTGTTTTCATAGCATATAAGAATAACATGTCACATCTGTTTATATTTGTTGACAAAACATTGATATCATGTTCTCATATTTTCTAATATATATTATTTTGATAGCAGATGCTCATGCCAGTGGCACACTCGATCAACAATGGGTTCCTGTCTCTGGTATTATTAAATAAAAACATCTAAACTAGAAACTACAGGGAGTTTTTGTTAGTGCTTCATAAACACACACACCACCACCACATATGTAACACTCAGTAAAATAGTTCACAAAGATACTCTGTTCATTATTATTAAAATTGCTCATTTCAACAAAGCCAAAAAAAAAAATACATAAAAATCAAATAATAAACATACATAAAAAAAAATGTATAACTAGTCTACATGTAGGTTATAATAATATTGTAGGCCTACTTGCAAAATTAATTACAAACTAGATCACATTAAAGACAATATGGTGGCAAGTATTAGACCTAGACCTACGGAAATAAGTTTCTAATGGTAGGGGAGAGTAGGTAGAAATGGCCCACCAAATAGTCTTTCTTGATAAACTGTTTCTAATTTAGAAAAAAATATGAATATTTAACTATGAAAATGAAATAGTAATGATTGTTAGTCTAGCCATTATTTAATACAGGTTAACATACATTATTTATCCCTTAAATATATATAGATTTTTATATAATGAATATTAATTGATGTATGTACATATAAGTGGGGAGAAATGGCCCTGAATGCTTTTTATGCTATTTCCTATCTTCAGCTTTTGAAAAGTAGGCTATTTATAAACTGTATCTTAGCATTAGCATTTTATTATTTTATCCTTGCAATATTTGTAACAAATTAATAAATTAAACTATTTTGCTACTCACTCAATTCACTCATATCAATTTATTGAATCAAATCATAATATAGATCTAGTAACAATAAAACAAACAAAAAACAATTGCATTTTTATTTAAATTAACACATTATTTATTTTTTAAAATACAACATCAATCAATCTGGCATTTAGTAATAGTAATAGAAAAAGACTGTCTTTGGTCCACTATCTTTCTTGGTAAAGTCTATTTAATATTCATTATTGTTTATTATTGTTATAATAATATTAATCATAGTTTAATAAGCAATAGGCCTAGATTGAATATGCTTACTATAAACTATAGGGCTACATTCACTATTATTATTGGCTATTGAATTTGTAATCTAAAAAAAAAATATTTTGTAAAAAAAAAGTCACAATATTTTAAATTATTTTCAATACCAGAGGTAAATTTTAATTAATTTTACTATAAATATAAAACCTTTGTTTTATAAGGATAGTTTGCTAAATAAGTTAGTTTAATGGGTGGCTATTGGTGCAAACAAAATGTGGGCTATTTCTCCCACCTGGCCATTTCTCCCCCTACGGCATTTTTAAAAGTTGGCCGAAATATATAAAAAACAAACGAATAGAAACAAGTCCGAATCCATGTGGGCAACCACATGCTTCAAACATGAGGGCAAGATTCGGGAAATCCCTCGACATTGCCTTAGTCCAGGGGTCTCCAAACAAGCCCTCTCATGCGGCCTGCGGAGACCTTTTCAGCTACAAAAAATATTAAGGAAATTTATTTATATCCTGCCAAGATTAGCCGCCGCCTACTTACATGGACGATATGTTTTTACCGAATTAAATTAGAGACGCGCAGTACGCTCAGTCCTTCTCTATGCTGCAGTGACCTGGAAGACCAATACAATAGGCCTAACCGAAAGCCGCCTTAGAGGGTTTGAAGGAAGATGACTCCGACGCATACTAAAGATTAACTGGGAAGACCACATCTCCAACAGTGAAGTTCGCTAGAGAACTGGAATAAACTTCATCACCGAGGAAAACAAGAAAAGAAGATGGAGATGGCTGGGGCACATCCTCCGCATGGACAAAAAGAGGCTCCCAAGCAGCGCATTGAAATGGACACTACCAGGAAAAAGGCGTAGGGGAAGACCAATGGGAACGTGGAGGAGGACAATGGACGAGGAAGCAAAGGCCACCAACAAAACAAGGCATGAAATCAGATGGCTTGCCCAGGATAGGGAGGCCTGGTGGAACTTTGTTGCTGCCTTATGCTCCGCGGGGAGCGATAAAGAATAAGAGAGAGTAGTCGTTATGTTTGCCATAAAAAAAACGTATTCGCTGCTTACTTTTTCAACCTCCATCTACATTCAATGAGATGATATAACGCCATCTAGTGGCGGATTATGGCACTGTTACAGGATATACTCAATGACATTTGCAGATTATAACTTGGACTGGACTTGCCTCAGTTGCCTGACTGTTGATGTAGGAAAGAACATGAGTGGCATATTGACAGGCTTGGTTGAACAGTGAAGTTGGTGTGTAAAGTTCAAAACATTCCACAGCCAATGTTTTCTACACTTTATTTTTCACCAGCAAGCTTTGTGTGCTAAATATTTGGACATTAGAAGTCTACTGAATCCTTTGATGAAGATGGTGATCTCAATAAAGTCACACGGGCTCAACCAGTGACAGTTCAGAGACTTATTGAAAGATACAGACACATAATCGCAAGATTTACCATATTACAAAGCAATTAAATGGCTAAGTTCAGAGCAGAGTATTTAAGTTAAGAAAGGAAACATGTGACTCTCTAGAAAGAAAAGGCAAGCCACAGCCATTACTGCCTGATGAAGAGTGGATATGGAAATTAGCCGCTACTAGTAATTTACATTTTCTGAGCCTGAAAATTACAATGAGAGGAAAATCTAGCTTCTGATCTATACACCCACCTAAGGGCCTTTAGATCCCAACTTGGGGGACGTCCATTAATTACGTCAACAAAATAGGGGGGAGGGGGGGGGGGTCTGAAAAAGTTTGACAATTGTTGACATGGGGGAGGGGGGGAGTTCAAGAAAAGTTGACGTCAATAATGTTACTTTTTATGAAGTAAATAATGAAACAAATTTAGTATTAAATTCTACATTTGTCCTGTTAAATTTATATAGATAACATTAACAACATAGTTTTACGTTAATACAAATAAGAGACTTATATCAATTATAAAAATCTACATTTGATATGTCCTTTTTGTGTCCATCTTGCTAGTTTGTAGATCTATGTATGGGTGGAAACTAATGCAATTGTTAGCAAGGGAAAGTGACCGACCAATTGTAGAAAACCTCACCTTCGCTGCCTAGCGTAGGGTTGCAAGACACATGGGTGTCAAAAGGAGGACACCGAGAGACAAAAGAGCTGCCACTAAGTTTAATTGTGTATTGGTAAACTGAGCAAGAAACCGTTTTGTTAAAAATAACATATAAATTCAATGTAGGCTGAAAGGCAGCTTGCATTTGGTTGGGCAACTTTAAAGCTCATGCACGAGTCTTCTAAAAAAACGAATAATTATTTGTTGTACAAGTGATCACCTGTTTATTAATTATATTCCTAACATGTTAGTACTATTTTTAACATTTATTTGTCCTTATGCCTACATAACAAAACATATTACAAAAGCTGGACATTTTAAAGGTATTGTGCTTTGCCTGTGGGACTTGGGACGGAGGACAAGAGTCTAAATAGGACAACATGTCCTCCTTTTGCCGGACGTTTGGCAACCCTAGTCTAGCGAGACATGGTGGCTGGAATAACAAAAGAACACAAACACACCAACAAACTGTCTGCAGAGAACGTTTAGAAACCCATTTTTTTTGCCGCTTAGTACATCTAAATTAGACTTGGCGCCAGAGTCTAGCGTTCGTTTTATAAGCCATGTAAGCGATGGCTGGGATTGACAATAGAACTAAAAACAATAATAGGCCCTCGCCGAGACTATAACTAATGTTTGCAAAGCATTGAATGAAGTGAATTTTGTGAATCCAACATGGTTATTTTAAAAATATTTCCTTCAGAAAAATAATTTTTGGCCCACCCCATGAAGTACGAAATACTTAGCCTTCCTTATTTCATTTTAACATCCCTAATTCTGATATATAAACTAATATATTTTTGTCTCACTACGTTATAATAGGTGAAACATTAAAGTTAGGTCGATTAATAATAATAATAATAATAATAATAATGACGTTTGTATAGCGCTGCCAACAAGCAAAATGCAAGCTCAGAGCGCATTTAACATAAAACCAAGAACACGGATACAATCTATAGGCTAATATTAGGCTACATATTAAAATTTAGTAAGTTTTACGTTTTCGTTTCTAATTTCTCTGAAAAATTGAATGAGATAAAAATGTATTAGTATCAGTGGCGTCGCCAGTATTGCAAGGAGTGGGTGGCAAATAGTGCAAGGTAGGGGGACAGGGAAGGCAACTACCGTGTGTATATAATGTGTGTGTGACAATAATGTAAGAAGGAATAGTGAACTAATGGTTAAAATTAGGTTTGTTAAAACTGATTTTTCTTCAAAACGGTTTTCGGTTCTATAAAACCGGATTTCGGTTTCTCAACCCCTCTCCATCCCCCCTTCCCGCGCAACGTCACAAGTTACAGGCCGGAAAAGCCAAATGTGCGTAGTTTTGTAGGTTTATTTGAAAAATAATTAAAATTTAATTAGTGTTTGCAGGGCATTCAAGAGGTTCATTTTTTTAATACAATATGATTTTAAAATTCTTTAGAACTAACAAAATTCTGGGCTCATTGATTAAAACCGATAATAGCTTTCAATAGTGATTATCAAATTTGCGATTATCGTTGACCATGATATTAAAAAGCATATGAAGAGAATGACGATGTTAATCCAGGATGCAGTTCGCAGATGCGTACGCAATCTAGCGGTACTGCCACCGCTCCTGCTTATCTGTCGGGAACATAATTTACAAACGAGCCATCATTAAAGACGTTTTTTTCTAAATTTTCTGACACAAAGGATTGTAACTGTAACTTAACATTCGGTTTGACGTTGTTTTTATCGCAAGCCATAGTTGGTATCTAGTCTATGACTAAATAATGTTAGCAAGGCATTTCAAGAATTGTTTTGTGTGAATCCAACATTAGGCCTTTTTATTAAAAAAAGAAAAACCAAAAAAAAAAAGCCTGTGCTACTTGAAATAATGATTAGGCCTACCTCCCAACCAAGAAACCGAAATCCGATTTTGAAAATCAAAACCGGTTTTCGGTTTTAAAACAGGAATCCGGTATTCCGGTATTCGGTTAACATCCCTAGTTAAAATAGAAGGCTAATTTATAACTGGTGCACAATTTCCCCCTAAACAATTTGACAATTAACATTGTACTAAAAGCTATTTTAGTGAAACGTAGAATTAGACATGATTAAATATGTATATGAAAAGAACAATAGTAAACATATGAGAATTATAGTCAATTAGACACCTTTTTCACAAGTTTTAAAATGTATTACAATTAATTAGCCTATAGTATAGACCTTTCCGTTTTAGATCTATTTTAAACATAAAAGCAAGCGTCTAAAAATGCGTTACTTGTTTTGAGGGGGGGGGGGGGTAACCAATTGTTGACGTAATTATGTAGGGGGGGTCTCTGAAAGTTTGACAGTTGTTGACAAGGGGGAGGGGGGGAGGTAAAAATCGCCTAAAAATTGTTGACGTAATTAATGGACGTCCCCTTGTCTTGTTTTCGGAACAAGTACAGGCCAACAACTTGACGCACTTTCATCAGTGCAAGGTCTTCTTGGCTGAAGCAACAGCTGTGTTTCCCACGTCATTTTTGCATGCGAGATCAGGAACAGTTTTCTGACTAGGATTCAAAGGCAGAAGAAGTGAGACTGTTTCAAAACCCATTTGAAACAGATGTGGCCAGTCGGCCAGATGAACTGCCATTGGAGGTCATCGAGTTGCAAGCAAATGACCTCCTTAGGGACAAGTTCAAAGAATAACTATAATAGTGGGTTTTTACCAGTTTTTGCCCAAGCAAGACTTTCCTAAAGTCACAACTTATGCATCAATGTACCTTTTAATCTTTGGAACAACATAGCTGCATGAGGAACAATTTGAAAACAAACTTGCCCGATGATAATCTCAGGTTACTGTTTATGTAAGGGACATCAAATCTTAAGCCAGAAATATCTGCTTTTTTGGCATCCATGAAACAATTTATATAAATTTCTACTAATAGGCTACTGGTGTTCATGTGTAGTGTAACATTTTGTTATTAAGCTTAAATATTAACTGAATAAAATAATATTTAATAAATAGTCTAATCATAAACAACATCCATGTTTTGATTCTTTTTTATTTGGACTTCGAGTGTGTTGTCGGCCCCCGAACTGCTGTTTGATATTAAATGCGGCCCTCTGGCTGAAAAATTTGAAGACCCCTGCCTTAGTCTTAGAGGTCATTTGGACCAGCCTTTGTCATGACCTGCCTTAACTTAATACTGCATGAACCGCTTGCTTTAGTTTTTTATGCTATTATCTTCTTTTTTTTGCGATTCCCGATTCCAAATGAAGTAATTGTTATACAAGTTCCGTTTTATTAAATCGCATTTTTTTCGACTTTAAATGAATACTTGTAAGCCAATTAATATATCATTGACTATAATAAAATGGACCGCCTGTGTTCTTTTCCCGTGCGCACACAACACTGATCTATAAATGTTTCCGCTCTGTACTACTTTCGATTTTAATTTTTCATTGAGAAAATCATAGCAATTAAATAAAACGGAACTTGTATATCAATAACTTTATCCTGTATAGCAATTACGTTATTTAGAATCGGGAATTCCGATCATCAGTGTTTCAAGTCATCATAAGCTTATAGCAGAAATATGCTACTAAAGCAAACGGTCCGTGTAGGCCTATATTATAGTCTATGGGCCTACTAATGACTAATGGAATCCTCTCTTCAAGTTCTTTCTATTGATATAAAATTTAAATAGCAAAAACATGTTTATTTTTTTTTTTTGAAAATTTTATGTCGCACCATGGCCTAGGCTACTTATAGTCTAGATCTAGATATAACGTCCGTTATAATAATATTAGGCCTATGCGTTTTGTATTTAGATCTAGTAGGCCTACTAGAAAAACAAAAACATAAATTTTGGGGTTTGGGTAAAATCAAAGACTAAGCTTATAATAAGATGGTCCGCTTGCTTTAATATTTCTGCTTTTTGATGACTCGTATGACTTCTTTTCGGAATTCCCGATTCCCTTTTGTATTGTAGCCTACACCCCAGCTAACATGCTATACTGGTACAATATTGGCATTAAACTGGCTAATAATTGGGGCAATATTGGGCATGTTACTTGGCAAAATATTGTTTCGGGATTGGCACAATATTGCCTAAACAAGGTAACATTATTGGGACAATGTTGGACAAATATTGGATTACCATTGGATAAATATTGGTACGATATTGGAACATCATTGGTACAACCTAAATCCAATATTGTGCCAATAACAATCCGTAGTATTGCCAATACTTATCCAATGTTGTATCAATAGATAGCCAATATTGTATCCATATTTACCCATTATTATGTCAATATATATCTAAGACATACCCAATATTTTAGTAATATTGCTATCCAGGTTGTATCTAATTAATTATATGATCAACAAACATACATTTAATATATTAGCACAAAAATACAAAGCAGATATTTCATGATATGCATACATTTTATTATTTTCTTTCTCAATTTATCAGCAAAATATTTTTACAAAAAATACTTGATTGTATTTTAAAAATGTTCCTCTCAAAATTCAGTAACATGCATAGATATGAATTATACACTACAAAAAAAAAGCATTTTTTTAAAATCATAGAAACACATATCGTCATTGCCAGGCGAAAACCGGCCAAGTCTGTGAAAGTTTCAATTTTTTTTTTTACCAACAATTTTAATGTTCCTTGCGATATCCCACATGATGTCTAAAAATATCTTGAAGTATTGTCCAATAGATTTCATTTAAAAAGGGCGTTGATTCGTTTACTGGATCTATGCAGTTTTCCGTTTTATTTAGTCGCTAGGCTTATATGATTTTGTCATTGAAAAATTAAAATCGAAAGTTGTATACGGACCGTAAAGCGGAAGCCTTTAATACAAACGTAGGAGCGTAGAAGTAATTTAAGACAGCGTTATTGGTTGCGCACGGGAAAAAAAGAAACATGTAATCTCTAAAATGAGAAGAAGCGGTCCGTCTTATTATAGTCTTTGGTAAATTTAAGATAAAGGTCTAATTAGACACCGAAAACAATCAAGATATACTGGGTACTAAAGTTTTAGTGTATTAGTTTGGAGTTGTTGTTTTTTAAATTAAATTAAATTAGTCTAGATCAAGTTTATATAAACTTTACTATTTGTAGGCCTACTAATGTTGATGGTCATATATTTTAATATTTTATGGCTATTCAAAAGTTGGCCGTAATATAAAAAACCAAATAAATCGAAACAACTTGAAACAAGTCCGAATCCACGTGGGCAACCACAGGTTTGAAACATGAGGGCATTGTTCGAGGTATCCCTCGACGTCGCCTTGATTAGGGGTCATTAGGACCAGCGTTTGTCATAACCTGCCTTGATACTGCCACTGTGGAGCCAATTTGATCGTGTTTATAGGGAAGTAACATAAACAAATGATATGCATTTTATAAAGGGATGTTAAACCGGTTTTTCTTCAAAACAGGTTTTCGGTTCTATTAAACTGGTTTAAAACCGGATTTCAGTTCCCCCACCCTTAAGCGCAATATCACAAGTCACAGGCCGGAAAAGCCAAATATGCGTAGTTTTGTAGGTATATTTGAAAAATAGCTCAAATGTAATTAGTGTTTGCTGGGCATTCAAGAGATTGAATTGCTAAATACAATATGATTTTTACACTTTACCATAAAATTCTTTAGAACTAAAACCAAATCTGGGCTTATTGATTAAAACCGAAAATAGCTTTCAATAGTGACAATCAAATTTCCGATTATCGTTGACCATAATATTAAGAAGCATATGAGGATGACGATGTTAATCCAGGATGCTTAGTCCAAGATGCGTACGCACTGCAGTGGTAGGACTACTGCCACCGCTCCGGCTTATCTGTTGGGAACATAGTTTACAAGGAGCCATCGTTAAAGACGTTTTTTCAAAATGTTCTCACACAAAGGATTGTAACTGTAACTTAAAATTTGGTTTGATGTTGTTTTTATCGCAAGCCATAGTTGGTATTTGGAAAAAAAAAGGAACACAATATCTAAGACTAAATAGTGTTAGCAAGACATTTCAAGGATTGTTTTGTGCGAATCGAACATTATTTATTTAAAATATTTCCATCAGAACCAAAAAAAGGCTGTGCTACTTGAGGAAATGATTAGGCCGACCTTCCAACCAACAAACAGAAATCCGGTTTTGAAAATCAAAACCGGTTTTCGGTTTCGAAACCGGAATCCGGTAATCCGGTTTTCATTTAACATCCCTAATTTCATATTTAAGAGCTTATGCAAAATGTCCGTTTGGTACGAAATATATTTCTGTTTGTCACAATAATATGAGCTGGATTGTGTTAAAAGTTTGGTACGAAATATATTTCTGTTTGGCTATTACATCACAATAATATGAGCTGGATTGTGTTAAAAGTTTTGTACGAAATATATTTCTGTTTGGCTATTAGGCCTACATCACAATAATATGAGCTGGATTGTGTTAAAAGTTTGGTACGAAATATATTTCTGTTTGGCTATTGCATCACAATAATATGAGCTGGATTGTGATAACTTTATGTTTCTTTTTGTTACCTGGCAACTTTAATGATCATTTAAATTTGTGAAACGCTGGAGTAATGGTACATTCGCTGAAGTGGGAAAATCGGAAACTCGGAAATTCCGAGTAGGAAGTTTTCCCATTTGCGAGCTTGGTGCATTTTTGCATAATATTTTGTCACTTATCTATATAATATGTATAATGTGAATTAATTACATCTTCCTTGACGACGTTGAGAATAAACATAAAATATAGAAGAGTTACCGTTACTTTGGGGATGTCCATTAATTACGTTTTACAATTTTTAGTAGATTTTTACCTATGGTTCCTACCATCCTTCCCCCCCCCCAACTCGCCCCTCCCACATTTTTTTCAAATCCGAAGATTTTAACAATAGTTTTGTTCTTTCTGTTTACTATTGTTCTTTTCATAGAAATATTTCATCTTTTCCAATTTTACGTTTCACTAAATGAGCTTGGTAGCCTACAATGTTAATTGTTCAATAGACCTTTTCATCATCATTGATATGCCTTCTTCTACAGGCAATTTTTCCTTTGCTCTTTCTTCAAAATGATCGAACATATCCCGGGAACCTTTAACAAAATGCGAAAATGAAGCATAGGCCTGCAATTCCCTACAAGGCTACATATAAACTAATTTGGGGGTCTGGCAGCGATTGACTAGTCTTGTGAAATTCATCCAGCAAGTAATTCTATTTTGCACTCATTTTATGGTGGTTGTGCACAATATTAGCCATATTTTCCCCTGTGTGGCTACCCATATCTAGGAAAGTTAGAAAACGTTCAATAGGGAGCCCATCATCTTGTGAAACATATAGGAATATAGGCTATATAGGCCTACCTCACAATAACAGTGAGCTGACCAATATGGGACCGGTCTGTAGTGGAATCTACAAATAAACTGAAGCACCCTGCAGTTCTTAAATCTTCCAAGATTGTGCATCTTACTTTAGTGTGCCATAATTTTGATAAACTTTGTATATTTATGTAGGCTATATATGACAATTACTCACTCGTAAACTTTATTTTTGGGAACCCTAAGTTATTTCTTGTGTAGCTTATAAGTAAATACTGCACAACAAGGACATGTCAAAATCCATAATTGATATATTTGTAGGCCTATTAACGTAAAACCATGTTTTTACATGTTTGCTATGTCCTATGTAGGCTACGTCGTGGCACAGGACACATGTAGAATTGTGTAATAAATTTGTATCATTTTTTAGGTAATAAAAAGTAACATTGTTGATGTCAAATTTTCTTGACCTCCCCTCTCCCCTATATCGACAATTGTCAAACCTTTTCAGACCCCCTCCCCCCTATTTAGTTGACGTAATTAATGGACGTCCACTTAGTTACGGATTTTCAGCTCATATAGATAAGTGATTTTATCTCAAACATTATAAGCCGAAGAACTTATATTTCGCAATAATATATAGATCAGTACTTATAATGCATACATATTTTTTACTCTATTTTGAAACATAATTTTATTTAAAATGGTATTTTTTTATTTAAAAGAGCAATGCACATATATTTTTCTTTTTTTTATAATTTTAACAAATCCTGTAAAAAAAAATATAATTGCAAGGTTGCTAATGACGCATCGATAAAACCAACAGTTTTAAAATGCACAGTGTCGGAACACGGAACATTAAGCTATTCTATTCCTACTCGGAACCTCCGAGTTTCCGACTTTCCCACTTCGTCGAATGCCATATAATTATAAGGATATTTGATAAGGGAGCTAACAAGATATTTTTTTCGAAGTCTAATAGTAATAATATTATTAAGTGTGAAGTGAATGGTTTTAGTACCGGTATTTGTCAAATGTACCTTTTAAGTCTGCTTCATTTTTCATTTTTTCCTCCCTGCGTTAAGAATAAAATTTTGTTGTGTCTTCTGAATTAAATCCTTAATTCTTGTTTTTAAATAAAAGCGTTTTGGAGAAGGAAGATTTATGGCTATGGAATAATTTTTTGTTCTTTCTGAAAATAAAATGATAAGTGTGTTGTTGTTTTTAAAGATTGTATTGTCACGAGCCGGAGCACATAAGGGTCATGATTTCTATGGAACTATTTACATTTAAGGAACAACTTAACTTTCAAGAAGCGCAAATGGCGATAAAACTTCTGTTTTACCACAAGAAACTTTAATCCTCAAGAAATCTAACTTGGTACATTGGTCACGGTGGCCGAGCGGGCAGTGCGCTCAACTAGCGTACCAAAGGTCTCGGGTTCATATCCTGGTGAAAATCAGGATTTTTCCCTTTGTCTGAAGAGTGTCCCTGAGTTTACCCAGCTCTGATGGGTACCTAACCTTAGTTGGGGTAAAGTAAAGGCGACTGTGCATTGTGCTGGCCTCACAATCACCTAGTATGCCGTGGGCACAGAAACTGGTGAACGCTACTTCACCGCCCTATGATCAATTTGGTCCGAAGGGTAGGCCACTTTACTTACATATAAAATAAAAATACAATGGTAGATAAAACTTGAGGTTATTGGTTATTGTTGTAGGCCTATAACTGCCAATATCGTTCAATCCCAACATAGATTTGTTCTCAACAGTCCCTTGAGTGTGAGGGTCTGATAGAGTTGATGTGGACTGAGGGTATATTGAATAATATTGTGCTGTGTTTGATTATTTTCCAAATAAGGGTCAGAGCCCACCTTTGGAGCTCTATATAAGAGTCTAATCCCATGTTTGTACATTGTCTATTGTTTGAGTCTGGAATATATATTTCGTTTCATTGAATTATCTGCACTCGCCGTCAGTCTCATAATATGCAATGGAGTTTCATGTGAATAAAGATTAGAAATTTACCGCTGAGCCAGCAGTTATTGAATCATAGAATCAATGTCTGTTGTCGTTATCAGTGACAAAATTATATACGTCTATTTAAAAAAAAAAAGATGGAACCTACTCTTATTAATCCATTTCAAAGTCACCTTGATAATGAAGTAAAAGTACTAAGCTTTATCTCAACACATTCTTCTACAATTGGTCTGGCGAAGCTCATTCTTGTCTTGCTTTTAGAAAACTCCCAGAAAATTCACCAGTTTAACAATGAGTTATACAATATGTAGAAGGAAAAAAAAGTTTTTGCTTTTACTACTTTTAGTGTAATCTAAAAAAACATCTTTAACTTATAGGTCTATAGATTTCAATGCATCTCATATTGATTTTAGGATAAAATGTGGCTGCATTTTCTTTGTAGAATTCTTACAGTCCAACATTTCAATAAAGCAATTCTTGTATTTTCTGTTTAAAATCATATAGACGAGGAAATTGGAGCTACAATTGACGCCTATGAATAGATCTGTAAAATAGACGACCACGTAACACAGCTGAAAGTTTGTACACATCGTTGGCAAGATGTAGGTGACGACCAGGTTGATGTACCTGGGCACGTTACATCCGGTCAGTATGAGGGCCAGACACAGCACCACTTTTACCATTCTGATCTCTCTTTCAGACAGAGTCGAGACTTTGCCCTGGCTTGGGTGAGTCTTGCGAACTTTTGACGTCGCCCTCAGGGAGTAGACCATCACTGCCGTGCATATTAGGACCAACGCTTGGGACAGCCCCGACAGCGCCGATCCGCCTATGGTATCGACTATGCTATTTATAAAGGACCAATTGTCGGCGAGAGAAACGGTGAAAATCTTTATCTCCAAGACGGAACCGTTGATCTCCGTACTCGATACCACCTTCCAGCCCAGAGTCTGTGTCGCGAGATTTGGTATCACGATACCGCAGAAGAAAATGGAAATGACAGAAGCTGCAATAGTGCTGGTGGTTTTCGTGAACTTGCCTTTCACCTTAAACGGAAATACAACCGCGAAGCACCTTTCGATGGACATCCAGGCCGTTATCCAACAAGAAATGAGGAATCCAGGGTATCGGATGGTGACTAGAGTTATGCCGCTGATACTCATCAGGTCGATACTGGAGCCAGGGTAGACGACTCTGAGCACAAGAAACAAACACATGACCAGGTCGAAGAACGTGACGTAGAGGTCAGAGAAGGCCAAGGCCAGTGTAAGGATGCTCATGCTGTTGGTCAGTCCAAGTTTAGTAAGAATGATGATGTTGACAACATTAGTGACCACACCAGCTGTGGAAATTATCATATGCAGTGGCAGTAGCACTGACTGTTCCAGTAGGTTTAACAAAATGTCCGACATTCTATTGATTGTTTTGTTTTCAGATGTCGTGTTTTTGGTTTTGTTTGGGGGCAAATCTATAAACACAAAACAAACGCCGCCAAAGCTAAAGGCCCTAAAAAGGATAAAAATATTTATCAAAATCATCTAGCAAATTATATGTTCAATTGTTAGCACTGTATGTGTAAGTGTCCTTATAAGCGAAAACGCTATTCTATAAAATGAAATAGTTGACTTATAATAAAACCAATAAGCTGAACTGTAATCACTTAAAACAAACATAGTTTATACTTAATCTTGTAGAACATAGTGGCACAGTGGTCTTGCTGGCAGCGTGCTGGGATTGCCTCTAAAAAGTACCGAGTCTACCAAGCTCTGATGGCCACCTGGTATTCGTTGGGGAAAAAGTAACATTGACGGAGCATTGGGCTGTCTACGCAATCCCCTACTGTGTCTATGCCTTGACGACCGAAACTTGTGACTATTGTGAATGCTGCTTCACAGGTCCTATAGTTTGGTGAAAATAGTGGCGACCAGGATACTTTACTTTAATTGTTATTAACAATCTGTTGACATATAATTAGTCTTTCATACTTACTTTAATGCACTTACATCGTTTTAAATTTAAGTGATAGATTCATATGAATAACGTAGTATAACGATATAAAACGCATTTCATTATGTTTCTAAACGAATTATCAAATATTTTGTCGCATAGACTGGATTCTTAGTTTATAACTAGTAAGAATCGCACAGTCCTAACATAGTGTGGCTTTTAAACAAGTTTCACATCGAGAAACAATAGTGACTTAAATCGATCATTCAATGCGGAATGCAATGTCTAAAGGCCAAATTGTGATCTTCACTAAACAAAGACTTATCTCCCTTTGACTATTAGATACTAGCTGTTGTACCCGACAAATTGACGGAAAAAAAATAGATCTTCACTATAATAAACATAGGAACACTAAAAAAAAACATATTTTAATTACTAGATTCGTACAACATTTATTAAAAACAGTATATTTGAATCCTACATCCAAAACCTACCAACAAATGTTATAAGTATTAGATTCATTCCATATAATTTAATTAATTAGAATTGTTGTAGGCCTATAAATTCATTAAACATCAATAGTTAATAGATAGTGGAAATGTCTATCACTAACTCTTTTGTGAGCCATCTAGCTCAATACACGCAAAGCTAAAAAAATAAGTTCTCATTTATTATTATTACCAAATACAAAATTTTGTGTTCATTTTAGGTGTACGAACAAAGACAACGTGATCTATGGGAAAGCAAGATAAATACTATTCATACTTTCTACGCTGTTCAAGTAGCCTTGTAATTAAAGCTGTTTCAGGTACCGCCTGTTTCCCAATATTATTTAATGAGTTCTGTAAGTCGAAGAGTTTTTTTGTTCTGCTGAAACGTATGTTTTGTAAGTTCAATACAGTAGGCCTAATAGTAGTACCCATGATTATGGTGCACAGCAATGAGGGTGGAGGGGGGAGATTAGTTTAGTCTCAACACATACCTCCAATTACCGCCTCATAATCTATGTTATGTGCTCGTTGAAATCTTTTTAAATTGGGACACAAATTATAGTGTAAAACAAGACACGAGTAGGTCTAAATACTAAGTAGATGTAAATAAATATAAGGTGTAAGCAAAGTGAGTTGGTTATTTGTATACGTTTACTTAATGCTTGGCTACATACAAACATTTGAATCAACCATAATACCCTATAGGTAGGCTAACATGTAACATATTATTTCACTATACATTTGTAACATCACAAAATGTTGAAAAATAAATTTATAAGTCTAGATAAGCTTCTACTGTTTTGTATGTAAATGGCTAGTGCATCTCAATAATTTTTGCAAAATTTTGCCATTTTTTCTGTTGTTTTTTTTAATATTCTGGTAGCTTTGTTTTTAGTGGCCCGGTTGCGGGTCGTGACCCGGCATTTGTGACATTCTGGGAGTAAAGAGAAGAAAGTATTAAAAGGGAGCTAACTAGATTTTTTTTCAAAGTTCAACAGTAACGATGTTATTAATAAGTATTATTATAATTATTATTACGTGTGAAGTGCAAAAGATTTTAGTATTCTCCTTTTTACATTCTTGATTAGATTTGTGTTAGTTGGTAAAAGTATCCATTATCTCTACTTATAATTACGTCACGGTCATTTCACAATCGCATAGATTCAGGGGTCGGGAACTTTTTTGTCTGAGAGAGCCATGGATATCACATATTTTGAAAATTATTTCTGTGAGAGCCATACATTATTTTTAAAACTAAAAATTCAAGTAAATGTGTGCATTTTGTGTAATTTCAAAACTAAAAGTACAATAGTTATGTCTCTGAATTCTTTTAAATAGCATTGTTATGCTATTGCTAATCAATAATGAGTATTTTATACAATTTATGCGACTTCTGGTGTTGCATGGCTTTGTAGATGGCCTTGTAGTCTGGTTGATACGTCGTAAGGTTAAGCTTCATTCAGGCGTTGAGACTTCCATCCGTTAAACTTGATCGCAGGTTGGTCTTAATGTTCTTAAGATGTGAGAAAGTATGCTCGCATGCATACGTAGAGCCAAACATTGTCAGTACAGCAATACTCAGACGCTGCAGTGTGTGGTATGTGACGGGAAGCGCGTTCCAAGTTTTGACTATCAGCTGGTCTGCGTGTTGACGTTTTTTTCATTTCTGCCCACATCAATAGATCCACATCTGGCTCGCGAGCCATAGGTTCCCGACTCCTGGGCATAGATCATTGTACTCCTTTTCTATTAACTTGCGATGTCTGATTGTCTGGTTGCTTGCAAAACTTTGCATCGATTTTTCGACCACTTCCCGTCGTCCAATCGAGCCGAAACTTAGCCAGCAGACTTGTCCCGACTAACAATACATTCTATCAAATTTTCAGCATCGTAGCCTTTGGAATAGTTACGAATACCTTCCACCAATTTGCGAATCGAAGAAATATTTTACGAACAAACATGGCTGCCTTTGACAGAAGTAAAACTTTTCGGATATGTTCGTTTTTACGAAAAAAATACGAATAAAAACGATACAATTTAGCCGAAACAAAGCGAGTTTTTTTATGACGTCATCCAACTTTGCGCTTAGCTTTGTGAATGAAGAGAAAAAATTAAATTTATGTTTACATTCGTGTCGTATATCCACCAGAGAACATCGAAACATTGGAAAGCCAATCATCCAAACTATTTGGCCACTGTTTCGCAGAGCACAAATTTACAGTCACGATTTGCCAAAAGTAAAAAAAAAATTCTTCGGGATCGGTGAACACATCATCGAGCCTATGACGGTTGAATTTCCAGCCAAGTTATCAGTAGGAACATCAGAAAGGCAAATGCTGCCGCTTATCCTTTGTTGGGCTGTGACCGTTCACAAAATGCAAGGTTCAACAGTAGAGCATGCAGTCATTAACTTGGGCTCGAAAATTTTTGCGAAAGGACAGGATTATTTTGCATTGAGTCGAGCGAGATCAGTCGAAGGAATTCGATTAGAGGAACTCGACTGTTCGAAGGTACAGGATAAAGCATTTTGCAATTTGCCAGCATTGAAAGAAATATTAAGAATGCGTAATCTTCCTGACTACTGAAGTGATAAGTAAAGACTGAGAAACAATGTATACTGTAAACATCAATCTTTTTAAATTAAATTTGAGATTTGCGACACAGATATTTTTCTGTACATGTTTCATTTCCAGTAGTCAATCAATTATTTAATTACATGATGGTAAACTTAGTTTGCAAAGAAAGGGAGTATAATACAAACTTGGTTTTTATGGGTTAGTTTTTTCATGGTTTGAGTAAACTACAAAAAGCTGAAGAGCATCTGCATTGCTCCTGTTATGTTACTTTTGTTACATTTTGCAAAAAACAACAAAAAAAACAAACTATTTTCTGGTTTGTATAATAGAAGTCTGTGTAAACTATACAATTCAACTCACAAAACCCCCCAAAAATGACTTAGGCGATTGTGAAATGTCCGTGATGTAAAGTCATTGTTTAGTTGAGCATGTGTTGTTCTTCATTTTATATTTATTTCCTGATTTAAGTATTTATTTGTATCTAGTTAACTTAATCTACGATTTTTGATTTTGTGAAAAGAGTTTAGAAGTAATAATGTATATGGGGGGGGGGGGGGTCCCCGAAAAAAAATGATAATTATTGTTTTTATATAGATTCTATATATTAATCTTATGAATTGGATAACCTGCGTTCGCGTTGTTTGAGTTTTATCACAGTAAGTTAAATATGTAAACTTTTAGTTTAAGTTTGATAGAGTAGCCTAAGTATTTTGTCTTATTCTTCTGACAGCAGTACGCGTATTCATTATTCCTGTCGTTGGCATCCGTCCGTCTCGAGAGACGATGATGTAGCTTCATGGGAGAGTTATCCAACTGCACCGCCGAGAATGGCTGCGTAGACCGATCCGGGTAAACTCACTAGAAGCGCCAACCGCTCAGTCTGGTGCAATGGCACTTATTCACAATGGCTCCAACCTATAAACTACAATTAATCCTGGCTCATTGCGGTGCTCACCAATGAATAAAGAATATGTGACTGTATTTGTATCTTGCATTTATTTTTATATATGAATGTAGTTACTTTCTCTTTTATAACTGTTTATACATGTATAGATATGTACATTATTATACTAACGTTTTTATCTGTCCTTGTATATATTCAAGATGCTTACATCCCCTTTGTATGTACAGTGTTACGAAACGTAAATTCCCTACATTGTAATGTTAATAAACCAACTAAATCATTTAAGCGAATAGCGTTTAAACGATATAAAATATTTCTCAGCTCAAGGTTTCCCCCGGGTTTTTCCTAACCTAATTAAAGCATTATTGTTTTTTTATTAACCTCGATAAAAACATGAACTGTTCACGCGAATACAGCATGTCAAGGTCGTCCGGTCTCTCCTTATTTTGTTAGAGCATTATTGCTTGTTCTTAATAAAAAGACAATCTGATCACGCAGTCAACACGCAGGCTTGATTAAAATATTCGTGTCACTAGGCTGGCTGGATTTTCCAACGATTGACCCATAATATATTTCTACGCGATTCGACACTTTTAGTTTAGTTCTTGGCGTGCATTCGATCTAGTAACATCAAATATTCTCCGCTCTGAGTATCGTTTCTATTTGATTTGTATTATGGAAAATTTATTATTCTACTATTAACTACAATGCTATATGTTCATTGAGGATATTCATTACTAATTGGAATATGTGTATTTCTTGATTGTGTATATAATATTATTTGGATTCCTACTGGATTGATGTTGTAAATTAAACCAAATTTATCGTTGCTTTCTACACAACTTGGTTAACGTCAATATATCAAAGTTATCTACATGTGTGTATGTGTAATATTTATTCAACTATATTAATAATCTACACTACAACTCAACATCGAGGTTCTTGCTGTATAATATGAGCCACACAAATAATTATACATGAAGTAAATCAACTGAAAACTCTAAAACTACGCTATGTGAATTGCCAGGGGATTATAAGAACCAGGAATACTCTAGACAACTACAAATAAACTTCAGAATGATATAATAAGATCTTCACTAATACAAGGATACTCACACTAATATTAACAATACTATAACTATTATTTTCATAAATTGAATGGGGGCTCTAGCCGTAATAACATTATAAATTATAATTATACTTGTGTGATATAAATAGAAGGTATCATCCATAATTTATTATGGTGAATAAATTGCCTTGTAATAAAATGGGTTTTGCTCGTCAGTGATTTACTAACAAACGTTTAGAGGATTTACTTCAACTTCAAGAATCGTTATACTATTTACACAAACTATTTACAACTGCCGTAATACATACTCGTAACTTGGATGGATTGTGTTGGAAAATATGAACAATATACAATATACTAAAGATTGTGATTGAATTGAACATTGCTTTTGAGAATCGGAAAACTTAACTATTCAGCCTGGAGAATTATCCTGTGTATTACCTTATCAAACAAAGTAACTCTAAGAAAGTATTATTTTTATAACCTTGTTGTGACAAATCTGAACTGTGTGGTGTAGTGAATTATTCAAAGAACAGAAAGTAAGTTGGACTCTTTATTGTATTATTAACAAGATTTATAGTAACTTTTAATAATATATAAAATGGAAGCCACAAATAATCTTACATTGGATCCAGAGATATTTGATCTAACCTCAGAACAGCTTAATAAAATGTCAATGATACAATTGAAAGAATTGGCTAAATCATTGGGCATTTCTATCACAGAAACTAGGGCATCAAAAACTAAATTACTTCAAGAGGTAACTGAGTGTTTAAGAAAACAAGGTACACTAATTATTGAAGAAACTACTGCTAATGATAATATTAATGATGAATCAGATGATGAATTACCTTTTCCTATAACACAAAGAGTGAAGCATACAACTGGTGAATTAAGTGAAGAATTGAAATTTAAACTTGAGTTAAGAAAGATGGAATTGGAGATGGAAAGAGAAAACAAGAGAATTGAGATGGAAAGAGAAAGAGAAAACAAGAGAATTGAGATGGAAAGAGAAAACAAGAGAATTGAGTTAGAAATAGCAAGAGAGAAAATAGCAAGCCAAGAAAGAATTGAGCTAGCAAGGTCTCGTACGTCAAATCATTCGAATGCAAGCTCTGAAGCAGATGCAGAACTGTATAAGTTTAAGAAACATATTCCAGTTCTTGAAGATAATTCGGTGGAAGAGTTCTTCATGATTTTCGAGAGAAACGCTAGGGACTATCAATTTCCTGAGGGCAAGAAAGCTATACTTCTACGCTCAGCTCTGAACAAAGGAAAGGCACTTGATGTTGTATTAAGTCTTACTGAAGAGTAATTGTATGATTATGAACTGATCAAGAATAGAGTACTGCTAAGTTATGCATTGACACCTGAAAAATATAGAAAAGTGTTTCGTGAGTCTAAGAAAGAACAGGAACAATCCCATGTTGATTTTCTAAGACAGAAAAAGAAATATTTTGAAAGATGGATTCGATCCAAAGGTGTAAACAAAGACTTTGATAAATTAGCTAATCTTATGCTAATGGAAGACTTTAAGAATAACATCAGAGGTGATGTAAGAATACATTTAGCAGACAAAGGTGTAGAACAAGTAGAAACAGCAGCAGTAATGGCAGACGAATATGTTATTATCCATTCCAGCAATAAATTTACAACAGTAGATAAATCTAAATTCCAGAATCGAGATATGAAGGTAGAAAAGAAAACCATGAATCCAAATGAATCCTATCAATCAAAGAGACATCAGCAGAGCAATGAAGGTCCAACTAATTCCATGCCAACCTGTAGCCATTGTAAACGAATTGGACATACTAAGGAAAAGTGCTGGATATTGAATGGGAACCCGAATAAAAAGAATGTTGTCTTATCGTATGTAGCAATGCCAAAAAAAAGAACTCATGAAAATGTAAAGAAGGATATTAGAACTCAAACAGAGATACCTAGTGCTAATGCAGATAACCTGACAAAACACACGTATCTAGGAAACTTGAAACCAGAAATAGTTCCTGAAATAGAGACAATGGTTTTCAATAATTCTAATTCTAATCTGAGCTCCAAGGAGTCTATATCAGATAGAACCACCATGAGTACTAAACATACCTCTTACAAAAATAACTTGGATACAGATCTCATCGATACTGAGATACCAAGTAATTGTTTGCCATTCATTGAAGAATGTACCGTGTCATCCATAATAAATGGTGTCACTAGTGAAAAGAACATCAGAATACTCCGTGATACAGGGGCTGAGGTTTCACTACTTTTAGAGAATACTGTTCCTACGTCACAATCGACATATACAGGACAGGATCTTACTATTCAAGGTGTATCAAGGAAAAATGTACAAGTTCCTTTGCATCAAATACAGCTGAAGAGTGCGTACTTCACTGGAAATGTAGTTGTGGGTGTATACAAATCACTTCCGTTTAAAGGCGTTTCTTTAATACTGGGAAATGATATTGCTGGAGATGTGGTGCATTCCATATCCAAGAAAAAACAATGCCTTAATAAAAGTGAGAGCTTTATCAAACCTATATGCATCGTCACTAGAGGTATGGCCCAACAACAAAAGTCTGTCGAAACCATGTCAAAGTCAAAAATAGAACCAGAAATTGACCTACAGGCAACTTTCCTGGCTGACATTTTGAGTGGTCCCTCAGTCAAGACTACTGAAAGTAATTTGTCACCTCGACAATTACTCCTATTAGAACAGAATAGAGATTCAGGAATTAAACACCTGAAGAAAAAGGTGATAACTGAACAGGAGGCAGAAATTAAAGGAAATGGATTTTTTCTGAAGGAGGGAATATTAATGCAAAAATGGAGAGATGTGAAATGTGATAATGACAATTGCAGAGAAGGAAGTCAGATTGTGGTACCAGCCATATATCACAATGACATTTTACACATGGCTCATGACACGCCATATGCTGGTCATCTAGGAGTGAACAAGACTTACCGTCGAATTCTTCCGTACTTCTATTGGCCTGGACTACATCGTGACGTCACAAAATACTGCAAGTCATGCAATACATGCCAGATAGTTGGTAAACCTAACCAGACTATACCGGTAGCACCTCTAAAGCCAATACCTGCCTTTGCAGAACCATTTAGCCACTTGCTAATAGACTGTGTAGGTCCTTTGCCTAAAACAAAGACAGGACACCAGAACTTATTCACTATAATGTGCACTGCCACGAGATACCCTGAAGCTATTCCGCTACGCACCATTAACGCAGATAAGATATCTGACGCACTGATTGCATTTTGTTCAGGATACGGTCTTCCAAAGACTATACAGTCAGACCAAGGATCTAACTTTACATCAAAGCTGTTTAACCAGGTCTTAAAGAAACTAGGCATCCAACATGCAACTTCAACTGCGTACCATCCGCAAAGCCAAGGTGCCCTAGAAAGATATCATCAGACTCTGAAAACCATGCTCCGCACATACTGTTTTGAGAACACTGAAGACTGGGATCGCGGTATTCCATTCGCTCTTTTCGCGACTAGAGAAGCTGTGCAGGAATCTCTTGGATTCAGTCCGTTTGAGTTAGTGTTTGGACATTCAGTTCGAGGACCTCTAAAACTGTTGCAGGAATTCTTGTTAAATTCTGGTGAAGAGACTGGACTCGTAGCTTATGTGGAACAATTTAGCAATAGAATCTATCATGCTTTTAATCATGTTAAAGATAAGCTTTTGCAGGCTCAGAAAAGAATGAAAGGGTACTATGATGTCAAGGCCAGATCCCGATGTTTCCATCCTGGTGATAAAGTCCTCATGTTGACCCAATTGTCTGGACAACCCCTGAGTGCAAAATATACAGGACCATATCAGGTTTTAGATAAAATCAGTGATGTAACATACCTTGTAAAAACCCCTGATAGAAGGAAAACACAGAGACTGTGCCATATAAACATGCTAAAACCTTATGTTGTTAGGGAAGAACAAACTAACATTAGGCCAGTGAGTGCTATCAAAACTGTTGAAACACCCCCGCCTAAATTTAAAACAGACAATCATAGAAAGTAAACTTCAGAACACTGAAGCACTTAAAAACCTCAATGATAAACTGGCACATCTAGACTCAGGTGAACAGACTTCTATCAAGGGTTTAATCTATGATCATGTAAATTTGTTTAGTGATGTTCCTAACAAAACAACTTTGGTTACCCATGATGTAGTTTTAAAAGATGATAATGTTAAACCTGTCAAACAACATCCATAAAGGGTTAATCCCATACAACTTAAGAATAACTTACGTATTGGTAAAAGATCACATCGTCGCGGACACCCTATCGCGCATGAAAAAAAAATTATAAGGAGATAACTTCATGTATATATTGTTATGTACCTCTTTAGGTTTGACTATTATTACGACTCGTTAAATCGGATTCAATGAATATAGTTGTATCTTTATTAGAAGTCTCTAGATTCTGCTAATCTGTAGCCCAAGCTAGGGGTTCCTTGACTGACAGGTCTATGCAGTAATGTAGTTATATTCGTGATAATTATCTTCAACACCTTTCTCAACAACGATAGATCAAACAACTCCAGTTGTTGAATAAACAATTTTATTTAAATTGTAGACTCAATATAAACGATCAATAAACTTCATCAACTGGTGGCAACATAAGTATCAATAAAATGGCATTATATGTACATGTATGAATATAGCGACTTCACTCTACAAACGTTTAAACTGAACTAACTTTAAGGAGGTCGGGACTTTACAAAGAAAACTATCATCGAAGATTCTACAGGGTCTTAATACGCATTTTAACCTCTTTCTCTATAATTACTACGATCCAGAATTATCCTCCAATTTCCACGGGATTTGAACGAATTATTTTATTTAAACTGCCCTCAGGGCATAAAGGTCAAACCTTGGTCGCCTTGGACTCTGATACGCACTTGTTAAGAGGTCAATGCCTTACTACGTCATTCATTTATGACCGATATTCGTAACATCCCCCCCCTTCTAAAGTTTTATAATTATTTCTTTTACATTTGAAAAAATGTTAATTTTAAGGAATAATTATAAAAGAAAATATTCCGGGGAAAACAATACAGTTCAATTGGCGATCCCAATAATTCAATCGAACTGATAACAATAACATAATAATATATGCAATATAAATTCATCTTATCAAATGGCTTAACTACAGTCATTCAATCATTCAATTTATTTTAACTAATACAGAAAAAGTATAGATTAGTTTTACAATCTTGACATGAAATCCTTAATTAATCATACATTAGTTGAACATTGGTATGTCAACATTATAAATTCTTAACCATTCTGGTTTACAGTGTCAAGTCAGTGGCACATATCCTAAATTTTTACAACATAAGGATTACAAAGTTTTATTAGTTTCTACTTTTGGTCTGCTTTTCATGTAACAGTATCCTAAAAGTGAAAAATCATATATAATACATTTCTTGGAATTCTTGTTAGTCATAGTTCTGCCTTGCTGCTACTATTTTTACCCTACATTATCATACATTCAATGATAATATTACAAATGAATAAATTCACATAGAAGAAATTTGCATACTGACTCAGTGCAATTATTTCAACAACAGTACATGATAAAATAAATTTCCATAGTACAATCATAAACATTTCTCAATACTTTAGTGATAGAAAATTCTCTTTTCTTAAAACCATTTACATCTTTATCAATCAGATTATCCTCTCTGCCAAATGTTTCAATTATCATTTCCAGAGATTCTCAAACATATCTTATAATCAGTCCACATTTATAATGTCCTCTGATATAGAAACCAATTCTGCGGATAAAACTGATCTTTTTCTCTTATAGCAATTATTTTAAATGCTCAACCTAACAAGTTTGTTTAGAAATATCACACTATAATGATATTTACTCTAACAATACTTTTACTCAGTCCTTTTTCATCATAAGTAAGGGATTTAGTTTTAAAATAGTAAGTTTGGTAACTAACTATCAGTGAATTTGACATTCAATTCATCCTGTACTCCAGGCATAAATTTTACAAATAAGAGTAACAATGTTAACAACATCAAGCTTATTCCAATTGTTTTCAGAAGGTAAGGCTTTATCATTTTCAAATGATATAATATTTTTGCCTTTCTTTCATCACACAACAATGGCATCTGCATGTGAGCAGTGTACAGTTTTTTTTTTTTTAACAAACACAGTTATGTCAGACAAAACATTTATGTACTTATCTAGGTACTTGATCAGCCCAAGGAGGTCCAATTCGGTCTGCCATTCCTCTGGAAGTAGTTTGAGTGGTCCTCGGACAGTGGGTCCAAAGATTGGTCCATAGGCTCCTTGACTTTCCGGATAGGATTCAGTTGACATCTCATGCTCCAGGCATAAGTTCTTTAGGACTGGATTGAAGAGTTCCGGGGCGAAGTTGGTCCTTCGATCTGTCGGTATGGATTGTGGTAACCCATAGCTTTTGATAGTTTCGGTCCAGCTCTCCGCACTCGTTTCTTCAGTGATGCTCCTCAAATCTTCATCTGTACCGGCAACTGCAGGTTTGCATTGTTGTTCGTTCATGCTGTGGTCTATCTGTTCATAGACATCAGTAGTAGGATTTTCTTTCTCATCTACAGCTTTCTCATGCAACTGTAGCAACTCTGGGTCTACTTTCTGTTCAGCAATCAATTCATTTTGTGATGACTTCTTTGATTGTTCATTTCCTTTCGGACAATCTTCAATCATGGAGAAAATAGTAGTATCAAGTTCCACTTCTTCTTCCTCTTTCTTCTCTCGTGGGAGAATTTCTTCTTTCTTTTTCTTTTCTTGTGAGAGAATTTCTTCTTTCTTTTTCTGTGGTGTCATACCATTTATGACATCACCTACAGGATAAAGTTCTTTTTCTTTTCCTGTCTCCACCATAGAACTAGGGTCGGGATTTTCCTTCACAATCAGTTCAGGTCTCACCCTCCCTTTCGCCAAATCATTTGCTAGGATAACAGATATGCCCTCAACAGGAAGTTTTGATATTACTCCAACTGTCACATATCCTGTCACCAAGTCAGATGCGAGGTATATCCTATGTAGAGGTATTTCTTCTTTCCATTCAAAACCTCTCAATAGGACAGTCTGTCCTGTCAATGTATTATCATTTAATGGTAATACATCTTTAAGCAGCAGGGTTAATGATGCTCCTGTGTCTCGTAATATTTTTACGGACTTCAGTGGTCCTTCCTTTTGTAAGGCCACACAACCTTCACTAATGAACGGTTGAAAACTGCACAGGGTCTCTGTGTCAGTTTCATTCTTCCCTTGACCATGACTTTCGGGTGGTTTTTCATCTTTCGATGACTTCAGACTCTTGTTCGAGTCAAAAATACTTTGGTCTACTTTTTCGTCTCTGTGGATATATGGGACCTTTACAAGGAACCCAATCGTAGCCGTTCTGTATTTAAAAGCAGGATCTTCATCCTCACTTTCTTCAGTTGTAGATTTCTCTACCTTCTGACTTTTGCTCTCAGGCAAATCCACCCTCAGTTTTTCTGGTTTAGAAGAATCTTTCTTCGAATTCAGTTCGTTTGTATTTTCGCTTTCTTGTACATTCTGTATTGGTTTATGGCTTGCACACATGACCACTTTGTTAGGTCTTTTGTCGCTTCGTATACTCCAACAGTCTTCTATGCTATGTCCTGTCCTTTTACAAAAAGTACATTGGACGTTTTTGTTGATAGGTTTTTTATTAACATCATTTTGTTTCACAAAATGCTCTTTTTCACGATGTTGTTGTTGTGTGTTTTCTGCTGGCCGTTGTGGCCTATTAACATTCTTTCCATCAGCTGTCCTATGACACAATGTGTACTGTTCAGCTAAATCAGCAGCCTTATGTGGGTCAGTGATATCACGCTCGGATAAATACATTCTTATATCCGGCCTCACTTTGTTAATAAAATCCTCTAAGAGAATGATATCTTTCATTTCTTTTAATGTGGAGATATTTCTGGATTTTATCCACTGATCCATTAGCTTTTCTTCTGCTCGAAGGAAGTCTAAGTGTGTTTGGTAAGGGGACATTGTGTACTGACGGAACCTTTTCCGATAACTTTCCGGTATTTGGTTATAGGCTTTAAGTACAGTATCTTTAATGATTTCATAATCATTTAAATTCTCCTCTTTTAACAATAGAACACAATCTCTTGCCCTTCCCTGAGTAAAAGCTGTTCTGACTAATATTCCCCATTTATCTTCTGGGAACTTAAAATCTCTGCAAGAAATTTCAAAGGTCTGGAAGAAATTAGCTATTTCACTTTCTTTATCAATGTAGGTAGGGACTAGCTTTTTCCATCTGGCCATCTCTACATCATTATGAGATTCTTTTTTAGTTGCTCCTATCTTTGCTAGCTCTATTCTTTCCTGACTTTCTCTTTGACTTTTCTTATCTTCCATCTCAAGACGTTTTTCTTCTATCTCACGATCAAAACGTTTTTGTTCCATCTCCATTTCCATCCGTTTCATTTCTAACTGAAATCTAAACTGTTCGGACATAGATTTCGACGTCTGACCTTCAACTTGATATCCCTCCGCGCTTGATTCTACTTTCAACTTGCCACTCGCAATCAACACATCTTTTATCTGCTGTGTCAACACAGTCCTCGATGGTGTAGTTTCAGTAACTTCTATCTTTAAGATTTCAGCGATCTCTTTTAACTTCTTTATTGATAAAGTTTTCAGAACTTCTTCTTCTGGATTTTCAATAAATTCCATTCTTTAGTTAAGAGATTTATAAAGTGGTAAATTTTTCCAACTTACGTTTTTCCAATCGGAAGAATAATTTCAGCGTTCTTAGGCTTGCTCAGTAGGTCACTGCTCCAACACACAACACAACACAACTTGAATATATGCTTCACTATACAACTATATCGGACGCAAGCCCGCAAATTGTTATGTACCTCTTTAGGTTTGACTATTATTACGACTCGTTAAATCGGATTCAATGAATATAGTTGTATCTTTATTAGAAGTCTCTAGATTCTGCTAATCTGTAGCCCAAGCTAGGGGTTCCTTGACTGACAGGTCTATGCAGTAATGTAGTTATATTCGTGATAATTATCTTCAACACCTTTCTCAACAACGATAGATCAAACAACTCCAGTTGTTAAATAAACAATTTTATTTAAATTGTAGACTCAATATAAACGATCAATAAACTTCATCAACTGGTGGCAACATAAGTATCAATAAAATGGCATTATATGTACATGTATGAATATAGCGACTTCACTCTACAAACGTTTAAACTGAACTAACTTTAAGGAGGTCGGGACTTTACAAAGAAAACTATCATCGAAGATTCTACAGGGTCTTAATACGCATTTTAACCTCTTTCTCTATAATTACTACGATCCAGAATTATCCTCCAATTTCCACGGGATTTGAACGAATTATTTTATTTAAACTGCCCTCAGGGCATAAAGGTCAAACCTTGGTCGCCTTGGACTCTGATACGCACTTGTTAAGAGGTCAATGCCTTACTACGTCATTCATTTATGACCGATATTCGTAACAATATTCTGATAATCCTAACTAAGAGAATTAGATCATTTAAAATATAAATGCATGAATATATGAATATGTTGTGATTATTTTATGCAATATCTTATGCCTTATTTTATGCCATGAATATTTCCATTTGCTAAAACAAATATTATTATTGTTGTAGGAAAAAAGAAAGAACCTAATAAGTTACTTATAAATATTATGGATTTATGAACATAATTTTTCTTTATTAGTAAGATAATGAATGAACAGAAATGTACCTCCTTATTGTGAAACAATCAAACTATAGTTGTGATTATGTAAAAACCAAAATAGAGTAATGTGCATACACTTCACATGCTTACACACTTAAGATTAAGTTTATTTAAATATTAATTTCATTTAAGTTGATTTAATTAATGATTGAATTGTTTAATATGACAACATTAGTTATGTTGATTTTTACCTTATAAATAAGATGATGATGTTTATGAGGAATGATATCTCAGAGAGTATAATTTTTTTAGAATAACGCGAACATGTGTTATGGTCTAAGGATAACTTGAGATCCTATATGATGAGGGTTTAATAGAATAAATTATTTCCCTTACTTGTCTTATTTAACGGACTACCCAGGTGGAGTCAGTTTTTTTTTTTGTATATTGTTTAGAACTAAAGTTAAGCGCAGGCGGTTCTAAAAGAAATTGCACACTTCTATTGTTTAGTATGCAATGTTTTTTTCCTTTTGGTACGGGCGACTGTTACGAAACGTAAATTCCCTACATTGTTATGTTAATAAACCAACTAAATCATTTAAGCGAATAGCGTTTAAACGATATAAAATATTTCTCAGCTCAAGGTTTCCCCCGGGTTTTTCCTAACCTAATTAAAGCATTATTGTTTTTTTATTAACCTCGATAAAAACATGAACTGTTCACGCGATTACAGCATGTCAAGGTCGTCCGGTCTCTCCTTATTTTTTTAGAGCATTATTGCTTGTTCTTAATAAAAAGACAATCTGATCACGCAGTCAACACGCAGGCTTGATTAAAATATTCGTGTCACTAGGCTGGCTGGATTTTCCAACGATTGACCCATAATATATTTCTACGCGATTCGACACTTTTAGTTTAGTTCTTGGCGTGCATTCGATCTAGTAACATCAAATATTCTCCGCTCTGAGTATCGTTTCTATTTGATTTGTATTATGGAAAATTTATTATTCTACTATTAACTACAATGCTATATGTTCATTGAGGATATTCATTACTAATTGGAATATGTGTATTTCTTGATTGTGTATATAATATTATTTGGATTCCTACTGGATTGATGTTGTAAATTAAACCAAATTTATCGTTGCTTTCTACACAACTTGGTTAACGTCAATATATCAAAGTTATCTACATGTGTGTATGTGTAATATTTATTCAACTATATTAATAATCTACACTACAACTCAACATCGAGGTTCTTGCTGTATAATATGAGCCACACAAATAATTATACATGAAGTAAATCAACTGAAAACTCTAAAACTACGCTATGTGAATTGCCAGGGGATTATAAGAACCAGGAATACTCTAGACAACTACAAATAAACTTCAGAATGATATAATAAGATCTTCACTAATACAAGGATACTCACACTAATAATAACAATACTATAACTATTATTTTCATAAATTGAATGGGGGCTCTAGCCGTAATAACATTATAAATTATAATTATACTTGTGTGATATAAATAGAAGGTCTCATCCATAATTTATTATGGTGAATAAATTGCCTTGTAATAAAAGTCTAACCCCCCCCCCTCCACCACCCTCGCCAAGACTGGCCCTCCCTTTGATCCCCCTCTTGGCTACCGACCGCTAATCAAGATAAGCAAATTTGCGTCTACACGCGAAATGCTTACGGTCGACGCAGGTGGCCAGGGAAAACCCCTCCGCCAAACTCTCCCCCCCCCCCGGAAACTAAAACATAACAGCCCTCGTCGGGGATGTAGGGTATCAAAGAACTTGTGTATTTTCCCCCTACCGCCCTCTTCTCCCCCCCCCACCCCATTGCCCCTACCCCCACAGATGGCGCTTCTTGGTTTAGGATAGAAACGAAAAACGGGTATTGGGGCCTTAGACACGGAACACACCAGTTCTGTCTTTCGGCCGGTCCAATTATATACTGTTACACTGTAAATTTGTATTGTGGATTACTTCTGCCATCTATCGCTTATGCCTAAATAAACAGTATTTGAAATTCATCCCGGCATTGAATCAATCATTGTTCTCGTGTCTGCTCATGTATTAGCACTCGTGTCTTGTAGTAGTAGAAATTACTCTAACCAATAGGCTTACAGCACCCGCCAGCCTAGCGGGATAACGGACTAAAATATAAATACTTCTAAGGCCCAACCTTCACTGTGACATCGCAATAATCAGCCTCTACACGAGCCAAATAACCACGTAGAGTGCCCGCCACGCTACAGCATTGAACTAGCCGAGTCTACCGGTAAAGACTACTAATGTGATTTTGTGCTTAGTTCTTTCTGTATGTATGTATTGTTCATTCTACATATGTTCTTTCTGAATATTTCTCTCTCTTTTAGCCAATGTAATTATCTGTGAAGTAAAATACAAAAACAAATCTCTGTCATGACTCTCTATTATGAAAGATTTGTTTCATGACTTTCATTTGTTCTTTCGTGGGTCCTCAGAACTCTTCTTCTTCTTGTGCCAAATGGTCTTTTCCTCTGTCTAGTTTTAAATGCTTTCAAATAAATATGCTTTGATTCTATCTGGTTGGAATGCTAGTCGGTTCAATTCCCGTCATCATATGAGCCTAAAATTATCACATAGACTCAAAACCTATCAATAAAAATAAAAAGCTCTGTGTGTGTGTTCAACCCATCATATTAGTTAATTTAAAGACACGTGACCTTATTGTCTCATACTTTTGCGATTTCACTACGGACATGTTGCTTCGCTAGCTAAGTGGATAGGTATCGGACTGTGCTGCGGTCCACCCGCGTCGATTCTCCAGTTAGTTAATACCTTTTTTTTTTCTACATTTGTCTAATTTTCAATTGATTTTTTTTTTTTTTTAAAAAGATATACGAGCAACACCGGCAATTTATTTTTTTCTTAAATAGAAAGACTTGCCTATTTTTTTTCACCCGATGAGAATATTTATTTTAAATTACTTTACTAAAAGTCTATAGTAACACATTTTTTTAAATATTAATTATTAGATTTCTAGCCTTCTGTTCATTGTAGTTTATAACATTTTTGTCTTACACCCGTGATTTTGTAACCACTTCAAAACGAGGTTGAACATTCCCTTAACTGTATATTCTAGCAAGATCCACTATATATACAACATACTGGCAATCGACAAATGGGACGCGGTTAGAAGTGAAAGTAGACTTATAACATAAAGCATTACATTCTAACTTACATACAGATATCTATTTAATTTTTTTTTTAAACAACAACACAGAAATAATAATAAAAACAAGTTTCGTATTACATATGCAAAAACAAAGGTATAGAAGTTCGCTATGTTTCTATATGAAAACCGGGCATGGAATGTGTTGCCTGAAGAAGCTAAGAAGACAAAAAAAACTGTCATCACATAAAAGCCCACTCAAAATGCAAAACCACATATAAGGTTAGGGTCCAATAACCTTCTGTATAGAATATAGAAGGAGCGTCTGATATAAGATAAGGCCACTATTCTATTGAGTAATTCCAGTGTAAGATACACTTAGAATACATTGAACCAGAAAGCACCACAAAAGCACCAAAGTAATTTACATTGAAATAAACTTATGTCCTAGACATAATGACAAGAATAGATCTAAATGTATTTTAACTATTACTTAGTTGTGAGATATAGATTTCACTTTGATAAAGATAACAACAGATATTTGATCTGTGGAGCGTTGTTTACGTATAAAATTTATTTCTCTCTACCCACACTCTCTCTGGGTCATTAGCCACGACAAGCCTGTAAACCAGGGTTCTCACATTTAAAAATTGAAATTTATTTGCGGGCCTCTTGATGACTCGTTCAGAAGCACAAGGGCCGCATCATGGAATCTATTTATAAAAAAAATGTTAGTTGTTTATTACAATTAACTAGCAGCGTGAATGTGATAATAAGGTTGACGTTATGGTCAGTTTTGTTTTTAATACTAGCTAATTATCTGGCAACGCTTTAAAACAATAAAAACATCAATATTAGGATAACACTAACCTCAATGTTGCTTGCAAACGTTGAATGCGCAAATCATGCCTGGACACAAACTTATTAACCCTTACTTACTTACTGCCCATCGCCCATATTGGGGTCTGGGCCACCAACCATAGATCTCCTGAGTCCTCTATTCTAGGCCAACTTTTCTATTTCATTCAATTCGCAATAAATCCTTAAAATGTATCTGTTAACCCTAATGAATGAAAAAACCGCGTGAAAGAAATTTTTTAAATTACATAATTAAGAAACCACAGAGTGCGATGCGGGCCGCTCAAAATGCCCACGCGGCAGCACAAAATACCTCCGCGGGACGTGTGTTTGAGCCCCATCTCTACACTCTATTATTGAAAGTCCGTGAGACTAGTAGAATCTTGAGTTGCAATCCGAAATCTCGAAAAGGCTCGAAATCCAATCCAGTTAAGAGTCTTTTTGCTCGGTGTGGTGTATAAGATAGATAGATCACTTCGAGCTTATTCCCAGTTCTAATAAGCACCTGACATGAATGAACAGGAATGAACTGTTTTTCTTAGCCCATAACTACCCAAGAGTATCTGCCTTTCTTGGCCTATAACTTCCCAAGAATAACTGCCCATCTGGGACTACAACTACACTCTTGTCCTGCTTACTAATTTCTTATTGCCAGGCAATTCCTATTGATAAAAGTCTAAATTGACTTCCATGTTTAGAAATCTTCCCGACGTTCAAGCTCTACTGTTTTTGTTGACCACTACACGACGATGATGTAGGCTTTGTGTCATATAGTAGAACTATTGTCATACTTCAAACAGATTTAACAATGATTTTTTTTTATTCTACGGTATTGTTTTGTTATTATCTTCATCTGCTATGTCAAGATTTATTCTTTATTTCAGTAACGCAATGGAGGCCATGTTTTTCTATTGCTTAATATACAACATCTTTCAAATACGAGCTGTGGCGGAGCCGTTACAGTGTGAGAACTCCTCTGTACAGTTGTTCTGTGACGTTACCAATGGCACCAGGAAATGGATCACCCAAGGATCCTACTCAGCGATAACTAACGCATGGGACTTTACCATCAAGTGGCCCGCAACAGGCTTATAATACACAAGATCTATCTACGAGTCAGAGAACATCAAGCTTATAGAAAATTGTAAAGAAACATCTGCAATTGTATTTGTCTTCGTTTTCCGAACTATGTGCAATAAAGTCAACTATAAATTAAAACAAAGTGTCTCTTTGTGGTTTTTATGCTATAGACTACAGACTCTATTAAATTTAAATTACTATTGATGATGGTTGATACTGCATTACTGACCAGACTTCCGTCATTGCCTTTTTAACAGATGGATACCCATCTAAAGTATTCTATTCAAAACCACAACAAACAGACTGGTAGGTATGTCGATGGGTTGGTAGGTATGAAGATATGTAGGTAGGTTTGTAGGTAGGTATGAAGATAGGTATGTCGATGGGTTGGTAGGTATGAAGATATGTAGGTAGGTTTGTAGGTAGGTATGAAGATAGGTAGGTAGGTGGGTAGGTAGGTATGAAGATAGGTAGGTAGGTGGGTAGGTAGGTATGAAGATAGGTAGGTAGGTGGGTAGGTATGTATGAAGATAGGTAGGTAGGTGGGTAGGTAGGTATGAAGATAGGTAGGTAGGTGGGTAGGTAGGTATGAAGATAGGTGGGTAGGTAGGTATGTAGATAGATAGGTAGTTATGAATGTAAGTAGATAAGTAAATAAGCAGATAGCTAAAAATGTAGGTAGGTATGTAGGCAGATAGAAAAGTTGGTAGGTAGATAGGAAGGTAGAAAGTAAGAAATAAACAAAGAAAGGTAGATCATTAGGTAGGTTGGTAGGTATGTAGGTAAGTGCGTATGTATATAGGTAAATTGGTAAGTAGGTTGGTTGGTTGGTTGGTAGGTAGATATGTATGTAGGTTTGAAGTTGGGTATGTAGGTGGGTAGGTATGCATGTAAATAGTTAAACAAAGGGCCTAGTCAATTTCAATACAGTCTAGTTGTGATTAAAACAAACGATCTATGCAAATAATCCCTAGCCCCAGTGTTCAGAGACAAACGACATGTTGTATATAGGTGGCAGAGTTGGGAGGTGAAGAGAGGGGCAGGGGAGGGTCGAAGAATTTAGTCCCTAGATCACTTAGTAGCTTTCCTGTTAAAGAAGGGCCGACCACTCCTAGTTGACTTACAACTTTCATTGCAGAGTGATTGGATTGCTTTTCAGTGTGCTAAGAACTGTAAAGGTTTATTATTCAAAATGCTTTCCTATATTATTTTATGCATGCTATATTCGTTTTCAGTATATTATTTTATGCATGCTATATTCGTTTTCAGTATATTATTTTATGCATGCTATATTCGTTTTCAGTATATTTATTTGATGCTTTTACTTTTATTGGAGCTATAATTAACTGCTTAACACATTTTATTTCAATTTAGTTACACATATATTAAGTTGGAGATTTAGGCTTAATATTTATATATACTCCAAACAAAGTATGTATGTATATATATATATATAAATATATGAATGAGATAGATGGATAGAGAGAAGAAATAGAGAAAGAAATATATAGATGATACATAGATGGTAAGATATAGAGAACATATATAGTCTATATTTATTATACTCTATACATAAAGGATATAAGAATTTTTTATCAATCCACCTTTCAGTCTATCTTTCTATATGTACGTCCATCCTTCTGTCCTTCTACCTATATATTTTTTCTAATCCTGTATCAGTCCGACTGTCTATATGTTTGTGTGTCTGTGTGTATCTATGTCAATTTGTCGATCTTACGGTTTCATTCTACACCAAGCTGTATACCCTATGCAAATGTGCAATTCTATTTTTCTTATAGTTTTTTTGTATTCGTTCCACGAAAAGATTATGTTGTATAAATTGAAATCAAAAAGCCATAAATTTGTTGTGTGAACTATCAAAATAACAACAGTTCCTTGATCAACTTTCCTTTTCCCTTTTTTAAATTTTACATTTCTACTTTCTCCAGTAAAATCTAAATCACAAACACACATACGTCAACACAACACATGCACACAGACATATATACACACACATACGTCAACACAACACATGCACACAGACATATAGGCCTATACACACACATACGTCAACACAACACATGCACACAGACATATTTTATATATACACACACATACGTCAACACAACACATGCACACATACCTATATATACACACACATACAGGTGATTCCTTTATAACGCGGTCTGTGGGGGGGGGGGGGGGGGGGGGAGGAATCTCATTTGGGAACCGGTAAAATAACAAAGAATGACTCCCCACATAAGGGAGATCAATAATGTATAGAAAGAAGGCGAGATCTTGTTTTGTTCAATCTGAATGTGTCCATAACCGAGCGGGGGCACGAGGGCCATGTTCACAAGCACTTACCACGTAAATAATGGCATTAACAAAAGAAAGGGGCGGATTGAAGAGAAACTCAGAGAGAAAGAGAGAGAGAGAGAGCAGACACTGTCGGAACTATTTGTATACGTGGCTCTCATAGGGAGCTTATTTTGTTAAGAGTCTTCCCAGGGGTCTGCTTTATATATTTGAAGCATGTCCTTATAATCGATTTTACACACATAAAAAAAAAAAAATTGTAGACTATTCATTTATACATTTAATGATAAGCTGACAGATTTTTTAGAAAACATTTTTTGAATAATTTTCAATTAACACAGACGTAATAGAAAGCGTTCTTTAGAAGTTTAGAATTATATGCGCCTTTTTTATCGGTTGATATAAGATTATAATAAAAGTAAAAATCTTTCTTTTTCATTTCATTGAGTGATTTGGAGAGACTCTACTTAATATTTCATCAAATGCACTTTTTGAATAAATGTTGAAAAAGACAAAAAGGATTTGAGTTGTGAAATTTTGTATGTTATAATTTTACACCTTTTAAAAAAAACAAACATTTTCTTTAATTTTAATTATAATACTCCGAATTTGCTTTTAACATTCTATTAGTCTAAGAAGATTTTTATTCCTATTTCTTATGTTGTCTTTCTTTTTGTTTGTTTCATGATCATTAGAATTTTAACTATAGGCTATCTTTATTTGAAATCGATAAAAGTTACAGTATTGTATTACTTTAAAATAATCATTTCTTATAATCGTCTTTTACCAGGAGCTAGGATTATTTTGGATACAATTTTTTCAAGGTTCTACTGTAAAACTTAAGTTTGCGCGAAGTTGCTTATAAAAAAAATATAAGGAACCAGATTGATTTCAAATTTCTCTGGACTTGGAACTTCAAATTTATAAAATGCAGGCTAGTAGACGGTCTTCACTACCGTCCTCTGTAACAACCACAAGAAAAACATCAACAGCAGCTTCGTCCAACGCGAAGCCAAAGTCAACAGTACAGAAACAGACCTCGACAACATCCTCGGGAGATGCAGCTCAGCCCACACCGACAGTATCAGCTTCACACCAGACAACTTCTTCCGCTAACGCTAGTTCTACGCCTTTAGTACTTTCACCAATTTCACAGGTGAGTGTATGCATGTTTTCACTTTTAGCTTGAGTATATCTAGATATAGAAGTGCTTATAGACATGCATAACTAGACTTAAACCACGAATGTGCGTAGGACGCAATAATCTTCTTTATAGAAGGAGCGTATGTAGTGTATAAGTTAAGTTGTATACAATATTATTTTACGTTAAAAGGTTGTAAATAAACATTCTCTGCATTGTTTAAGTCGATTTACTGAGTTCTATTTTTAAAACATTAAAAAACTAGAAACACTAGAATTACAGAAAGAGTAATAATACACAAGTCATTAAATATTAAATTCTAACTTAAAAATACAACTCAATAAACAATATGTTACTATACTCAGATAAACGTAAGGACACAACCACATTCCTTATTCCTTTTGCGTAGGACGCAATAATCTTCTTTATAGAAGGAGGGTCTGTAATGTAAAAGATAAGATGAGATCAAATGCATAATATCTTATTAGTACCATTTCTTCTCAAGTGGCATTCGGGTATGGAATAGGTTGCCCGAACAAACCAAGAAAACCAGTAAATGAACACCATTTAAAAAAAAAAACAATAAACATGCATTACTCAAATGCGTACCTTAGGTTGCCTATTCATGATCTAAGGAATTAATGTTGTTGAAGAGACAGATTTGGATTTAGTGGCTGAAAAAAAATGTCTTGTTGTTGAATTAGCCAGACCTTTATTTACCTGACTTTTGTTAAGGTTAATTAAGTAAAGGCGGCTAAGCATTGTGATGGTCACACAATCCCCTAGTATGCGATTGCCACAGAAACTGTTTAATGATGCTTCACCGGCCATATAGATCAATTTGGTCCGACGGGATACTTTACTTTATTACCATTTGACAATGGGTGAATTTAAAGCTTTTATTATATTTGTTAGATTAATGGAGTTTTAAACCCGGAGTCAGATATTGTAGAAAACATTGAATAATAACCATTGTATAATAATATTTGCAACACTATCAATGTTTTTCACACTCTATACTTTATCTGCCAATATCTATACAACTTTATACCTCTATTGTCACATTACACTTAGAATATCTATGCAATCTAACACCTCCACTGCCATATTATACTTTGATCCATTTCCAACACGTTGTATCGACTCAGACAATAAAAATATTATTACCTAGAGATTTGACGTTGAAGTACAAGTAGGACGCAATAATCATCTACATAGCAGGAGCGTCTGAAACATATAACTGCCGAGAGCTAGTATTTCCCACATGCGCGAGTTCTAGATTAGACATCTTTCATATGCAGGCGATCCATCAAGCTCTGTTCTAATAGAGTTAATAGAGAGTCAGCCGAAATTTGATTTTTTGAATAAACTCTTAATGCCTTGTAATCGATCGTTATTGAACTATGTGAATATGCCGTTCATTACCTTTATATAAGAAAATCAAAAACGGAAACGATCAAAGAGATCAGTTAGACTTGAGCTAAAGATCAGCTAGACTTCAGATAGATATTCTTTAGAGATACGTTAGATATCAGCTTAAAATAAGTTGGAGATCAGTTCACGGTCATTTCGATATCAGCTAGATATTAGTAAGAGATAAGCTAAGGATTATTTAAAGATCATTTAAAGATTAGTCATGAAGCCTAATAATAATACTTTTATGTATTTGGATGGTACACAGGGCCTTTTGTTTATTTTTTTTTCAAGCTTAATTATCGTTTTAGAGAACATAGTGCATATTGTGTATTTTCTGTGTTATGTTTATATATGATTGCAAACAAAGCGAGAACATAGTGCATATTGTGTATTTTCTGTGTTATGTTTATATGTGATTGCAAACAAAGCGAAAGCCTATACAAATATCGAGCATGGCAGCATATCAGATTTTCATTAAGAAGGTATTGGGATCAACTTCAGGTATAAACGACAGGACTTTTGTTTTAAAGGTCTGGATTATTTCACTAAGCCTAACCTACTCGGATGAGTACCTGACATTAAGAGGGGAAGTAGTGTAGACTGGAGATCGTGCTGGCCACACAATGGAATTGTATGTCGTGGTCATGGAAACCGGTGAATGATCTTTTACTTACCTTTATAAGCCAGCGTGGTCTGTTCGGGGTTACTTGACCTTTTTTTCGTTCTAGAAATGAAATATAATTGTGTATCCTTTCAATAAGAGTGCAATAATTGAGAAACAAGTATGTATAAATAGAATGGCTTTAGAATATCAAAGTTCTCTATATCAGATATCGTCTATGTCAAAGGGTTTGTTAATTGTATTGATTTGTAATGAACTCTTGCAATAAACACGCATCGCTGAGTTCGGTATGAGAAATCCATAGAGAAGTAGCTGGCTATAGAAAGAGAAATATATATTTCAGCCCCCAGTGAAATTTCGGTTGTGAGGACTATATATACATGGCCAGTGGAGTGTTAGGCTACATCTGCACTGTATGTGTTTTTAATGTCAGAATGTGCCTCTATTGAATCTAGTCAATTAGGTGTGTTGAATTTGTCTGTAAATATTGTTACGTCCACAATCCCCTTGTGGCCAGAGCTGTGTAGATCTTGCTGATAATTCTCGTTAGTCCTAGGGGAGACTTTAATTATTAGTATTTATGTTTCAGTATTACACGAACTCTTCTTATAGTCCTGGGCACAAATTCAGAATTTGTATTCCAACATTTCCTCCCTTGTAAATTATGGTAGTAGATAAATCTTATAGTAATGTATACAACACAATAGGATAGTAACTTGACAAAGAAGCTTCAGTGTAACTGTTGTTGATAGTTTATTTCAGGTGGTATGTTCAATATATACAATATATCTATTATGTACAGTTAGAATAAAATAGTGCAAACACAAACGTTCTCAAAAGAACATATTTTGAAACTCTCTGTCTTTCAGACAAAACAAATCATTAAATACTATCCGAGGGGTGCAAGGGATAGACCCATTATCAGTAGGGGTGAAAATCATGGTATCATTACAAAACTCATAACAAAAACGATAGGAACTTCCCCTATTAAATAATGAGTCGTTCCCAGACTCTGAGAATTTGAGATCAACACAGAATCCCAGCATTACCTAGAACCTTTCGTTTTCCTACTAAACGTCCTAATATCGCGTGTAGTAAGAAAAGAGAGAGAGAGGAGAATAAACATTGCGTGTTCCAATTCTTGGAAAAACAATATACATGACACGCCCCCACCCAATGAAAGAAATAATGTACCATAATTACCCAAGTAATACTCAACATGGTACATTTTTCGTACTTAACACTATCGTTTTAATAACCAACAATCAATGGAAGATTATTAGACAATTTAAGCAAACATGACTCACTGGCACAACTAAATTATAAAAAGTGTCACTACCCAATGGTAATTGTGATTATAACGTGATGGACAAATATTTCACCGTTAGTATTAATATTAACTAATGTCTCAACAAGTACAAATAATTCAAAAATATTCTAGTCATTCTTATTTTAACTATGTACAGTTGTGTGGATTTCCACCAAAAATTTGCAAAAAGTTTTAATCTATTAAACAAATATAACATTGCTCAAACTCTTGTCAATTTCCAACAGTTTACTTCTAATATACAAACCAAAAGATAAGTAATACATAACTCGAATCAAACTATAGGTTACTTCCCCTTTAAATTACAGTGTCAACTTGACATTAACAGGGTTCATACCTAAGATGATGATACTTCCCCTTTTCTCAAATACGAGGAGAAAATACACTCTAGTTACGATTACTACAGTAATCTAAATATTAAAATGTAATCCACTATTATGCGTTTTTGGCAAATTTAAAAGTTTAATATAAAAGATTGTTCAGGGTTGAATGAGTGCACACCTTTAGGTACCTTTGTTTCCCTCCATTCCCGGATATATGGAATATATAACAACCTATACAACATAGTGAATATCCACTAGTTTTTCCCATTCTATTGCCATGACATAACAATTTAGCAATAGATTTCCAATATTATCTATTAATTTATACCAATTGATATTACATCTCTTTCTAAGATAAAAATTGTACATACTATTATTTAGTTCCATTCATTAACTAAAATAAAACAAGATAATAAATCAACTAGCTCAAAGTTTTCCCACTTAATTGCATGTGATGACAATTACTTTTATCCATCCATATCAAGTAAATACGTGCATATTATATATTTATTGCATCATTCTACCCTGGAAAAACGCTTGGAGTATTCTTGAGAAGGCTAAAGTGTACTTTTCCGAGGTCAAGTGTACTATGCAATAATAATTGTCATCTATCGCACCAATTATTCAAAATAATTGTCATTAAAATTTAAACACTTGTTTCATTTAATGTTTAAAACAAGCAAAGAAAATCTGTTTTGTATTTTCAGCACAATTTAATAAATGTATGTTGAAAATGTTAACAAAATAGACAGTTGGTGTGTGTTCAATAATTTTTCTGTCCTCCTCCATTTGGTTACTTCAGCTAGTTGTTTGGTCATTCTTCTCTAGACTCTGGTAGTATGCCCCAGACATGCCTACCTCCACAAATCAAAATGAGGAACACCCAAGGTAAAAATGAGGAACATGGGACCAAAATGAGGAACATAAGCGCGGAGGAAGCATTTTCGAGCCAATATAGTCTACGCGAAATAATATTATTAAAAAAATAATGGGAAAAATGATTTCACTTACAGTAATAAGACTCTATAATATATAGAATACAATCTAAGTCAATATAGAGTTAACGGAAAAAAAATTGGGGGGGGGGGGATACATTTATGTAAGTTTAACTAAGGTTATATATCTATTAAAAGCTAGAACAGTGGCTTTTTATGTAGCTAGGCCTATATGATTTTAAGCTATTACTCAATAATTGCAATGCTGTGTTTTTTTTTATAAATAAACCTTTTAATCTACTAAGTCTAAGGCCTAGAACAGAAACTCAGAAAGTGGTTAAAGTCAAATTAATCAGTAGGTCTATCTAAACTAAGGACAAGGCCAAGGTAATTGAACTTAAATGCTTGATATTGGTCAATTGGTAAAACTAACTAAATTCATAAGCCTAGGCCTAGGACTACGTCTAAAGGTCTAAGCCACTTTACCCTAAGCAAATTTATTTCAATAGGCTTGACTAGGCCTAGCTAAATGCACTAACACTGTGTCTGTTCTAATACATCAACAGCAGTTTTATTAACTGATTTAAACTAAAGCAGTAGGCCTAGGCTCGAGTAGGCCAGTAGGGACATTAAACAATTTAATTTACTTTATTTTGAATTATAATTTAGCGACTTCTTTTATTTTTTTTATTAAGTAACTAGAAGTTAAAAGGTAATACGCTTATTTTGTTTTGGCTAGCAATGATTAGTTTAGTTTTAGTTTCCCAAAAATTATTTGACATAACAAAAACGGCAAAGTAGTCGACAGTGCAGCGAAGCCCTACGCTTATGCACTCTCTACCAAAAAAAAGGAAATGCATTAAAAATTAAAAAGGAAGTGAGAAAAAGAAAACAAAAGTTGGCAAACGCATTTTGTTTATTTCGCTTTATTACTTTCTTAATTAAAATGTCGGCATTTTCGGAGACGCCGATTTTGCGGAACAAACTGGTTTAATGCGGAATTGCGGAACAGGGGGTAATTTTTGGCCATTTTACGGAACGGTTCCGGAAAATCCGGAACGGTAGGCATGTCTGATGCCCCCTTCAGCAGTTTTAAGTCTTTATCATTAAGAGCCTTTACAGACTCCAAAATGCCCACTGGCCGGGACTTGAGCACCAGAAGGCTCTCCATGGTCTGGTCAGACATTGAGGAACGCTGTGGTGTCCGGTTCTTCCTGACACAGCTGAAAACACGTTCGCATTGGGCACTGCTGTGTGGTATGGTGAGAAGCCCCAGTATCACATTCGCCAAGTCTTCAAACATCAAGCTGTCAGTATCTTCATGCTTCATTTCAGCGATAGAAAACCAATTCTGTCCTTGATGCACCCTGACACATCAGTAGATTGATATAGGCAGACCTGCTCAGCAACTTTGTCTAGTGAGGTGTTGGTGACCAGGACAGGAAATCAGTTGATGATGAATTCCAGATTGCTGAACCTGCAAGACTCCTGCAATTTGACGTCTGCCACTTCTGCATGCATCAACAAGTCAACATCGACGCCACAGCCTTTGTCAGCACATCAGAGCACGACAGCAACAAGTTATTGTCAACAATGAAGTTGCAAATCATTGCTTCTGCACGAGTCACGTCACGCTGAAGTTGCTCCTCCCCAGCGACGGGCTCAGGCTTCAAAAGAAAAGACCTAATATTTTGTGTAGGCCTAGTCTTTTCTTTCTCAACAGCCAGTTTCTGGTGCGACTCCGATTCGTCATGTCTCTTACAGTCTTAGAGCCCTCCGTGTCCCACCAAGAAGTCGATATGACAAATAGTGCAGTGTGCCGATGTGTCACTATTCAATGACACATGCAAGTACTTATATTTCATATAATATTTATTTATAAACTTTTGCTTCCGAGCAGAATACACCTTCGCTTTTTTACTCGGAGCAGACTCGGAAGCTTCTTCGTCATCTGTTTCATGATTTCGTGCACGCTGTGTAAGTTTGCTGTCAGCCATACTTTTGATCGCCGAATTTGGACATTTGCGAGAGAGAAAAAAAGGATATCAGGTCAAGGTCGCCGCGCCGTGTAACAAGTTAGGTATTACTAACAATGTAGGGCCTACAGCGAGCTCCGTGTTGTACAAAAACAAGTTTATAGTGACGATTTTACATCATTGAATCATTGATAGCAATAATTTAAACCCCGACGTTGAGCCGAGATCAAGTCTATTAATAAATAGTTGCTTTCGTTTTAGTAGGCTGATAAACAAAAGTTTTATCGTAATGAAAACAACGAGTTTTAATCTCTCCGTTAGTAAAATAAAACGTCAAGAATTTAAAAGAAAGCCGCGAGTAAAGCGTGCGTGACGTACAGATTGACCTAAAAACAAATTCGCGTGAAGTAGGCTTATTATCGATTGCCGTGTCAGACCATAAAAACGTAGACTTCTTAGAGATTTATATAGATCTAGAGTAATCTAGACTATAGCCTATGAAACTATAGGGTCCAAAAAAAAGCTACATTACGGGATTGCGCTAAAAAAAAGTTTCTAAAACTCTGGAGGCACGAGTAGGCCTATACAAATTACCGGGCCACGATAGCAAAAAACTGGGTAAACTCCCGGGAAACCCTGACCTAAAAATAAATAAAGAATCACACATGCGTTTTATTTCGCCTTTTAAGTTTTCATGAAAGAAAAAAGTTGATCATTTATAGTTTCCCAAAACTTAAATTGGCCGATAGCCGGCACTCTAAACTCTTGCACCCAAGCAGAAGAGCCTACCCCTTCGCTTTTTTACTCGGAGCAGACTCGTAAGCTTCTTCGTCATCTGTTTCATGATTTCGTGCACCTGTTAAAGTTTGCTGTCAACCATACTTTTGATCGCCGAATTTGAATATTTGCGAGAGAGGAAAAAAGGATATCAGGTCAAGGTCGCCGCGCCGTGTAACAAGTTAGGTATATCCATTTTCGACCTATCAAAACATCGGTTTTATGTAACTGCGGTTTAGTGATCGTCTAAATACCGAAAAGAATAGAAATAAAATGAAAAATTGCGAAATCATATTTTTTTATTCAAGAAGTCGTATTTTTAAGACGCTCGGTGTAACAGCCGTATTTTGTATCCTAAAGCGTACGAAAATACGCCCAAAGCGTACGGGTAGGCAGGTCTGCATCATGCATCAACATTTAAATGGAATTTCTTTTCCATAATCAAATGAATTTAAAATATATCAGAACATCAATATTATACATGATTATAAAAATTATTTATACTTTCAAAAGACTTGACTTCTGTATGATACAAGTATTCTATAGGTATTCCATAATCAAAATTCAAACGAATGATAGGTTATCATGACACATTCTTAATGAATAAGTGAGATGATCTGAAAAAGAAGTATAGGGTTATTCAGTCAATCATGTAGCACCCGAGATAGAGTATCAGCTGTGACGTTGTCTCTAGTCTCTATCTTGTCGATGATACGGGAAATGGGATACCAGTCGGTCTCTGTCAAATTACTTAATTTCCCAAAGTCTCTATAAAACTGCAGTGTGTGGTCGGCTTTTGGTACCATCACACAGGGTGTAGACCATTTGCTATCACATTTTTCTCCTATGTCATCTTCTAACATATACTTTACATCTAATTTAATATGCTCAGGTCTGATGGGGTCAAATGGATGCTGTTTAATAGACCTGGCACTATTGGTTAACACTACATCATGCTCTATGACATGTGTCCTACTGGGAACATTTGTAAACATTGACTTATTTTCATGTACCAGCTCAATAATCTCCTCCTTATCTTCTACCGGAAGATGTTCTAGCCTTGTATCTAAACTCTTAAGGGCATCTGTATTATTAAGTTTACTTTCTGCAAACTTATATTCTATCCTAGATAAATCCGTCGGGACCCTAGCTAATGAAATCATGGGGACCTCCCGTGGTTTACTCTTTTCCCTGGAAACATAGGGCTTAAGTAAATTAATATGGCATACCCTCTGTTTTTGTCTCCGGTCAGGAGTCTTTATCAAATAATTGACCTCGCCAAGCTTTGACTCTATCTCATAGGGTCCACTAAACTTTGCACTTAAAGGCTGATTTTGCAAAGGTAGAAACACAAGAACTTTGTCACCTGGTGCAAAAGTTCTAGCTGTAGCTTTACGGTCATAGTTCTGTCTCATACGCTCCTGCATCTGTGGAAAATGAATCTTCACATGGTTAAAAGCATGATAAAGCCTATTTTTAAATTTATCTACATATGACAAAAGTCCAATCGGTTCACTGTCCGTTAGCCAAGTTTCATGTAGAAGTTTCAACGGACCTCTGACTGAGTGTCCATACACAAGTTCGAATGGGCTAAACCCCAGGGATTCCTGAGTGGCCTCCCTTGCAGCGAACAGTACATAAGGCACACCCTTATCCCAGTCTTTCTCGTTTTCATAACAGTACTTTTTAAGCATCGATTTTAATGTCTGATGAAACCTTTCCAGAGCTCCCTGGCTCTCAGGATGATAGGCACTTGATAGCCTATGGCTTATCCCTAATTGTTCCATGACTTGTTTGAAAATGTTCGAAGTAAAGTTAGTCCCCTGGTCGGACTGTACTGTCTTCGGTAGGCCATAACGTGTGAAGAAATTTGTCAGGGCGTCTACCACCTTCACTGTTGTTATGTTCCGCAACGGAATGGCTTCCGGGAAGCGAGTGGATGAACACATGACTGTGAGCAGGTATTGAAAACCGGCTTTTGTTTTCGGCAACGGGCCCACGCAATCAATGAGTATATGACTGAATGGTTCGTCGAACGCTGGTATCGGCTGGAGTGGAGCGACAGGAATTCGTTGGTTAGGACGTCCTACCATTTGGCATACGTGGCAAGTCTTGCAGTATTGTTCGACATCTCTTCTCAGTCCTGGCCAGTAGAAGTAAGGGAGGATACGGTGGTGCGTTTTTCGGACTCCCATGTGACCAGCGAAAGGAAGATCATGCGCCATACGCAGTATATCTTGACGATAGCACTTAGGTATTACAATCTGGTGAATACTGTCCCACTCGTTTGTACCTGAGTTGAGCGGTTTCGACTTTCTCATCAACACTTCATCTTTCATGTAGAAACATTCCGCCATTGCATCTGCAGTCTTTTCATCAACAGCTTTCATTCTGAGTTGCATTATTACTTCGTCATTCAATTGTTCTTTCACCAATTTCTGCTTTGGTGACAAAATGTTATCGTTCTCGGTTGCATCACCAGTTGTTAGTTCAGCAAAGAACGTAGCACTTAAATCGATGTCAGGTGTTTCTGTTATCACTGTTTCATTCGCATGTGTGTCTTCAGAACAGACAAACACATCTTTCGTTGCACTACACGGCGTAGCAGGAGTCTTTACCGACTTCTTTTTCTGCATTGCTCTTGTCAGTGCACATGTTGGGCGTTCATTGGCAGGACGTAGGTTTTTGTCCTCCGCCATCTTTGTCTCCAACACTTTAACCATGGGCTCGACAGTGACTCTGCCGCCCATAATGTCATTTCCTAATATCATGGAAACGCCTTTGACGGGTAGTGCGCGCCACACTCCCACTACGATGTTACCTGTAAAAATATCCGACTCGAGTTTTATTCTGTGCAGTGGAGCTTCCACAGCCTCCATACTAGCACCTCTCAGCACAACAGACTCACCGGTACTGGTGGCATCTGTTAACGGCACACTGCCCTCCAGGATCACGCTGACAGCAGAACCCGTGTCACGTAATATCTGTATTTTCTTCTTGCTGAGTACATCGACTTCTGTCGACACTGTCCCCTCGTAGACAAAGGGTCGAAAATCGGATAGGTCGTCCTCTTCCGGGACTTCAGGAACCATCTGTTCCTCACGGCCTTCTGAAAGCATAATAGATTGAGTACAGCTATTCTCTTTTACCTTAGATAGACTGTTCTCAAAAACCATCGACTCCACAACTATGAGCGATGCCGGCCGCATTTCTTTTGAGTTTCTTGACCCTGTGTTGCACACTTCTTCTGTCTGCTTGCTATCTTTCTGCACTCTGGCACAGTGTAGAATAGCACCTTGCTTCTTGGTAAGGATCCAACAATCTTTTTTCATGTGGCCCTCTTTCTTGCAATTGAAACATACCACCTTTGCTTTATTTACATCTGTCTGCTTCCTGAAATGAACTAAGTTACTATTATTATTTACACCACTGTTCTTATTATTGTTTTCACTTGTCTCTTTTGGTTTACTAGCCTCCTTGGGCTCTGGTTTGTGCACTTTGGGTTTGTCAGCATAATATGGCTTTATGCTGGCGTGAATTATGGCATAGTTATCTGCCAATCTAGCAGCTTCATGCACATCTTCAACCCCTCGGTCTGAGATGTGGGTTTTAATATCCACTCGAATACAATCATTGAATTCCTCAAACAATATTAGGTTCTTGAGTTTATCAAACTCACTTACATTCTGTGACCTTAGCCACTGTTCTAACATTTTCTCCTTTTGTCTCAAAAAGTCTACATGAGTTTGATCATATGCCTTCTTTCTGTCTCTAAATAGCTTTCTATATTTTTCTGGTGTCAGGGAATAACTTTTTAGCACCCTATCTTTGATTACTTCATAGTCATTTATTTCCTCGGGTGTTAAACTCAACACTACGTCCAATGCTTTTCCTTTGTTGAGAGTTGACCTTAACAATAAAGCCATCTTATCATCAGGGAACTGATAATCTACAGCTATCCTCTCAAAAAGCAAAAAGAAATCTTGAACATCTTCTTTTCTGAATATAGGCAAGTGTTGCTTCATTGCGCTAATATCCATACCATTGCTGTCCCTACGATGGTCAGGTCTGTTCATGCGTGCCATCTCTATCCTTTCTCTGCTTTCAATCCTAATTCTTTCATTTTCCCTTTCAGTTTCTATCCTAATTCTTTCATTTTCCCTTTCAGTTTCTATCCTAATTCTTTCCAATTCTCTCCTTTCCATACTTTCTAATTCCATTCTCTTCATAGCTAATTGGAATTTTAGGTTTTCACTCAACCCTTCATCTTCATCATTGTTTGATGATCTAGATGACATATTTCTTACCTCGTCTCCGTGGGCAATTACCTCGCCCCCACTGGGAGCTACATAACCTTCATTGATATCGTTCTGTCCCACTTCAACTACACTACCAGTGTTCATGGCATTCTGCCCGTTCAAACATGTCATAATTTCTTTGGTCAAACGATTACGATTAGGTCTTGCCTGTCCTGCCTCAATCCCAAAGGACTCAGCTAATTCTTTTAGTTCAGCAAATGACATGGCATTAAGTTCCTCACTTGATATATTCGAAGCCATAGTATAGCGTTCGAAATATTTGTTATAGTAGAGTAGTATATATTGTATAATAAAATATAAAGTTCCAACTTACGATTTGTCCAGAAATTTGCACAATATAATATTAAACACTTCGTGGAATCTTCACACTTCCCAAGGAATAAAAACGCAAACCAGTTCTCTCCTCTTTTTAAAAAGAATAGTTTCACAGTCCTGAAAACGAAACACAAATATGCCGCTCTCAGTACTACTAATGTCACAAAATATTTATAGGTCAGGAAAAAATATAACTCAAATTTTCCAGACGAGATCAACAAATTTTTTCCAATCCTAGATCAAGAAAAGTAGAACTCAAATCTACCGAACGAGACTACCAAATCTTGTCAATCCTAGGTCAGGAAAAGTAGAACTCAAATATACCGGGCGAGACCACCAAATTTTGTTACGTCCACAATCCCCTTGTGGCCAGAGCTGTGTAGATCTTGCTGATAATTCTCGTTAGTCCTAGGGGAGACTTTAATTATTAGTATTTATGTTTCAGTATTACACGAACTCTTCTTATAGTCCTGGGCACAAATTCAGAATTTGTATTCCAACATTTCCTCCCTTGTAAATTATGGTAGTAGATAAATCTTATAGTAATGTATACAACACAATAGGATAGTAACTTGACAAAGAAGCTTCAGTGTAACTGTTGTTGATAGTTTATTTCAGGTGGTATGTTCAATATATACAATATATCTATTATGTACAGTTAGAATAAAATAGTGCAAACACAAACGTTCTCAAAAGAACATATTTTGAAACTCTCTGTCTTTCAGACAAAACAAATCATTAAATACTATCCGAGGGGTGCAAGGGATAGACCCATTATCAGTAGGGGTGAAAATCATGGTATCATTACAAAACTCATAACAAAAACGATAGGAACTTCCCCTATTAAATAATGAGTCGTTCCCAGACTCTGAGAATTTGAGATCAACACAGAATCCCAGCATTACCTAGAACCTTTCGTTTTCCTACTAAACGTCCTAATATCGCGTGTAGTAAGAAAAGAGAGAGAGAGGAGAATAAACATTGCGTGTTCCAATTCTTGGAAAAACAATATACATGACAATATTAATATATATATTGTGTGTGTTCAGGCAGAAGAACTTTTGTTTGTGTGTGGATAGTGCAGTGCTCAGAGAAGCTATACTGTCCTACACATGTGTCCAGCACAGCTGGGTTGACTCTTGTTGTGGACAGCTGACTACAGGTTGTGTGTGGGGGAAGGGGAGGAGTGGGGGGATATCCATGAAAGCTCCATGGACTCAATATGAAGCTCCATCCTGACTCTGTGGGGGGAGGGGGGGGGGTGAAGGGGACCGGGGGTAAATAAATCTTAATATTTTTTGATGAACCCGAAATCTTGAGAATGGAAGTCCACCACAATATCGAGGCACCACATCGTCGACGTTAGGCATGTGTGTGTGTGTGTGTGTGTGTATGCATGTATCTACGTGTGCTACTATTTGTGTTAACATGTGAGTGTAAAGGGCTATGGTATTTTTACTATTTGTTTACAACTGCGTTTATAAAGTGTGAGCTATTCTACTTTATATTCCAAACTGTAAACAGCCCAGTAGCTACCGCACCGTATTCTCTATGAAATATTTTGGATTAAATGTGTGTGTAGGCTTATTTGTAGAAATACCAAAGATCACTAATTAAACATTAAGAAGAAACTAGATAGTGTACTGTTTTGGTTACATTACATTGTTAATAGCACTGAAATGGGGCATGGAATGCAGGGGTATACCATTGGAGCCCCCCCCCCCTCCCACTTCCAGTACTTGTGCTTTGGGCCTTTTATCGTACATTCCCCCCCCCCCTTTTTTCCCCACATTACAATGAGTTACCAACACATTCTTACAGTATAACTAAATACAGGGATGTAGTGCAGTAAAAAAAAAACGGATTGTGCAATTATCGTGCAATTATCTACTTTATTCTGAAAACTAATAGAGCTATCTGAATCTAGCATACTGTAGCAATCTATTTTTACTCTTATAATTATTCAGTTAATTTACATTGATCCGTGCATTTTATAAATTAAGATAAAACTAAACAGCAATGTCAGGAAATGTTTATTATAATGTGTTTAGATAATGTGTTTGTAATTATGTTTAACCAGAGGATCTAATCGAGCTTGCTATCATCGGCTGTTGCAATTAAAAACAACATGTTTTTCTTGTCTTTCATGTAGCGTTGGTAAAAAATATTTTCTATCTCACTAGATCTATACCCCTCTACCTTATAAGCACAATCATGATTTAGTCTGGTTGGTTTATGGAGGTGATGGGGGAAAATGTGGTGGGGGGGGGGGTTAGAAAACACAGGTAGCAGTCTTAAAAAGCAGAGAAGCGACTGATTTTCCTAACCATAACTTTCCGCATTAGCTTAACTAGACGATAACTTAACGTTAAATTATCGACAATCTTACTCCATTAGGGCGCATATACATAATTACCTTTCTTTGTCTAGTTATCGTATGATACATATATATCTATATAGGCCTATATAAAGATATAAAGTACACTGTGTGTGTGGATTCCGATCTCCATTGGTTAATTTAAAGACACTTGATCTTACTGTCTCATATTTTACTTTTGCGATCTCGCTTCCGGCATAAGTCCTCCCTAGCTGAGTGGTAGGCGAATCCGACTGCCATTTGGACGACCTGGGTTCGATTCCTCACTAATAACTTTAAAAAAAAATTCCATTAATATTGCTTATCTTTTAGATTGTAAAGAATTTCAGGACTTAAAGCTTTCCTAAAATCTAATAATTATACGTTAGACGCATGCTGGAGATGCGTGTTCGATTCTCACGCAGGGATAGTGCTAACTTTTTGTTAAATAAAAATACCTTTAGCCCGAAGCAATGATATTTCATTTGCTTAAAATGATTGATCATAATAAACAACAAAAATAGGTCTTCACCATATAGTAGTAACCTGATAGACTGATTTCAATTAGTAATAATAATAAAAAAAATAATGATTTATGCCACACATAGGTATAAAATGACTACGTCCAATATTTTATCATCCATCATCAATGCCATAGATGTAAATTACATGCTCTCCTTATGTACAACATCGGAGTGGGAATTACGTAAATTGGTGGCTCAGACAGCGTATATTTTAGGTAAGCATAATGCAATGCGCTTATCTTACAGACTTACAGTTTAATCCCAGTGCATTTCTTTACACGGTGTAGCTTAAAAACTTTTAATCTTAAAATCCTGTAAACTAATCATGACCAATTTTACACTCTATTGAAATGATACATAAAAAAAAATTTGTTACTAAACAAACACACACGTTTGTAAAAAAAATTCAGCTCCCTCCCGCCTTCGAAACCAAATATTTGATTAACAACATGGGGTGATTGTTGACAGATATATTTATTTATTACCCCCTATATGTCACGCGGAATACACACGAAAGCGAAGCTAGAAGCTAACCGGCGACTCGTATGTTATGAAAGACTTTCATTATCAACGGTTTTACAAAAGGCGGGCATGCACTTCGGATCACATGAGATCGATATCAGTTCAGGCGTCTTAACTGAAGGTCACCGTCCTTGCTAGCAACTTGATAATCTTCTGAGATATAGATATAATAGGCCTACATATGAGAAAGAGAGAGAGAAAGAGAGGGAAAAGAGCAATAGAATAAGGACAAGAGATAGAGCAAAAGAGAGAGATAAAGGGGAGAGAGGGAGAGAGATATAAAGAGAAATGCAAAAGAAAGGGAGGACAGACAGAAAGGGGTAGAGATAGGTGAACAATGAACAATATTTATTTGCCACATAGTGCATAGGTACAATAAAGGCATAGTCAAAAACATAAGAAAATTATAGCATAGGTGGAAGTGAGACGAATATAGAAAGAACCATAGATAGGTGAAACACTTCATTAATGAATGGGTTGATAGGCAGACTGATATGTCGGTGAATATATGGATAAGTAGTAAGGTAGATGTATGGATAGGTAGTTAAATAAAAATATGGTTAGGTAGTTAGGTGAATATATGGGTAAGTAGTTAGGTAGATGTATGGATAGGTAGTTAAATAAAAATATGGTTAGGTAGTTAGGTGAATATATGGGTAAGTAGTTAGGTAGATATACTGATAGGTAGTTAGGTAAAAAAAATGGTTAGGTAGTTAAGTGAATATATAGGTAGTTGGGTATATATATGGATAGGTTCTTAGGAATATATATGGATATGTAGGTAGACATATGGATGGGTAGTTAGGTTAGGTTAGATAGATAGGTAGGCTCCTAGATAGACTGATACATAGATAGATAAATAAATACTTGAGAGATATATACAGGGAAATATAGTGGGGAGAGGTGGGTCATTCGTACCGCTGGGTAATTCGTACCTATGCCGTTTTACCTAGTTTGACTGAATGTAATTAACATTTTAACCCGTTAACACATGCCAGCACATTAGTTTTGACTGCCATAGAACAATGGTTGACATGGACAAGAAAATAAAACGGTAGGCTGACTTTATATGTTTTTACACTATTTGATGTTTTTTTTTACTAGTGCCTCTAGTCGTACTACGTAGGTCTGGTTAAACATAGCTTATTTATATTTGTTTAGTGTGCTGACTATCCGGTCTGCTTCATTAATAAATAGATTTAGATCTGTTTTCTATTGCCGATAAAAACATAGAAGCAATAAACATTGTTACGTCTGAGTCGGCTAAATCGTACCTCGCTATGAAGGGTTATAAGTACCGGTACTAATTACGTTACAAATAGTGCAGAAGTACCGAGACTGCACCAGAAAAAAAGACAAAAGGTCTGTAGGCAAAAAACAATAAAGCTTTGCAATGGTATCGGGTACTGGTACGGTGAGAACATCTAGGAATACATTATTTAATGTTTTATCTGTACAGCATAAGTACATCCTGCATGCTCTGAAAAAACCTTCCAAAGTGGGTCACTGAATAATTATACTTGTGAATTAATTATTAAATACAAACAAGATATATATAAAGAGACCTTAACTTATAAATGTCAACCTTACAAACAATATTTTTTCTTCATTTCCTTTGGGTACTTATTACCCTCCCTAGTGGTACAAATTGAACGCTGGTGAGGGCAATTAGTACCACCTTGTCTTTTTTTTTTTTTTTTATTGTGCTCTTTGTTTTCATAATAAAACGTTCAGATCATGCATTTTCATTATTTTGTCACCAATAATTGTTTTAATGTAAAAATAAACCTTTTTCTACTGTTAGTTTTATTATTGTTAATTTTTTCCCTTAGGGGGTACGAACTACCCACCTCTCCCCTTCCTAGGTAGGCAGATAGACCGATACATACATATGCAATCTACCGTGACCTTTAGTTCGGTAACCTAGTTCTAGTTCTAAATAGGTTTATGAGATAATCGATTTCGTTACTAGTGCTTAATGTTTCAGCGCCCCCTCCCCCCGCCACATACACAGCTCCACAGACACACGCACTCCCCCGTATCAAGATTTTAGATTTAGGATACATGATAATCCATTGTCTGTTGTAAGTCAAACATAATAGTTGTATATATATATATATATATATATATTAATCTCCGGTTATACCTGGTAAAATTACACTATCAGATCATAACAGCATAATAAAACTAACCCATAAAAACTAAGTTTTTATTATACTCCCTTTCTTTGTAAACTAAGTTTATATTTGATTTATATTTTGATAGATTAAAATAAATATAATTTATATCATACCTTATGAATTTCCACACTAAAATTTTGCGCATCTTTTTTACTCCCTTTATTTTAAGTTGCAATGTCTGCAATCGTCAATCGTGGTGCAAAAATTGGCTTCGATTTTTCGACCACTTCCCGTGGTCCAATCGAGCTGAAATTTGGACAGCAGATTTGGGGCGCCTAACAATACATCCTATCAAATTTTCAGTTAAAACGACTTAATAATACTACACTTATGACAATATTCATTTCTTAAAAGGAAAGTATAAGAAATATTTTGATTTCGCGTTAAAAATGCCTGTGCAACTTTTTATAGTTTTTTCGGCGCAAAGCTAGAAAAAAAAAATTATGCGCTACGATTATTTTTAGAACAATTCATACGGAGTAAAGAGATATTTTTGAGATTTGCGACACAGATATTTTTTCTGTACGTTTCATTTGCAGTAGTCAATCAATTATTTAATTACATGATGGTAAACTTAGTTTGCAAATAAAGGGAGTATAATGAAAACTTCGTTTTTATGGTTTTCTTGTTTACTCCCTTTATTTTAAGTTGCATTTTCTGTCTGTCTGTCTGCAATGGTGCAAAAATTGGCTTCGATTTTTCTACCATTTCCCGTGGTTCTATCGAGCTGAAATTTGGACAGCAGACTTGCCCCAACTAACAATACATCCTATCAAATTATCAGTTAAAACAATTTAATAATACTACACTTATGACAATATTCATTTCTTAAAAGGAAAGTATAAGAAAATGTTTGATTTCACTTTAAAAATGCCTGTGCAACTTTTTATAGTTTTTCGGCGCAAAGCTAGAAAAAAAAATTATGCGCTAAGATTATTTTTAGAACAATTCATATGGAGTAAGGAGATATTTTTGAGATTTGCGACACAAGATATTTTTTCTGTACGTTTCATTTGCAGTAGTCAATCAATTATTTAATTACATGATGGTAAATTTAGTTTGCAAATAAAGGGAGCATAATAAAAACTTCGTTTTTATGGTTTTCTAGTTTTTCTAGCTTTGGCCCGCAAAAAAACAAAAAAAAGATAACTCGCTTTGTTTCGGCTACATTGTGTCGTTTACATTCTATTTATTTCGTAAAAAACGAACATATCCGAAAATTTTATTTACTTCCGTCTCTTACGGTAGGGACATCCATGTTTGACGTAAAATATTTTCCTCGATTCCCAAATTGGTCGATGATGCTGAAAATTTGACAGAATGTATTGTTAGTCGGGACAAATCTGCTGGCCACGTTTCAGCTCAATTGGACGACGGGAAGTGGTCGAAAAATTGATGCAAAGTTTTGCAAGCAACCAGACAAGCAGACAATCAGACAAACAGACAGCACAAGTTAATAGAAAGGGAGTAAAAAGCTAAACTTGACACATATATTTTTTTAAAAACAATAAATTGTGTTTCTTTCGTCTGAACACACCTATTTATAAATACGTGTATTAAATAGAATACAATGGTGAAACTGTGTTGTATTATAAGGAATCAAATAGTAGGTCTTTAGAAGTAAATGATGGGAACTAAGTTTAATAATTCAATTACAGTTACGCAAAAATGCGAGGCAATTATTTTCCGAGACCCTTCCAATAACTTAACTATTCATTATCTTATCTTATCTTATACATTACAAACGCTCCTTCTATAAAGAAGATTATTGCGTCCTACGCTCATCCGTGGTCCGAGTCTAGTCTTGCATTTTTGTTAATGTTTTAAATGATGTTAAGTTACTGGTTTTCCTGGTTTGTTCAGGTAACCCATGCCATGCCCGAATGCCACTCGGGAAGAAAGAGTAGTCTACTTATATGCATTTGTTCTTGCATAAGGGACAAGGAAAGTGTGTTTTTTTTTTCTTTATGTTTATCTGAGCTTTGCAATAGGTTGTTATTGGGTTGTATTTCTAAATTAGAGTTTAATGCCTTATGTCAAGTGATTTGATTGTCGTTAATTTTGGAACGTCAAGTTTAAAATAAAATATTAACTAAAATATTCACTAAATACCAAGGTCACTTTAAAAAAATATATATTAGGCCTACAAATTAATACAAAATAATATAAACTATTTCTTATTATAATAGCTGAATCGTTTCAGACTTTTCAAAGTTAACATTAAATGTGAAATAAAAATAAAGCTGTCACTTTGATACTGTGGTAAGTGCTGTAACATAAGGCTTGATTGTCGCTAGATCTATACTTAAATTTATAAGTTTCCTTAACAGTAACTGTTTCAAGTGTACATTTTTATTATATGGGCCTATTGATCGGGTAACTTTATCCACTGACAAAATCAACAAGTCATTATCATCCAATCACTTCAAACCAAACATTGCATATTATAGAAAGTGTTACTTCAAAAGTTATAGTTTTTTTTTCTTTAATGTAGAAGTATTTACATTTGTCTGGTTTTATTTCAATAGATATTTTTAAACATGCGTTCAGTTGCTTATCTTATCTGATAAGAGTAGATTATTGCGCCCATTAGGTTTAAAGTCTAGTATGCATTTTAATCAGCGTTTAGATACTAGAATAGGTTCGAACTTTGTTAAGTATTGGCTTAGCATTGGATAAAACTGACTTTTGAAATAAATAAGCACACAAGATATACATGGCTGTAGACTTTTCACTGTATTTGTAATACGTTTTAGAAAACTACATCAAACAGTACAGTGTAAAATAGTTATGTTTTTCTATAGGCCTGTAGGCCCACCATCAATTATGGCCTTATGCAAATTATAACAAAACGTATGCGTCACTGTCAGTGATGTTATTAATATAGTGATTTCTTTAAAGTAACATTTGGAGTTCCCTGGTAGAGAGCCCACAGAGTTTCGCCACTTACATGTTTAGTAAACATTTGCATTTAAACATACCAGAAAACCTACATTTAAAAGGAAGGGTGAATTGTAACTAATTGGCCTATTGCCGCCTATTATAGAAACAAATATTGGTGAATTGTAACTAATTGGCCTATTGCCGCCTATTATAGAAACAAATGTTGGTGAATTGTAACTAATTGGCCTATTGCCGCCTATTATAGAAACAAATGTTGGTGAATTGTAACTAATTGGCCTATTGCCGCCTATTATAGAAACAAATGTTGGTGAATTGTAACTAATTGGCCTATTGCCGCCTATTATAGAAACAAATGTTGGTGAGTTGTAACTAATTGGCCTATTGCCGCCTATTATAGAAACAAATGTTTCTTCTTGATTTAGTTCATTTAGCACGCTTTTTGTAAATGTATAGGCCTACGTCATACTAAACTTGTCTGGAGCTAAACTTTATTAGACTGTATTTTGCTTATTTACAATGCAAGTAGGCCTAAACCTTGATTCTAGATGGTTCAATATAACTGTCATTATAGAGTACATCTCTAGTGAAGCAAATAGTATAAGAGGCATTCCTAAAGACATTAGAAATTTACAATGTATATCTAATCTATTGATCCATAAGTCAGATGTTCTAAAAATAGTTTATGGTCGGGCAAGTTTGTTTTTTCTTTCTTCTTTAGCATATTTATATAATTTTGGTCATTGAAAAGTTGCAGTATTCTTGATGAATTTGACTAAGAAACGACACAAGTGACATCAATTGAAAATGTGAAGACATCTTAATTTAACAGCATAGATGGGGGAAGGAATAGAGTTAGCACAATGTTGATTCCTACTCTGATTCCTTGTACGACCATAGACTATAATATACATGGACCGCTTGCTTTATTATTTCTGCTATATGATGAATCGAAACACTGATTTTCGGAAATCCCGATTCTAAATAAAGTAGTTGCTATAAAGTAGTTTCTATACTAGTTCCGTTTTATTTAATCGTTATGATTTTCTGAAGTAAAATTAAAAACGAAAGTTGTATACAGCGGAAACATTTATAGATCAGTGTTGTATGCGCACGGAAAAAAAATATAAGCTCTAAAAATAGAGCAAGCGGTCCATCTTATAGTCAATGATAATAGGAATAATAGTAGAACAAGTATTCATTTAAAGTAGAAAAAAATGCGATTTAATAAAACGGAACTTGTATCGCAACTACTTTATTTAGAATCGGGAATTACAAAACAAGAAGATAAGAGCAGAAAAAACTAAAGCAAGCGGTCCATGTATATTATAGTGTATGTATGGTACGACCAATAGATAAATAATAGACTATAATAAGATGGACCGCTTGCTCTATTTTTGAAGCTTATATCAACTTTTTTTCCGTGCGCAACCAAAACGGCTGTCGTAAATTACTTCTACGCTCCTCGTTGTTTCTTAAATGTTTCCGCTTTATACAACTTTTGATTTTAATTTTAATTTTTCATTGAGAAAATCGAAGCGATTCAATAAAACGGAAGTGTAAAGGAAACAACGAATCGGAAATTCAGAAAATCAGTGTTTCGAGTCATCATAAAGCATAAATACTAAAGCAAGCGGTCCATGTATATTATAGTCTATGGATAAATCACTAAACCTAAAACACTAGAGGACAGAAGGGCAAAGTGTAATGTAGTAGTAATAATAGGCTTATATATAAGGCATTTAATTATATCTTAGAAATACAACACAATAACAATCTGTTACAACGTTCAGTTAAAAACAAGGACAAAAATATTTTTCTTATACAATATGCAAAAAAACAAACAAATGCGTATAAGTACTCTTTCTTCCTGGGTGGCATCCGGGCATGGAAAGGGTTACCTGAATAAACCTGAAAAACCAGTAACCTAACATCATTTAAAACACTAATCAAAATGCAAACTAGACTAAGACTACGGTAGAGCCTAGGACGCAATAATATTCTTTATAGAAGGGAGCAGCAGTAAAATATAAGATACTATTTCTCCTACTTCCAGTGCTAATCCCGTCTCTGATAAACGTATCTGTCATCGGGAGATTTGTCTTTGGGGTCCTAGAGCTTTTCTTGCATGGTAGCACACTGGGGCGGGACCTGGATTCGGGTTTATCTGTGGAGTGGACATTGTTGCTGGACGTGCTCTGGACTTTGGGGTTTAGTTTAACCTGTGCCCTGAGGAGTGTAGCTCAATCAGTTTTAACAACAACAAGAGCAAACAGGCTAATGCTAAACAAGACTAATTATTTGCACTCACACCAACTTGAGTGTAGCTCAATCAGTTTTAACAACAACAAGAGCAAACAGGCTAATACTAAACAAGACTAATTATTTGCACTCGCACCAACTTGAGTGTAGCTCAATCAGTTTTAACAACAACAAGAGCAAACAGGCTAATACTAAACAAGACTAATTATTTGCACTCGCACCAACTTGAGTGTAGCTCAATCAGTTTTAACAACAACAAGAGCAAACAGGCTAATACTAAACAAGACTAATTATTTGCACTCACACCAACTTGAGTGTAGCTCAATCAGTTTTAAAAACAACAAGAGCAAACAGGCTAATACTAAACAAGACTAATTATTTGCACTCGCACCAACTTGAGTGTAGCTCAATCAGTTTTAACAACAACAAGAGCAAACAGGCTAATACTAAACAAGACTAATTATTTGCACTCGCACCAACTTGAGTGTAGCTCAATCAGTTTTAACAGCAACAAGAGCAAACAGGCTAATACTAAACAAGACTAATTATTTGCACTCACACCAACTTGTCATGAGGCATGGTGGCCGTGCGGCAGCGCATTCGGCTGGCGTACCAAAGGTCCAGGGTTCGAATCCTGGTGCAGGCTAGTATTTTTTCTCCGGGTCTACCCAGCTCGGATGATAACCTGACCTTGTGGTAAAGGTGGCTGTGCATGGTGCTGGCCACACAATCACCTAGTATGCCGTGGCCACGGAAACTGGTGAACGCTGCTTCACCGGCCTTATAAATCAATTTGATCCGACGGGATTACTTTTAATACTTGAACAATTATTCAAAGCAAAACAAACAAAAAACACATAAGAGACATGTAGCCCTACAACCTTTTCAACAACCAGAATTTCTATATTTCCCAACTTCTATTTAGTTTTTTGAAATTTCTAAATCTCAGAAAAAAATACCCAAATGGAACATTATCAACACCTCAGATTTTCTGTCCAGTATGTTAACTGTTGTACGACTATTTTTCACCTCTTGGGTATTTTGATCTATATCACTGATCTATATCACTGATTTATTTCTTGGTCAATATTAATTGCCAGGTTTCAAAGAGCACAAGAAGAAACAGTCGAGCGGAAATGATGTCATCAGATAAACCGTCTTCTTGGGACCCTGAACATTTCAACCCCGATGGATCACTCCGCACAATCCACCGGATGCCAGGTTTCGAGCAGGCCTACGCACAAGCTCAGAAAGCCAGGTAGGACTATCTGTAATAAGTAATTTAAAAACTCAATTTAATTACAGGCTCAAAGTCGACTTGCGTTTGTGCCTTTTAGTTTAGTAATACATCTAGGCTTATAGAACAGTTCAATTATTAAATTATAATAAGGATATAATATAATGTGTTGTTTTTGGATTTTAGGGGAAGCCCTGGTACCGTTGGTAACTAGCAAATAGGCCTACATAGAATTTCACTATTGTCCGCATACGGCAGGTCATGATATTATGATAATCCGAAGAATAGCTAGCGCTGGAGAACGTTGTAGACGATTCCCCCCGGCCACCTTTACGTTTGTCAAGCAACATTTCTTACGGAGATTTTTCTTCATAAATCACAAAGCGAACCCTCGGCCAGAGATATAGCCATTGCTTACGGCTCAATTTGTTGTGTCTTACCTGCCCCATAAGGTGCCACGAGCCGAGGGACCCCGACTGGGTCCGCATCTCATGCGTGCCTTATTTATTTGTGAATTGCCAGTGGCTTAAACACTTTGCTAGCTTTAAGGTCCATGGGCACAACAGGCTAATACTAAACAAGACTAATTATTTGCACCTCAACCAGTTTTAACTACACATTTAAAACATATTGTTGACTAAGACATTTAAAGAAAAACTTTTTTTAAACAAGTAAGCTTTAGTAAGCTAAAAGTTTTTAAGATAAGATAAGATAAGATAACTTGATTGATCCAAACCAATGAAAATTTGACTGGATTATATAAGTTCCATCGTTTTCAGCAAATGTTATACAATATAAAAGAATTATTTGTACGTAAGCAAAGAAACATACACTTATAAGAATAGACATTCACGCATACTATTTATTATACAAGTAAAAAGTATCATTAATTAAGAGTAATCTATTGCAGTGGTCAGCAACCTTTTGCTTATAGTGTGCCAAACTAACATTTTTAAATCATTCGGCGTGCCAACAGCGTGAAAGTGAAACTGCTCAACTATATTATTTTTATAAGACAATTTATTTTGTGCCGTAGCAAGACCAAGACCAAAAGAAAATGTTCATTATAGATAAACTCATTAAAGCGTTTTATATTTCATTACAAATAAACCTGTTGGTTATTAGCATCTTTTTTAAACCATTCATTGTTTATACACAATTTCATTTCCCAATGGTTAATGGGCTCAACTCTTGAATTTAGTTGTCGAGATATTATTCTAGTAATAGACATAAATTATTATAGTCATAAATTCTTTATGTTTCGATCTCTTTTTATTTTTTTCCACAACATCTCTGCATATATTATTATTATTGCTGATGCTAGCCGACCATAAATCCAAATTACAATTAAGCGAAATAGATAGGTAGTGATAATACGAACTGGGTAGTTAATGTTATGTTTAGAATCGTACATATAAATTCTTTAGTCATATATTATTTAGAAAATTTTAAATTATCTTTTATAGTTTAATAATTTTAAAGTTATAAATTGTAAGCCATTTTTATTTAAAAGTAAAAAAAAAAATAAAAATAAATATTAACGCAAAGAATAACTGATTTATTATCTCCCTTTCATGAAATTCTCAAAATTTGATGCTAATGATGCAAAACTAGTTTTTAAAAAATAATATAACTAGGTCTAGTGTTGCTTTTAAATTATTATTTCTTTACACAATTTCAGCATTAAGCTTATGCTCTTTTTTTTCATTAAGTAATTAGATGCATAAAATAAATTTACGTTGTAAATAAACATTTTATGCATCATGAAAGTCAATTTAAGGAATTGTATTTTTTTAAACATTTTTAATTACAATAGTTACATAATGAAAGCCTGTTTTATTTATTACAATAATATAAAAAAAAATTGTTTAAGAAATAATTATATTTATGCCTAATTAAGATAGATTAGCATAAAAACTATTTTGAATGTAATTAGCATGTATCAATTAATAAGCGCCTTTTCCTTAAATGTCCTTTGCTAATTGTTCAATGTCAGGTACAAATTTAGTCTTTTATGAGTGGTCAAGTTTAATTGACCTCTTGGTATTCTCTTGGTATGCTTTTATGAAAGTAAAGCGAATGCCTTTCAGTTGAAAACAGCTATCCCTTTCAGATTTTTCGTCACATTTCGGATGTTTAAAAGGAAAAAAAAAAAGCCAATTTCCCTCCACTATAAAAAGATAGAGATCTAAGTAGTTTTTTTTAGTAAGATTTAACCCGTAAGGCTTAATGTGGTATGGAAACATAAGTCCATGAATTTGAAAGTCTTGCCTTTGTTTAGAAAACTCCACATTGAGAGCTTCAATGCCCCTCTAAAAAAGCCCATCTATCTTAATTTGCCTTAAATTAGGGAAAAGGTTAAATGTTTTAAAATTGATTTCACGTCAAGATATGTCCAGTTTCAATGCAATGTCCAGTTTCAATGCAATGTCCAGTTTCATTCCAATGTCCAGTTTCAATCCAAATCCATCCCAGTGGTCCAACACTTCCGGTGCTTTTGGACCCCGTCCTTGTGAATGCAAGTTCAACTTACTGAAATGTGTTGCCATGTCATTTAGAAACATCGGATTCAACAGTCAGTTCTCCTCATTCAATACCGGAATTTTTTAAGCAAGATACACCTTAATGCTTTCAGTCAAGAAACGAATCTAATTATCTAAGACTTCACCTATACTCCTTATCACTTTCTTCTAGAAAGGACTTAAGAAACTATAAAATTGACAACAGATTCCATCACAAAGTCCAATGATGACATTTTTACACGCAAACATTCCTGAACTAAAACCGTCTACGTCCAGTGTGATTCCCATTTAGTTCGCATCGCAGAAACCAATTAATTATGCTGACGTAAGTTGTTATGCATTAAAAAAAATCTTCTTGGAGATATCTCGTGTGCCACTGAAAATCGTTCCTCGTGCCAAGTTTGGCACGCGTGCCTTAGGTTGCCGACCGCTGATCTATTGTATTATCTGGCTGACTGACTATTCAGTCGAAAAATTCTCACTGATAGTGGACCACAAGTCCTTTAAATATACAGTAGTTCACTATAATGGTTCCCAAAAATTCATGGATAACCGAGTCTAGGTGTGATACTATATTTTACCAAATCAATTTGGAAATCTAGTTCTAACAAATGACTTCATCCACAGATACATTCGCCATACTAACCCAACGGAGAAGGAGAAAGAACTGAGCGTGAACCAGATCTTTGACAAGTCGTAGCCAACTCAGACACACTGTTGATTAGCATAAACAAATTACAGTATTGATGATTGATATAATGATAGATTATTGTTATTTATAAAAAAAAAGAATATATATTTTTCTACACTTAATGGATGACTTGTGCAAATGCATTAATTGTGTTTGGTGACGAACGCATTCATGTACATTTTAGCTCACATCTCATAATTTCAGTAGCATAGTTAAAGTTTCTATTTAAGCCATTGTTTTATATATAAGGAGGCGGTTTGATTATTATTTTAATTTTTTATTCTTGCTAGCTTTTGTTGTTCTAAAATTAAAGATTGAATTTCTCCTTCTAGCTATGGACAACAATTGAATGGTCTATACTAGCCTATAATTACCAGTGAACAGATGATGATTTTCCAAACATTATTTTCCCTTCATTGTCGAGACTCTGTAATTTGTTTGCTTCATTGGCGAGGTAGCAAATTTCGACCAGGTTTCGCGAAACTCTAACATAAAAACTCGTAATCTATAAATCATCATCTAGAAACTCAAATCTAGAGATTTTTATTTAGAAACTCTAATCTAGAGACTTTTATATAGAAACTCTAATCTAGAGACTTTTATATAGAAACTCTAATCTAGAGACTTTTATATAGAAACTCTAATCTAGAGACTTTTATAAAGAAACTCTAATCTAGAGACTTTTATATAGAAACTCTAATCTACAGACTTTTATATAGAAACTCTAATCTACAGACTTTTATAAAGAAACTCTAATCTAGAGACTTTTATATAGAAACTCTAATCTAGAGACTTTTATATAGAAACTCTAATCTAAAGACTTTTATATAGAAACTCTAATCTAAAGACTTTTATATAGAAACTCTAATCTAGAGACTTTTATAGAGAAATTCTAATCTAGAGACTTTTATATAGAAACTCTAATCTAGAGACTTTTATATAAAAACTCTAATCTAGAGACTTTTATATAAAAACTCTAATCTAGAGACTTTTATATAAATACTCTAATCTAAAGACTTTTATATAGAAACTCCAATCTAGAAACTTTTATATAGAAACTCTAATCTAGAGACTTTTATATAAAAACTCTAATCTAGAGACTTTTATATAAAAACTCTAATCTAGAGACTTTTATATAGAAACTCTAATCTAAAGACTTTTATATAGAAACTCTAATCTAAAGACTTTTATATAAAAACTCTAATCTATAGACTTTTATATAGAAACTCTAATCTAGAGACTTTTATATAGAAACTCTAATCTAGAGACTTTTATATAGAAACTCTAATCTAGAGACTTTTATATAGAAACTCTTATCTAGAGACTTTTATATAGAAACTCTAATCTAGAGACTTTTATATAGAAACTCTAATCTAGAGACTTTATATAAAAACTCTAATCTAGAGACTTTTATATAGAAACTCTAATCTAGAGTCTTTTATATAGAAACTCTTATCTAGAGACTTTTATATAGAAACTCTAATCTAGAGACTTTTATATAGAAACTCTAATCTAGAGACTTTTATATAAAAACTCTAATCTAGAGACTTTTATATAGAAACTCTAATCTAGAGACTTTTATATAGAAACTCTAATCTAGAGACTTTTATATAGAAACTCTAATCTAGAGACTTTTATATAGAAACTCTAATCTAGAGACTTTTATATAGAAACTCTAATCTAGAGACTTTTATATAGAAACTCTAATCTAGAGACTTTTATATAGAAACTCTAATACAAAATCTAGAAAATCTAGCCTAATCTAGAAACACTAATCTATATAATCTAAATATATTGCTTAGAAATATCTTCTTTTTTTTTTCTTCACAGCCAGTCCATTTTGTTAATGTAATGGAAATCTATATCATACTATATTATATAATAAAAGTCTAGAGCTTACAAGTATAAAAAACCCGGTGCATATGTATAATGTTCCTTTAACTCTTTCTACGTTAAAAAAAGAGAAAAAAGAACGTGGTAGGGGAGGGTGAGCACTGAGCTATATATAATAATATATATAGCTCAGTGAGGGTGAGGACAATTCACTGACCTCAATACGAGAAAAGTGATTAAATAGTTCTTATATGCAGGAATAATTAGACGATGTTTATCTTGTAATATTTTATTGGTAAACTATTGGAATTAGTTTTTATTATTAAAATTAGGCACTCTGTATAATATAAAGGCCTATATTTATTATATGTTATATATATATATATATACATATAGGCTATAGGCCTATATTTATAATATATATAATATAATATATATATATATAGAGATAGAGAGAGGTCTATATTATTATATACACACACATTATATAGGTCTAAATACCAAGACAAGCACACTGTATTGTGTATAGATCTATAGACTTAAGGGGGTTGTATTAATTGTTTGTTTGTATGCTTCCAGTTATTTGTTGTTGTTTCATGTTAATGAATGCCATAAACACGTGTCCTAGCAAAGATTCATTTTTAAACCACTATTTTCGTCCATTTTTATAAAGCACAGTTTTTATATTATTTATTTGACACTTTTTAGCGTGTTTTGCATTCAATTGTATAGACTATTTGTAATAACTATTCTATTTTAATGTTTTTTCCTTCGTTTATTATAATAATTTAATTGACTACTTGCAGTTGTTTATTGCCTTATAAAATGTGCTATTTATAGATTAGATCTATTATTTTTTTTACGGTGGCGTGACTTCAAGCTGACAGTTCAATAGCTTACTGAAGCACCTGTCCAAATTACTGATACTGCTATACATTATCTTTTGTTTTAGTTCAAAATGACACATTCGCAGATTCATTGTGTAATTAGCAAAGACATTTGGAAATATGCACGAAAGCAGAATTGATGTTGAAATAAATGACGTAGGCCTACTATTATTCTTAATAAATTCCACCCTAAATATTATTAAAATACCATCATATAGCATGTTTTTGTAATGTAAAATTAAAATAAATTCAACATTAGGAGCATTTAGTATTATAGAGTTACAGCAGCAATGGTCACTAGCTTCCATGATGAGTTTAACCTCTTATGTGGCCCAGTAGGTTATATAGTGTCTAACTAATTTAAGTATCTCTGGTGTATCTAGCTAAGTAGCTCTGGTTTATCTTGCTAAATAGCTCTGCGATATCTAACTGCGTAGCTTTGATATACCTACTGTTATCTAGCTATGAATAATACCTGACATTATGTAAATTTTTTTTTGTTATTTGTCTTTTTGTTTTGCTTTTTCTTTACACACTTAGTTTTAAATATAGCAATAATTGTTAGAAACATGTGCCATTTTTAGTTTCTAATTTGTTTTAACTACACAGAAAGCATGGTATCAAGAATTTCTTTTGTACAATTTACTTCCTTACTTCTATTAAATAACTATGACATAAACCTATTAGAACATTTTCTGCTTATGATTTATATTTCTTTCTAATTTAACCTTGCTTGTGTGATTTACTCAATATGTTAATAAATGATTGCCTTACAATATGACAAATAAATAATAAAAAAATCTGACATTTCATTAAAAAACTATTTATGTTTTTCACCATCTTTAAAGCTGTTTTGGGCTTTCTTCAATCATAATGAAAGTTTCTTTCTGTTTTTTTTTTAACACTTCAGAGAAAACTACTATCTATATATTGATTTTTTTAAAAATGTACCATTATATTATTATATCGGGAGCGAAAAATGGTTCGTTAATTAATGGTTTATTGAAACAAGAAATAGAGAAAAGGAGTCAGAGAGAGAGAGAGAGAGAGAGAGAGAGAGAGAGAGAGAGAGAGAGAGAGAGAGAGAGAGAGAGAGAGAGAGAGAGAGAGAGAGAGAGAGAGAGAGAGAGAGAGAGAGTTAGATGAGAAAGAGGGATTTTTTAAAACTGTAACTGTTATTATTTAGTTTTAATACTTGTATTACAGAATGTACCAATACATATAGAACAGTTCATCGGGATTGTAAGTTGCTATTTAGTGACTGTTAGACACTTTCATTAACAATCTCTTCGAGGCTTTGACAAAGTCAATAACACTCTCCAGGAACAGTAAAATGTATAGATATAAATTTATTCACACACATATAATTTTATGTCCTCACAATTCATATGAATATCCATGCACAATGATATCTGTATATATATTCACTCAATAGCATTGCAATACACATTACATAATTTACAGAATAGATTCACAGAGATCTCTCCTATTATCTTCATTATAAAATCTTCACATAAAAATACAGCTCCTCTCTCTACAAAAGCTCAATGCCCACTACCCTACCAATGTCAAGTCTCGTAACCTTTCCTCCGATCTTTTCTAACCTAACACGTGAATTAACAACACAACTGCGCAATTATTATAGTCTCCGTCTGCTTTTGCTAACCAAGGTCAAGGTCTACTCTTCTTTTCATTGGTTATCTCTCTTTGACCATAGACTATTTATTATGTTCTATTTCAATCACTGACACACCCCCCTTGCCCATAATAAAATGACATTCATGGCATTTTTATATCCAAAACATAATTAATACATCCATATAAGTCATAAATAAATACATAGATTATGTTATATATAAATAAATCATACATGTAATAATATTTGTTAGTATAGTTTGTTAGTTATTGTTAGTAGACAATGTTAGTAAGTGTAATTATGTACAATGAGTTTGTGACTGTTTACATGGCTAATCTTGACAATATGTCAGGTATGTGATTGTCTGTCCCTTTAATACTTTGTATGTTAAACTGGTAATCACTAAGTTTCATTGCAAATTTATTGATCCTATTATTGTTCACGTTGCTCACATTCAAATTAATCAAAGGTTTGTGATCTGTAAATATTGTAAATTTACGACCCAACAAATATCTTCTTAGTTTAGTTACTGCCCATACAATGGCCAAACCTTCCAACTCAATTACAGAGTACTTTTCCTCTGCTTTTGTCAGTGATCTACTTATATACAATGCTGGTTTGTAAATACCCATAATTTTCTTTTCTTTTTTATTTGTCATATTACTATTTTCCTCCAGACAATGTTTCATTAAACATGCACCAAGACCTTGCCTAGAGGCATCAGTAGCTAAAATGATTGTATCTTTAGCTGAAATGGTAGTTAAAATTGGTTCTTTAGAAAATAGTATTTTTAAATTTTGCATTGCTTTTTCACATTCTGAAGTCCAATTAGTTTTTGTATTAGATTGACCTTTCCTTGTTAAATTTACAAGTGGTTTTACTATTTGACTGTAATTTTCAATGAAATCTCTATAGTAACCAAATAGTCCTAACAAAGCTCTGACTTGTTTTTTGTTTCAGGCTTCTTTATGTTCAACATTTTTTCTTGCATCCTATCAATTGGTTGTATTGCCTGATCTTTAAATTTATGTCCTAAAAATTCAATTTCATTCTGAGCTAATTTCATCTTTTGTGGTGAAATAGTTAGATTATGTTCAGCTAGTATTGCTAACAATTCTTCTAAAACTTTCAAATGTTGTTCCCAAGTCTCAGTGAATATGCAAATATCACCTACATAATGAACAATATTGGGATGTCTAGGTATTATTTTGCGCATCATTTTAGTAAATGTTGCAGTACTATTAATCAATCCGAAAGGCATTACATTCCATTCATATAATCCTTGATCTGTTGTAAATGCCGTGTATTGTTTAGATTGTTCCTGCATATGAATTTGCCAAAATCCTCTAGTTAAATCTAAGGTAGAGAATATTTTTCCTTTCCCTATCTCATTAACAATGTCTTCTATATTAGCTAAGCCTTCCTGATCTATTTTTGTAACTGCATTCAGTTTTCGATAATCACAGCATAATCTAATGCTATTATCTTTCTTCTTTACTATCACCATAGGTGACGAAATTTGTGATATCGATTTGCGTATCAGCCCTTCTTTTAACAATGTATCTAACTCTTTCTCAACATTTGCTTTCTGCATTTGGGGTACCTGATATACTTTGGCTCTAAAATGTGTTTCATCATTTAATTCTATACAGTGTTCTATTGTCTCTGTATGACCAGGTTTGTCTGAAATTACTTTTTCAAATTTCTTTAATATTTCATTCACTTCTTTGATTTGTAATTCTTTTAAATGAGCTAAAGAAATGTCTTTATAGCTTTTAGTATTGCTATTTTGTAGTACATTACAATTTTGCACTTGTGAAACATTTGTGTCATCATTCAGTTTTATCACTACATAATCTTCACTACTATTTTCAGACGTCACATTATGTTCAATTTTGTTAATGTTTTCAGCTGTCACTGAATATTTTCTAAGATCATTGATATGAAATTTTCTTATAGAGTCTTTTACAGAGATTTCATATGAAACTGTATTAATTCTTTTTTTAACAGTATATGGACCATGCCATTCCTTATTACTATTTGTTGGTGTTGGTGAAAAAACCAATAGGTTTCAAGGTTCTCAAATACCTATGTTTGTTTTTTATTTCTCTTTGTTTTTGTCCTGGCATTTTTAAATTTTCATTGGCTATTTTATTTACATAACCAAGTTGAGATTTTAAATCTTCAATATACTCTTCTGTATTATACTCAATGTCATCATTATCAAGTATTGTATTTTTGAAATTGTCCAAAGGACTATTGGCTTGTCTTCCAAACATTAGTTCAAATGGTGAATAATTAGTTGTCTGGTGTATAGCATTACGATATGCGAACAAAAGCATAGGTAAATAAACATCCCATTCCTTAGGCTTATCTATACAGCATTTTTGGATCATTAGTTTAATTGTCTGGTTAAATCTCTCCACACATCCATTCGACTGTGGATGATATCGAGTGGAAAATATCTGGGTTATTTCTAGCAATTCATGGAATGCTTTAGTTAAATTGGAAACAAACTGTGTCCCATTGTCACTCAATATGTCCATAGGAAAACCATACTTTGTAAATACGGACAACAAAGCCGTACAAATGCGTTCAGATGTTATGTCTTTCAGTGGAATAACCTCTACCCATTTTGTGGCTAAGTCAATGATAACTAAAGCAAATCTGTTTTTATTAGTTTTAGTCATAGTCATGGGACCTATTATGTCTATTGCAACCTTATGAAATGGTGTTCCTATCACATTAAATTCTTGAATGGGAGCTATGTGAGTAGATGTGTTCTTATTTTTCCTTAAACAACTATTACAACATTCTTTTATGTGATGTTGAATGTCTCTTTTCATTCCCTTCCACCAAAAAATTCTTTTTACTGTATGGTACGTCTTATCTGTACCTAAATGTCCACTTAATGGTTTACTATGTCCAGCTACAATTATTGTATTTACTAATGTCTTGGGAACTATTATCTGCTCTTCTCTGTTATGCATTTGTACATCTATATTGAATCGAATAACTATTCCATTCTTTATTTCTATACCTTTATTCTGTTTGAATTCACCTTCTTTAGTATTTGTTTTATTTTCTAACAATTTATTTATATAGTCATCTTTTTTCTGCTCAGCTTGTAACAATTGATGAGTTATTTTACCCATTTCAAGCACTGTTTTTTCATTATGCTTTACAGTGTTTATTTCAGCAAATGTTTGTTTTTCTACCTGATTCTTTTCATGATTACTTATTTCTGGTTTATATGTCTCTTTCTTGCTAATAGCTACAGTTAAAATGTTTGTTTAAGACATCTTTTTGGTTTTCATAGTTATCCAAATGATCATTTGCTATCTTTAAAGCTTTATCGTGATTTCTGACATGCTGAGTCAAAATTATAGATTTCAATTCACAAGGAACATTCAATTCATTACACAAATTTTCAAACTCATCTATGTATTGACCAATTTGTTGAGTACCATTCCAATTATGGAAGTTATTTTCTTTACTTTTTAGTTTCACAGGTTCCAACATGTTTATCCATTCATGTGATTGAACATTATTTGACTTCAAAATGCATAGATTTTGAGATAGTGTACTGATGGGATCATTATTGAATTCATTCAAAGTCATAGGATTCTGAATTTCTTTTATATCTAGTCTATTCCTAATCCATTCTTCAAAAATTTGTACTGAATTGTCTGGTTTAACATTGGTTGCATTACCTATGATAAGTGGAGCGGTGCATTCGGGCATTACGACAGCTTTTACTTTCCCTGCGATCCAAGGGGTGTCAATTAAAATATTTGCACATTTGCATGTAATGGAACTCCCATCACCTAGTGTAATTACTTCTATGTCATCAATATATTGATCAGACTCAACTAGATTAGCTTGTACTATTAAGCACGAGCACCCAGTGTCTCTCAATGTCATGGTCTGAATATGATTAACATAAGAAGGGAACAAGTATAACTGTCCACCTGCTTCATGTATGTTAGTAAAGTATTTTCCAGTATTAGATTTTGGTGCTACAGTTGAAAAATTGTTACTTTGAGAAAAGTTACTGTCAAACAATTGTTTAGGTTCAGTTTGTTGGCCCTGAAACGGTGATGAACAATCATAAGATATGTGCCCATAACCCTGACAATTATAACATCTTATTGATGTAGGATTATCATAGACCCTATTGCTATTGCCTCTAGACTGATTGTAAGAACCCCTACTATTATTGCCACTATAATAGCCTCTGTTGTTGTTACCTCTAGTTTGTTTAAAGTAACCTCTATTATTATTATAGTAACCTCTATTATTGTTGTTACCTCTATTGAAAAATCTACCATTATTTTGGTTATTAGAATTAGTGTTTCTTGTGGGTGACAAACTATGTCTTCTGAAAGGATAGTTAGTGTTCCTAGCATTACTCCTATTTTGGTTTCTTGGTCTGTTGTCCTGATTTTGATATGCATTGAAAACATTCAAGTTGTTTTCAAAAGCATTCAAATTATTTGTATCTTCATTTTTACTAAGTGCCACACCAGGATGACTGTCCTTGTAATTATTTAAGGCTGTTTTCAATTCCTCTACATTTCTAATGTTTCTTTCTTTAAGATATGTAAATAGTTCTGGAGTGGCCATTGTGAGAATTTTTTCAATAATTATCATGTCTAATATATGTCTGGGATTATTTATGTCCACTTTACTTAGTGTTAACCATTTTTCTAGGTATTGGCTTATGTCATTAATGAACCTATCAGTGTTGTCACTAGCTTCCAATCTAACCTTATGAAATTGTTTTCTATAATGATCAGGTGTAAAATTATAAAAATTGAACATTGCTGCTTTTATTTGATCATATGTTCTACCAATTCCTTCACCTACTGCTTTTAGCCCCTTTTCTTTAACTGCTCCTAATAATTTAGCAGCCCATTTATCTTTTGGTAAGTTATTAGCTATACAATTTTCCTCAAAAATAGATAAGAAACTATATAAATTATTTTCATTTCCATCAAATGGCTGTACGTTAAATTTGTCATTAACTTTATGAGTGTAAGATTCTGTGACCTTAATTTTTCCTAACTCTAATTCAGTTTCATACCTTTTATGTTCTAATTCTGTGTGCTGAGCTATTTTCAATTTTTCAATTTCTCTATCTTCTGCGTGCTGAGCTATTTTTAGTTTTTCAATTTCTTGAGCTCTTGAGTCAATTTCTGTTTGTTGAGCTATTTTTAGTTTTTCAAATTCTCTATCTTCAGCTCTTTTATCTCTTTCCTTATTTTCTATCTCTTTTTGTTCTTGTTTTTGTGCTAAAGTCCAAGCCTGAACTTTTTCTTCGATAAATTTCATCATGTCTTTTTTTTCTATTTCATATTCCATAGCTAATTCTTTAGCCCTGGCATACATTTGTGCATTAGTTTCAAACGAAGCCATTTTTTTATTTGCTTATTTGTCCAGTGTTATTATGTATTTGTTATTACACAATTTTTAAAGTATGTTTTATTTATTACACAAATTCAATTTATTTGTACTGTGACCAACTTAATCATATACTGATATGATTAATAACACAGATTCTATATATTAGTTATACTAAAATGTGACCCAATGATAATCAAAGCTTGATGACTTACGTGATTATTTGTTCACATTTATATTTTTATAGAGTTCGTCAAAGCTTGATGACTTATATGACTAGTCTCGTTCTTGACCTAATCACACTAAGTTCCTACGGTAGGACAATAAATGTGCAATGATAAAATAATTTATTTACTCACCATAAATTACTTGAGTCAAATGAAAGTTCAACTTCTGGACCACCCCAAAATTTACTATGTGTTACAAAGCTTATTTTATGACTATTTATACAATGTACTGAATCTGTATGTGCGCAATATTATGTTACCTCACAAGTATGTTATTGCATCTTTTAAAAGAATTCAAAACTTAATTATATTATTTACAGTACTCCAAAGTTTTTTGCATAATAAATTATTTGCTACTTTACAAATAATGCATATGAACACAAAAAACAAAATAATTGCTGCTTTAAATAGACAATACCAAGAGGAATTCAACAATAGAATTACAATATATAAACATTGACCAAACAATATGATGTTTTAATAACAACACAACAATTATTTACGATCACAAACAAGACTTACACAGCTAACGACTATATTTATAAATAAAACAAATATCCCTATAGAATCATCTACATAAAAACCTCGAAAAGAAACAGAATTAGAGTAAAGACAGAAGTAAAAGTATTGAGGTCCTAACATAGACTACCTCCAACCTCCCACACATATATTGTATACATATAACATGAAATTATTATATTTAACAAAGTAATTACTGATAAAGAAAGGCAGTAATTACACATAAGAAAGAGGATATAGTAACGATCAGTGTCAGTTTCTTCAATGCCTTGATGTAATGTTAACACACTATTCCGACTATGACGAGTCTGAAAGTTTTACATATCCATGTATGACTAGCATACGGTAGGCACACTATGACAATTGTGTGATCTGTCTTCACTTCACGTGAAATCTGCCATCTCCGATGGGAACTGGATATTTAAAATAGGTACTGTGTATATCACAAGATCTTTACATCTGACTTCCGGCTAATCTGTTTACTGACATTCAATGTCACGTCGGGATGTATATGTACAATAAAATAATTAATCAAAGTTGATAAGGTTGATAAAGTTCAACAATAGTTATTTAAAGTTCACTGATACTGTATAATATTTGAAAAACGAAGGTGATTAACAACAGTGTGCCGCCATTTTGTTTATCTAGTGTCCGCCATCTTGTGTGACGTCATTGCTTCACTTCATAGCGTATTGTAAAATGTTACAGAGTCTAGATTCAGAAGCTTTTTGTTTAAAAATGTTCCTTGCGTGATAATTCAAATTTTCATGATCAACGATTGATCACAAAGAAATTCATACGACAGCTCTCGACGTTCCACGTAATCCAAATATAATCTTGAAAAAAAATTATTAATTCCAGCGTCGGCACCTTTGAAAATTGCAATGTGGGTTGAGATGTAGAGCGCCACGTGCACCCACCTTTTTTGTTGCTTGTTGTGCCGCCTATGTATCTACTGACTTTTACAAGTCTTACTGCAGTGTCTCCGTTTCCTGTTATCCTGAATATGGCTTTATACAGTGTTGATTAAATCTTGATTAATATCTTTAGAAATCGTCCATTAAATTCTGCCATCCAACAGCAAATCATATATTTTCTGAGAGATGTTTTAGCGTTCTCTCTAACGATTTTATGACCAGGTTGACTGGGTTGAATAGTTTGCTTGAGAGAGTTGACAATTTGAAAATCAGACTTTACCTTCTAAGATTTGTTCTTGTGGAAGCATTTCATTATGTTGTAGCGTAGTAGTTTAGTAGTTGCCGTTCACCGCTGCGACCAGTTGTAAGTTGCTATTTAGTGACTGTTAGACACTTTCATTAACAATCTCTTCGAGGCTTTGACAAAGTTAATAACACTCTCCAGGAACAGTAAAATGTATAGATATAAATTTATTCACACACATATAATTTTATGCCCTCACAATTCATATGAATATCCATGCACAATGATATCTGTATATATATTCACTCAATAGCATTGCAATACACATTACATAATTTACAGAATAGATTCACAGAGATCTCTCCTATTATCTTCATTATAAAATCTTCACATAAAAATACAGCTCCTCTCTCTACAAAAGCTCAATGCCCACTACCCTACCAATGTCAAGTCTCGTAACCTTTCCTCCGATCTTTTCTAACCTAACACGTGAATTAACAACACAACTGCGCAATTATTATAGTCTCCGTCTGCTTTTGCTAACCAAGGTCAAGGTCTACTCTTCTTTTCATTGGTTATCTCTCTTTAACCATAGACTATTTATTATGTTCTATTTCAATCACTGACAGGGATATATAAAAAAAGATATGATAAAGGCAAAGAAAACTTGGTTGAGAAGCAGTTCCATGAAATTAAAATATGTGTTGAACGAAGAACAATAGCCCCAAAAAAAACAAACAGAAACATACCATTTAGTGAAAGAACTGACCACAATAAAGCCTGGACATAGTACCAGTTCAGAAAAATGTTTGACTGAAGCATTGGACATTTTAAAATGGTGAATTGAGTACTTCTCCAGGCTGTATAATGAAAATAACATCATGTTAGATTCAGACATCATAACTGACACTCCAGCAAAGGACATTTTTAACCAATCACAGAAGAAGTAGCAGCACTCCAAATAAGGAAGTCTGCAGTAGTGATGTACAGTTTGCCCTAACTATCAGCCGAAAAAGCCACTCCAGCAAAACAATCCTACTGAGAGCAAAAATAAGACAGGGGCATGACAATACTGGACAGATCTTTGTCTTTCAAACATTGTCTGAATGATAGGAAAGAATGGGGAAAAGGAGGACACATGTTCATAATATAAATTTTGTTTGGTCACAGGCTAAACTTTAAAAAACCAGCAGTAGAAAAATGTTTCTAATTCTAATATAACATAACAGTTATCAGCAGGGGCGAAGCCACAGGGGGGGGGGGGGGGGGCTGAGGGGGGCTAAGCCCCCCCTGGAATTTAAAAAAAATATTTTTTTTAAACTGATATTTTAAAATATGCACTAAATTTGCTAAAAATTTGGTAAATCTTTGTCACGCGACAGTTTAGCCCCCCCCCCCCCCCCCCCTGGTATTTGGTAAATATTTGTCACGCGAAAGTTTAGCCCCCCCTGGAAAAAATTTCTGGCTTCGCCCCTGGTTATCAGACTTAATAAACTTGCTACCCAGGAGATATAAACACAAAGGCAAATATGTTTCTTCAATGAATGCATGATCTTGAACACACAGACATTCACACTACAAAGCTAATTTTAAAAACAAATAAGATATCCATTTAGACTTAGATCATTTTCTTTATTTTGTATTTTATACAATGCAATGACATGTCATTCTCTCCAATTTCTCAACATTTCAAACTGAATCATTAGAAATACCGCCACATTGGGGTTAATAAATTAAAATAGTGCAACAACGATTATGCCATTCTTCTGTTCAGTGACAACACAAGATACCTAGCTTGTTGCTCTATGGAAGCCAATATATCCTTTAGTTTAATACACACAATTTAAATCTATACTCATTCAGGACACAGTTAGTACAAAAACACATAAGACATTCAAATTTGTATGAAAAAATATATTTTCTTTATTCATCCAGTGCAGGGGTCGGCAACCTACGGCAGGCGTGCAAGACTTGCCACACTGAGAGATTTTCAATGGCCTTTAAGGTCAATTCAAGTATTTTCTACGAGAGATTTAGTGCTACTGCAGGATGACTTTTACTTTTAGGCTGTTGGCACACTGAATGAATTAGAATAAATACTTTTGGCACACTGTTATCAAAAGGTTGCTGACCTCTGATCCAGTACACCTAGTATAGTTTGGGGAGACAGCATAAACAAGGATTGTGGTGACCAGTACAATGTCCAGCCACAGTTCATTCCCCCAACTGAATGTATGCATTTAGAATCAACCTTATACACTCAAGGGGACACCATCAAGTACTTGGGTAAAGACAATATCAAGGGAGATTATCATGAAATTTAAACCAAGACATTTAGAACTAGTAATGTTAGAGCTGTTAGACTACCCAGACCCTTCTAAGATGAGTTATATAGCTATACAAGTTATTATATAGCTTAATATTATTAAAAAAAATTTTAAGCAAATATTTACACAAACATAATTATTTTTCTCTTACAAATGTACCTGTTGTTAGTCTTGTCATTCTGTGGTTAGAGCACTAGATTTAGTACCTACACATAATATATAAAGGTTCTTCTAGCCCCCCCCCCCCTTCTTCAAACTTGTGTAAGTTAGTTGCAATCATAGACATTAAAGCAATACAGACAAAACAAAAACCAATGACAACTATAACTATTTATTTCCATGAACTGATGGCAAGTTGTAGTGAACAATCCTATGTCATATGTGGATCTAATGTCAACTAGACTGAACAGTAAGTCACATGTGGATCTAATGTCAACTAGACTGAACAGTATGTCACATGTGGATCTAATGTCAACTAGACTGAACAGTAAGTCACATGTGGATCTAATGTCAACTAGACTGAACAGTATGTCCCATGTGGATCTAATGTCAACTAGACTGAACAGTAAGTCATATGTGGATCTAATGTCAACTAGACTGAACAGTAAGTCACATGTGGATCTAATGTCAACTAGACTGAAAAGTAAGTCACATGTGGATCTAATGTCAACTAGACTGAACAGTAAGTCATATGTGGATCTAATGTCAACTAGACTGAACAGTAAGTCATATGTGGATCTAATGTCAACTAGACTGAACAGTATGTCATATGTGGATCTAATGTCAACTAGACTGAACAGTATGTCATATGTGGATCTAATGTCAACTAGACTGAACAGTATGTCATATGTGGATCTAATGTCAACTAGACTGAACAGTATGTCATATGTGGATCTAATGTCAACTAGAGTGCACAGTAAGGTGTCATGTCCCATGTAAATAAATGATACTCATCTCCTAGTCTATAATATTTGAATAGTACTAAATATTGACTTTGTCAAAGTAATACCAGGGGGAATGTGTGACCAGCACAATGTCAAGCTGATTTTGTTTTTGACCCGACTGGTGTAAGGTATCAGGGTCACTCTCTAGACCAGAGGAAAAACAAGAATCCAAGATTGTGAGCCAGGGAGGGGGGGGGGGGGGGACTTAGCTTGACTAATTGAATTGACAAGTTTCAGCCCATGTTGTTGAAGCAGCATTAACCAGTTTCCAAGGCAGTGGCATGCAAGGAGGATTGTGTGGCCAGTACAACACATAGAAGCAATTACCCAGCCAGGCGCCCATCAGTGTTGGGTAGACTCAGTGCAGCTTCCAGACATAAAATTCAACCCAAGACCCACAGAATGGTAATTCAACTTGACCACCATGGCCAATTACATTGGAATATTGATTAAGAAAAAGAAACAAAACTAATTAAATCATTAGTACATAATAAATCACACAATAAGCCAAAAACATATTCACTGCATGAGTATATATTTCATCAAACTAAAACAATAAATTATTTATATATTCTTTAGCTTTGACTTCAGTTGCTTTGATTAGTCATCCAGGCTCTAGAACCAGACCACATCATCTCCAGCCAGTCCAATACATGTATCTACACTACCCATTCATTCTGACATCTCATAGAACTGAATTAATGTTACATATTTCATTACAACTGGGGAAATCTTCTTGTCCACAAGATTGACAAAACAACAAAAACAAAACAAAAAATGACAAAATCAATCAATCCTCAGATAATGAAGTGCAAAAAAAATAATATGCATCTTCCACACATTTCAGTCAGCAAACTATCTTTAGATAAATAAGAAGTGAGTTAAAAAGAAAAACAACACAAAAAAACATGTTTACAAACTTCATGATGAACTTTTTCTTTGAAATATTTCACATGAGACTGAAGCAGAATCAATGTATTTACAGACACAAGCAGTCAGCCAAAGGAACTAACCACTGTCCAGGGAGATCAAGCATTCAGGAGGGGTGATGGCTGGAGGGGAACTAACGTCCTGACTGATCTATATCTATATAAAGGACACTTTATGGATTACTGATTTGGGGCAGCTACATGCAAAATGAACCATGTTGAATAAAATACCCAACATATTGAAAAAAAACTAACTATTTTACAGACAATGGCCTCACCGCCCATGTCATCTAGCCTTTAATTATGAACTTCCTTGTGCGTTTGCTGATCAATCAGATAAAATACAACACACACAGTGTTTAATATTCCAGTTTTTTTAAAGTCCAATAGTTTCCTTAAAACTCTTTAAAATAAAAATTTGACATCTACATGTTTTATAATAAAGACTTTGAAATTTCAAATATTTTTTGAAAGAATAATTTCACACCCAAAAGTTTTTGAAAAGAATTAAACTCCAAAATTTCCTTAAAAAATTTTTTTTAACAAGTATTTAAAATCTACATCCCAAGTTTTTTTAATCATAATATTATAGTTTTGTAAGAAATAATTTCACACCAAATATATTCAAAGAAAATACTTAGACCTAAAATTACATTTTTATTTTGCTCCAGTTAAAAAATAAATAAACAGTATTTCAAGAAAGACTTCCCGATGAAATTTTAAAGTGGGCCCATTCTTCTTTAAATATAGGAATATTGAAATTGTTTTCTATGGGAGAACCAATTCAAGCAGCAAAAAATATTTCCACCAATAATGTTGTATGTTATGAAACCAAGGTCAACAACTTCAGTCCCACACAGGGAGGAAAAAAACAACAAGAGTTGTACATCAAAATAAATCCACATATACACAATACTGTTTGAACAAACAGCAGGTGTTTTAAGTTTTGAGTCAGGTAGAGTTCTATGTTGATTATGATATGAAATATTCCCATACTTGAAGATGTAAGACACAAAAAAGGGTGTCAACACATTTCAAGATGTCATCAAACATGTCATCAAACATGTCATCAAATGTACAAACAAGAGGAAGTTGATATCTGAACAAAAAAATTTTTTTTTTAATTTTAAAAAGAAGTAATGCTGATATATATTGGTGGATATCAATTTTCTTATTAGCATCAAAATATGTAATAGGGTCAAAAGGTCAAAATAGAAAACAGAACAGTCAAAAGCAGCATTTACACAAAACAAAAAAAGTAACTCTACAAGAGCGATATTTAAAGATAAAAGTTGTACTAAAAGTTTTATCAGAAAGTTTCATGCCATCAGAAAAGTGAACAAAAAACTCTTTGACCTTTCCTTGTAACTTGGCTTACTACCTTTTTATTTTTTGGTTCAAGTTTTAAAAAAATAAATATATTCAATGAAACATAGTCCTGATTAAATCCCAAGTTGCTGCTTGTGAAATCAAGTCAGCAATATTTTAAAAGACTTATTACTAGTGTCACAAAATTCAATTAGAGCACAACATTATTGATATTGTCTCATATGTTAAGGAACAACACAAAAGCAATTACACTATAACTAAGCAATAGACAAAAAAAAGGTAACTTCTCAGCTAACATTATAGTAGCATACTTCCATTCACAATAAACATTTGGAATTTCAAAACATTTGGGGAAAAAATCATTAAATTGAATTATATAAATTTCGCTCTGAATCTGAACGTAATCACTTTATCTATGTTACTGATTGAAACCAATTTTCCAAAACAAATGTATGTATCTATGGAGAGAAAAAGTATAAATGGAAACTCTAATATTTTGACTTTAATTTCATCAATCTTTGATTTGCCCTAATGTTGAACAAAAAATTTTATAACATTTTCTTTAACATCTACATTTTAAAAATATACAACATTCATTAGCCAAGTCAGGTGTTTATTTATACAAGCAAACACTGCCATTCGTTTAACTCATTGTTAGCAATGATTCCCATGTTATTTCATTATACAATTATTTAAATTTAAGGAAAAGAAATAGACCAATTTAAAAAAGCAAAAAGAGTTAGATATGGAGCAGATGCAGATGAAAGGTAATGCTGGAACCACACCATTAAATATAAAATTGAAATATTGAATGAAATATTGAATGACATCTTGTATCAATCATAGAATTCAGTAGAGAGTTAAATAATACATACATCAACATCTTATGAAGGAACTGTGTTGAACACAGTAGAAAATATAATAATAGCTTAGGATTTTTCTCAGAATATATAAGACCTATTTTAAACCCAAAATAAATAAAAAAAAGCCAAAAGAAAAAAAAAAAAAAAAAAGAAACATGCACACATCACAGTAAATTCTCTGCTTCATTATTCAAATGATGAAACTACTAAGAGAAATGTATTTTCACCTCCAGCTTGATTCCATTGAGTTTTATGGGTTTTTATTGTTGACGGTCATTTTTATAAGCCTGAAGAAAATATATTTGTAAGTTGTTTTATTTTAATCAAACTCATGACTGCTCTCCCTTTGCTTCATGTTAGCTGCAACTGTCTGTGCTTCTGATCTCCCTTGATTCACTCTCACTAGTGATTCTGTAGTTCCACTTTTGGTTACCCTAAACAGACAAACAAACATTAGTCTTAATCTTATTTTAATGATATTCTACAAAAAAAGAACTATAGAAATGAATAAAAAAGCCTTTCTGAGATAGTGTGTTTTTTCATCATATATCTCCAGAACTCAAAATGTGTATTTTTTTGTGTAGAGTTGTGCATTATTGAATTTTTTGTTTCCATATGCATACAAATGCATATTAGAAATAGAAATCATTTATTTTAAATGCCCCCCCCCCCCCAAAATCTCAATAGCCCATGTCATTCATAAATTGCGTATTTGTATATTGAATTGTATTATTGTAATACATAAACATTGTGCATTGTACTTCTATGTGTGGTTTGTACCCATTGTGTGATTGATGCTTATTCTATTTCTAACTACTCATCCACCTGCTTACATTTGTTCCTAACACCACACAAAGACATCTTACACATTTTTACCAAGTACATTTTCACTTTAAAGGTCAATAATAGGCTTGGTCTATTACAGCGGTTCCCCAACCTGTGGGTCTAGACCCCTTTAGGGGTAAAACAACAATTTCATAAGGGTCGCCAAAGACCATCGGAAAACACATATTTTGTTGTATTTGTGATTATGCTTTATTTATGTGAAATTTTTACAATGAAAATACATCCTGCATATCAGGCATTTATTCAGATATATATTTCTATATTATGTTTTACGACATTGAGGAAACTTATATAGACTACAAATAAATTATTTTATGGTTGATGGTCGCCACAACGATAAAAGCTGTATAAAAGGGTCACGGTATTAAAAAGGCTGGGAACCACTGGTCTATTATGTTTGCAGCCCCAACAGAACATAAGGTTACACTATGTGTCAGTAATACGGTGCTTGTCTGTGTCACTCACACTTCATCCAGCTCTATCTCCTCTTCATCATCGCTGTCCAGCGGGACCTGCAGGTACGGATTGTCACTGGTCGGCCTGAACTTGTAGCCAGTCAGAGTGAAGAAGACCAGGAGGAAAACCTCCTCAAACAGATCCCTCATCCAGCCATAACGGAATGGTAGAGTTATCTGGAAGAAATATTTTATTGAAACAAATACTAGACAATAATTCACTGAAACAGGAAAACATAAGAAATAGTTTCAAATATAAAAATTAAGTGTAGAGTTATAGTAAAGTAAAGTACCCTTCAGGACCAAACTGATCATAGGGCTGGTGAAGCAGCGTTCACCTGTTCCTGAGGCCACAACATACTAGGGGATGTGTCGCCAGCACAATGCCCAGCTGCCATTACTTTAACCCCAACAAATGTCAGGTACCCATCAGAGTTGGGCTGGGTAGACTCAGGGACGCCCTCAAGTCCCAGGAAAGTAGAGTTATACTTTGTAGTTATACGTCAAAATCTTTTAAATATTTGTACACAAAGTGAAATGTATCATTATTGTTTTAAATAAAGCTATAAAAATGATACATAAAGAAAACATGTTCTATGAATAGCTCAGTACAGAAATAGAATAAAGATTTCCTTCAATCAGAACAATCTATGAACTCACCACAAGTAAATATGAAATAATTCTTGTGAAGTAAATGTAAGCTACAACCTGGAAATGATAAAACAATCACAATGTTAAATATGCAAATTGGATTTAGAGAGGTGAACAAAATAATGGGAAAGTCTCACATATGGTCAGAATCATCAACAGTTAATTTGTTTTTTGACAATCTGTAACTTAGTAAACAGTTTTTTTTATTTCTCTAACCATCTCTTTGTCAACTAGCTAGATACTTGGTATAAAATTAAAACAAGTAAATATCTCTTTCAGAACAAGTTGATTGAAAAAATTGCATAGATTGTTTGGTGCCAATTATTCCTTACTTTATGAGAATTACAATGGAAAATTTCTTTTCCGGAAAACTATTTTACAAGATCTTTACTTCATGTTAAAAGGAATATTATTATATTTAATTTTAAATAAGCATATATAAAAAACAATTTTTAATTGACAGTAACATACTATTTAATTTAACAAAAATTAATACAAATGAAACTTTTAAGAAAAATGAAAATATAATCAATTTAGAGTTTTAAAATCTAGCTTGACTTCAAAGGGCCTGATTTAATAATAAAAATTGGATTTATTTAAAACCGTTTTTAATGTTTTTCAAAAATTCATTCATCAATGGACAACTTTTAAACACAAACCTTGTATGGGGTGACTGCATTCAAAAATCAAGGAACTAAGAAACTGTCTAAAAAGCTAAAAAAAATGTAGAACACCATTCCCCACTTCCTCAGGGAAGTTTCAAACTGAGCAAATATTAAAATGAGGGCCAACTATTTGCGTGACTCTGTGGGTTAACAGATCTATAGCACTTTAGTAGACCAAGGCAGGACTTACCATAATATAGAAGTGTCTAAACAGTTTTAACTTATTCAAGTTAATGGCAGCTTTTCCATCTGTTTTAGAGGCTTCTTGCAGATGACGGATCGACCTGGAGATGTTAAGAAAAAACAAATTCAAACTTTGGCCGAATCACTATTACAGATTTAACATGGGATCATCATCATCATTGGCGCCATTGTCTGGAAAGACGATTAGATTTGCGCTCCTGTGCCAGCCCTGCAGAATTGGCTGTGTTTATGGGATACAGCAGTATTAACCTCAGTAGTATTAACTTCAGTGGGCCAATCACTATTACAGATTTAACATGAGATATAGCAGTATTAACCTCAGTGGGCCAATCACTATTACAGATTTAACATGAGATATAGCAGTATTAACCTCAGTGGGCCAATCACTATTACAGATTTAATATGGGATACAGCAGTATTAACCTTAGTGGGCCAACCACTATTACAGATTTGAAATGGGATACAGCAGTATTAACCTCAGTGGGCCAATCACTATTACAGATTTAACATGGGACACAGCAGTATTAACCTTAGTGGGCCAATCACTATTACAGATTTAACATGGGACACAGCAGTATTAACCTTAGTGGGCCAGCTTGATTATTTTACACCTAATTTTTGTTTTACTTTATTAATTAGAAAGGTGAAAAAAAAAATGCAGTAAACCTCCACCAGGGTCTTGAATACAAGTGAACATTCCATGAACAAAACCACTCACCATATAACTGGGAAGAGAATGGCAAAACAACAGAGCAGATCTACTCCCATGAAAATTTTATGCCAGGTGTCATACGATGAGTAGCCTTCTTCACTCTCTTCAACAATCACCCAGGCAACATTCATTAATATCTGTGTGTAGAAGACATAGTTGTAGACAGCATGTTTACATTTTCATATGAGACATTTTGATATGAGAAACATACATACAAGTTTAAGGAAAAACAGTAAAACAAAATTTAAGACTCCTAACCTAATGAATCAAACTTAAAATTCAGAAAACTTGTTATTATCCTTTGGTGGGTTTTTCAGTTACAGGATATTTCTAGCTTCAAAAATAACAAAAATCTCGCGTCAACTAAAATATGATGGCAGATTCCATTTCATAGGGTCACAATGTTTAGCAGTAAGTAAACTTGGTAACATGGGCTAAAAAAATCATTTTGTCTAAAGTTTAGTTTGCCTTCAAAGGAACAATAATGAACTACAATTATTATTAACTGAAGAGACTCTGGTTACATATTGTGAAGCTGCAATGAAGTTATTATTAGTGTACCATGTGGAAACAAGATGTACATGCTTTTCTTTACAGTAAGAGAAATTTAATTACATTATTAAACACTGATTTGTTTTACTAGCTTCTAATGAGATGTAACTTAGAAAAAGAATTAGTAAAAGAAATGAAGATATCACAGGCTAAAAAAGAAAAAAACAATGATACAATTATGCTGTTACTTTCATAATTTTTTGAAAAAAAAAAAACAAAAAAAAAACAACATCTACAACATATATTTGAATTGACGAGTCTTAAATAGGCAATATGGATAAAAATGCATTTCCACTATATTTCCTTAAACGATGGTATAATTATCTTTTTGGCATGTTTCAAGTGCATTGTTGAACTTCCGTTTTTTTTGGCTTACAATGGCAACGGTTAGGATTGAAAGCAGAGATATACGCATTGTTGCTGACTTAACATTCACGAATGTTGATAAATTCATTGCACTTTCAACAACAAGTTCAGGCGACCACAAGCCTCGCAAGTACACCCAGTCAGAAACGCAGAAGGCAGTCATTTTTTAATCCAATTTAGTGAATAGGATCGGAAGTGATGTGTAATCCAAAATGTAGGCATGCATAAGATTTAAGACTCGTCAATGCAGGAGCAAAGCCTTGAAAGGGGGAGGAAGGCAGAATTTTTGGAAAAAAAATTGCTTAACAGTTGTTTATATTTTAATCTTGTAAATGTTCGTCATGTGAAAGTACAGCCCTCCCCTCCTTGGAAAAAAATCCTGGGTTTGTTCTTGTTTAAATGTCAGAGTTTAAATGTTTTCAATGCATCTTCTCCCCAATAAGCCACCTGAATCATTCTGAATGCACTGTGGGGCCATGAAATGAAGTCAATTGTTTGATTGGAAAATACTTAAAGTCATTAAGCTGAGTGAGCTCAATGTGTCCAACAATTTTACCTGCAGTGGAATGACAACCAGAAACAGTTTTTTCTCTCTGTCAGTAAACACATGTTTGATAAAAGCCCAGCCAGCACCAATCAGAAGCACTGTCACAAATAAAACTGCTCCCCTCATTCTGAAAAAAACACAATGAAACAATAACTGATACAAAATAGTATTATTTTTAAGTATTCTTTTTCACAAAGGGTTTCAATATAGCAGCAGCATAAAACATTACATTTCATTTTAAAACTCATTCATAAATTGAAAGGGATAAGATATTCCTTAATAATATAACATAAAAATGTAATAAAATAATATGTGACAACTGTATAAAACAAATTGTGCAAGTGAAGGCTTACCATCTTGGGCATGTTATTCTTAAACATTTTCAACTGTATGCACCAAAAGAAGATGATTCCCATTTAAATAAAGAATGTTTCAACTTTAAATGTAAAAAAAAAAGGAAAAAAGATGTTAATTAGTCTAATGAAAACAATTTACTTACAGATAGACAATATACCATAATATAGCCCATGCATCAATATGAATGCCAGTTTTTTCAATCATATGCATGTTTACCTGGGAAAAAAATTAACTGACATTAATGAACTTACTATAAGGCTTAAAAGTAAATGGAAATTCTCAAAAATTAACTTACATACAAATGCTTTAAATAAAAATAAAAAAAAACTATTCTTACCCCATGAAACAAATTTGAAATACTTTTGAAGAAAATGACAACAAACATCAGATAGTGAATCTTGTAAACACCTCCACTGTGGAAACATGGATAAAACAACAATGTTAAAACTATATAATGACATAATTATAGATGTAAGCAAATTGACATTTATATAGATATTACTTACTCAGCTCTACGCAGTACAACAATCCATACAACAGATAAAATGAAGAAAACTACACAGGATACAAAATACAATACAGGAACAGGCATTTCATCAGCTGATAAATAACTAAACTCATTTTTCTGTATAATTTGTATCTGAAAAAAAATAATTGTTCACAAAAATCAATATTTTTCTAAAGAAAATTTTTGGTTTTAACTTAACAGATTTACTTTCAATCATTCTTTTCCGGATTTAATAAGAATAAAATATTATCCTATGTTAACATTAACAAAAATCAATCTTTTACATCAAATTTTTAGTTTTTGAACATGATTATATAAACTGACATGTAAATAATATTTAGTTTTTAAGCTGTAGAGTGCTAAAGGTCTATTATATAAATATGATTGCTAAAAAGAAAAAGTCCATGCTATAAGTATTTTCCTGCGTGTGACATTGCGAAAGGAATCGCTGCCGCACACTGATATCACGTGTAAAATTTTAATAATCAACATTTGAAAAAGTTTTTTTTATTGAAAATAAATGAAAAAGTGACTTCAAATAGAATATTAGGAATTCCGACCAAAATTTGTAAAAGTGACATCCTGATAACTGCTAATAAAATCTATGATACAAATATAACTGCTAAAAAAAAAGTATATGCTACATATTTAACGGCTAAGGAAAAAGTCTATGCTATAACTCTGACTGCCAGGTTACTGAATACTTACAGAGAGATTGACTAGTGATGTCTCCTTCATACAGTTATGAAAGTAAAAGTTATACAATCCTTCTTCTGATTCATTTTTCACATTGACTTGAAACTTGAACACAAATTGAATAAAATTTAAAAATCAATCCCCATATAGCAAAAAATATACCAAAATACAGATGGGTTAAAATTATATAGCAGTGACATTTGAAAAAAAAATGAATATACAGATTAAAAGAAAAATATTTTTAGCCCAGACAATGGTAGTGTATCTGTAATATGATGCAAGCAGATTTTTCAGTTTAGAGGACACAAATGTTTTCATAAATAGAGAAATATTTTGGTGGTTTCAAATATATACAGTATGAATTAATTTGCACATGTATCTATTGGTAAAGCTGACTTTTACAAAGTAATGGTCAGCCATTAGTGATATTACAACATTGTATTATATTTTTATTTTGATATTTTATCATTGAGAAATAGGATACGACAAAAGTCTATTGTGCTAAAACCTATAACATTCTTAGAAAGAACAGAAGAAACTATATATAATCAATGATTTTTTGATTACACTTACAAAGGTTTGGTAATAGTTACTGCCCCCTTCAACTGTCTTTAAAGGGAGGTAAATCAATTCAGCTGGGCCACTCTCTGTGGTTTTCTCTATTGCTTTCTGGGTAAGTTAAAAGATAATATATATGTCAGTTATTGAAAGTATTACAACTTTATATATAAATAATACACTTAAATGTTTAACAGAGCATTAAATATACATTAGATAATAACCTGTATAAGTAAAGGTATTAAATAAACTAGTTGAGTACCTCAGCGTCTTTCTTGGGATCTTTAACATCTGTCATTTCGGTTTCTCTTCTCCTGCGACTGCAAACAAAAAAACAAACTAAATTTTTGAATATTCACAATGCATTTGCGTTGGTTCCAAGAACAGAAATGCCCTACTACCTTTACATTTCTACAAACTAACAGAGCTGTGTAGACACAAAAACTCTCTCCATACAAAAATTGCATTAACAAAAACGGATGAACCTTCAGGCTCTTATGTCCAGGGAGTGAGGATTTTAGGGGAAGGTGGGGGGAGGGGGGCACACTAATGATTTGTACGAGTGCCATATTGGCGTGCCGTGTAACTTAGGGTATGGTATTGGAAGCCATATGCATCATCTTTCTCCCACTGCAGAATTCCCCTAAGATAATTATGGTGGTGGCTCACCTGTATACCCACAATGCCCCCCCCTCCTAATACACACACACACTGCAAATCCCATACTAAAGGTATGGGCATCCAGGCATCAGGGCGGAGTTGAGGCGGGACAGCTGCGCACATCCCTTCCTGCCCACCGAGGCCTCGAACCTCTCGGGTGTAATGAGAGAGAGAGCCCTCGGACACACTGGAGGGGCTGTTCCCCATGTGTTAGCCCACTAGTGTGATCTTAGTGCAAGCGTACTGACTTGGTCAGCGATGAGAAACAGGGACACCCTCCAGACCCGGGAACAAATCCATCCTACCCATCACCAGGATTTGAACCCAGGATCTTGGGTACGCAAGCCAAACGCATGACCACTAAACCACCCCCTTTTTAGATTTGTAGTTGTTAACATTTTTTTGCATCATTCTGGAATGAATTATGTTTTGCGATCTATTCCAGTTAGTTCTTTTTTAAATTAGGGAACAAACACTCTTTATGTGTGTAGAAACCTATGTGTAGAAACAAAGCCACCCCAGAGATACAAAAGTTACAACACTTGCCTTTTCTTTGTCTCTTCTGCAGTACTAGTTGTTGTTGCAACTGTTTCTGCTGTTGTAGTTTTCTGATCTTCTTGGCTTTTGGCATCCTCTTTTGCTGGTGAAATAGTTTTACTCTCTTCACCTGAAGGTGGACTCTCTTCTATATGAACGAAGGACAATCAATCATCTTTTAAAAAGTATCAAGATGCATACATACATACATACATACATACAGACTTTTACATACATACATACAGACTTTTACATACATACATACCTACATACAGACATACATACAGACTTTTTTTGCAAATCAAATGAAATGCACCGTTGCTCAATATGTGACCAGAGGTGTCAAAGTTTAAAAGATCTGACAGCTAAGGGTACAATGGTATGGTTTGAGAGCTGTCTGCAAGTAATAACACTGAGTTGGTGCATTTAAAGGCATTGATTACAGACATTTCTTGCAGCTGTGTTGAAAAGAATAGCACAAATTGAGTCTTGATCATAATAATTGGTCATTTATATAGCCCCTCACTCCATGCTAATGCAAAGCATGCTCAGCGCGCTCATAAAAAGGAAATGACAATAACACTCTAAAATAGTGTGCATTGCATGGAGACATTGTTTGTCACAAACTCATAAACACTAAACAGGGTGCTCAATAACACATCCTTTTATATAAATATATGTAATGGAAAATTTATTTTTCACATGTGAATAAGATAATTTACCTTTCGGAACTTGCGTAGCGTCTAGAATGCTCAAGCGCTTAAAATCACCACCACGGCGTTCTACAATCATTCTGAAAAACAAGGGTTTTGCTTACATTGCCAGAGTCCATCAAAACATTGGTAGGAGATGATATTGGCCATATTGCAGGTTAAAAAGGTGGGAAGATTGGACTATCAATGGGGGCACGGTGGACGTGTGGAAGCGCATTCAGCTGGCATACCGAAGGCCCTGGATCCAATCCTGGTGAAGGCTATTATTTGTTCCCTGGTCTGGAAGGCGTCCAAGGGTCTACCTAGCTTTGATGGGTACCTGACTTTAGTTGGGGTTAAAGTAAAGTTGTAAGGGCATTGTGCGGGCCATACAATCTCTTAGTATGCAGAGGCCACAGAAACTGGTCCCATAGATCTAATTTGTCTGACAAGATATTTCACTTACTTTTATTTTATTTACTATCATCAGTTTAGTTGCCATGGTACTGAGCTTAAATTCATTAGGCAGCACAAAGTGTTATATTTAAAAAAAAATCACAATGTGTTATACTTTGAGGCTTTATAAACTGTTATACTTATTTAATGATAACAACAGAAAACTACCATGGCAAATGTCACTCTAACCTTTTGTTTTCAAAGTCAAATCTAAACAGCACGGTGTTTAGACTCTTATCTGAATCATTCAATGCACACTTTTGGAGATTTTCCTGTCAGAGAAATAAATTAAAAGAACATTTAATATTTAAAAAGTAAAAGCACATAGCTATTGTAAAATATTAATAAGTGCTATTTACATGCGTCTAAACAAGCGCAAAATATAAAACATATTCAGAAATTTTTTGTTAGTACTAAGGTTTTTGATAAACATATGATTAACATTCTTTATATAACTGTTGGTTTTTTTATAATATAGTAGAATAAAATATATATTGCAATGAAACAATATGATAATATGTATAATGTGTAACATACCACATAACTGCCTAGACCAGGACTTTTACTTTTATCCAAAGTAAAACCAAAATGCTGGAAATCAAATTAAAACATTTATATTTTTTTAGAGTAAAAATAATTATAAATTATTTTAACTAATAATTATAACAATATCAGTATGACAACAACTTAAAATATTTTGCAAACAGATTTAAGACCGCCCTCACTTTTAATTTAACATAATCTGTTTCAATGATGAGCAACTTACATAACTATTAACTGCAGTGTTTGCCTTGTAGGAAAATAAGGTCACGTTAACAGTCAATGTACCAGCTTTGAGAAACCCAAAAGCATGAGTTAACAAAATATCTCTGCGATCATCAGTCTAGAAAGAAATGGGAAAACAAACATTTATTGACAAGAAAAATCTAATCAGAATTTTTTTAATTTTTTCGTTAAGAAGTAAATAATGATGTTGTCAATTCCATTTTTTTATATATAATATTTATGAACAAATTAAACTGAAAGGAAAGTAATTAAATAAATTTACAGGTTAAGGTGCAACAAATGTTTACAATCCTTGACACATGCTTTTCTAAAAATATTCCTTTAGCAATAGATGAAACTTATGAGAATTTATATAAACTAGAACAAGTATAACTGGGTAAGAATTTTTTTTAAACATTTTCTGTTCTTTGGTTAGTATTTTATATAGGTGGGTAGTTAAACTTATTTTGTCTGTTTCATTTGCCAGCTGCCATGATGCTTACACATATAGAGGTAGAGATATTGAAGTGCACAATTTGGATTTTCACAATTCTCCGCAAAATGGCTTTATTTGTGAATTCATACATGTGTTTTTAAAGACATTTTATATACCGTATATACTCGCGTGTAAGTCGCACTTTTTTAACCGAAATTTTCTACAAAAAGTAGGGGTGCGACTTATTTTGCAACACTGTTTTTGAAAAGTTTGAAAAACATCACTACTCTGTCATACAGTTTGCTACATAACCCATATAGTTGACTGTAGTGATGTAGAATTACTAGGACATGCGTAGACCTACATTTTACATTTAGAAAACTTTCATAGCGCGTCATAAATGCCGGCGCCTCCCAGTCTCCCGTCTAGGCGACATTGAGTCTAATGACGTACTTCAAAGATTTTTTGTGTGTAGTGTTACTATAGGGATAGGAACTGAGTAGGGAAAGGGACAGATGAAGAAACAGATACCTTACTTTCTCATCTCACACCTTACTTTGCCATCTCACTAATGTCTGTAGGCCTATTGATCGGTTGTTTAAAATAAATGAAGCCCTGCCTTTATTTGATTATATAAATGTTTGCCTTTTATGCACGATTAAAACCATTTTTTAAAGGAAAGTTTCCAAATTAGGGTGAATATTTAGTAACTTTTATGTTTAAAAGGTATGCATTTTTGAGATATTAAAAGGCAGTGTAACCCGGGAAGTAGGGGTGCGACTTATGCGCGGGTCAATGACAACATATAAGAAAAAAAATCTTAAACTAGGGGTGCGACTTATACACCGGTGCGACTTATACACGAGTATATACGGTAAATATGAGAATCTGCCTTTTCCATAACCATGTTATTATAGAAATATATTAAATATTCTTTACATAATATAAAATATCAAACATTAATGAATTAAAAATAAAAAGGCCTACAGTTTTTTTAATGTATTATAAATTATAAATAATACATACTTATAAAAACTCATTAACAAACAAGTTTACTATAAAGACAAAATAGAATTATAATGTGGACGTGGCCTTTAAAACTGAACAATTTTTAGTCATAGTTTTTATTAAATTTAAAACATAGGTTACACAATAAAAAGCATGAAAAGGAAGCCAGTCTTACTCTTGATTAGTCATGGTCATCATTTTTACCTTCTAACTTTAAAAAAAATATATACTTTTAAACTTTGCTTCAATATTACTGTAACATTACTCTGTATAGAAGTATAGATAAATATTATAGATGAAACTTAACAACTCATGACCATGTCACATCATCACATCATCATCATGATCATGTCTATCTGTTAGGCCTACCATTCTTTTTTGTCAATACATTTTTCTTACAAATGGCAGGTTTCACAATAAGGATTTCAAAAGTTCCAAAAAAAAAAAAAAAAAAAAGAGATTTACATGGATAAATATATAAACTTTAGTTTTAGACTTTAGGCCCTATTATAATTAAATATATTTTCATATCTAGACTAGGCCTAGACCTAGATCTAGTTTTAGACTTTATTATCTAATTTAAATTTTAAAACAAGGCAGATTAAAATTGATTAAAATCATTAAGGATTTTAAAGGCTTTTAACTTTTATTTAATACATACAACATGATTAGGCCTATTATAACTTATAACATTATTATTCATTATAGGTTAAAGTTAATTAGACCATTATTCATTAACTTGATATTTTTTGGCAGTGGCACAAATCTTGAACATGATCATGAATGAGTCAATCATGATCATCATTCATCATAAATGCAATCAATGACACAACAATGTCATGAATAATAAAAATAATGGCTAGACCGTAGTAGACCTAATACTTAATTAAGTATAGCCTAATTATTTAAAATTATTTATATTATAATAGAATAATACTAATACTAATACTTAGAATACTAATAATAATTTATATATAATAGTCTAGTTACTAGTAGTACTAGTAGTAATACTAATTTTTTTCGCATTAATTTTCGTTTCTTTACATTTGTATCAAATAATTTAAGCTAATTTACAATAATTGAACCCAAACCTGTAATTTTAGATTATGTATCCACCCATGTGCGAAATTACAAAGGAGGATAAATAATAATAATAATCTTTTGTTGACAATCATGTTTACAAGCAAGTTTTCCGCCATGTTGTTAGTTATGACGTCCTCGTCTAGGATCTCAATGCGAAGGGCTATTCATACAGATTATGCATTGAGGATAAGGCATAAAAATAATATTTAAAAAGTTAAATAAAAACTCCAAAATATTTATTTAACATAAAAATATGCAGAAAAAAAAGAAAAAAAATTTATAACATATCAATAGAACCTGTGAATAAAGCACCTGGCTTCAGAAAATGTGATACTTTTACAAACGTGTCGTTAGTAAAAGAAGGCGTTATATTATGCAGCCGTTGATATACATTTGTTACATATCTAAAACATTTGTGTTTAGTTTTAAATTAAAATAAAATATAATAAGTATAATATAATATGACATAATTAACTTAACTGGATGTTTAAACTGATGCATTTGTACATTTTAAGTTTTATCAATAGTACATACTTATTACTGTAAATATAATTTTAAAAAAGTTTAGTTCGGCAAATGTAGTTTGGTTCTTTTCATTTTCACTTCTAGTTTTTAAAATATCAATAATTACGGGGGTGGAGTTAAAACTATTAAAAGAGTTGAAAATAGGCAATACATTACTTTGTATTGAAATTAACAGTGAATGATATCGGATTTTCTCTTTGTATCAGTTGCACTTTATGAATAGTGTTCATATAATTGGTAAGTTTTTGTATTCTCTAGTGTGTTATTTATCATTAAAGAATTGTTTGCTACTCAATTCTTCAGTCAGATTCAGGTTTGTCACGACGTAGTCGAACTTTACTATTAAATATTAAATAGTGTCAATAGTTAATGATAGTTCGTAGCGTAGTTTAATTTACTAGACTAGATCTAGATCTAGACCTAGTTACTAGTTTAGATTTAGTAGGCTATTTTTATTGTTTATTCACTCACTTTACGTTTCGACATTTCTACACTGTTGCCTTTGCTACTATTATTAGCTACCTACTACTACTATTTATTTGCAACGTTATTAAAATTTACAGTTTTAGATCGGTTATTTATATATAGATCTAGCTAGTCAGAGGTCTAGAAAATCTAGACTAGGCTACTTTGACTTTGTTACTTTGTAATTGTAAACTTTTATAAAAACTTTATAATTACTATTATAATTAGTTAGCCTACAGAACTACAGATAAAAGTTTTAACTTAAAGAAGTAAAGTAATCAGTAACAGACTAGCCGTACTGCCCTCCTACTACTACAGTAGGCCTACAGTCTACACTAGTCTACAGCTACATGTTATTACCAGTACCAGTCCATGCTAATTAGCCTTTAGTCTAATTTAAATTTAGTTAATTTACTGACAGTAGCCTCTAGCCCTCCTTCTATAAAATATACATTTTAGGCCTTTAGAACTTAAGTAGTCGACTTTAAACAGGTAACCACCAGTGGTCAGTTTTTATCCTTCATACCGATTCATACCAAAATAACACACAAAAGGGAAACATCCCTCTGGCTTCTGATGCTGGGAACACCAAAAGGTTTCTAATGATACTAATGGGGGTTGTTTAACCAGTTTTTATTTTAAAAACGGTTTAAAAATTTGCAATGCATTTAGTGACTTGTGGCATTGTTTTGTGGGAGTCTAACTTGGAGAATTAAACAAATTCTAATCTCTTGAAATTGTATTGAAGGTAGGCTAACCACATTTTCCACTGTAAAGCTAGTAGAATCATATTTCTTTAAAGGCAGTGTCTATATGTCTGGCGACCGGACAAATATCGCGGGAGATATACGCCCGACGATCGGACAAAATATTGCAGGAGACTGGAGATATTCTTCCGGCGAGCACGTCATGTGACCGCCGGGCACATTATTCGGAAGATATTATTCTGGCGACCTTGTTATTTGACCACCCAACTACAAACGAGAGACTTGTGCGTATTGGTATTAACACATTTATAAAGAAAATGGGCATTAGGCCTAAATCTAATAGTCTTAGGCCTATTATTAGTTTAATACTTTAAATGGATAATTTGAATGAAATTGTTATGTCCACCCACATGCATTTATAAAGAAATGGCTCATCGTAATAATTGTAGCGCAAGTCAAGTTGTTTACTAATGAGTTTATAAGATGTTTGATAATGATTTTTCTAAAGAAATAGACATTAGGCCTAACCGTAGTATTTTTATTTCTTTGGTACTTTGAATGAAATTATGTCCACCCACATGAATAAATGAAGGGTATTCACGTATTTAACCAACAATATCTCATTTTACTATAATTGAATTTAAAAAAAAGGTGGTGATAGCAGGTGTAGAACCTGCGACATACCGGTTACCAACAGGCAGTACTGACCACTTGGCCATGATACGTTGATAATAACATATGATAGATAGTAATTAAGCCAATCGGGCAAGAATAAACGTTTATGCGCATGCGCCAGTAGCAGCTTTTAAAAAAAATTTTGGTCGGACGCATAGCTCGTGCACTATTTGTGCGGTCGCCGGACGCGCAGACACTTTGTTCTTTAAAATATGGATTCAATCAAATCCTTTACTTTACCAGATCCAGAGATCAATTTTAATAATCTAACAATAATATAAATAAATTTTCAGATAATGTTTTCTGTCTGTAGGCCTCATCTTATATTTTTTATAAGTTACAGTAACTCCTTATATAAATATATATAATAATATTATTATTTATATAGGCCTATGTTCGAATATTGTGTCCTATGCTTGTGAGTATTGATTTGAGTCTCACATTTTCATTGCATTTAAAACATGATGCTATGTTGTTAATTTTCCTGGTTAGTTCAGGTAACCCATTCCATGTCTGGATGCAGTTGTGGTTTAATTAGGGAAAAGATTTAAAATCACATCAACAGATAACTTTTTAAATGTAATTTTATAAATGTTGTTTTAAACTGTCTTGCATATAATAAATGCAATGGAGAAAAATCAAAGTGTGTTAAAATAATTTCTAATACAATTAAAATGTGGGCCCTTGCACAGAGCTTCAATGACATGCCCTTTCCGTTCCGATTCTTAAAGGAAAAATTAACTCTGCAAATTACCAGAGTACCCCCTGATTACAGGGTCCTGCAATTCTTTGCTATTGCACACTGAACACTGAATTCCTTTACAAAGTTAGTCAACTTGTTTTCTTCTTTTATTTTTCTTTTGTCTTTAATATACAACACAACCTGTCTTTAATATACAACACAACCTGTCTTTAATATACAACACAACCTGTCTTTAATCAACACAACCTGTCTTTAATATACAACACAACATGTCTTTAATATACAACACAACCTGTCTTTAATATACAACACAACCTGTCTTTAATATACAACACAACCTGTCTTTAATATACAACACAACCTGTCTTTAATATACAACACAACCTGTCTTTAATACACAACACAACCTGTCTTTAATATACAACACAACCTGTCTTTAATATACAACCACAACCTGTCTTTAATATACAACACAACCTGTCTTTAATATACAACACAACCTGTCTTTAATATACAACACAACCTGTCTTTAATATACAACACAACCTGTCTTTAATATACAACACAACCTGTCTTTAATATACATCACAACCTGTCTTTAATATACCACACAACCTGTCTTTAATATACAACACAACCTGTCTTTAATATACAACACAACCTGTCTTTAATATACAACACAACCTGTCTTTAATATACAACACAACCTGTCTTTAATATACCACACAACCTGTCTTTAATATACAACACAACCTGTCTTTAATATACAACACAACCTGTCTTAAATATACAACACAACCTGTCTTTAATATACAACACAACCTGTCTTTAATATACAACACAACCTGTCTTTAATATACAACACAACCTGTCTTTAATATACAACACAACCTGTCTTTAATATACAACACACCCTGTCTTTAATATACAACACACCCTGTCTTTAATATACAACACACCCTGTCTTTAATATACAACACAACCTGTCTTTAATATACAACACAACCTGTCTTCAATATACAACACAACCTGTCTTCAATATACAACACAACCTGTCTTTAATATACAACACAACCTGTCTTTAATATACAACACAACCTGTATTTAATATACAATACAACCTGTCTTTAATATACAACACAACCTGTATTTAATATACAACACAACATGTCTTCAATATACAACACAACCTGTCTTCAATATACAACACAACCTGTCTTTAATATACAACACAACCTGCTCTACATCAGCCAGCAACCCCCCTCCCTCCCTCCATTCCCCATCTAGTACCAAAATGTCTGTGCTTTGAAAATTAATTAAATAGACATCAGACATTGGCCTACCTGTTTCCTTAGACATGCCAACCAATTTCCATTGGGGAAAATTGTTAAGAAATGCTGCTTTCTATTTAAAGTGAAAATATGTAATACTACCTACCTACTTACTTATGTAATATATATATATATATATCCCCATATGTATTTATTTTGTGTAAATGGATTCCAAATAGATCAATATCTTTAAGATTAGCTGTTTTTGCTAATGCTGACAGTAGTTATGTGTGTGTGAAGATGTATTCTTTCTTACTTAAAGCGGTGAGAGAGACCTCATTGCTTACCGTGTTTGAAATGCTATTTATTATTGTTCCGCCAGACAAGCTATAATTTGAAGTCAATTTAAAACTAGAACATGACCTGTTCTAAGTATTCCAGGTATTTTTATCCCCCCCCCCTCCTCCCTTCCTATACACACACACACACCTTTACCCCATCCACCCCACCCGCCCACTTACGTCACGTTTTACAGCTTATCTCATCGGATTTCTCCACCTTTACCTTTTCATTCTACCTGGTCTATTCTCTATACAGATAAGCCCAGTGTATGTGTGAGTGAGAGAGAGAGAGAGATATGCGGGTGGGAGGGGCGATCAAGGAATACTTACGATTTTGTTATATTTATGTTGATATGTCTGATTTTTTATATCGCATCTTATGACTCTAGATGATAATTGAAAGGTCTAAATGACACAAACGGATTTACGTTTCTCAAAAAGTAAACATAAATGCAGATTTTAGTCTGTACAAATACTATATTATATATAGCTTAATAACAAACAGAACCCGTAGTCAAGATTCAGGAAATATAACTTGGTCTATCAACCAGGAAAAGACAATAGACCGACTCAGCTATTTGTATCGACTACTGTTATGTGAAACTGAAGGTTCTGGGTTCGAATCCTGGTGAAGATAATTTCCCTGATCTAAAGGGTGTCCCTGGGTCTACCCAGCTGTGGTGAGTACCTGACTTTAGTTGGGGGTAAAGTAAAGGCGGCCTGGCATTGTGCTGGACACACAATCCCCCAGTATGCCGTGGCCACATCGACCGGTGAACGCTGCTTCATCGTCCCTATGGATCAATCTGGTTCGACGGTATACTTTACTTTTTTTTTGAAACACTTTTTAAAAGAGAACAACATGAACTTTTATTAGTATGCCAATAATGTTTTATTATGATAGCAACCTTTAATCCTTCGTGGATTAATGCAGTGTACATGAGTGGTATGTGTGAAAGTAGTACGTCATAGAATGTTTTCATTTTGCTGACTTCCCATTGGGCTGCTAAAGAACTTTCTATGTGTGAGTGGGAAACCCTTCATGAGTAATACAGATCAATAATCCCCCCCCCCTTCCCAATACCATACGAAATAACTGTTATTGAACGTGTGCATATTTTGTTTTGCGTCGCCGATATAAATATGTGGGTTTGTATCGGAATATGCCTTGACCTGGTTAATGTCCACAACTCTTTGAAATGTGTAAAGTGCCTGGTGGTTGAAATGTAGTCTACCCAAGCGTTTCCCAAACTTTTCATTTGTTTTCCTTATCCGGTAATTTGTAAACTTTTACCAAGTGACATACTACATGCTATCCATGTCACCGTATATAGCCTATATAATATAACAGAAACAGGTATTTGAATACCCACACTATTTACAACATTCGTGCAATGTATAACCAAGTGCTAATATAACAAATAATATCGGGTTCAAGTATTACAACATGTCCACTTTTTTCTGTCTACAAAAATACTGTTATAGATCTATAAAAATAATCGAACTTAGATCGTAACATTTTTCTTCCTCTTTTTTTTTTTTAGTCTCGGTGCTTTTACTTTTCGTGTCCCGGTATCTGGTCGCGACCCGGCGTTAGGGAAACGCTGGTCTACCCGATGAATGGGCTCATGCTTATGCATGCAAGTTTATTCCTCGGTGCTATGACTAGATCTGTAAGGCGGTGCTTGGGTGCACGTTGATGTGTGCATACCATCGTTGATGTGTGCATACCATCGCTTGTTGGCACAACACAATACCTTGGTGGGGTTTTTTAAAATAATAAAACGTACTACTGGTAATATGTTTCTTTTTTTTTAAGCTTATATAAATGTTTATGTTTCGTTCTTTATGTCACGTGCCGGTCTGCTCATTAGTATTTGAAGAGTCACTTTGTTTGCCTAAAAAAACTTTGGCACAAGTTACGCTAATGGGTAGGCTACCTGACACTAGTTGGGGTAAAGTAAAGGTGGCTGGGCATTGTGCTGGCCACACATCCCCTAGTATGCCCTGGCCACAGAAACCCGTGAACGCTGATTCACCAGCCCCATGATCAGTTTGGTCCGAAGGGTACTTTACTTGTACTTTTTACTCTGTTGACCGTAGCTAAATTTGTCACATCGTTCTTCCACCGGTGCTTTGCGTGTGTGGTGGGCAATGGCCTTGGAGAACTTCTGAAACATTTTCTTTAAACACTTTATATCTTTAATAACTCAGGCACGAGTAACATGTCGTGGATTAAATACATTTATGACATGGGTGAAACTAGCATAAAGTCAGAACTGTGCTAAAAACAGCTTGTTGTAGCGTTCACTAACTGGACGACTCAAAGTTTGATATAACTGCACACGAGAGAGAAAAACAAACAAACAAACAACAACGGTGCATTCGTTTGGCAACAGAAAAGATAAATTTAACATTAATAGAAAGAGACGTACATAACATTGGCGCCAACTTGGCAACTGAACCTGTTGGATTCTTGGCCTGGCCAGAACCACAGACTCGACACATAGATCTATTTCTATTCCTTTAGCAGCAGACTGATTTTATTCTTGTCCCTGTGTTTGTCCTTTTTTTTATATAAGGGCCCTGTACAAGAATACTCAGAGGGGCCCCGACTAGTTGTTATGTAAAGAACTGTGAGTCTAATATCAGATGATACTATATTATGTAAAGGGACAATGCATTCCTTTTTATTTTTCAAAAATGAAATGATTTCTTGTGTAAAGGTAAATTGATTTTACTGTCAAATTTCAGGTTATCAATTGAGAACGTACTTAAACATTCACAATGTCTTAATAGTCTGGCGGCATGTAATTGAAATTGAAGCATGCGCATTTAAAAAAACTATTTTTCTTTTTCCGCATTTTGGCTGAATTCCGAACACATTCAGCGTGAAGTATATTTCTTTGAGAAGCGACTGTCGTATGGTCATAAAGTTCACCAGAGTTTCTTAGGTGTTCAATTGATAATATGGAAAGTGTGAAAGATGGGGGGGGGGGGGGTGTCTAACCAGTCATGTTGATAACCATTGAAACATTTTTGTTTAGGTGTTCAAGTATTATCTCACACTGAGCTAATTGCTCAAATCCGGTGTTGTGTGTTGAATACCCGATCTTTTCTAGACACTTGAATCTTCAACAACAACAACAAAATAAAGCTAAAAGACAACACTCGTTCCGGTTCATTGCACGCTGTTGACCTTTGCGGAAGTTGCCGCCCAGACTTCTCTTCCGGCGTGTTGATAGTGTTCTATACTTCTATATTATCTTGGCTGAATCATTAGCCCGGCGTCTGCTTGATTTATCGTGTGTCAGCTTCCTGGTGAAAGGTTACCTCATAATTTATCTGCCCAGATATTCTGTCGCCCGTGTCATAGCTGCTTGATTGAACATTCCTTCGACACATACTTAGGCCGATTTAGATTTGGACACAGTCTGTGTATGTGTTCACATTATTGCATTATTGTACGCGTGTGTGCCATGCGTGAAGGGGCAATATTATATTTATGTATGTGGACATAGTATATTTGAGTGGACATAACTTCTAGATGTACAGTATATTTGAGTGAACATAACTTCTAGATGTACAGTAGGCTATATTTGAGTGAACATAACTTCTAGATGTACAAGGCTATATGTACATGTCTTTGAAAAAAAAGTGATGTACACATTATAATAGATAGACTAGGTCGTAATTCATAACGATATCTACAAAGACGTCTAATTGACTCATGATATGTTTTATATAATAGTCGACACAATTCCAGGCATAAAAAGAAAGTTTCACCATTGAACTACAGCGTTTGAAATAGCGAACACATTTTTCGTGAAATCACGAATTTCAACTAAAAAGCAAACATTCTTCAATAAAAAAAAAAAAAACTTTAAACTTTTCATGCACGTGTTCCGAAAAATTGCCGCACAGGTGTGTGAATTCTAGTTTAATTTCTTGTTTTTTTTTCTTTTGACTTTTTTCAAAATCTATTTTCTTTTCTGCTATTGGAAGAGAAATCCCATCTATTTGAACAAATGTTCTTTATGGTGTGAGGCGATGAGAATTTGTTTTTCTGTTGTCGGTAAGTGTGGTTGGAAATTAGATTTACTTACAATTGAATGTAACATTTTAAGTTGACCAATCGTTCTCTTTTATTCACCTCTCTCTCTCTATCTCTATTTTAAATATATAGAGCAATATGTCATTTCGGAATGCATGTATATATGTATAGTTAAATACGAAAAGGGGACACGGCGGCGTACCGAAGGTCCTGAGTTCGAATCCTGGTGAAGGCAAGGATTTGTTCCCGGGACTGGAGGATGTCCCCGAGTCTTCCCAGCTCTGATGGATACCTGACATTAGTTGGGGTAAAGTAAAGGCGGCTGGGCATTCTGCTGGCCACACTATCCTCTAGTATGACGTGGTCACATAAACTGGTTGAACGCTGCTTCACAGGCCCTGTGGTCAGTTTGGGCCTACGGGTACTCCTTTTTTTAAACACAAAAAAGGATTAATAACATCTAGATGCTATAAATAGGGATTCGACACACACACACACACGCAAATAGGAAGTTCACCTTTACTGTAGTGTAGACCAGACAATTTTTTTATGCAGCCTAATAAACGATCCCTCCCGATTTACCCATTACCAATTACTGTTTAAGCTGTCAGGTCTGGCCTCCCCCACTTTCTCTCTCTCTCTCCCACTTTCTGTCTCACATTCTCTCTCTCACATTCTGTCTCACACTCTCACATTCTTTTTATCTGAATCGTCGTGTTTTCATTTTCTTCTTCTCTTGTGTGCAGTTTCCACTAGTTTCCAGCACCCCTCCCTCTATACACACATACACACATACCACTACACACTCTCCTTGATTCAATAAAACTACGGTAGAAAGTGAACATTTTGGTAGCTTGAGGGCGTGGGGGGCGATTTTGGTGAGGGCGTGTGAGATGAAGATGTTTGAAAGAAAAAACACGGAGGTGTGAAAGTGTGAACGTGATTCAGTCATTAGCCAGACCTGTTGATCTCAGTTCAACTCTAGGAGTCTTGTAATTACCATTGGTCCACTACAAAATAATAAATAGCACTGAATGGCTTAAGTTATCTTATCCAGTTAAGCCATTGATGTCCCAGTTAGGTCACTGATGTCCCAGTCAGGTCAGTGATGTCCCAGTTGTCAGTGAAGTCCCAGTTAGGCCATTGATGTCCCAGTTAGGTCACTGATGTCCCAGTTGTCAGTGAAGTCCCAGTTGTCAGTGAAGTCCCAGTTGTCAGTGAAGTCCCAGTTGTCAGTGATGTCCCAGTTGTCAGTGATGTCCCAGTTAGGTCAGTGATTTCCAATTAGGTCAGTGATGTCCAGTTAGGTCAGTGAAATCAACTTTGTTGACTTTGGAAAATGTGTTAAAGATTGATTTGTTTTAATGGCGACCTATGTAATAAGTATGTATGTATCGTGCGAGTTGTCGCCACGTTATCGACATTGTCTACTAATAATTATATAGACAAGTTGTTAACATTGACATTTCCATTCATACTAATTGGTTACATGAACGTTGAATTTGGCCATGGTATTGATGTTTGGAATATTGACTTGACATTTTTATATTGCAAGAATGTGTTGTTTTCAACTTTGACTTACATTTTTTAAATAAATGTTGTTGTTTTTTAACAGTAGAAATATATTATTAAACATTTTCTTGAAGTTATTTAATGGCGCGGGGTTGTGTGTGTGTGTGGGGGGGGTCTTATTATTCTGTGCAGACGAACCAAGAAAAACGCATTACACGAGACTAAGTTGTTTAAGAAATGTAAGAAAATGTCTCCACTGACCAAGACACAACAAGCCACCAATTACACGAGACTAAGTTGTTTAAGAAATGTAAGAAAATGTCTCCACTGACCAAGACACAACAAGCCACCAATTACACGAGACTAAGTTGTTTAAGAAATGTAAGAAAATGTCTCCACTGACCAAGACACAACAAGCCACCAATTACACGAGACTAAGTTGTTTAAGAAATGTAAGAAAATGTCTCCACTGACCAAGACACAACAAGCCACCAATTACACGAGACTAAGTTGTTTAAGAAATGTAAGAAAATGTCTCCACTGACCAAGACACAACAAGCCACCAATTTTCTTTTCTCTATTTATTTGTTGTTTGTTTTTCTTCTTCAAACAGAAGTTTTAAAATTACAGTTTAAAGCGTTAAGGTTATGTGAAGGAACAAAAGTACTCCATTTATTGTTGTTTATTTTCAACTTGCGTTTCCTCTTGAAGTTCGTGACACGGAGGGTTGGTCTCTGCGCATGCCCTGGTCTTAGTTTGCCGGAAAGCCGGACATATCGGCGAGACGTTTGGAGGATTAACTTTGCCTGGATTGGTTTGTTTGTTTTTTGTTGCAATTTTTTTTCTTCCTTTTTCTAGTTGAAGGAAGTGTGTGGACTCGCTACCATTTTGCACGCTTCTACTGATCATTGGGCGAGTCGGGAGACTCTACAATTTGGGGGAGATAGTTGCTCATGGACATTTCAAATTGAAATCCCCCCTTACTCTCCCAGGACAGATTCTAGGTTCGCTATCTTCAATATCTTGTTTCACTTTGAGGCTCAAACTAGAAAAAAATTTTTGTTTGTTTTAATACACGTTTTGGCTGTAGTTCCTGTGTTTGTTATTTAGATTAGATGTTGAGCTCTAAATAAATGGTGAAGTTTTCTTTCAGTTTCTTAAGCACATAACACCTGGCGGCTTGTGTTGATGGCCAGGCCAATCGACTTAACGCCGAATGATGTCTCTTATGTCATCAGATCTGGATAATCATGAGTACAATCCTGCGTTTACTTGTACAGCGATTAGTGGGTAGAGCATCGCGCCACACAAATAAATAATTGTCACGATTTAAAATATATCATGCGGTATTTCAAATACCTGGCTCTCACTCCCCGTCTTTCCTCCTTGCCCCCACCCCTCTCACTCTTTTGAGCTGTTAATTATAATAAACGTATGAATCTTAACAGATTCAAATAAATCATCAGTAAACTTTCAAACTAGTAGCCCGAGGGTTTTTGAGTGTACATGCTCTAGCTTCCAGATCAAAGTACCGGCAACCCGGACAAGTGCCCGGGGCGACACGTTAATAAACAATGATGAGGATGATAATACAATTCCTATATTTTTTCCCTGCGAAAAGAATGCACAAATACATTTTTTTCTTATACGGCGGCGGAGCTCATCCTGCACTAGGCGCCAGCAGCCTTAAGACCGGCACTACTTATCCGTCTGCGGATAGTGTTAAAAAATCAAGTTTATGTTTACTTCATCGCACGTTTAAGACATAAGACACTGCCTGGCATGTGGAAGTCACGTGTGGCTGTTGTTGTTGATGCCGTCAAGTGGTTGTGGTTTTTGATAGAGTCAGACTGACCTTGTTGTGTGATGCCTCTGTGAGGAAGTGGGAATTGGAAACGGGGGGGGGGGGGGGCTGTTGCATTAGCGCTATAACCGTTGCCAGTCATCGTGTTTCAACACTTTCTGTGTGTGTGTGTGTGTATTTCTCTTGGATATGTCTGGGATACTTGACTTGTTCTTATCACACTAATCTTAGAGTTATAGTACATTGTTTTTAAGCTTTAATAAGTAGTTTCAACCATAGCAACCGAATACATTTAATGTCATTGCGCTAATGGTTTTGTGGATTTTACAATTTACACTATACGGATACGTGAATCTAGAACTTATTCCACGGTTAAAGCACTAATAGGAAGTCTTTATTAACTTAGTCTTCAATTAACTATTGCAAAAAAAAACCTCCAAGCCTTTTGTTGGGTTCGCAGCGTCCATTAGTTTTTTATTCCCCGATAAGTTATTTCCATGGTTGAATGATGTACTGTGGATGGACGACGTCATCCGTGTGTGTGTGTGTCCCACTAACCCACCCTGATCCTCTGTGTGACGCACTAACCCACCCTGATCCTCTGTGTGACGCACTAACCCACCCTGATCCTCTGTGTGACGCACTAACCCACCCTGATCCTCTGTGTGACGCACTAACCCACCCTGATCCTCTGTGTGACGCACTAACCCACCCTGATCCTCTGTGTGACGCACTAACCCACCCTGATCCTCTGTGTGACGCACTAACCCACCCTGATCCTCTGTGTGTCCCACTAACCCACCCTGATCCTCTGTGTGTCCCACTAACCCACCCTGATCCTCTGCGTGACGCACTAACCCACCCTGATCCTCTGCGTGACGCACTAACCCACCCTGATCCTCTGCGTGACGCACTAACCCACCCTGATCCTCTGCGTGACGCACTAACCCACCCTGATCCTCTGCGTGACGCACTAACCCACCCTGATCCTCTGCGTGACGCACTAACCCACCCTGATCCTCTGCGTGACGCACTAACCCACCCTGATCCTCTGCGTGACGCACTAACCCACCCTGATCCTCTGTGTGACGCACTAACCCACCCTGATCCTCTGTGTGTCCCACTAACCCACCCTGATCCTCTGTGTGTCCCACTAACCCACCCTGATCCTCTGCGTGACGCACTAACCCACCCTGATCCTCTGCGTGACGCACTAACCCACCCTGATCCTCTGCGTGACGCACTAACCCACCCTGATCCTCTGCGTGACGCACTAACCCACCCTGATCCTCTGCGTGACGCACTAACCCACCCTGATCCTCTGCGTGACGCACTAACCCACCCTGATCCTCTGCGTGACGCACTAACCCACCCTGATCCTCTGCGTGACGCACTAACCCACCCTGATCCTCTGCGTGACGCACTAACCCACCCTGATCCTCTGCGTGACGCACTAACCCACCCTGATCCTCTGCGTGACGCACTAACCCACCCTGATCCTCTGCGTGACGCACTAACCCACCCTGATCCTCTGCGTGACGCACTAACCCACCCTGATCCTCTGCGTGACGCACTAACCCACCCTGATCCTCTGCGTGACGCACTAACCCACCCTGATCCTCTGTGTGTCCCACTAACCCACCCTGATCCTCTGCGTGACGCACTAACCCACCCTGATCCTCTGCGTGACGCACTAACCCACCCTGATCCTCTGCGTGACGCACTAACCCACCCTGATCCTCTGTGTGTCCCACTAACCCACCCTGATCCTCTGTGTGTCCCACTAACCCACCCTGATCCTCTGCGTGACGGTGGTGGGTATGTGACATAGTGGGTGGGCAGACAGTTCCTGCGTATGCTATACTTACTGTATGCTATACTTACTGTATGCTATACTTACTGTATGCTATACTTACTGTATGCTATACTTACTGTATGCTATACTTACTGTATGCTATACTTACTGTATGCTATACTTACTGTATGCTATACTTACTGTATGCTATACTTACTGTATGCTATACTTACTGTATGCTATACTTACTGTATGCTATACTTACTGTATGCTATACTTACTGTATGCTATACTTACTGTATGCTATACTTACTGTATGCTATACTTACTGTATGCTATACTTACTGTATGCTATACTTACTGTATGCTATACTTACTGTATGCTATACTTACTGTATGCTATACTTACTGTATGCTATACTTACTGTATGCTATACTTACTGTATGCTATACTTACTGTATGCTATACTTACTGTATGCTATACTTACTGTATGCTATACTTACTGTATGCTATACTTACTGTATGCTATACTTACTGTATGCTATACTTACTGTATGCTATACTTACTGTATGCTATACTTACTGTATGCTATACTTACTGTATGCTATACTTACTGTATGCTATACTTACTGTATGCTATACTTACTGTATGCTATACTTACTGTATGCTATACTTACTGTATGCTATACTTACTGTATGCTATACTTACTGTATGCTATACTTACTGTATGCTATACTTACTGTATGCTATACTTACTGTATGCTATACTTACTGTATGCTATACTTACTGTATGCTATACTTACTGTATGCTATACTTACTGTATGCTATACTTACTGTATGCTATACTTACTGTATGCTATACTTACTGTATGCTATACTTACTGTATGCTATACTTACTGTATGCTATACTTACTGTATGCTATACTTACTGTATGCTATACTTACTGTATGCTATACTTACTGTATGCTATACTTACTGTATGCTATACTTACTGTATGCTATACTTACTGTATGCTATACTTACTGTATGCTATACTTACTGTATGCTATACTTACTGTATGCTATACTTACTGTATGCTATACTTACTGTATGCTATACTTACTGTATGCTATACTTACTGTATGCTATACTTACTGTATGCTATACTTACTGTATGCTATACTTACTGTATGCTATACTTACTGTATGCTATACTTACTGTATGCTATACTTACTGTATGCTATACTTACTGTATGCTATACTTACTGTATGCTATACTTACTGTATGCTATACTTACTGTATGCTATACTTACTGTATGCTATACTTACTGTATGCTATACTTACTGTATGCTATACTTACTGTATGCTATACTTACTGTATGCTATACTTACTGTATGCTATACTTACTGTATGCTATACTTACTGTATGCTATACTTACTGTATGCTATACTTACTGTATGCTATACTTACTGTATGCTATACTTACTGTATGCTATACTTACTGTATGCTATACTTACTGTATGCTATACTTACTGTATGCTATACTTACTGTATGCTATACTTACTGTATGCTATACTTACTGTATGCTATACTTACTGTATGCTATACTTACTGTATGCTATACTTACTGTATGCTATACTTACTGTATGCTATACTTACTGTATGCTATACTTACTGTATGCTATACTTACTGTATGCTATACTTACTGTATGCTATACTTACTGTATGCTATACTTACTGTATGCTATACTTACTGTATGCTATACTTACTGTATGCTATACTTACTGTATGCTATACTTACTGTATGCTATACTTACTGTATGCTATACTTACTGTATGCTATACTTACTGTATGCTATACTTACTGTATGCTATACTTACTGTATGCTATACTTACTGTATGCTATACTTACTGTATGCTATACTTACTGTATGCTATACTTACTGTATGCTATACTTACTGTATGCTATACTTACTGTATGCTATACTTACTGTATGCTATACTTACTGTATGCTATACTTACTGTATGCTATACTTACTGTATGCTATACTTACTGTATGCTATACTTACTGTATGCTATACTTACTGTATGCTATACTTACTGTATGCTATACTTACTGTATGCTATACTTACTGTATGCTATACTTACTGTATGCTATACTTACTGTATGCTATACTTACTGTATGCTATACTTACTGTATGCTATACTTACTGTATGCTATACTTACTGTATGCTATACTTACTGTATGCTATACTTACTGTATGCTATACTTACTGTATGCTATACTTACTGTATGCTATACTTACTGTATGCTATACTTACTGTATGCTATACTTACTGTATGCTATACTTACTGTATGCTATACTTACTGTATGCTATACTTACTGTATGCTATACTTACTGTATGCTATACTTACTGTATGCTATACTTACTGTATGCTATACTTACTGTATGCTATACTTACTGTATGCTATACTTACTGTATGCTATACTTACTGTATGCTATACTTACTGTATGCTATACTTACTGTATGCTATACTTACTGTATGCTATACTTACTGTATGCTATACTTACTGTATGCTATACTTACTGTATGCTATACTTACTGTATGCTATACTTACTGTATGCTATACTTACTGTATGCTATACTTACTGTATGCTATACTTACTGTATGCTATACTTACTACACGTTTGGATGTTTGGCTTGCTGGCGCGACGAGTCAATGTTGTAATAGTTGGTCACGTTTTACGGCCAGGCTATAAATACACGTTTTACTATAACGTGAAACAAGTTTACTTACACACACTCATATAGTCACCAACTTGTATATACTGTTTTTATGTATTAATGATGTCGACAAGAATGTGTAATAATACTTACATATTAAAAAAGCTACGCGAGTGTGTGTTTTTGCCTAACCCTTCCAGCTTCTAGGACACTTGTAATGACTTGTATGATGAAGGAAAGAGGATGTGATATGTAATACTCCTGTATGTAATGGAGTAATGACTTTCAGGAAGTTGAACTGTTTGATCTATTTTCTCTGTTTGTCATTTCATCACCAGGCACACTCGTTTTTGTTGTTTTCATTACGTATATGTGTGAAAGCGGGAAGGGTGTGTGTTTGCGGTTGTCTTAGTAGTTAGTAGTCTGTCACGATCATTCATGTAGCCCACCCACAATGTCTGCCTACAATTACACTGTAAGCCTACACGTTTTGCCTACAATTACATCGTATACAATTACACCGTCTGTCTACAAATTCACTGTAAACAATTACACATTTATCATGTAAATGTAAGGTAATAAGAATGAGTTTTTCTGTTGTCGGTAAGTGTAGTTAGAAATTACAATTACAGTCTGCCTAGGCCTACAATAAATTATTACACAGTCTGCCTAGGCCTACAATTACAGTCTGCCTACAATTACGTCATCCTACAATTACACAGTCTGCCTACAATTTCACTGTCTACAATTACACCGTCTACAATTACACCGTCTATCTACAATTACGTATACCTTCAATTACACCGTCTGCCTACAATTACACAGTCTGCCTACAATTACACCGTCTGCCTACAATTGCGCTGTCTATAATTACACTGTCTGCTAACAATTACACAGTCTGCCTACAATTAAACCGTCTGCCTACAATTACACCGTCTGCCTACTATTACACAGTCTGCCTACAATTGCGCTGTCTACAATTACACTGTCTGCTAACAATTACACCGTCTGCTTACAGCTACAATTACACCGTCTGCTTACAGCTACAATTACACCGTCTGCTTACAGCTACAATTACACCGTCTGCTTACAGCTACAATTACACTGTCTGCTAACAATTACACCGTCTGCTTACAGTTACAATTACACTGTCAGCTTACAGCTACAATTACACTGTCTGCTAACAATTACACCGTCTGCTTACAGTTACAATTACACTGTCTGCCAACAATTACACCGTCTGCCAACAATTACACCGTCTGCCAACAATTACACCGTCTGCTTACAGTAACAATTACACTGTCTGCCAACAATTACACCGTCTGCCAACAATTACACCGTTTGCTTACAGTAACAATTACACTGTCTGCCAACAATTACACCGTCTGCCAACAATTACACCGTCTGCTTACAGCTACAATTACACTGTCTGCCAACAATTACACCGTCTGTTTACAGTTACAATTACACTGTCAGCCAACAATTACACCGTCTGCCAACAATTACACCGTCTGCTTACAGCTACAATTACACTGTCCGCCAACAATTACACCGTCTGCTTACAGTTACAATTACACCGTCTGCTTACAGCTACAATTACACTGTCTGCCAACAATTACACTGTCTGCTTACAGTTACAATTACACTGTCTGCCAACAATTACACTGTCTGCCAACAATTACACCGTCTGCTTACAGTAACAATTACACTGTCTTGCTACAACGTCTGCCCTTAGATTTGAGTATCGTCGTGTAGCTAATTTCCTGTAATATTTCTGGAGTTGAGCGAAGATTGACGACTGACATTTGACATCCACGATAATTTCATCACTTTATACGCCCTGACTCTCCCTAAACTCACCACACACACATTCAAATACACATAACTTGTATTCACACACACATTCATATTCAGAGATTATTTTTGATGAACTAGTCGACCCTGTCCCCACCACTTCTTCTCCAATGTATTTTGCTTCCCATACCTTTCTCCCCATCCTATTCTGCCCATTCTATTCTCCCCATTCTATTCTGCCCATTCTATTCTCCCCATTCTATTCTGCCCATTCTATTCTGCCCATTCTATTCTCCCCATTCTATTCTCCCCATTCTATTCTCCCCATTCTATTCTCCCCATTCTATTCTCCCCATTCTATTCTCCCCATTCTGTTCTCCCCATTCAATTCTCTCACATTTGTCTGACCCGTGATTCTCTCACACTTTGTGTTTTTCACCAAAAAACGAACTCACACACATAACAGAAAGGTTTTGTGTTCATTCCGCCATGTGTGTGTGTGTGCTGGTATGGAAGAACTATTTGTTTAAAACGTCCGGCCATTAGTTGCTCATTGTGTTTGGTTAGCGCCCCCTCCTCCCTTCACCCCTCCCTAACATTCTCGGATTTAGTTCACAATTTCATGTTTTTGATGTTATGTGTGTATGTGTGTGTGTTGATCAAAACACTGGGGGTGTTTTTGTGAGAGTTACTTGAAGCTGAAAATATCGGCAATCTAATTTCAGTTTGTTGAACTATTTATGACTAGACTAGCAATGTTTCCCAAACACTTGGTTTTTCCTTGACCAGGTTCTTTTTATAATTGTGACTTTGTGACCCACACACGTTACTAAAACCTACACTCGCCTGAAACTAACGTATTGTTGATATGAATTTACACACAGCTTAAATATGTTATAGTATTGTTAAATATAACATGGGTTGGGAAATTCTTTAAATTCTTTTCACTGGAAAATTTAATCGGTTCTATTTGTAACTTTTGCTTGTTTTTTGTTGTTAATAAACTCTCTGAAATAAGGGTAGGGCCCTATTGGAACTATTTTTCCCAAATTGTTGGTATAAATTATTATTTTTATGTAAATTATTATTTTTATGTGCAAATGGTTGGAGGCGTTAGTCAGGTTTGTGTAATATGGGTCGGACGGGTCAACCTAAGCTTAGCGACCTTGGTCTTGTATTTATCTCTCTAGCATTTGCTTGCGTGTTGATACCTTTTCGGCGTTTGTTGTTATTTTTTAAACGTGAAGACATATTGTTTAGCGCCTTCTGCTAGCTAGACTGTTTAGCGCCTTCTGCTAGCTAGACTGTTTAGCTTTGGTACATTGGTTAAAGAAAAAGTGTTTTCCTAAACTGCTTGTCTCTCAAATTTTCCGAAGGCCGTGCGTGGCAAAAGATATTGCCTCTGCTGCTACAGCTTTGTGCGCCATATAACGGCAGGCTATGTAGACCTAACAAACGATACGTTTTTTTTTAAACATAAGTACATTTGGTCCCCTCTATGGATAGAGTTGCCATATCTTAGAATAGAGGCCGGCAACCTAAGGCACGCAGAGCTAATTTGAATTGCACGTGGGAGACCTCCAAGATTGTTTTTTTTATTGATGAAAAAAACAAACATTTCTGGTTCTGAATGTGGAAAACTGACCGTTGAAGCCGATGTTTCTGAATGACATGGCGACACATTTCAGTGAGTTGAACCTGCGTTTACAAGGACCACTGGACATATATCTTGACGTGAAATCAATTTCAAACATTTAATTACATGTACATCCCTAAATTAAGTCGCATAGATCTAGAAAGCTTTACTTATTCAGAAGTACATCGAAGTACTCAAAGCGGAATTTTCTAACCAAAGGCAAGACTTTCAAAAACTTTTCAAAAATGTGCATCCAAATGTGCCCTTTTGCTGACAAAAATTTGAAAGGAAGCTGCTTGCTTATCTTAGGAAAGTCATCTGGGTTTCTTAACTGATAGTCTAGGCATTCGCTGTTCTACTTTTAACTTTTGATTCAAATTACACTTTTAAAGAAATAAAAATAAGTCAATAATATTTTTTATATTACAAAATATATCTTGTTTGGTATCACTATTGAAACAAATTCGGAAACGTTTTTTTTTTATTATTAAAGGGAGATAATTTGAGCATTTTATTTGCGCTAATAATTTTAGTATGTTCCTTTAATTCTTTTATAAAAGAATAATGGCTTCAATGTATAACATTAAAATGAACAAACTTTTTAAAAGTATTTGCAAATCGTATAAATATTTTATGACTAAAGAATTTATATGTATATATATTTTCAAACATTACATTAAGTACCCAGTTTGTCTGGTGACAACGTATCTATTCCGCTTAATGGTAGCAAATACACTTCAGTGATGTGTTAAATACATTTAATTAAAGGCATTCTCAGTAAACTGAGATCACAATATAATTAATATTAGAAAGTGTAAGATCTTCATCTTGAGTACCAAAATAATATTTAGACAATGATTACCATAAATGTGAAAGTTAAGTAGACTAATAAAATATTGTATGTGATAAATGCAAATAAAAAGGATAATAATCTCGAACACGTAAAAAAAAATATTAAATATAAAACGATTTTACTATTTTCTCTGTAAATCTCCTTTGCTTTTGGCCTTGGTCTTACTACGGAATGAAATTAATTGTCCTATAAAATAATTTGTAACAAGTATAATAGAACAGGTTGACTTTTAGGCTGTTGGCACGCAGAATGGTTTAGGAATCCTAGTTTGGCACACTGTTAGCAAAAGGTTACCTACTCCTGTCTTAGACTATCTAGATGGGACCTCGTCGGGATACTATGAGATGGGGGTGTAGAAATAAAGTAAACATTTATTTAATATAATTTTTTTTTTACAACACAATTGCATGAAAGGGCCATAACGGTGACAGTCCCGGTCCCGATATACCGGGACGGATGGCAACTCTATTGTAATGTGTGTGTGTGCGTGTGCGCGCTTTGCGAGTTGTTTGCGTACGCAAGAGACCGTCCCGTGCCCACGATGATATACTCAACACGCAAACAATGAACTCTTGAATGGCCATCGGTACAACAACTCAACACACAAACAACGAACTCTTGAATGGCCATCGGTACAACAACTCAACACGCAAACAACGAACTCTTGAATGGCCATCGGTACAACAACTCAACACACAAACAACGAACTCTTGAATGGCCATCGGTACAACAACTCAACACGCAAACAACGAACTCTTGAGTGGCCATCGGTACAACAACTCAACACGCAAACAACGAACTCTTGAATGGTCATCGGTACAACAACTCAACACGCAAACAACGAACTCTTGAATGGCCATCGGTACAACAACTCAACACGCAAACAACGAACTCTTGAATGGTCATCGGTACAACAACTCAACACGCAAACAACGAACTCTTGAATGGCCATCGGTACAACAAAATTGTTGCTAATAACTAAACCCGGTAATATGTGGCCTTTCCGCAAGGAAGTGACGCAGTTGAATATGAAGGTCACCACGCTCAGGGCGGATGTCGTATACCCAAAAAAAAAAAAAAAAAGACCAAAACGAATGGCACTCTCAGCATGATATATTAAAGTTGAACAATATCTATTTCAGTTTTTTTTTTTTTTTTTTTTTTTTTTTACTGCTTTCTCTTTTTGGCCCACCCCTTCTCCCTCTATCTCTCTCTCTTATGTTCACGTTTTAACATTTGATGCGAGCATTACTCATTCTAATGTAACGTTTATTCTGATCACAAGGAAGCACGTCACAGGTCTCAGTTACTACCCCCCGCCTCCATATACAATCACAAGGTTGAAGGCTCCCCAATGGATTTGTCTGACATTAACCCCCCCCCCCCCCAATGGATTTGTCTGACATCGACCCCCCCCCCCCCTTCCTTTTTTCACACACACACACACATTGAAAAAGAGAAAAGAAAAAAAAAGTTCTGTGCGAAACCTGAACTACTTTTTAGTGAATTTTTCTTCACTACAACTACAACTGGTGTGGGCAGACCTAAACAAAGTTTTATAGTCTTCTTACTGCGTCTTCCCCCCCCCCCCCTCCTTTAACTTAGTATCTATTGTCTTTTGTGTCCTCTGTTCAAAAAAATACCCTTGATAGAACGACAACAAACTATGGACAAGTAGTATTCTATTTTCAAGATACTTTGTTTACATTTGGACTATTCTAAAGTTATCAAGTATTTCATTTTCTTTGAACATTTTAAAGACTCTTCTGTGTTAATCTGTTTTAGAGTTTAAATATAACACCAGATGCGATAGTTTTATGTAAATGTGGATACTTTCTATGTAGAAGATGTTTTGGGTATTCTAGTCCCTGTTATTTGAATACATGCTAAACAATGTGCGTAGGCTCTGTAACCCTAAACTAATCTAATAAACTGACTCCTTGGCCAGCGCCATATATTTTTTTATAACACTGTAAACGCGGTGAGTCCCGCAAAGTACGACATTTCTTGTAAAGCTTTTATGTTCACTTTTCCTGCAAGCAACGTGCAATATTTGTTGTGCAAAAATAAATGACATATGAGTGTTGCCCTTAATAAAACAACAGAAACAGGGGCAAACAAGTGAAAAACATAGACTTCAACCAGTTCAATGATTAACTAGATTTTTATATTACAACAAAAATGTAGATGTAAATACATCAGTGAAGTTCATCTATCGCTACTTGCCGACTGACTTCTTTAATCCACTTTTGCCAAGCCTATTCCCGCTTTATCGGAATTCTTTGTTTTGTTTAAATCTACCTTTTCTTTGCCCCTCGGCATCTATCGCTACTTGCCGACTGACTTCTTTAATCCACTTTTGCCAAGCCTATTCCCGCTTTATCGGAATTCTTTGTTTTGTTTAAATCTACCGTTTCTTTGCCCCTCGGCGTCTTTAAATCTTAAGTTCTGATCAGAATTTATTTTTTAATATGTGACCTTTTTTTTTACCGCTTAAGATGTCCTTTACTGTGTTGCCGTGCTGTTGTTGTTTTTTAACCACATAATTGATGTCATTTTATATTTCCTTTAAGTGTATATTAATAGCGCGTGATCTTTAATAATAAATAAATAAAACGCGTTGCATAGTGTATACAAAATGAAAAGAATAGAAAAAACGGAAAAGCAAATTCAGACAACTGGTAATTTATAGTTCTCAAGCTTTAGTAGGACTGGATGACTCAGAAATGTTTTACTCCGGGACCGAGATGTAGAGTTTGGAGATCGCTGCAGGTTACAAGCCTGATTGCCAGCTTAGATAGTTCAATAATTGATATAGAATCTCTACATGTTTCTGGATGTAACTACTGTAACTTTGAAAGACTATCGTGTTACGTGTAACATACGGTAAATTAAAGTGACGTTTGGTGAAGTATCCCGTCGGACCAAATTGGTCCATGGGGCCGGTGGAGCAGCGTTCAATAGTTTATGTGGCCACGGCATACTAAAGGATTGTGTGGCCAGCACAGTGCCCAGCCGCCTTTACTTTACCCCATCTAAAGTCGGGTACCCCATCAGAGCTGGGTAGACTCAGGGACAAATCCTAACCATCATCAGGATTCGAACCCAGGACCATCGGTACGCCACCCGAAAGCGCCACCGCCAAGCCACCGTGTCCCGTTTTAAAGCTTGTACTACACTTGTATTAACCCTTCCCGTACGGACCTACTTCTATCTATGCTGCCTTCAGTTCCGCTATATACGCGCCCGGGACTGTAAGGGTTAATAGTCATTTGAACATTTGTGATGGTTTATAATTTATTAAGTCGTGGTTTTCTTTCATTGAAATATATACGCATTTGGTAACGACTTGCAAGCCACTTGCTACATCTGTGCAAGTCAACAAACCCAACGGCCCCGAGAGTAGGAAAGCCATTTCTAAGAATGTGTCTCAGTGTTGTTCCACAACGCACGCGGCACATGCTATGGCCACGTTTGATTGTCTGTCCTTTCATTTTTAATATCTGTTGGATAGATTGTTTTATATATATTTGTCATCTATAAATCTATCTTTTTATCTAACTATTTATCTTTCTACCTACCTACCTACTTACCTACCTACCTACATATCTATCTATCTATCTATCTATCTTAGAGAGAGAAAGAGATCTAGAGAGTGAAATTCAGAGTGGGACAGAAAACGACACAGAGAGTGAGAGAGAACAAAACTGTGGATGAGGGAGAGAGTGAGACAAAAAGAAAGGAAATAGTGATAGAATGAAATCTATTGAGAGAGATTGGTAGTGAGAGAAAAGATAGAGGGAGAGAGAGAAAGGTAAGATATAGTTAGAGAGATGAGGAAAGAACAAGAGATGTATTTTAGAATTGATTGACAAAGGAGACTCTAGCTGTGGCAATTTTCTTCCCTCCGGGGAATGGATCTAAAAGGGAATAAGTATACTGGGAATTCTTGCATGCAAAAAACAACCATTTAATGCGACGAATAGAGAAAGGTTTTCTTGCTGAACAGTTTTATAACGGCTTTCTTTCTGTTCTGTATTGGAAGAAATCCATTCCTTGAACCGTCTCAAGTTATCGGTTGAAAGATTCTTGAAGTGAGATTCCCTTGTGATATAGCGAGACACAAATAGATAATAATTATAGTAATGCCAACAAACGTAAGCTCAGATCGCATTTAACATTGAGCAACGCATTTAACATTGAGCAACGCATTTAACATTGAGCAAAGCATTTAACATTGAGCAAAGCATTGAACATTGAGCAACGCGTTCAACATTGAGCAACGCATTTAACATTGAGCAACGCGTTTAACATTGAGCAACGCATTTAGCATTGAGCAACGCATTTAACATTGAGCAACGCATTTAACATTGAGCAAAGCATTGAACATTGAGCAACACATTGAACATTGAGCAACGCATTTAACATTGAGAAACTCATTTAACATTGAGCAACGCGTTTAACATTGAGCAACGCATTTAACATTGAGCAACGACACGGATATAATATCTACAGTTCGTGACAAATTGTTTTACTATGTTTGTTGCGTGTTGGCATGTGTGGTGTTGGAGAGAATTGTTGAGAACGAAGGAATGGACAAAAGAAAATTGTGTGTCCAGTACGACAACGGCCAGACTTTTACTTTCATCAACGCCACCAGATTTGGCTCAGTCGGGACGTACTTCCGAGTCCTTTTAGAATAGGGAAAACTCTATTGAAAAATTTTGACAAGATCTGCAAACTCTCTTATAATGGAAGCCCTAGGCCAGGGGTCGGCAACCTGTTGATAATAGAGTGCCAACGTAGGATTTCTAATTCATTCATCTTAAAGGTCATCCTGCTCTAGCACTCAATTTCTGGTAGGAGAGACTTGAATTGCCGTTTTGGATGTCTTCCGCGTGCCATTGAAAATCGCTCTGCTTGCCAAGTCTGGCACGCGTGCCATAGGTTGCCGATCCCTGCCCTAGGCTTTACCACCAAATCCCATGTGGTTTAGTTATGTGTTTAGAAACAACATGCAGACATAGTACTTTTCACTAGATCTAGTTCCTTCTATTGCCTTCATTTATTCTGTGTGGAGGTATGTATTTCTATACCCACTATAGAGGGACACTAAGTAATGTGTGTGTCCATGGAGTAATGCTTGTTGTCTAATGGCCCCGACCGACACATCACCACGCAGCCTCATGTCCTGGGCGCCTGAGCAGGACCATGATCCGTGTGTGTATGTTTGTGTATTTATGGTGATTGTTTGGGGGGGGGGGGGCGATGGTTCTCAAAGGATAGCCGCCGCCATAATGTAGTTCTCTTTATATTTACGATATATATAAATGGTGTAACAAAGGGGGACAAGAGAGAACTTTTCAAAATGTTAATGACTTTATTATTTATTTATGGACGTGGGAGTTGGTCGGCAAAGCGTCCGGTCGCCTTTAATGAGGGCCTGGATTTTCAAACCTGGTGTCATTTTTCTCCTCTTCCGGGTCTGCATGTTGTTTCTAAATCTATCTATGTCGAGTAGGTGGCACCCAAGCAACAATTGCTGGACGATATAGGTTGTGTGCCGGCCACCACAATACTCTTCATGTCGTAACTGAATCTGGTGATATTTGTTTTTTCATACTACGTGGTCACTCTCCCCTCCCCCCACATCCCTGTCGCCCCATCCCCTTACCAAAAAAAAAAAAGGACCTGCAATTAATTGGTTTTTTAAACGTATCGATTCTTTCAAACGTCCGTTAATGATTTCCAATAAATCATTAGATTTCACGGTCCATCCGATTGGATTAAAATAAACTGTGAAAGTTTGTAACAAATAAAAATCTATTTGAGCCACACATACAGTCCAAACTTAACAGCAGTGAGATTAAAAACAACAGCTCAGAATTCTGTGTTGTTATTCAGCTGTGTCCTCCGAAGAAATCAATATAGAGTCTAGAAATGAATGCTCTCGATCAAATAGACTCACCCCACAGAAGCAATGCGAGTGGGGTCTGCAGCAGCTACTACTTATACCGGTCAGTAACTTCCAGGGACCAGTGGTCGGTTGTGGGTTAAGAATAACACTGGGTGGATAAAAGTCGGGGAGGAAAAGGGGTGGGGTGCGTCGCAAAATAAAATATATAAAAAAGAATCATTAATGGAGTCAGCTCATGTTGTTTCCTCAATCGTTAGATCCCTGGACGATGAACTGTCTGTCTATAGATTTATATTTATATTGATACACATCAACTGTGAACTCCCGGAGGGACATCTCTTTCCTGTGCGGAGCTCTGCTAATGTTAACGAAATTAGTCGCGTTGCTAATGTTAACGAATTCAGTCGCGTTTAAAATGCAATTAAACGGATTATGGCAAGCATTCTAAGTTTGTTTTTTATTCGGATTAGTTGACATCTCGGTCCGATTGGATGTTTACGTTATATTGCTGTGGAGAATTTCGCCCTTGGATCTGCAGGGTTGTATTCGCTTGTGAAAACAAGGTTATGGTAAAAACATTACATAGCATTGTCGGTCTTTTAATTGGACATTTAATGTAGTGTTATCATTGTAATGTTATCATTGTAATGTTATCATTATAATGTTATCATTGTAATGTTATCATTGTAATGTTATCATTGTAATGTTATCATTGTAATGTTATCATTGTAATGTTATCATTGTAATGTTATCATTGTAATGTTATCATTGTAATGTTATCATTGTAATGTTCCCATTGTAATGTTATCATTGTAATGTTATCATTGTAATGTTATCATTGTAATGTTATCATTGTAATGTTATCATTGTAATGTTATCATTGTAATGTTATCATTGTAATGTTATCATTGTAATGTTATCATTGTAATGTTATCATTGTAGTGTTATCATTGTAGTGTTATCATTCTAGTGTTATCATTCTAATGTTATCATTGTAATGTTATCATTGTAATGTTATCATTGTAATGTTATCATTGTAATGTTATCATTGTAATGTTATCATTGTAATGTTATGTTCTATAGCCTGTGTCTAGACTCTAGGCTTTAACAAAAAGGATTGTTGGACTTCCACAATGTAATATCACGATATTAACGATGTGTTATTCTGTTTTCATTGTTGCGTCGAATAATGTAGACTACAACAATACAACAGCTGCTTTTGTAGATAATGTTTAGGGTGGTGCAATCTGCAGTTTATTTCGTAGGTTTAGAGTTTAGTGTGTTGAACAATATAGAATTCTGCAGTTTATTTCGTAGTCTAGCGTACGGTACTAAATAACGTTGAACTTTTTTGTCGATTGTAGTTTTGTTGAACTGGATATACATGATAATATGTGGACATCATTGATGTGACAGTTGACGGTATGCAAACACTGTGTAGTTAATCCCATTGTTATGATTGTTTATACATTAACCCGCTTTTATCTGTTATCGATTATTTAACCCGCGATATGCTGGATGACACCATTGATAACATTGACACACATGGACGGTCAAGAAGTTTGTTGTGTAACAACGCCCATCTTTATCTTCATCACTCTTTTAGATACAATATTTTTGCGGTGACCTAGTTCATCTTAGCAACAATAATTTCCGAATGAACGTTTTATAATAGTTCTTTTACCTTTAGATTTTCATTTAATTTCGTGTTACAAAAAACTTTCTTGCTTTAATTTCGTGTGTTTGGGTTAAGAGAAGAAAACATACGTTTAGAATATTCTGTTAAGAGTTTGTTTTAGTTGATCTCTAAATGGCTTAATTTTTTTTTTACTTAACATATTTAGAAATATGATAAAGGAATTTTCAAGTAACTGTTATAGTTTCGGACAATTTTAGTGTTTGATACTTTGAAAAGGCATATTTCACCTGCATATTAAACACACGCACACACATTATATACCGGTATATATATATATATATATAATATATACGTACTAGCTAGCTATATACGTATTACCCGGAGTAGCCGGGGGGTAACAATTCAATACAAACAGTTAATTGAACGTTATTCGTTTTAATATTGTAAAAATTAACTTAAGAACTGCACTTGCTATTAACATATTAAATTAAATAATATCCCAAATCAACTGTCATCAGACTATTAAGGAACTAAATAATAATAAGATACATTGTATTTAAAACCTAATTTTCAAATTGTCATTACTGATATGTTTGCAAAGGTGGGAAAACCCGAAAGGCCGAAAGATATGTATGAGTAAATGCATTACGATTGGACATTATTTCAAATACAGCACAAATGTATGAGCATATCGGAAATATTGTTTATCTTAAAAAAAATATTAAAAAAATTCAACAGCTTATGATCAAAGTTTCCAATAAAATGCAGTTCATCTTGACATGATCAGTATATCTAAAGTCAACAAACAAAAATCTAAATACCGAAAGAAACGTTATCACTACGGTTTTTTAATGTGTTTTTTTCTCTTTTAACAAAACACATTGTAATTATTCGTTTCTCCGTCATTTTGACGGGCATCAATCCTAGTATTCAAATATATATATACATTGAGCTATATGTATGTAGAAAATAGATGCCAACAAACACAAAATATATATATAGAGAGTCAATTTGACTTTTACTTTGAATCTTCTTTTTACACAATACAAAATAATGTTTTATACTCCAGTTTACGTAGATATCCCTATCAGTTGATTGTGACCTGAATATGACGGTTAGCTCGATTGTGACGGTCACAGTCCACAGGTTGTTGACATAGTCACTTTATCCTCGGGTTTTCGCTGATTGACGTCATAGTATACTAACTGTTTCGCGTTGATGGACTCTCTTCGTTGGAAGTAATCACATTTGACCTTTTTTTTAAATTAAACCTACCGTATTTTTCATAAACCGGGGTTCTGCGGCTCTCGTGACTGGAAGTCAAAAGTAATACATCTTTCACTGAGACGCGATCGACGTCCGCTCGGACATCTTCGATTAATTAAGTTCATCAATGATGTGGTTGTTTTTTTTTTTTTTACTCTAACTACGCGGTGTTGTCGAGGAATGTTGCCCAAGGCCAAATGTGTTTTCTATTGGTTTGACGTCAGTGATATTAATAGACTCCAATTAATTAAATTTTTTTTGTTTTTTTTAAACATACATTTTTATGCAGTTTTTACCAAAAACAAGTTACTGTATATTTAATTTTGTATAGGTGTATACTAGTAGTAAAGTTGTCCCGCCTTATCCTATCTTATATACTACAGACCCTCCTTCTATAAAGAAGATTATTGCGTCCTACGTTCATCCGTGGTCCGAGTCTAGTTTAATGTTTGAAATGATGTTAAGTTACTGGTTTTCCTGATTTGTTTAAGCAGCCCAATCCATGCCCTAATGCCACTTGGTAAGAAATAGTACTTATATGCATTTGTTGTCGCATAAGGAATAAGGAAAGTGTTTTTTATCCTTATGTTTATCTGAGCATTGCAGCAGGTTGTTATTGGGGTTGTATATCGGTTGTATATCCATATTGACCCATAGGAAAGGAATTTAAAGTTCACTGTCAGTGATGGAGCGTTCAATGGTCTGTCTTTTTTTTTTTTTTTTGGGGGGGGGGGGAGGGTTCGACTCCAACTTAGAGCTAATGTTTCTCCGCTCTATTTATCATGTACTCAATGGTCTCCGATGATTATGCCTTTATGGTACTGATGTACTTTGTGGCAAATAAAATATTGTTCATTGAGAGTTATTTTTGTCATGTATTTCGTTTATTGTGGAATTGTTGTCTCTGGGCGCTTAGCGTGGCGTCCTACTACAATCGCGCAGTCGTTATATAAACAAATATTTGTAATGCGTTTGTTGACGTTATGTTAAGTTCAGAGCAGGTCCGAAGGCCTTGGCAAACAGTACAAAAGGTCACTCTATTACCTATGTATGTATATGAGTTTCTCAGATACGAATCTTGATAGCTGAGAAACTGACTATGAACTTAGTATAAAGTCGTTAGCCTTACGTGTACGTAAATCTTAAACACCAAGACACTATCACTGTTTCTGTAAGATATAGTCGTAAACCGTTCTCTGAAATTCAATAAACGTTTTATTTTTGGATTAAGCTTTGTGCACTTAACGTTAATTGTGAAAAATGATGAAAACAACAAACAGCAAGAATTAAACTGGCCTATGTTTTATCGTGTTCATCTTTAAGCATGCTGCTTGTTTCAATGTATTTGTCATGTTTGAATGTTTATTAGGTGAGATCATTCAAAAATAGATGAAGTAAAAGTAGTTGCAGTTTATTAGACTTTTTGATTTTGATCTAGTTAATTGTTTCACCGAGATATAGAACTATAGAACAAATGTTCTCCGCCATTAAGTGTACACTTGTTCTTCTGGAATTCGTTATGTGTTCTATGAGATTTAGTAAAGATTCCATCTCTTGATTTCTGGAAATGTTCTACAGGATTTAGTAAAAAAATTAATGTCTTCTAACTTCTAACATTAAGTGCTGGACGCCAAAGGATAAAGTTTCAAAGTGTGTGTGTGGGGGGGGGGGGGGGGGAGTATAGTCTTAGATAGTCAGTCTTTATTATCTACGTATTTATTTTTTTAACGATTTAAAATGGCCAGTGTTTAATTACGTTTTCGTGTTGAGTCTGTTTATTGTTGTTGATTCTATTGTTTATTGTTACTGCGTGGGCAAGCGTCAGTGTGCGATGCAAAATACCTTTTGAAAAAAACAATGTTTAAGTTTGTTGAGGGTGGCCAGATTTAGCAACACAATTTGACGCATGTTATTTTTGTGAGAGATTTTGTAAGTTATAAATTAATCACTTTTTAATTTTTTTTTATAAGCTTTCTGTTAAAAAAAAGTTTATCTTATTATAGGGCATGGGCACATTTATGTCGGTTAAGGGGAATTTAAGCAGGAAGGGAAATAATTAACGGTCCCCTAGCTTTCTGGCGTCTTTTTTCTTATCGTATTATATAAGCAATACGTTCTTTTTGTATACAAGTTTCTGTTATCTTATATATTAAAGACGCTTCTTCTATAAAGAAGATTATTGCGTCCTACGCTCATCCGTTTTTCGAGTCTAGTCTTGCTTCTTTATTAATGTTGTTTTAAATGATAAATTACTGTTTTCCTGGTTTGTTGTGGCAACCCTTTCCATGCCCGAATGCCATTCGGGAAGAAAGAGTATTTATATGCATTTGTTCTCGCATAAGGGATAAGGAAAGTGTTTTTGTCCTTATGTTTATCTGTGCATTGCAACAGGTTGTATTTCTAAATTAGAGTTTAATGCCTTGTGTAATATTGTGTATTATTACTAATTTTCACTTTGCCCTTCTGTCCTCTAGTGTTTCTAGGTTTAGTTCTGTTGATTTGTTTTTTCACTTTGCTTTTGGTTGAGTTAGGGTTTTTGGGGCTTTAAGCTGGCCACTCAGTCACCCAATAGGGCGTGTAAAAAAAAGAATCTTGTGAAATCTTACACAACTATTCCTAATACATGTATAGGCCTACAGAAATGGTCTGAGCTTCAACGGTGCCATTAGATCTTTACTTGTAAGCTGGAATAGTAAATAAGTTGAGGACAATTACTCCGTTAAATAGAATAATTTTTACATGTAATAGTTTATAATAATGAGATGCCGTCCTATCTCAAGGAGCTAATCAAACCCTAGGTTTCGCAAAGAACACTTCGTTGTTCTGCCGACTCCTCTTTTCTTTTCTGGAGGTGCCCCGTTGGTCTCTGACGACCCTTGGCCTGAGAGCCTTCTCAATATCTGTCCCGAAAGTATTGAATCTACTTCCCATCCGACTCAGGCAGACAAGTTCCATCCTCACTTTTAAAAAGAACTTAAACACATTTTTTATTTGCCTATTTAGGCTACCTTCGTAAAAACATTTTTAGACCCTTACATTTTTACTTGTATATTAGGTCGGTTAATGCTACATTTATTTGATTTGTCGTATGTTTGTTAACTTTTAAATTATTAATTAGCTTTATATCCATTTTCAGCCTAGAGAATTCTATCCGTGTTCTTGCATGTTTGTTGCTCAATGTTAAATGCGCTCTGAACTTACATTATGTTTGTTGGCAGTGCTATCTATACAAAGAGAATTATTATTATTGTTTCTTCATTCCTGGTCTGCATTTTTCTTGCACGCTATAAATTTCAGTTCTCTATTTACTCCCTACCTTTACTTAAAGACCAAGTGAAGAGCTTTTTATCAAAATTGAGTTAACATTTGATTTTGATAGTAAATAAAATAAATAAAATAAATAAATAAATATGAGATTTATATAGCGCATATCCCGTTCCTGTTGGGAACAGTTCTATGCGCTGCTGTAAACATAGTGCTGCCTGCTGGCGCAAATACGTTTACAGGCCCAAAACTCCTGCAGGGTGACAGGGATCCGCCGGTGGCAGGGATAGAACCCGCGACCTGTCCGATGGTTTTTGGTTGACAGTCCGGTGTGCTAACCACTAGACCAGCCGGCAAATAGTGTATTCAGTATCTGAATGTTAAAAAAAACATGTATACAAAATATCAAACATACATTTTAAGTAATTAGTTCAATATTTGCACTTAAATGTGTGTGTTTTTCGGAAGATTACTCCAAATCTCGTAGCCATTTGAGATGTTTTTATTTCCGGCAATATAGGAAAGTGACGTAACATAAAGGATTCCGACTAGGAAAAATGAATATTGTCACGTGTTTTGAATCTATTCCCACATGTTTTGAATCTTTTCCCGGTTCTTATTTTTAACAAAATGGTTAAATATAGATTTATAGCGTCTATTTTTATTTATTTATTTCCCTTGTGATACGTCACTGCCGTATGAGGCTATTCCAAATCTCGTTCCTTTGAGAAAAACCTCTTCACTTGGTCTTTAACCAATATCGTATGTTTTTCTCTCTTTCTCTCTCTCTCTTTCTCTCTCTCTCTCTCTCTCTTTCTCTCTCTCTCTCTCTCTCTCTCTCTCCTTTACAAAAAAATATAATAGAGTTGCAATACATATCTTGAATATTTTTGTCCATTGTTCTGCGCCAAAATGCAGCTGAACCGATGACTGACGTGAATATAGTTCTGTCTTCCCCTCCCCCTTCTGCCACCCTCCCACACAAAGCAAACCTTCCATATCCCACAATATCACCCCCTCCCTTCTTTTGCTATTGGCAACATATATACTGCGAGACAGTGTGACCTGAACATAGTTAGTGGGAAGCTGCTGGTTGAGCAATAAGTAAACACCACGGTAGGTTTGGGTGAGGTTTGTATAAAGGGAAATCGCCCTATTAACTGCCGTGTCCTCACTCTTACTTCCTCTCGTCATAGAGTCAACTTGTAGTGTAATAGTCTTCAATAACCTGTACATTTGAATCTTTTTTTTTTTTTAATTCGGTCTGCTTTTTCCTTTTGAGACGTGAAGACATTCTATTGTCTGTAATACTTGTATCATAAGTGTTGGCGTTCGCTTAGATTTGTTGAGGTTGAGGTTTAACTTGCATGATCGTTTGTCTTGTAGTTGTTTGTTCTTTTGCCGTCTTCTTTATTTTGAAAACCGAAATGTTGTTATAGTAGGTTGCCTATCCCTGGTCTAGTATATAGCAACTTACTTCTGGTACCGGGGGGGGGGGGGGGGGTACTTATGTTTTTATATGAAAGTTAAACTGTGTGGGGGGGGGGGGTCTAAAAATGCGGGAAGGAAGGTAAATCTTAAATAACTAGTGGTTATGCCCGTCAAAATGACGGAGAAACGAATGATTACAGTGTGTTTTGTTAAAAGAGAAGGACAAAAATAACAAACACAATTACATTAAAAACCGTAGTGAGAACGTATCGTTCGCTATTTAGTTGTTTTTTTTTTTAAATTGAAAGCATTTCAAAGGGAGATCATTCTGAAATGGCGCTCAGCTTAGAACTTTAACATACGGTGATTATCAATAGGTCTAAGGTTATTTTTTTTTAAATTAACGAATTAAGCAATATTGTTTATATAATAAAATTCTCTTTTGGAGGATGTTGCCAATTTATACATTTAACTTTTGTGCCGATCGGTCAAACGCCTTAGGAGCCTATAGCGAACAAACATACATACAGACGGTAATTATATTAATTATTATGTGATATATATAATATATAAATATAAGCAAACATATAAACAAACTCACGGTAATTATATATATTGATGATTGATGATATAAACAAACATATAAACAAACGCACGGTAAATTATGTGTATATTGATGAGTTTTTACGTTATTTTTTAAAGTAATAATGCGATTTGTCTGAGTTGGATGGGTAGCGAATGCTTTTCGAAAATGTAGGAAGAAAATATCACTTTATTGTGACGTGTGTTTGTTAGTATCGCATGGGTATCGTGTTCAGGAAATCTCCTAAACCCCGTCACGATTCCCGCGGGGATATTTTTAATGTAAACTTCATCGCTATGAATCGTTGTCATGACGTTAAAAGAAACATATATTACATCGTGCTTTAATAAAAACAAAAAAATTATTATTATTTTTTTTTTTTTTAAGACTTGTTGACATTATGTGTCAGCGACTAATAACACTACTAATTGTTTAGCCTGTCGAGTGTCGCATAATGGGATCGGTCAGTGCTCATGTCAGCAGTTCGGATTTTCGCCAGTGCTATCGTCTGCTACCTTGGTGGAAATCGTGTCCAACCATCAGAATATTAAAAAAAAAACAACAACAACTTAGGCCTAAAACTGCTGGCTACTTATACTTAACTGCTGGCTGCTCGTAGTTGTTATTTTGTAACAAATCATCTGCTGAATAGATTGTAGAAATACACTTAACAAACAGATGCTGCTGCATTATTGCTATCATATTTAGAGACTCACATAATAGCTGATCATTGGGTGTATTTCTCTTTTTTTTTTTAAACTATTTACTGGAAAATAAAATTTGAAATGGGTCTTGGGTGGTCTAGCGGCAGCACTTTCAGATAGCTATTTCTAAGATCTTCGGTTCGAATCTAGGTTACACAATAGTTGTTGTTTTCTTTAAAATCTTGGGACTAGAGGGAGTGCAAGCAAATTAAAAATGCAAATGTCCTACCACCGGTAGATACAAATTAAGGGGGGGGGGAAGGAATACAAGGCGGCTGGGCATTGTGTTGGCTACACAATCTGCTTGTATGCCTTAGTCATGGAAAAGGGTCATAACGTTGCTTTATTGCCGCTATAGATCAGCATGGTCTGACATGGGTACTAACTTACAATGTTGTTGCTGTTTTTTTTTCTTTGTTTTTTTTTGTGTTTATTAAGGAATATCTTCATTATGTTTATCGGATGTTTCTTATTTACAGGTGTCCTACTTGATGGGTGCTGCCAAAGCTGAGGGCGGCTGCGTTTGCCAGCTAGGGTGCCATGAAGGAAGCTGGGGGTGATCTAGCCGACAGTGACAGACGCACACCACCCGCACCGGCGCACAAGAAAATCATTCTCAGCGTGTCCGGTTTCCTCCAGACGACGAAACTGGCCAGTGGTCCCACCCAGTTGACCCCTGGGGTGACCATAAATGGCCAGAACATTGACCTGAATCAGAACTGTACAGCCTCCAGCCCACTGGCCCTGGCTTCCATGGAGGAAGAAGGTGGGGCTTTTTACTTGATTGATTGGATGTTCAATGCGTGTTGATGATCTGTGTGTGTGTAAAGATTGATTTCCGATTGTGTGAGTTATTCATAAGGAACTTATTGTTGTTGTTTTTTTTATTGCATCCAGTCTGATTGAATGTTGAAATGTACAGTTTCAGGTTTCCCATTGTATGTGTGTGTGTGTGTTTGTGTGTAGTTTGTTAAAATGTGTCGTGTTGTTTATGAATGTGTGTGTGTGTTGTTTGTGCCAGTGTATCGTTTTTGTCAATGTAGCTTTGTGTTTAGGTAGGATTTTGTGAGTGTGTGTTTTTATGAATGTGTGTTCTAATGAGCATGATTGTGTATATATGTGTTAGCAAGATGTCTGTGTATTTGTGTCAATGTGTTCGTATGTGATTGTTTGTGTGATTGTTTGTATGTGATTGTTTGTATGAACAGGTGAATGTGCTTGCCAAGAGAGTGTGTGTTAAGTGCTGGTGATTTATATTGATGTTTTGGAGATAACAACAAGATTTTATTTGAATTAAAATCTTTTTATGTTCATAAATGAGAAAATCTTTTAATTTTCATTAATTTAAAAAAATAAATTTATTCATATGGCTTGGTTGATAAAAAAATGTGAATGTTTTATTGTTACATGGTCTGAAATATCTGGTACTGCAAGCTTTGTCTCTGCTCTTTGTTTCTTTAAATTATCTGTATCATGAATGAGATTTATATCAGGTTAGGTTAGACTTTCCCTTGTAGTACTTACTGGCTTGTGCACAGTGTGTGAAGGTTTAATGCAAGGTTTCTTATTACTGTTCACAATGAAAAACATGTATTTATATGTGTGTGTATATATGTCTGTGTGTCTGTCAATATAGATAGAGAGAAAGATATTTTAATATACTTAGAGATGGATAAATAGAGATAGATAGTACTTGGATAGTTAAAGATAGATAGATCTGAATAAAGAGAGATGGATTGATGGATGGACAGACAGATGTTTGAATGGATGGATGGACAGACAGATGTATGAATGGATGGATGGACAGATGTATGAATGGATGGATTGACAGACAGATGTATGAATGGATGGATGGACAGACAGATGTATGAATGGATGGATGGACAGATGTATGAATGGATGGATTGACAGACAGATGTATGAATGGATGGATGGACAGACAGATGTATGAATGGATGGATGGACAGACAGATGTTTGAATGGATGGATGGACAGATGTATGAATGGATGGATTGACAGACAGATGTATGAATGGATGGATGGACAGATGTATGAATGAATGGATGGATGGACAGACAGATGTATGAATGGATGGATGGACAGACAGATGTTTGAATGGATGGACAGACAGATGTATGAATGGATGGATTGACAGACAGATGTTTGAATGGATGGATGGACAGACAGATGTATGAATGGATGGATGGACAGACAGATGTATGAATGGATGGATGGACAGACAGATTTATGAATGGATGGATGGACCGACAGATGTATGAATGGATGCATGGACAGACAGATGGATGAATGGACATACAGACAGCTATTAAATAAATCAGCATGAAAGACACAATAACTTAAACGGACATTGACATTTGCAATACATTTTAAAATTAAAATAAAAACCCTTTTTTGTTGTATGCGATTGATGTATATTTTATACCCTCCCTGTGGCTCTTCCATGCAGCATCTCACAGAAAGCCACTTCCTGTCCATGTGATCAACGATGGCAATGAAAAGAAGAGCTCTGGGGAGTCACAGGGTAAGTTGGTGATTGCTTGTGGCAGACCAGTGTGCTCACTCAGGCCAGGGATCTGGTCGTCTAGGCTTTATGTACACTGAAGGCTAAGCCATGCTTGTGCCATGTGTTGCAGTTGATTTTTCTTTCTTTTTTTTTTTAAATTGTTATTATCTGAAACTCAAATTGACTCAGATATAGTACAATAACATGTTTTATAAATATGTAGCATCTAAAACTCAAATTTAATGATATTGCCTCAGATACAGTTGAATAGGATGTGTTTTTTTTTTATCAGTTGGTGTGTTAAATTCACATTGATTAGCTATACAGTAAAATGATATGTTTTAAAAAGTAGTTTGTGGATCCACATTGAGAAAAACTATGACCCAGAAACATCGAAAGGAAAAGTTTTTGGAAAATTAAAAGGGAAACTCATTTGTTGAGCACCTGTCTTCTTTTATTTCAAGTCTGTCGTACTCAATTGTACAAATGTCTAAATTGAAATAAACTCTTGCTGCCCTCTTTATGGTGCCAAGCAAATCCTGAAGACTTGGCTCTACACACCTGTACCATATTTTGTTTATAAAAACAAATTATCAAAAGGTAAATAAAAGGAAGACAATATAAATTTGTCTTCCAAGAATGATAGGTGGTGTTTAAAAACTATATCTTGTAAATAAAAGTATCAGAAGTTAGCTGTTTGTTTTTTCTATTTTTTTAGTTGAGATGTCTTCGTGCAACACAAACAGTGGTATGAAAATGCCAACTGAGGAGGAATTGTTAAAGCAGCTTGAAGAGGCCAATAGGTTAGTCAACAGTCAGTCACTAACTAAATGTACTTACATAATAATTTAATATTATTTTAAAGTACATTCTAAGATATAATCTATTTGGTCAAATCCTTTGTGTAATGGTAATATTTTTGAGGAAGACATTAACTGCCATATAAAGCTAAGGGCTTACAAGCTGATTAGGAAAAGAGTATTAAAATTGGACGTAAGGGGGAAGAGGGGGGTGGGGTAGGTGTCCAGCAAATCACTACAAAAGGCAAGGGCATTTCACCATTTACTCAATTAGAAAATTATATGCACAGAAAGATCAAATTTGATCCAACCATAACTCCTACTGTTTAAAGAGCTAGGGGATTATTCATCCCATTGTTCCCTTTTCCTGATTCAGAATCACAAAATGAACAGAACATTGTAAAATTTGTCCATCCCTTAGTGCCCTGGTCCTGACACCAGAAGCACAAAAGAACAGAACATGGTTAAATAGAGCAATTGCAATCTCGTGACAAAAAGCGTGTGCTGTTTGTTTACTTTGTCTAGTGGTGATAAATGGCAGCCGTATTACTATAGGCTTAAGAAGGTTTTATTTTTAAATGTGAACATTTTAATAATATAACGTGAAACATATATAAAACACTGTCATGGGATGTAAATTAACATTCAAAGATAAAATTTAAACCATTAAAAATCAATGGAAAAGGTTCCGTAAGTGCCAAATATTTAATTGAAGATGTCGATTGTCAAAAGTTAGCCCTATTACTTACTATCTAAAAGTAAAGCATAAAGCAAAATTTAGCCTGCAATGTTTCAAAAGAGCTATTGAAAAACTATAAAAGCCTAAAATCTTGTTTATTTTGTGGACGGACTACTAAGGACTAGTATCACAGTTAAATATCAAGATTTATGGAAACTAATTCCATATATTTTGGGTTTAAAATACACATGGTAAATAACAATGTTTATTCCCCATTAATGCCATTATCACCAAGATGGCCGCTATTTACACAATTACGTCACTAAAAAACCTAAGCCACGCCTATTGCAATCGCTCTATTAGTTCATCCCTTATTGCACTGGTCCTGACACCAGAAGCCCAAAATGAACAGAACATGGTTAAATTTGTTCATCCCTAAGTGCCCAGACACCAGAAGCCCAAAATGAACAGAACATGGTTAAATTTGTTAATTCCTTATTGCACTGGTCCTAACTCCAGAAGCCCAAAATGAACAGAACATGGTTAAATTTGTTCATTCCTTATTGCACTGGTCCTAACTCCAGAAGCACAAAATGAACAGAACCTTGTTAAACTTTGTGGTTCTCAATTCTATCGTGCTCTCATCCCCAGAATGCTAGAGGCAGATGAAAAGTCTCACATCGTCAGAGCCGTGTTCTCCAGCACTCCAGGGCACTCACGCAAGGGCTCCGGTTCCAGCATAGTTTCCAGCACGTCCTCCAACAGTTTCTACAGCCCCCAGAACTCAAACGAAGGGGAGGACGCTAACGGTAAAAAAAAAAAAAAAAAAAGCTACTTTGTTACTCTCTCGCTCAGTGTGTTTTTGTGTGGTAGATATTAGCAAGACTAACATGTTGTTCTGGTTGCACGTTAAAAAACCAAACTACTAACTTGTTCCCTAGGTTGTATTATCTCCTCCTATTTATTTGTTGATGTTTGTTGGCTTGAGAATCATACTCTCAAAGACTTCTCTGCAAATTTTGATATTTGTGCAGGATTTTATTTAAAACATTAGACTCATAACTTCTTCAACTGCAAAACCTCTTTCTTTAAGCCATAGTTTCAAGTAAAGTTGTTGTATTTTTAAACAGAAACCAGCAGGCATAATTAAATAACTGTCTTTGTTCATGTCTCAGTTTGTTCTTTGTTATTTTATTGTTGTTGTTTTTAGTTGATTTTTTGGAGTCAGCAACAATAACATATGCACTTGTGAATTTCTAACTTGTGTTGTACTTTGGGTTCTTCTATTCATGCTTGTTGTAATGTTTATATACCTGTTACTTGTTCTCTGAAATATCTTATATGTATTCACTTCAGTAGCTAGAGCTTTATATATGGAGCATACAATGGTGTTTCTTGTCTTCGTTTATAAGCTTGTTGCTCTAAATGAATAAATCGATTACATAAATTTGTTTTCTTTTCTGTGATAGTCATATGTAGTTATAAAAACTAGAATCTCTGTTAACTTATAGTTATGAATTTTTATTTTTTCAACCTAAATTTAGATGGCTAGAGTAGTGAAAAGTATTTTAAAAGTAAAATGCCTCAAATATATTGTTAAATATATATTTAAGTACCAGCCAGTCCTTCTCTGCAATTTACTGAGAAAAAAGATTATGTATATGTATGCTAAGTTTGCTGGAATGTGACAGTTTACATGTTAAGTTTGGTGGAATGTGACAGTTTACATGTTAAGTTTGCTGGAATGTGACAGTTTACATGTTAAGTTTGCTGGAATGTGACAGTTTACATGTTAAGTTTGGTGGAATGTGACAGTTAACATGTTAAGTTTGGTGGAATGTGATAGTTTACATGCCTAGTTTGGTAGAATGTGAGTTTACACGCCAAGTTTGGTGAAATGTGACAATAAGTTTGGTGGAAATGTGACAGTATACATGCCAAGTAAATTTACCTTATAGCTAGACCTGACCCGCGCTCACCCAGGCACAGGAAGTCATTCAAACTTTTGAGCATGCAGAAGGCCAACAAAGAGAAAAGGAGGTTCTCTGACGAAAGCCAGGCTAAGCCAAGGGCGTCAGCCAGGCGTGGCTCACAGCAGAGCCGCGTCAGCTTGAACTCCCTGGAGCAGAATGTTGACGCCGGAGAAGATAATGTGTTCTGGGGTAAAAGCCACATCTACATGCACCTACCAACTAACCCACCCACCCACTGCTTGCTATCCATGTAAATACCTCAACGCTCACTAATATATATATATATATATAATAACTTTTTATTTTTACTAGTTCAGTGGTTCTGTTTAAAAAAAATATTAAGTTGCAATGATTATTTCATGGGATGATAATGTTTACAAACTTCAGTTATTATACCTTACTTGTTTACTCAGTAATTTATGCCATCTGTGTACTTACTCCTTCACCCAAAGTTTGATATGCAACACTTGGTGAAATTTCATTTGTGTGTGTGAAATTCCTAAATGTATCACAGCTTTTCATTGAAAACAAATGTAAGTTTTTTTTGTTACAGTTTGGAAAATACAAAACTAAAAAAGGGGAATATAAAAATAGAACCCTTTTGATGGTTACTGGGTTTTTCTAACTAGAAATAGTAACTTTTAAAAAATGTGAAACCCGCTCTAGGAGCAACATTTTAAAATGATAAAATAGGAACAAATATGACTTCTTACTGAAGAAAGTATTAATTTCCAAAGTACCAAGCATATTGTTGTTCGTCCCTAATTTCCGAGGATGACCACGTCTTCCAGTCGCTTTGTGGCTTCTTTGGCGGCCTATCAGTCCTATGCGGGCCCTGAAGGATCTGTTGCAGGTACTGCAGATAAAAGATGCGGTCGTGGGGTCTGGCAGCGCCTTGCAGGTCTGCTTGGCTTTTCTCTCTGCTCGTTTTTGTTAGGCTCTGAAGATTCTGCTATATTCTGCCAACTGTGCCCCGGACGACACGACATTGCGCCACCTGCTTCTATCGGTCGCCAGTTCCTCCCATCTATTTGGGTCTACGTCAAGTGCTTTCAAGTTGCTTTCAAACTGTCTTTGAATCTCTTTTTTTGACCGCCGGTTCTTCTTTTCCCGTGTGCTAGCTTGCCAAATACTAACTTTTTTGGCAGACTGTGGTCTGGCATTCTAACTAGATGGCCAGCCCATCGCGCTTGGGATTTCATAAGCTGAGTCTGGATGCTGGACGTGCTCTGAGAAGCACTTCAGTGTCAGGGACTCCATCTTGCCAACGTATTTTTAGTAATATGTGGAGGCAACCAACATGGAAGTGATTTAGTTGCTTTACATGCCTACTATATACTGTCCGTGTTTCATTCACATACAGCAATGTTGGCAGTATTGTGGTGTTGTATATTTTTAGCTTAGTGTCTAGACGAGTCCTTTTCTGTCCCAGACGTTTTCCAGAAGGCGCCCAAAGGTGATGCTTGCTTTTGCTATTCTATTGCATACCTCATCGTCTATATTGGCAGTGCGCGCTAGTGTGCTGCTGAGGTAGGTAAATTTGTCAACAACCTTGAGTTTCTGGCCATTAACTGTGATTTCTGGATCTATTTGCAGTGTCCTGGTGTGGGCTGATGCAGAACCTCTGTTTATGGTGAGACCAAAGTTACCACAGGCTTTAGTGAAGCAATCCATGAGATTTTGCATCATGCTTTCTGAATCGGCATTTAGGGCGCAATTGTCAGCAAACAGGAGGTCACAAACCAGGGTGTCTTTCACCTTTGTAACCGCATGCATGCATTGTTGGTTAAATAGGCCTCTGTCTGTTCTATAGCGTATATGTATGCCCTCGTTGCAATCATGGAAAGCATCGGTTAGCATTGCTGAAAATACCATACTAAAGATGGTAGGTGCAAGAACACATCCTTGTTTTACCCCATTTGTTACAGGAAAAGCTCTTGACTCTTCAACATTTGCCATTACTTTGGCCATCATGCCATCGTGAAACTGTTTGACGATGTTAATAAATTTTGGTGGATAGCCAAACTTTCCCATTATTTGCCATAGGCCCGCTGCTAACCGTATTGAATGCCTTAATCAGATCGACAAAAGTTATGTAGAGGCTGCTGAATTTTTCTTGGCATTTCTCCTGGACTTGACGGGCGGCAAATATATCTGCGGTACCTTGTTCGGAGCGAAATCCACATTGGCTTTCTCGCAAGAGGCCCTGTTCCAGGTGAAGGGTTAGGTGATTTAGTAAATTGCGGGCTAGGATTTTTCCAGCAATGCAGAGCAGTGATATGCCCCTATAATTGTCGCACAGGTGGCGGCTGCCTTTTCTTTTGTAGATGTTTATTATATTTGCGTCTTTCCATTGCTGAGGGACAGCCTCTGAGCTCCAGATCACCTCCAAGAGTTCCGTCACCCGATGGACTATGGCTGCACCTCTAGACCTGAATACCTCAGCTCGTATAGCATCACCCCCTGGTGCTTTGCCACGGGACATCTGATTGATCGCTTTTGATACTTCTGCCTCTGAGGGTGATGCATCTAGGTTATGATTTAGCTCGATTGCAGTATCATTGATAGCGGCTGGACAGTTCAGTACCTTAGAGATCATGTGGGTTTCTTCAGCATTTAAGAGGGGTGAGGTGCTTGCAGGTCTGGGTCCATAGATGACTTGTAGTGCTTGGTAGAAGCGCCTTATGTCATGATTGTCGGCAAAGCTTTGAATTTCATCTGCTTTCGTGTTGAACCATTTTTTCTGGATCTCTCGTCGTTTTTCTTTTAGATTCTGTCTAGCTCTGGAGAACGCTTCTTTTTTTGCTTTGGAGTTTGGGTTGTTTTGATATTCTCTTAAGTAGCTGATGCTTATCAGACAGAAGGCTTATTGACAAAGCATATACAAATATACATATTCATTCAATTCAGTGTAAGCAAAAGATACCAACTTAAATTAAAATCAACACCAAAAGTTATAAAGGTTATAGGTTGTTTGTTGTGGCTGTAGGAATTTAAATCAATAAAAGACTTGTATTTGTATACGAGTGCTTCCAAAAACACAATATTATTACAAATTCTGTATTTAATTTTTAGTGCTCTCCCCTCCTTTTTGCCCCCATCACCTGCCATTTATCCATCCAGTTTTGGGTACACCTGTTAAGTAAGAACCACTGGTCTAGAAAGAATGCCATTCACTAACCAGGAGAACTGTCGGTACTAATCTAGTCAGACCACAAGCTGACCTCTCTCACTATTGTTTTACCTTGTCAAACTTGCTTCCTCAGGAGTCTCTTTTTTTTTCCTTTTGTTTACATATGACCTGCTTAAATAATACATTGAGCTCTATTTATAAGTGACAAGAATCAATAGGCTGAACAAAAAGTATTGATTCAGTATTGATCTATATACAATCAATCAATAAAATATGTTTGAAAATGTTATTTATTTAAAAGTACAATCGGAAAAATAAAATAAATGACCGAATTTTGTTTTAAAGGTGATTTTCTGAAATAATGTTAATATTCATGGTTGATTGTGTTTGATTATAATTTAGTTCAGTACGGTAACAACTGTATATATATTTACGGTATCTTCCTTTTTTTAATAATAGACAAAAACAAAAGTACCAGTGGTTTTTTTTATCATGTAGAATTTAAGTCATTTGCCACCCAAAGTGTTGAAATTCTAAATAAACCTTCACTAATTTACCCAATTATTCATATAATAACAATACATTATAGTCATACTAATAAATAATAATTGTTTAAAAAATAAAAAACTTATTAATTAATTTGAAAATGTATATAATAAAATATAAATATATATTTTTTGAATTATATTTCCTTTTTTGTATAATATATACTTATATTATATTTCTATCTTGATTATTTATGTCTTTAAGTCCCTAATGGTTGAGAACCAAAAGTTGAAAACATTTACACATTTTTACACACACTTTTTTTGGAAGTCAATATTATTACAACAAAGTTACAGCATGCTTGTCAGTGTTGCATTGTCAGCATGCAGCATACGGCATGTACAGTCTGAAGCTGTATTTCATTTATTTACTTTTTAATGCCTACATGCCAATATCATTATTACCCGGTGTACATTATTTAGTCAATTTGCCAATTTAATACAACAAATAAATGACATTTTTTTAAATTAGTATTTGAATTTGATAAAAAAAAATTTTTGTTTATAAAGATTATTGTGTCCAATGCTTATCTATGGTTCAAGTCTTAAGTCTTCTAATTTGATAAGGGTTTTTAAATGATGCTAAGCAGTTGGTTTTTGTGGACTAGATCAGCAGAAAAGTAGCGGGCCTGCTGATTCAATACTTGTACATTAAGAAAAGTGTGTACAAACAAACATAGCAGTGTAAAGCAAAAAAATAATAATATTTTTTCAATGCAGATAAAAAAAATTAAAAAATATTTCAGTTCATTGTTGTTGTTTCCAAATAATATTAAGACTAAGAAATAAAACTTTATTATTACATTGTTTAAGATTATTATTTACCCAATTAAAATATATTTATTTATAGAAATGTATCAAGCTTATAGAATGGAATGAAATCTCTGCTTTAGGTATACTAAATATACAGGCAGTTGTATGTTTAGTACTGGAAGGAATTAAATTGCTGTGCAGTAAGTAATTATAACCAAAACTCTCTTCTTTGTCGTCAGGTTCATCTAGTGAAACACTGTGGGATACCTGGGGTAGGATCATCAATGACTGGGACTCTGTCAAGAAGAAGCCTGCTTTTTTGAAGGTAAGTCTGGCGTCCTTTGCTAGGGGTGAGGGGAAAATAGAGCTTGGTGATGGCCAAGGTTGAGACCACAATGGTACTGCACATTAGAATCATAACATCACACCTTGTTAGTACACTATGGGGATAGTAGGGTATAAGGATAGTATTGTATACTGATTGTACAATAGGCTGATAGCTATCATCTATACTGTGGTCTGGAGATAAGAAGGTATAGGGAAAGCTAGAAATTAATAACATGAGTTTAAGTATTGTACTTTGAGTGCTTGTATCACAGTATATTAAAGTCAAAAGAGAGAGTTGTGGTTTCGTTTTAGAGTGTAGGATTGACATTATGATTATCTCTGGTTCAAATCCTGATTCTAAAAATTAGCTCATTAAAGTACATGGGGCTGGGCATGATGCTGGCTACACATCCCTTCCCACCCCACCCTTGAATGTCATTGGTAAAGTGAACTTTTATTCACTAGCCCTATGGATCCAAATGTTCAAGTAGGTGACTTGTACCATTCATTAAAACTACAACCATCCATCAAACCACAACTGCTGGCAAAGTAAATAGTAACAAAAAAAAGTTGCCTCTTAATTTTAAAAAATTATTCTTCTGGAAGGTCTACAATGTTTTCAGCCTCATTATTTATTCCTCATAGTTTTTTATTTAGAGTTGTACTCATCATTACTCAATAATATAAAAAATCCAATATTTTTGTCTGTATGGCAGAGTAATTCTTTTCATTGTAATTATTTTCATTGTCTTGCAATAAACCAGGAGCTGGTCAGGAAAGGTATCCCTCATGCGTTCCGTGGGATGGCCTGGCAGATGATTCTAGGGGTCAACGACTCGCCCTACAAGCAGGAGTACGCCGAGCACATGAAGAAGACGTCGCCCTCGGAGAAGCTCATTCGCCGGGACATTGCCCGCACTTTCCCAGACCATGATTTTTTTAAAGAGAAAGATGGCTTCGGGCAAGAGAGTCTCTTCAATGTCATGAAGGTAATTAAAACTAAACAATCAGCTCGAAGTCTGTTCGACTTTTTTTTTTTGTTTCTTTATATTGTGCATCAGTTTTTTCTTATTGAAATGTAATATTTTGCAGATGATTAAATTAGCTCAAGGCATCTGTCTAAAATGGAGAGTTAAATTACTCTCCAGTGTACATACTGAGATACATTATAGAAAAAAAAAAGCAGACAAATGCTTTATATCTTATCATATGGGTTAAATAGATTTCACACTTCTATACAGAAGACTATTGCTGATCAGTGGTTTGAGAACAATGTTGTATTTTGAAATGAAATTTAATTAATGCTAATTTGTTGGTTCTACTGACTAGTTGGCTTTTTTCTCAGCTAGCATCAATTCTTATAGTGCATTTAGTGTAGAAGACTATAGCATTCTCTTGATAAGGCATATCTGTAAAACTTATTGATATGATATTAAGACGTAATGAAGACCTATATATACAAGAATGTAAGAATGTGATATTACGAGAACTGTTTAATAAACAAGCCTGTGGTGCTAGACTATAATAAAAGATGATGACTTACGGTAATTAAATAAACAACCCTTTGTTTGATATTTAAGCCATAAAGAACTTGTTTGTATTGTAGTGATGGTTATACATTATATATATGTCTGTTTCAGGCCTACTCATTACATGACAGGGAGGTTGGTTACTGCCAGGGTAGTGGATTCATTGTGGGGCTCCTTCTCATGCAGGTTGGTAGTAAATTAAGACTAAGAGAGCTAACTTCTTGTTTAAAATAAGGTAGTTAACTTATTCCAACAGTCAGTCTGTTTAATTATCTCCCCTGTATTGTTCAAAGCTATACTGAAAATGCAGATGATACACATAAGAAAGAAAATATTTTGCCAATACATTTATGGGAAACAACATCGAAAAGAAACATTTACACAATTTTATTTTGTCTCTTTGTTCCATTTGTAAATTGAAAACTATCTTCTTTATTTTTTTCTAATTTTTTTATACATTTGATCAGACCTTAATTCATTATTTAATAACAGTGAGAGTGAATGAATGTAACAAAAATTTTATCATCTTTTTATATAATTGTAAAGTAGCTATTTTAGGACATTTATGTCTCTAGAGCTAGTGAAGCTTATTCATCAGTTTCCATGGCAGTGGCCTACACAGAGACTGTATGGGCAACACAATGCTAGGCTGCCCTTTACTCTTCCCCCAGATAATGTTGGTTACCCATTCAAGATGGGCAGACACAACCCTCTTTGCCTATCAATAGTGATATACCTACCGCACCTCTGATAGAATGCCTTGTACTTTTAAGATTTCTCTAGCTTTTAATACAATTTCTTATACCTTTAATATAAGTATTCTGCTTACCAAATTAATATATAGGGCCGGTGAAGCAGCTTTCTGTGGTTACAACATACTAGGGGATTGTGTGGCGAGCACAATGCCTAGCCCCTTTTACTTTACTCACACTAAGGTCAGGTACCCTTCAGAGCAGGATAGACTCAGGTACACCCTCCAGACCTGAAAACACAAATCCTAGCCTTCACCAGGATTTGAACACAGGGCCTTTGGTACGCCAGACGAACTCGCTCCCGCTCAGTCACCTATAATATAGAAAAACTAACAAGGACAATCTCGAGTATATATGACAATGTAATAATGCTATATTACAGTGTTTCACCTAAAACCTGTTATTTTTCTAACATTTTTAAGACACTGAAAGTATAACAAAACATTTTTGGCCCCTTGGTTATACTTGGTTAAGATTCAACACTCTACTATTTGCTAGTTGTAAGATAAAGTAAAGCACAGTTGCCCCATGTTTATTATGATTAATCCCAGTTACATTGTGTCCACCACTGATTGAATAATATAACATTATTGTGATAAGTGAATTTCTGCAAAATAGGATTCTCTATTTGTAAATGAAATATGTTTGTATGTACTGTAGGGTTGTTAACATTTTCAGAGCCCTCTGGAACTGAAGTAACACCCCTTTAGACACAATTACACTTGTGCTATGTATTAGACAAAAAATGAGAAAATATAGACTTTACAATAAAAAATTATTATTTGTATACATAAAATTATACACACACGCAAAAGTACTTACACACACAAAAAACAATGCAAGAGTGAAGCTTCAATAGTCAATGCACAAAGTGGCAAAGGGATTGTAATTAAAATAATTCAGTGGGCCACTTTCTTTCAATAAAACCAGATGCCAGAGGAAGATGCATTTGCTGTGCTGGTTCGATTAATGCAGGACTTCAAGCTGAGAGAACTCTTTAAGCCAAGCATGGCAGAACTTGGTCTGTGTATGTTTAAACTGGAATGTCTGATACAGGTCAGTGCTCCTCTCTAGCCTTCGTCCACAGTGCAAGGGATCCTCAATCCATGAGACTGACTACAGAGCTTTCAATATGCACAACAAAACATATATCAAGGAAATTTTAATTCCATTTCATTTACTATAGTCATGAAGCAGCATTTATTTATTTATAGTAGGGCTTGTATTAGTTGGGAAAGTTGGGGAAAGTTTTTTTTAATTCTCTCTAATGAAAAAAAGAAAAGCATTGCATAAATGAATAACTGTTGCTAAGTAGTCCCTAGCTTTTATTTGTTTTGTTTTTTTCTGAATCAGTTTCTATAATCTGTTGATTTTATTTTTCTGTAATTACAGAGTAGACACATTTTGAAAATCTAACTAATATCTAAGTAATAAAAAGAAAGAAATGTAGAAGAGTGAAGAGATATACACAGTATAAACAAACAAAGCAACTTTATGTGTAACTAGGAATCTTGAAATGTATTTTTGTATATACTTTTAGGTTCACTTCTGTTTTTGTTTTGTCTTTTGAGCAGGAACTGCTGCCAACATTGCTGATTCATTTTCAAACACAAAATTTCGATACATCCATGTATGCATCATCCTGGTTCTTGACTCTGTTTGTCACGTCACTGCCTTTGTCTCTAGCACGCAGAATTATGGACTTGTTTGTCTCAGAGGTACAACATATTTTACATTGCAGCGGAACAAACAATCTGTGGCTTAGCATAAATGCCACATAAAGAAACAATAAAATGTAGTTAAGAAAGAGATATGTATATGTTAAGTATATACGTTGAGAGATGTGTATAGATAAAAAAGAAAATATAGTTAGGATAGAGCTAAGTGGGAAAACAATGCTTATAAAGCTAGACCCCATTCACTATGGTGACTTGTCATTGTCAGCATTGAAAATACACCAGAAACCTTTAACCCATCCATAGTCTAAAAGAAAAAGAAATGTTAAATAAAGTGTCCACATTATCTTTAAACCTGTAAGTTACAAAAGTAAAGTATCTCTTCTGGTTCATAAAGTGAAGCTAAGGTGTACAAGGGAATTGTGTGTCCATTGCAATGCTCGGTTGCATTACTTTTTCTCCAACTAATGTCAAGAGAGGGGTAGATTCAGGGACAAACTCAGAATTTAAAAGTCTCTTAAAAATGGACCAGTTTTTCTGTGCTTAAATTAAGGATGTGACCTGTAAGGCATGCGTTATGTCGTCTAAGCTTCAAGGCCGTGTTCAAGGCATGCTGAAGGAAAGTGCCTCATGTGAGGACTCATTAAGCTCATGCACGACACTTCATCCTTGTGTACCTGCAATTTTGCCCAGTTTTACACATTCCAGACTATAGTTCTGGTTGTCCAGACTTTAGACTTGGTGGGCTCTAACTCACTCAATGATCCTTGGATGCGCAGCTAGCCCACTGGTGCACTCTTAATGGGAGCCAATTTGTGGTTTATCTTGATACATCCATACTTGGTCAAATATTTCTGTTTAACCTTGTTTCAAATGGGGCACGGTGGCCGAGCGGCATTGTGTGGATTAGTGTACCGAAGGTCCTGATGAAGGCTAGAATTTTTGCCCTGGTCCCTGTGTGTCCCTGAGTCTACCCAGCTCTGACGGGTACCTGACATTAGTCTGGGTAAAGTAAAGGCGGCTGTGCATTGTGCTGGCTACACATGCCCTAGAAAACCGTGGCAACAGAAAATGGTGAACGCGACTTCACCTGCTCTATGATCAATTTGGTCCGATGGGTACTTTACTTTTCAACCTTGATTCAAACTTCTTGAGAGACCCTCAGAGTGGCAATCTGAAAGTGCTGATAGAGCTCCATGTCCCATTCAAGGAAGCTTAAGGAATTGTGAAAGTAAAGGCCCCCACAAATGTCTCAAGGCATTTGTCTACTATATCATCAATTAGCAGCTTTTTATCTATTTGTGTTTGTGCCTATGGGGAAATATGCCGCCTACAATGATACATTGTACATCCTACCTACCTACATCTCCCGTAGTCTGTTGGACCGTTGGGGCGCCACAGATTACATGTACACTAACCTCCTCCATTCCTCCCGTCTCTCAGCCTTTCTCAATGCGTCACACAGTTTTAGTCCTGTCCATTCCCTGATGTTATCATCCCATTGTTTCTTTTGTCTGCCTCTCTTTCACCCTCCTCTGGTGGTACCCTGCAGAATGGTTTTGGCAAGCCTGTTGGTTCTGGTGATGTGGCCATACCATTCCAGTTTCCTTTTCTTGATTGTGGTTAGCAGGTCTTCATATTTTCCAACTTCCTGGCGTATTCTTTTTCATATCTGTTCATTGGGGATATTGTCTTTATAGCAGATACCGAGCATTGTACATCCAGCTCATGATAAAGATGATGTTTAGCTATTTAGTTATTTAGCTATGGTGATAACTTGACCTGTGCTAGAAATAGTTGAATTACAACAAACAAACAAACAAAACGTATTTTATTTCAGGGCATGGAAATAATCTTCCGAGTGGGTGTGGCCATATTACAGTCCTGTCAGGAAGATTTACTCGCCCTTGATATGGAAGGTTTACTTAAAGTAAGTATTTTTTGCCACATTTTTCTGTTTAGCAAATAGTTAAAAACTGACAGTAATAAAATTTGAAAACACTGACAATGAAAATTGGATAATCACTAACATAAAGAGGACAATATACTGACTAAAATAGGTAATTACTGATTTAAAAAAATGGGCAAACACTAAATAAAACTGTCAATAGAAAATGGGCATCATGAACAAAAAAAAATAGGTAGACACTGAAAACATTGAAAAAATGTATCCCTTATTTCAGTATATTAAATATACTAGTGGTTATGCCCGTCAAAATGACAGAGAAACGAATGATAAGACTCTACAATGTGTTTTGTTAAAAGAGAGTAACTTTTTTAAAAAAGCAGGCGTAAATTTTGGGAAAACCTAATCAGATTTCGCTTTCAACATAGCAAATGAATGGTGCGAAAGCATTTCAAAGGGACATTATTATGAAATTGCGTTCAGTTTAGAACCTTAACAAACGGTCAATAACAATAGGCCTACGTTTATTAAATATAATAAATTGACGAATTAAGCAGTATTGTTCATATAAAAAAAATATATTTTGGAGGATGTTGCCAATTTATACATTTAACTTTTGTGCCGATTGGTCAAACGGCCTAGGAGCCTATAGCGAACAAACATATATATATATATAAAAACATTAACAAACTCACAGTAATAATATATATTGATTATGTAGACATTGAAATATTTATTGTTGTGTTTTTCCTCCCTAGTATTTACAGAAAGATTTGAGGAGCAGATTTGAACAAGAACAAGATCATGAAAATTTGTTACAAACAGCCTACAGCATCAAATACAGCCACAAGAAGATGAAAAAGTGAGTCGATTCATTTATACCTACATATCTGTTTATGTTCTACTTGATAACTCATATTCGGTCAATGGAACTGCCCGGTGGGTGTCCAGATCTGTCTCTCTCCCGTACAGTTTTGTGCTGTTAGTGGTCCACTGTGACCAGATCTGTCTCTCTCCCATACAGTTTTGTGCTGTTAGTGGTCCTCGGTGACCAGAACCTGTTATGAGCTGTTTTCTTGAAGAACATGTGTTTAATGTTCTAAAGATACATTCAACTTGGGGCAATGTACATTGGTTCCAACAATGCCTAGCATTCCAAGTTCATGTATTGTTTCAGTCTGTTGCTTCCAGTCCTAAGTCTGAAGACAGGGTGTAATGGTCATCATTTTTTATTGCAATCTTGGTTGTTCTTTGACCATTGCTGTTTTAATGTTTGTTTGTTAATTGCAGGACTCCCTTGTTGAAAGATTAATATTTGTATTTTTCTAAAGTGAATAAAGCTAACTAACTTTAATTTATTACAAATGCATGCATTTAAAGTTCAATTGAGTCTGGGACCATTTGATAAAGGGATATTTGTTGTTTGTTTTGTTTTTCTTGTTGTGCATTGAGCACTAAAATTACAAAGATTGTAAAAATGAAGGGGCTTATTTTCTAAATTATTGTGCATTTACGTTGACAGGGGAATTAACTCATAAGTTGGTGCATTGAAGGGATTTCATGGTTATAGCCCTTTTTACCTGACCTTTTAAAATGAATACAGCCTTTTACATTAGCATTTTTATTTTTTTTTACCTGTAAAAATATTTGTAAAGAAAATTAAAACAGTTCTTATTGGCAAGCTCTGTATTTATATTTAAGTACAACTAATGTAGTTTATACATCAATATATATTCAAATCAGTATAGTCGCATTTGGAAATGAAATCAGTGTAGTTCTAGTTATTTGTATGCTCAGCAATAGGTAAATCCAGCACAGTATTTTTGTGTATACATTAAGACATCGGTGTTTTCTAATTATATGCTTTGTGTTCTCTTTGTACTGATTCCATATATAAAATAACAGGTTGGTGTTCTTTTGTGAGTTGGTGTAATGACTTGACAGGGTTTTGTAAAGAATCTCACATGTTCAGAGCACCATCCTGTAGTAGCCTATCTCAAATGTTCTGTGAGGAACAATACAGATTTTCTATAAAGAACACTACACGGTAGAATCGCAAAAGCTATAATAGGAACTCTACACTTTAGAATGTCGAATGTTATATAAGTAACACTACACTGTATAATCTCGAATGTTATATAAGTAACACTACACTGTATAATCTCGAATGTTATATAAGTAACACTACACTGTATAATCTCGAATGTTATATAAGTAACACTACACTGTAGAATCTCGAATGTTATATAAGTAACACTACACTGTATAATCTCGAATGTTATATAAGTAACACTACACTGTATAATCTCGAATGTTATATAAGTAACACTACACTGTAGAATCTCGAATGTTATATAAGTAACACTACACTGTATAATCTCGAATGTTATATAAGTAACACTACACTGTATAATCTCGAATGTTATATAAGTAACACTACACTGTATAATCTCGAATGTTATATAAGTAACACTACACTGTATAATCTCGAATGTTATATAAGTAACACTACACTGTATAATCTCGAATGTTATATAAGTAACACTACACTGTATAATCTCGAATGTTATATAAGTAACACTACACTGTAGAATCTCGAATGTTATATAAGTAACACTACACTGTATAATCTCGAATGTTATATAAGTAACACTACACTGTAGAATCTCGAATGTTATATAAGTAACACTACACTGTATAATCTCGAATGTTATATAAGTAACACTACACTGTATAATCTCGAATGTTATATAAGTAACACTACACTGTATAATCTCGAATGTTATATAAGTAACACTACACTGTATAATCTCGAATGTTATATAAGTAACACTACACTGTAGAATCTCGAATGTTATATAAGTAACACTACACTGTATAATCTCGAATGTTATATAAGTAACACTACACTGTATAATCTCGAATGTTATATAAGTAACACTACACTGTATAATCTCGAATGTTATATAAGTAACACTACACTGTATAATCTCGAATGTTATATAAGTAACACTACACTGTATAATCTCGAATGTTATATAAGTAACACTACACTGTATAATCTCGAATGTTATATAAGTAACACTACACTGTAGAATCTCGAATGTTATATAAGTAACACTACACTGTATAATCTCGAATGTTATATAAGTAACACTACACTGTATAATCTCGAATGTTATATAAGTAACACTACACTGTATAATCTCGAATGTTATATAAGTAACACTACACTGTATAATCTCGAATGTTATATAAGTAACACTACACTGTAGAATCTCGAATGTTATATAAGTAACACTACACTGTATAATCTCGAATGTTATATAAGTAACACTACACTGTATAATCTCGAATGTTATATAAGTAACACTACACTGTATAATCTCGAATGTTATATAAGTAACACTACACTGTATAATCTCGAATGTTATATAAGTAACACTACACTGTATAATCTCGAATGTTATATAAGTAACACTACACTGTATAATCTCGAATGTTATATAAGTAACACTACACTGTATAATCTCGAATGTTATATAAGTAACACTACACTGTAGAATCTCGAATGTTATATAAGTAACACTACACTGTATAATCTCGAATGTTATATAAGTAACACTACACTGTATAATCTCGAATGTTATATAAGTAACACTACACTGTATAATCTCGAATGTTATATAAGTAACACTACACTGTATAATCTCGAATGTTATATAAGTAACACTACACTGTAGAATCTCGAATGTTATATAAGTAACACTACACTGTATAATCTCGAATGTTATATAAGTAACACTACACTGTATAATCTCGAATGTTATATAAGTAACACTACACTGTATAATCTCGAATGTTATATAAGTAACACTACACTGTATAATCTCGAATGTTATATAAGTAACACTACACTGTATAATCTCGAATGTTATATAAGTAACACTACACTGTATAATCTCGAATGTTATATAAGTAACACTACACTGTATAATCTCGAATGTTATATAAGTAACACTACACTGTAGAATCTCGAATGTTATATAAGTAACACTACACTGTATAATCTCGAATGTTATATAAGTAACACTACACTGTATAATCTCGAATGTTATATAAGTAACACTACACTGTATAATCTCGAATGTTATATAAGTAACACTACACTGTATAATCTCGAATGTTATGTACACTGTATAATTTCAAAAGTTCTTTAAGGAACACAACACTGTAGAATCTTACAAAATCACTTAAGAAATTGACAGTTTTCCTACAATTATTCCACCATGCGGGCCATGTGGTGGTCGGCGGGCCACCTGGTTCCTGTGATTTCTCTTTCTTCACACTTTATTTACCCGTTTGCCCCCGCAAACATTCGAGATAAAAGCCTCCCACTTATACAGACAGACACACACGTGCCGGTATGGGAAGTAGTGTGAGCACTGACAGATAACTCTGGGTAACTTAACACCTCCCTTAGTTACCATGTTGGTGTACACTGATAGAGGGGATGTAACTTTTCTCCAGCCTGTCAGTAGTGGAAACAGCTTAACTATAATTTAGTGGGACTTTAAGGTCTCCGGTAACTGTGTACAAATACATTGTATCAAAGTGCGAACACCCGTGGCTCAAGAACATGTCAGTCATTGGTGAAGCTGGATTTGTTGTTGTTGATATTGGCTGGGGCAGGAATGTTAGAAATATAATATGTGTTGTCACGTGCGAAATCAGCTACTGACGTTAGATGATATTTTTAGTAATGTATTATTATATATTATTTTGATTCATATCCATCTTGGATCTCACAAGGTTGTATAAGAATTTATATTGATGTTATTGAATTAGATTTGATGTTTATTTGACTCGTGGCGATATGAATCTTTTGTGTATAAAGTGATTTAGATAAACTGTACCTTAATATATATGAAATCCACAATCCTGTTTGAAATTGAACACAATTTTATTCCAACAAGTTGAGATGATAAAATATAACAATACCACAGAATACATGTACCAGTATTATAATGAAACTTAATCAGTTGAGATTCTTCTATAATGAGTAAAGCCGTAATCCTATCTTTAAGAAAGTGGTCAAAAACAGTCCTTCCACATTAGCGCCCAAACTAGAACTAAACTAAACGGTATTCCACCCTCGTGCATATGACGTATTTTATCGCTATGACGTAGTGTCTAGACATATGCATGTTTTATTCCTAACACGGAAACATTTCGGGTTTAAGATTATTTCATTTTAACTTTAGTTAATAATAACAAAACCAATATAATATGGAAATAAATCTACTCGTAACAGTGTACAAACTGCAATCATCATAATTACGCTCAACTCAAAGCATGTGTATGTATGTATTTATGTCAGTAGCATATATGTGTATATATATATGTATGTGTCGTTGGTAGGCTACCTGTATATGTTTGAGTGGTTGTTGTGATTTCAAGTGTACATGTTCGTATATAGGCCTAGTGATTTTCCATAGAGACTGTTTAATACGCCAACATTTACATCGCCTATACCAGACTATAAGTCACATGAAAGATAAGAATTCCAGGGGTTGTGGTGTTGGTCAAGACGTCACTAATGACTTGGACAGAAAATCAGTGTCATGCTATGGGGCAGAAAAATGACTTGTCTCCCCCATTCTCGTCTATTTGAGGGAAAGCTTGAGGACCAATGTTCTAATTGCTAGAAAACAAGGAACGACCACTTCATTAAATTTGTATTGCAATACTTTCATTAGGAAAGTTTCACTTCTAATCCATTTCTCTTTTAGTTTTTCGTGTTGTTGTTTTTTTATCAGCTTAAATTCTTTGATTACATTTTGACCTGGAAAGTCACAATCCAGTGTTTGCTTTTTAGGAAGGGTGTGGGTTGGTTGGTTGGGGGAAAAAAAAGGGGGGGGGGTGTATATGTAGGTAAAGTCAATTCAATGTCAGTATGTAACTCTATACTGGGTGCGTGCATATTGGCGTAAATGTGTCTTTACACACGTGTGTGCGTTTTATAGTCAGTGTGCACACATACAAACACACACCATACACAGGTTTTATAGTCAGTGTGCACACATACAAACACACACCATACACAGGTTTTATAGTCAGTGTGCACACATACAAACACACACCATACACAGGTTTTATAGTCAGTGTGCACACATACAAACACACACCATGCACAGGTTTTATAGTCAGTGTGCACACATACAAACACACACCATACACATGTTTTATAGTCAGTGTGCACACATACAAACACACACCATACACAGGTTTTATAGTCAGTGTGCACACATACAAACACACACCATACACAGGTTTTATAGTCAGTGTGCACACATACAAACACACACCATGCACAGGTTTTATAGTCAGTGTGCACACATACAAACACACACCATACACAGGTTTTATAGTCAGTGTGCACACATACAAACACACACCATACACAGTGCTAGTATTCTACTGGCATACTTTGCCTTTGAACCGACAAGGATACAAGATGAGTTGTTTATATTTCTATAGTAAACATTTCTCCAGCCCTCGAGACTCTGTGGTCTCTAGTGGCACAATGACAGAGAGTATTAGATTAACGTAACGGAAGGTCTGGGGGTTTACAACCCAATCTTGTTTTAAACACTAATTCTAATTATATTTATTCCCCGGATCGGCGCTTTTCTGGCGCTGATGAATTGGTGGAACCGAGGCGACTAGGTATTGTTCTGGCCACACATTCCCGGGCATTCCATGGCAAAACAATAACAATATACCTTATGGCAGGGCCCTCGAGAGAAAAAAAAGATGCCGTATCGTATCAATGATTATTAATTAAACATTTATTTATCAATTAATATTTACAATTATGATTATTGTGTGTACAACGTTGACCATAAAACTATTACCACCAATAACCAATCCCATAGAATTGATATGAATTACCCAAATAAGTGGAACCGATTAATAATTGATAGATAATTCTTTAGAAAGTTTAATTTATTTATAACCGATCACTGTATCATTAACTAATGATTTTCAGTTATTATATTATTATTATGATGTCTCAATTATGACATCAAGAATATTTAAAAATAAAATGTTATAATCTCAGCTGATTTAGCTTTTACATAGCATAAAATAAGACATCCAAATTATAACATGACGACATAGAAACAAACAATTTGCAAAACACATCAATAATCAATTGAACAAACACAAGTGTGGATGTATTCAAGTTAAATACCGGTGTGTGTGCAATTGATGTATGCAATAGTTACCTTTTACCTTACAACGTATGATTGTTTCTAGTAGAATTTGAAGTTTTGTTCTGTAATGTTTCATATGGTAATATTTCAAAACATAGTTTATTTATTGTCATATTTACAATAATATATATGTTAATCAATACAATGAATGACATAAAAGAAAACATTGAATGAGAAACTGACTTTCATCTTCTGGTTTACCAGTTACATGCGCGACAACGTGTCAGCGACCACATTTTGTTTACCTGGTAAATATAACACATTTAAATTATATGCTTGGAGGAATAAGCTCCAGCGAATAATTCTTTGGTTCTGTTTAACCCTGGAAAGGAAAACTAAAGGGTTATGATCAGTTAAAATATCAATTGGATATGGAGAACCATTGATATAAAAATCAAAATGTTTCAATGCCAGGATTAATCCTAAAAGTTCCTTTTCTATCACACTATAGTTTCTTTGATGCTTATCAAATTTTTGAGAGTAAAAACTAATCGGGTGTTCCAGTGAATCATCACCCTTTTGGGAAATGACCGCTCCCATCCCTGTATCACACGCGTCAACGGTAATTTTAAAGGGTTTACTGTAATTGGGTGTTACTAATACAGGTGCCTCAGAAAGAACATCTTTTAATTTATCAAAGGCCTGGTGGCATTCATTAGACCATTTGAAAGTGCAATTCTTCTTTAATAGATTTGTTAATGGACATGCAATGGTTGAGAAATTTTGACAGAACCGACGGTAGTACCCCGCCATCCCGAGAAAACTACGGAGTTGTTTACAGGTTTCAGGAACAGGGAACTCACGAACAGCCTTAACCTTTGCATTTAATGGTTTTACCAAACCATTTCCCACTATATGACCTAGATACTCGATGGTTGCATGGCAGAACTGACTCTTAATCAAGTTAATGGTGAGATTAGCATGAGTCAATTTCGTAAATAACAAATGTAGTTGATCTAAATGAGATTTAAAATCGTCACTAAAGACAATAATATCATCGAGGTATGCGTGACATTTAGGAATGTCCTGAGTAATGGTATTTATTAACCGTTGAAAAGTAGAGGGTGCATTAACCATACCAAAGGGCATGACCTTAAATTTGTACAGTCCGTCAGGGGTTACAAACGATGATATCTCCTGAGCCCTCTCAGTCAGTGGAATCTGAAAATACGCCGTCAATAGGTCAATTTTCGTCACAAACTTAGCATTACTCACTTGATCTATTAGATCGTCGATTCTTGGTATTGGATAGGAATCAGTTTTTGTCACTTTGTTTACCTTACGGTAGTCCACACAAAACCTCATGGATCCATCGGCTTTAGGTACCAATACGCAAGGGGAAGACCAGTCACTACTACTAGGTGTAATAATGTCATTGTCAAGCATGTAGCGAACCTCTTTACGGATGCATTCTAACTGGATAGGATTTGACCTGTATGGATGTTGTTTAATAGATTTAGTATTTTCATTTAGAATAACATCATGCTTTACTACACTAGTTCTACTAGGTACATCTCCAAATAAATGGATATTTTCATTAATTAGACCTTTGATAGCGGATTGTTCGCAATCAGGTAAATGTGCCAATTTTTCATTTAGGTTTTTCAGAGCCTTTGTATTTTGCAGTTTGCTTTCTGCCACTTCACGCTCAATTTCGGGTGAATTATTCCCGACTTTAATAACAGTGTTTACCGAGGCAACAACTTTTTGTTCTTCTCTGGTAATGTATGGTTTTAACATATTAATATGGCACACTCGTTGCGATTTCCGTCTATCAGGGGTCTTTACAAGATAGTTAACCTCACTAAGCTTAGCCATAACCTCATAGGGTCCTGTAAACTTGGCACTCAGGGGTTGACCAGACAGTGGCGTCAGCATGAGAACTTTATCACCAGGTTGGAAGATACGGGTTCTTGCGTTGACGTCATAATAGACCTTCATCCTGTCTTGTGCCTGCAAAAGATTAGATCTGACAACTTTTAATGCATTATACAGTCTATTTTTAAAATTTTCCACGTATGTCAGTAGACCAGTGTCTTCAGTGGATGACAACCATGTCTCTTGTAACAGCTTTAGTGGTCCACGAACTGTGTGTCCGAATACCAGTTCAAAGGGACTGAAACCAAGAGATTCTTGTACAGCCTCTCTGGTTGCGAAGAGTGCGAAGGGAATACCACGATCCCAGTCGTCGTTATGCTCGAAACAGAAAGTACGGAGCATATTCTTCAATGTTTGGTGGTATCGTTCCAGTGCGCCCTGACTCTGAGGATGATATGCACTCGATACTGCATGACGAATACCCAGCCGTTCTAAGACTTGGCGAAATAACTTCGATGTGAAATTTGAACCTTGATCTGACTGCACGGTTTTCGGAAGACCATATCGGGTGAAGAATCCGATAAGTGCATCAGATATTTTGTCGGCATTGATGCTACGTAGAGGAATAGCCTCTGGAAATCTCGTTGCCGAACACATTATAGTGAACAGATACTGGTGGCCAGCCTTAGTTTTAGGCAACGGACCGACGCAGTCTATAATGATGTGACTGAAGGGTTCTGAGAATGCTGGTATGGGTCGTAGAGGAGCTACCGGAATGGTCTGATTCGGCTTGCCGACCATCTGGCAGATATGACATGATCTGCAAAACGATGTGACGTCACGACGTAGGCCAGGCCAGAAGAAATATGGAAGAATCCTGTCGAAGGTTTTCTGTATCCCTAGGTGACCAGCATACGGTGAATCATGGGCCATATGTAGTATGTCCTTGCGGTAAACATTGGGTACCACGATTTGACGTACTTCGCTGCATGTTTCATCGTCGTTTTCTTTCCCTCTCCATTTCCTCATCAACAACTCGTCCCTCAGGTAATAACCTGCGGCCATTGTTTCTAACTCTCCTTCATTCTTTGCTTCCTCTTTTAGCTTCCCAATCTCTGGATCTTTGCCTTGAGCAAGAATGAGTAGTTGTCTAGGCGACAAATTATTTTGATCAGTATGACTTGAGTGACCACCTAGAACATCCGCCATGAAGGTTGCTTGTAAGTCAATCTCTGGTGTTGGTTCTGGTTTCTTTGTCGATTCATTAGTCATCTGCTGTTTCTCCATAGCTCTGGTGATAACACATACTGAATTTTCAGTATTCCTACACTGAACAGAGTCTTTGGTTTCTTTAAGTACAGGATGTACCTGATTCTTGGCAATGTCACTTCCTAAAAGTAATGAAATGCCTCTGTAGGGAAATTTCTTCACTATCCCAACAATAACAGATCCAGTGAAGTAATTACTCTTCAACTGTATACGATGTAACGGTGCCGTAAGTGTTCCAGCCATAGTACTGATCAAGGCATACTGGCCTGTATGAGTCAATTTCGACGTTGGTACAGTATTCTTCAACAGTAGAGATATATCAGCACCGGAGTCACGTAGAATTTTAATCTTCCGTTCTCTAGCTTGATTATCTATAGGTGACACATAGCCCTCGCTAACATCCGATAGCATGCACTCGGGTAGTTCTCTGCCTACTGAGTTTCTTGCTACACTACTGCCTCCATAAGTAAACGTTTTATTTACTGATTGTTCATCTGTCACACTCCCTTTGGAGTTGAAACTAGAATGTTCAATAGCCTCGGTCTTCATTTCAAAGACTTTTTCCGACTTTGAGCAACTTGGACATGCGTGTTTCGCCATCTCCTCATGACTAACATCAGATGTCTTTCTTTCAGCTTTAATTCTTTTGTGGGCAGTTTTATTTATGTGAGTTTCAGTTTGTACGGCGATGTGTGATAAAACCACGTTGTTCTTGTTTTTAATGGGTCTTTTCTCTTTATGTAGACTCCAACAATTCTCTTTTATATGTCCATCTTTCTTACAGAATGTACAGGTAATTCTCTTTTGTACAAAACTTGAATTCTCTTGTTTATCGGCTTTTTGTTTACTTTTATCATCTGTCGATCTTAACTTCCTCTCTGTATTACTGTTTTGAGTCCTCAAACTTGTTCTGTCATTTTGAAAATAATGGCTATGCGGGTGAATAATGACATATTCATCGGCTTTAACTGCTGCTTGTTCTGCTATTTCAATACCACGATCAGCCAAATGAACTTTTATATCAGTGCGAATCTTCTCAGTAAAATCCTCCATCAGTATGAGATTATATAGTTTCTCATAATCTTTATTCACATTCTTAGAACGTAACCATCGATCAAAATACTTTTTCTCTAATCTCAGGAAGTCAACATGTGAAACTTCTGGTTCCTTCTCGTACTCACGATATAACTTTCGATACTTTTCTGGAGTTAGAACATAACTCAATAGTACTCTGCTCTTTATTAGTTCATAATCATTGCATTCTTCTGGAGTCAGATTCAATACAACATCTAAAGCCTTGCCTTTTGTTAGAGCTGAACGTAAAAGTACTGCTTTCTTATCTTCAGGAAATTTATAATCGATCGAGTTTCTTTCGAAGACCATAAAGAACTCATCAATCTCTATGTTCTCCATGCTTGGTACATGCTTTTTAAACTTATATAGTTCCACATTATTTGTTTCCTGAATCGTATGAGTTGACGAACGAGACTTTGCCAATTCAATCCTTTCATTACTAGCGATTCTTTCTTTTTCCAATTCTTTCTCTTTCAATTGTACTTCTATTCTTTTACCTTCCAATTGTACTTGAATTTCTAACTTCCTCATTTCTAACTGGAATTTCATGTCTGCACTTAGTTCATTTCCATTCATTTTAAATTCATGGTTATCTATGTCTGTTTTCAGGGTTTCTGATACATTGAGAACCACTGATTCTTCACTATTCATAGTATTTTCTTCAAGCATTCTACCATGTCTTTTCAAACAGTCCTTAATATCTTGAATCAATTTACTCCTTACTGGTGTAACTTCAGTAATGTCTATTCCCAGAGAGTTTGCCATCTCTTTTAACTGGGTTAGTGACATGCTAGTTAACTGTTCTGACGTGATAGCAAAAATATTCAATTGCTCCAACGTAAGATTAGCTTCCGCCATGTTTTATATTAATGACGTAAATAGAAGATAAAAAATTTCAACTTTACCTTTTATAAAGTCCTTTGAAATATTTTTACACCACTGTTAATTTGTAGAAGATAAATTTTAAGGATGGTTGTGTACAAAGCTGAAAACAGTATGTCCGAACACAGACAGTGCCTCCCACGTAGACAGAATTTGAATAAATATTTGTTGTAAATCGTTTCCACTAAAACAGTTGTATATTCTCAATTTCTTATACATACAAACTTTAGATCCAGGACTTGAGCCCCCAATCTTTTGTCACGTGCGAAATCAGCTACTGACGTTAGATGATATTTTTAGTAATGTATTATTATATATTATTTTGATTCATATCCATCTTGGATCTCACAAGGTTGTATAAGAATTTATATTGATGTTATTGAATTAGATTTGATGTTTATTTGACTCGTGGCGATATGAATCTTTTGTGTATAAAGTGATTTAGATAAACTGTACCTTAATATATATGAAATCCACAATCCTGTTTGAAATTGAACACAATTTTATTCCAACAAGTTGAGATGATAAAATATAACAATACCACAGAATACATGTACCAGTATTATAATGAAACTTAATCAGTTGAGATTCTTCTATAATGAGTAAAGCCGTAATCCTATCTTTAAGAAAGTGGTCAAAAACAGTCCTTCCACATTAGCGCCCAAACTAGAACTAAACTAAACGGTATTCCACCCTCGTGCATATGACGTATTTTATCGCTATGACGTAGTGTCTAGACATATGCATGTTTTATTCCTAACACGGAAACATTTCGGGTTTAAGATTATTTCATTTTAACTTTAGTTAATAATAACAAAACCAATATAATATGGAAATAAATCTACTCGTAACAGTGTACAAACTGCAATCATCATAATTACGCTCAACTCAAAGCATGTGTATGTATGTATTTATGTCAGTAGCATATATGTGTATATATATATGTATGTGTCGTTGGTAGGCTACCTGTATATGTTTGAGTGGTTGTTGTGATTTCAAGTGTACATGTTCGTATATAGGCCTAGTGATTTTCCATAGAGACTGTTTAATACGCCAACATTTACATCGCCTATACCAGACTATAAGTCACATGAAAGATAAGAATTCCAGGGGTTGTGGTGTTGGTCAAGACGTCACTAATGACTTGGACAGAAAATCAGTGTCATGCTATGGGGCAGAAAAATGACTTGTCTCCCCCATTCTCGTCTATTTGAGGGAAAGCTTGAGGACCAATGTTCTAATTGCTAGAAAACAAGGAACGACCACTTCATTAAATTTGTATTGCAATACTTTCATTAGGAAAGTTTCACTTCTAATCCATTTCTCTTTTAGTTTTTCGTGTTGTTGTTTTTTTATCAGCTTAAATTCTTTGATTACATTTTGACCTGGAAAGTCACAATCCAGTGTTTGCTTTTTAGGAAGGGTGTGGGTTGGTTGGTTGGGGGAAAAAAAAGGGGGGGGGGTGTATATGTAGGTAAAGTCAATTCAATGTCAGTATGTAACTCTATACTGGGTGCGTGCATATTGGCGTAAATGTGTCTTTACACACGTGTGTGCGTTTTATAGTCAGTGTGCACACATACAAACACACACCATACACAGGTTTTATAGTCAGTGTGCACACATACAAACACACACCATACACAGGTTTTATAGTCAGTGTGCACACATACAAACACACACCATACACAGGTTTTATAGTCAGTGTGCACACATACAAACACACACCATGCACAGGTTTTATAGTCAGTGTGCACACATACAAACACACACCATACACATGTTTTATAGTCAGTGTGCACACATACAAACACACACCATACACAGGTTTTATAGTCAGTGTGCACACATACAAACACACACCATACACAGGTTTTATAGTCAGTGTGCACACATACAAACACACACCATGCACAGGTTTTATAGTCAGTGTGCACACATACAAACACACACCATACACAGGTTTTATAGTCAGTGTGCACACATACAAACACACACCATACACAGTGCTAGTATTCTACTGGCATACTTTGCCTTTGAACCGACAAGGATACAAGATGAGTTGTTTATATTTCTATAGTAAACATTTCTCCAGCCCTCGAGACTCTGTGGTCTCTAGTGGCACAATGACAGAGAGTATTAGATTAACGTAACGGAAGGTCTGGGGGTTTACAACCCAATCTTGTTTTAAACACTAATTCTAATTATATTTATTCCCCGGATCGGCGCTTTTCTGGCGCTGATGAATTGGTGGAACCGAGGCGACTAGGTATTGTTCTGGCCACACATTCCCGGGCATTCCATGGCAAAACAATAACAATATACCTTATGGCAGGGCCCTCGAGAGAAAAAAAAGATGCCGGTACGAGATCTTTTCTGGGCCCCTACCCCTCCCCCCCCCCCCAAAAAAAAAAAAACAACAACAAAAAAAAAACAAAAAAAAACACTTTATTTTCTAACACTAGTCATATCTAGATTCCAGATGAATTTATGTATTACATACGTTTTAAAAATCAGGAATCTTTCTAAAAGGTCTGTGGATCATTTAGTGAAACTGTCATAAGTGTTACAATTTATCATCAGAGTGTACTCATGTCAATCACAGCCTTACAGGTCTATTACAAAAATACATTAATCAAGTACATAGTTCTTAGTTTAAATTATTGTAGATCTAATTGTTCCTCCGCTTCAGTATTGATCAGAATTGATCTTGCAAATATTACAAAGATGTGTAGGCCTAAAATGGGAAAAGTGACTCACTGTTGATTGATGAGTAATTTGGTTGAAAAGAACTAGAGAAGTATTGGAGGTTTTAAAGTTGGACAATTAAATTGTCAATTAACTTGTCATAATTAATTTTAATATGAATTCCTTTGAACGTGAAAATTGAGAGAGTAAATGGAGAATATGAGACACATGTTAAGGTAAGCTACTTGTAGTTGTCACAGCTACTTGATTTAATAATTTGGGACATATCTATGACAGGTGAAACTGTGTAAAAAATAAATAGCAATATTATATCAAGTCAATTAAAACGACTTCATGTTCAATGCGTTTTAAATTGTATTTATATAAAGTATAAACGATTAACTACTTCACAACTTTTCATTACGGTACTATAACAAAAAAGTATATAAATATACATTTTAATTGCATTTTATGCACGTCTGTCGAATCATTAATTATTTACAAATATACCCTAATCATATCATCTCTTGAATGCTTACTGTTTCAAAAACACTTTCCTTGTCCCTTATGCGAGAACAAATGCATATAAGTACTCTTTCTTCCCAAGTGGCATTCGGGCATGGAACAAACCAGGAAAACCAGTAACTTAACATCATTAAAACATTAATAAAAATGCAAGACTAGACTCGGACCACTGATGAGCGTAGGACGCAATAATCTTCTTTATAGAAGGAGCGTCTGTAATGTATAAGATAAGATAGACAAGTTGTTTAGATTGTGACTCATGGTGGACCTAAAATAATTTTTGATGAGCTTAAGTTAACTGAAGTTCCTCTCTTCTAATGCTACTGTGTAATGTTAGGAAAAATATTTTCTAATTTTGAATTTGTCAAAGCATTTAACAGTTCCAATGCACCCAACTGTTCTTTACCAAAATTTGCATTGTGACCCATTTTTAGGTGAATTATTTCCTGAAGAAAGTCTTCACAACTTAGGCCTATGTCATTATAATACTTTTCTGCTAACTTAGCAGCTTTATACTTCAAGTCTTCTTCTAACATCTTTTGGTAGTTCCAAAGAAAGCTGAATGTGTCAGAAATATCTTTGACTGAATTGAACTGAACTGTAAACTGTAAGCCCTCCAATAACTATCCCATACAACATAAAATATGCGTTTTCGAAAGTGGGCTTCCTCAGGGCATTCTTCTGTTTCATTCATCTCATTCACATTTTCATCAGGTGAATCCTCATAATCAAATCTTGTTCTTTTTCTGAAATTGTATTACTCAGATTACTGTTCCTAAAAAATTGTACTTCTATCTGCAGGTTGGCTGCAACAAGCTTAGCTTCATTCCACATTGCTTTCCAACTGTTTCGCAAAGCCCCTGGTTGTGCATATTAAATGCTTTCTATGTTTGCAACTTTCTTATTTATATTCGCATCACAGCTTGAATGACTTTGTTGCAGAAGTCAATATGGACTAGTATACTGTGCCATACAATTGACATTATGATGCAAGTGAAAGAACAGACATAACATAGGCCCTATAGCTCCGTGGATTTCGTTTCTGGTTTGCGGAGTAAGATTCAGCTTTAACAGGTCTTCCAAAGCCAACTCATTCCCTGGTAGATAAGCTACAAATGATTTCACACTTTCAATTCGATCTGACCATCTGGTGCTAGATATGCCATGAAGCTTTGACTGTATTTTCCACCTCTTGGGGCAAAATACTTGTTTAAAACTATTTTAAAATGTTATTGTCGTTTCGTGCCTCCATCGGCCGAAACCCTTTAAAAACTATTTTAGAGTGTTATTGTCGTTTCGTTTTTGTGAGCGCGCTGAGCATGCTTGCATTAGCATGGAGTGAGGCGCGATATAAATGACCAATTATTATTATTATTATTGTTGAGGCTGCAACTGAACAATGTGTATTTACATTTGTCTAAAATTATGATACCTTCAACCTCCCCTATTGGCCACCGCACAGGAAATCATTAAAGTGTAAAAGGATCGACTACTAGCTTTGACTGCCGTACTAGTATGCAAAGAGATAGAATATTTAGGCCTAACCTACTAAGCTATATTTAGGCCTAACCTACTAAGCTAACAAGGAGAACTGTAAGCCTGTAAGGTTCATAGGTCTATACTTGTAAGTGTCTCTGGAAAAAAAAAAAATAAAATAGATATCCTAAAACTAAATGCTATCGAAAATAATTAGGCCTTATATTACAACTAAAGGCTTCATTGCATATTTAATAAAATGTTCAAGTACACATTCAAAGAATATCAAAATTAAGGGCCCCCAGCGCCACGTGACATTGTAGGGGGTTTTGGGCCATCTCCTCTTACTGTCTTAGCTTAATAGCAAAAAATACTTGCGTAATTGCCAATTTAGATTTAAATTTTAATATTCATGGGCTTCATGGGCCCCCTAAAATCTCATGGGCCCCGGTACGGCGTACCGGCTGTACCCCCCTCTCGTGGGGCCTGCCTTATGGCTTGAAATGAGCTGAATGAATTGTTTGTTTTACTACTTAAATTTACAGTATGTCCACGGCCCATGGTATGTCAATTATAATGGTAAACTAACAAGGGGAGACAAACCCCGCAGTACGATAAAGTAACAAGGGAGGCAAATAATGGAGCGCCGCATGGTTAGGTTCACTCCCCTTTTGTACTTTCTACACTGCATACAAATGACATCCGCACCACATATGTCTATCTACGTGCCATTGTTAATGTATTCAGATTTTACTGCTGTCGTCGGCATAATTTTAGAATATGATCTCTCTACACAGTCTACACGTGTAGTCAAAGACTTCACAAGTTCGGAGTCACCGGGATTGTAAGGCCAGCACAATGCAGTTTCTCATTTACTTTCTCCTAACTACTATAAGAAATGCAGACTTAAGTATATGATATCAACTAATGTTGACCTTGTAAAGGGAAGTATGACGATTTAAAAAAAACATCGATGCGATGGTCCTCAGTTTAGATTTAGTTTAGAAGAAAGAAAAATATGACATGTGATCAAGTGGCATTATTTTTCGAATCGCCTTTCTGTAGGTGTACTCGTGAACTTAAAGCACTCACGATACGATCATTGGGTGTATCAAAGGGTGTTTGAGAACAAACTGCAGCGCGTAATTATCTCTCGGGAAACGGAAGTATTTCTTTCCTCGTGAATGGCAGAATGCGTTCAGCTAATTCACGAGCCCACAGTCGAGAGCCAGTTAACGTCTGCAGAATCTGCTGGCGCGGCAGCTCACCTTTGTTACTTTGTTTACAGAACGTCTGATAACAAAAGGTTACAATCCTTGCACAATCGAATTAGTTTATCAGGACCAGGAGAACAGTTGTATCCTAGGTGTTCATAATAATAGAACTGTACAAAAAAATAATATAGATGGCAAAAATCCAACTCTGCATTGTAAGTTATAAGTCAGCACACAGTGGTTGTCTTTTATACAGGGTTCTCACACAGTCTGGAAAGTCTGGAAAAGTCTGGAGTTTCAAATAAACAATTCAAGGCCTGGACAACCTTGAATATTGGCATTTTAGCCTGGAAAAATAACCCTTCAGCCTGGAAATGTATCTAAATCTATAATTTATATCTAAATTTAATATAAAAATCAAGATCAGACAAAAAACGCCAATCCCATTTTTATACGCCATAAACGCCCACTAACCGAGCCTTAGATTAATACCTCATTCACGCAATATTTAGGTCACTTAGGGAGAGGAGGCGTGTGACCATTTTCCAAATAACGTGTTCCAGCAACCTGGTGTTTGGCTCTTATAGCCTTGAAATAGTCTGGAAACAGCCTTGAATTTTTTTTCAGAAAAAATGTGAGAACTCTGTTTATATATGTCAATGAAAACAAGAAGTTGTAAACATGGAATCGTGTACAGTGGATGGGACGGACGGATGGATGGATGGACAGCTAGAATGAAAGAAAGAAAGATAGAAGAGAAAAGAAAAGAGATTAAAAGATATATAAAGATACAGTTAGAGTTATCAAGATGTTTAGAGAGTGCACATTTACACATGTGTTCCTGATATTTCCCATCCCCAAGTTCCCATATTTGTGAGATTGAGATGTAAACAAAATACATCGTGGACTTTTTACCGTATTATGTTTTTCTTTTCTCCCACTAGTCTCCCCCCCCCCTCCCCCTTTAGACTTTCTTCATCTGTTCTTTTTATTGACACATAGACAGAAAACTGCATCTGGCTGAACTTCCTCCTTCCAATAAGCCGCGCCCCTAGTTATTATATTCTTTTTTCTTTAAATCTAATTCATTCCACGTGTCCACCGTAAAGGCTCCCGGTACCTCAAGATGTCGGTGTGTATTTTGTATTTTGTATTTTGTATTTTGATCTTGTGCAATGTGACCTTGCTCACCATCCCCCCCCCCCGCCCCTTGTTCCTCATGCATCCAATATCTCTTCCACCACACCCCCACTCCCCACACCCCCACTCCCCACACCCCCACTCCCCACACCCCCACTCCCCACACCCCCACTCCCCACACCCCGATCCACTGCAGTATTGCAGTTCATTAAGTCAGTACAGTGGTGCCGTGTGAATGGAATGAGTGTGTAATACTTGAAGATATGACACAGTGGCGCTGCGAGTTTGTGGGGTTGTTTTTGTTTGCTTTTTGTTTTTTTCTGAGGAGCAGAATTTGTGCAGACTTTTAATAGTGGGTCCCTTAGTTTAAAACAAAACAGCCAGCAAGACAATTACACTCATTGGACGCAAATCTTTTAACTCTAAATTATCGGAAATACAAATGGACCCCCCCCCCCCCTTACTCCCGCACTGATGCCAAGACGTTTCCATGGACATGGACACGGTCTTGTGCAGTCATTGCACATCCTGCAATATACACATAGCTACGCCACTTTGAACATCCTGCAATATACACATAGCTACGCCACTTTGAACATCCTGCAATATACACATAGCTACGCCACTTTGAACATCCTGCAATATACACATAGCTACGCCACTTTGAACATCCTGCAATATACACATAGCTACGCCACTTTGCACATCCTGCAATATACACATAGCTACGCACTTTGAACATCCTGCAATATACACATAGCTACGCCACTTTGCACATCCTGCAATATACACATAGCTACGCCACTTTGAACATCCTGCAATATACACATAGCTACGCCACTTTGAACATCCTGCAATATACACATAGCTACGCCACTTTGAACATCCTGCAATATACACATAGCTACGCCACTTTGAACATCCTGCAATATACACATAGCTACGCCACTTTGAAAGAGTTTTGAAAAGAATCATTTCTACAACGTCAGCAGAAATAAAATTGTATTCTGCCCTGATCGGATTACGTCGGTTTTTTGTTATATAATACAGGCGGGGCGTAGGGCGCCAAGTTGGTGACCAACATTTGTACCTCAGCGGTAGGTCTACATTGTTCTGTCACTGTGGTTATATCATAGGGGCAGGGCGTGGTGAGAAACCGATTTTTTTTTTACTCAGTGGTTCTTCGCTCTTTTATTCCTTAAGTCTCGCAACTACCCCATATTCATACACCGTGACATACACCCCCCCCCCCCGGTCCCCTTTTCCTCCTTTCTCCGCGTATGTCTTTTACCTTACGGCCATCTTAACCATGAAAATGTCAACTGGCGATTCTTGTGTCTGCTGTGTGCTGGGAGAGAGAGAGAGAGATTTACGAAACACCTACGTATCTCCCACCTCTCCTTTCTCTCCGCCGCCTCGTGATTCGTGATACAATCTGATGTAAATGTGTGTTGTTGACGACCCTCGCGTGCAGTCACCTACGAGAAGTGTGTGTGTGTGTGTGTGTGTGTGTGTAGAGTTTCTCACTCCATTGGATTATCTAGATATAGTGGCTGGGATTTTATTATTACGTTGTGTATGTCTCTCTCTCTAACAAATATAACTCGTGTTTGTGTTTCACTTTATTCCATTGGATGTGTTCAAGTATATAAGGCATCTTTAGTTCAGTTCAGTATAGAACACTACCGAGTGCACGTGTTTTTATAATTGGATAGTTCTTGGTAGTATTAAGCGGGCATGTGCTTCAAGGCCCACCTGTTTGTTTACATTTTTATCAGTGTTATTGTGTGGTGATAGGTAAATAATTTTGTAATAAGAAATGTACTGTTGTAGTTTTTTCTCTCAGCGGTTGTAGTTTTTTATATAAATATTTTATTGAGTTTTCATTTGATCTGAAGAACTCTTTGATCAACAGTTGTTGTTTCCCCTTATAGTGACAATAGGACAGAAGCCATTTGGTGTAGTGTAGACACGTTAACCATTGGAATGTAACACGGTGATTTAACTGACTGTGCGTTTGGATTGCCGTTTCCGGAGAACGCGGGGGGGGGGGGGGGGGGGGGGTCTAATTTAGGGGGTAAACGTCAGTTTTGTTTTTTTTTCTCCCGGGTCTGGAAGGTTTCCGGGTCTAATGGTAGGCCAGCCATGGCCCATGTATGTCTACTATGTATCTTCACCTGATATTAGTTTTGAGGTGGGGGGGGGGGGGGTGAAGAAAAGTGGGTTAAGATTTGTGTTGGCCGTACAATCCTCGTAGACATTTAATCATTACACTGATGAACTAGCCTCCATGCTGGTTCATGATTCATGGGCCAAGATCTGAAAGCCATAGATCTATTTAACATTTTAAAAAATTGGAATGTAGTTAGCTAAGCTAGTTAGGCAACAATTTTGATTTGGTTGACAGTAAAAAGGCAAATATTTAGGTTTCATGGGATTAGGCCTAGGCAAATATTTAGGTTGGATGGGATTAAGGAAATTTTAGATTAGGTTGACGCTTGAGTTTAAACAAAAACTAGGTTGAGTGAACAAATTGAGGATCCTGTGTAATTTTTAATCATTTTTTTAAATTGCTTTTTTATTGAATAGCACAAACCTTTCGCCCTTCGCCGCATTCAGAATGGTTATTTGCTTAAGGCGTGGCTGCGTACATCTCTAATGAATACGATTTGTTTAATATATACATTCGATTTTAGATTATTGATTTCCTACGTAACGACATCTGACACAAGACCAGATGCTTAGAAAAATGCTCCGAGCTGATGACCGTTAGTCGATATTTGCTGAGCTCTGCTCTTTTGGTGTTGGTCTACATGTCTCTATAGATCTTGGTATATTGAGTAGACTGTGCTCTTGTATTGATAGCAATCGGACTGCATATAAAACCAACCAAAGTCTTCTATGGATGACAGATGCAAGTGTTATGTTCAACTCCTAACATTAACACGGTGTAATCGTTTAAAACTCACACATTTTTTATTTGCTACTTATAGTTAGAGAATTAAGAGTTTGAACATGTCGGCTTAATTTAACCTTTATCAAACATACCACAGGCAGGCCTAGCTCTAAGTACCTTTAAAAGTACTTAATCATACTACTTTTGGACCAGACTAGAGCTTCTATTGTGTTCTGAGCTGATATTAATTGTTTCCTAGAGCCCAATGAGTCATAGAGTCTCATTGAGTTTCAGCGGTAAAGTCTCCAAAGATATCTATGAAAAGTGGGTACCCCGACTGATCATGTCTTAAACGGACATGTCGTGTGTCACTATGTGGGATATGGTCCACTGTCCACTCTCACTTCGTCCCCCATAGCGTAGGCGTCTTGAACCTAAACTTGAAAATGTTTGGGCCACAATTTAACACTTTGAACTCGGCTACGTGCTAGCCGTCATCTAGCAACAGACGGTGTCTCTGGTTTCAAATCCGACCAGGGTCTGTAAATTGTTCTTAGGTCTACCCACCACCGACTGGGGAAGACAAAAAACGCGAACGAGCATTGTGCTGGCTACAAAATCTTCTTAGTGTGTCGTTGGCTAGGATAATAATTTTAAAAACTTCACTTACCATGAGCCAGGCCATGTTATACCGAAACGGTCTCAAAGTACTTAACAGCGAAATTTTAGCTCGCATGTTCATACACCGCCCGCCCATCACCGCGATTAAATCATTTCTACACTTTTCCTACTCCTAGTGGTGAGGGCCACTTGAATCTGTCCTGTAACTTGCAACACACAAGTGTTACTCTCCGCTAAATTGTCCAATCAAAGGGCCAGTTCATCTTCAGACACGTACGAGAAACCAACCAACAACAACCGAGGGCTATATTTATAAGAGATAACCCACTAAGCGCGTTGATGGGTGGGAGGCCGCATAGTAAATGTCAGACGGAATAACCTTCAAACGTTGATGGACTCCCCCCTGCAATCGAGGAGTGATTGTTCCCTGTGGGGCTATTGGAACACCTGAGATAAGGTGAAGACTTAGTATTTTCTTTATATGTCTCTGTGTGAAGCCTTAGGTTGTCTGCAGGAAAGGGTAGATAACTCGACACGTGGTCCGAATACTATCTAAGCTTTTATAGGGTCTATTTTGATGTCTGTTAAGCCCACAGAATAGATATTTATTCTATGGTTAAGCCTGCTGATGTATAGTACGCACAACGATCATGGACGTCCGCGGTCCGCGCGGCGTGTTGTTAGACAGAATAGTATACATTTTCATACCCTGTTGGCCCATATAAGGCTTATATTAAAGCAGCGCCCACCAGTTCCGTTGGCCACTTTGTACAATGGGATAGTGTGGCCAGCACAATACCCATCCGCTTTCCCTTTTCCCAAAACCAGTACACTCTGGTAAAAATCCTATTTTTACCTGGATTCGAACCATAGATCCCAGAAATGGCAGACGGCGATCTGCCTCTAGCACACCAGACGATGATCTGCCTCTAGCACACCAGACTTGAAGAACTCCACTTCTGTTCAAGAATGCGAGCCGAAATAATAATTACTCTCTTAGGGCTCTGAGCACGAGCTCCGCCATATTACGCGACACTGATAGGCCTACGTCACCGTAAAGGATCGGCACAAACGGTCGGCCGTTCCTGTCCATGTACGCAACTGAATACACCTCTGGGGAGGTGCCCATGATAGGGAGTAAGTTTGTAAGGGCGGGTTCACAGATTACAGCGTGGGTGGATAAGCTGTTTGGTACCTGAGCGGTGGAATGAACGTGATTGTTGTGTGTAATTACAATCCACCCAGCTCAAAAAGGAGACATTGGTCCAATGTGGTGCAGGCTTTGTTTCAAATGTTTTATCTGTATGTTGGGTTTGGTTGCCCCTGTTAGGCCAACAACTTTTTTTTTGAATGCATAAATAATTGTCTGAACAGACATCTGTGCACATACTTGGCTGCCATGGTGACATCTGTGCATATACCTGATGATGACATGTATATAAAAAACGCATGATACCGACATTTTTTTGACATTACGACTCGACACATGCTGGCCTCTAACGACCTCATTGTTCTTAGCTGTTGACTTGTGATACATTAATGTCTACACAAACACGCACTATTTATTATTTATGCATGTATAACCTTTATTATTATAGATCTACATAATACACTTGTGTAAAAATCATTGACTTAGACACGGGGTACAATATTCGTTCTATCATAAGGTTATCCCGTAAACTTTCTGTACGTTAGACGGTTGACACTGACCGCGGTAGGACAATTCATCCGCTGCTTGATATTAAAGTTAGTGTATAGGGTTTATGCCCACCCTGGACCCTCCGATACCGATTGAATTCATGAATAAACATAGCCTGGTACCTGGTACTTGAGCCCATTGACATATTCAGTGCCCCCAGCCCCGTGTTTGCTTCAGATTTATAGAGTGGGTTTTCGTTTTTAAAACTATTCTCCATGCCCTCACATTGTCAGTCCAAATGTTGGCTTTACTGAAGCGTGACGACTTGAGGTGGGTCTCGGGATGTAAGGCACTCAGCATATACTTTTTTTTTTCTGGCTGTTTTTAATCTCTGTGTATGAAAGAAAGAGAGAGTTGTGGTTTAAATCAGTGGTTCCTAAACTATCCCCACTCAAGGCATCTCGTTTTTTTTTTAAAGGAACGTTTTCCCATGGCGCCCCTTCTCTGTCTAAAATCTTAAACTGTTACATTTCATCATATGGTACTAAACACGAAAGAAACACTAGTACCGGTATTCTAAAAGCCATTGTCATACTCCGTCACGTCAATGTGATGACCTGTCGGTTCTATTTGAGAACTACTGGACTAAATATAAAAACAAGCAAACCCGGTCCATGTCTCGGTAAAAGTCTTCAAGTATAAACTACATGCCCTTTTACATTTACGGCAAGCTACATTGCCCGGCGTTGCCCGGGTGAAAAAAAAAACAGGACTGTATAATAAGGTGCAGATAAAAATTTTATAAACTACAATTAAAAGAAAGCTATACATCTAATATTTGAATTATTATTATTTTTTTTTTTACTGAAGACTTTTAGGAAAGTAATTTAAAACAAATATTGTAATCGGGTAAAAAAAAATAGGCAAGTATTTTTATTTAACAAAAATCTAAATTGCCCGTAGATTTATTATGTGTTTTGTTTTTAAAAGTTTGAGGAAAAAATTGTCGAAAACAAAGTATAGTCTAACTGGAGAATCGAACCCCGGTTTCCCGCATAGCAGTCCGCTACGTTTACCACTGAGCTAGCGAAGACACATGTCCGATGTGAAAAATTATTAGCCAGTATATAGGCCTAGGCCTAAATAGGTCAGTGACACAAACTCACGTGATTTCAAATTGACCAATTGGGATCCGTATACGTACAAACACTCTCTTTTTATATATATAGATAGCCAACCACCAGTTCTGTTGGCTACGTGGCACAGGGTCGTGGGAAGTAAAGGGCATTGTGGTGGTACAAACACATGTTTGAGATATCGGGAGATTATTAAACTTGTATTGCGTTCAGTATTTTTTAAAAGTGTTCTGCTACTGGTTATGTTCAGACTATATAACGTACAACTTGTCCACCAATAATGCTCATCAACTCGCTAAAAAATAATACATAAAGCTACGGTAAACACGTGTACACTCAACACAAATACACTTGTCATCAAGCAAATCGCTAGATCTAGTTCCATTTCGTTTGACTGTTTCTTGATTAGTTGTATTCAGCAGGACAAGATCTACTTCTTCGTGTGATCAAATCAAAATGTGTTGGCTTTATCATAGGAGTGTAAAAATGCAGTTGTACCGAAAACACCTACCAGCCAAAGTCTTGTAGATTTATACTTATTTTAAAAATCGCTTCTCAATGTTAGGGTCTACCGGTAATAGGTTTTGCAAGAGCTCGCACGATTCCACGAAGAAATCATCCTGATTGTGTGTTTTTAAATGTAGTAATGCCGTCTCTGTTTCGAGTTACAAGCAACAGGTTTCAATATCATATCCCCTGAATGACTCAAAAAGTTGTCAGTGTTAGCTTACAGTACTGCAGTATACCAAAACATGTTGACCAAGTTAAAAGGATGTGTGAAAATCTTCACTAACATTTAAAGCAAGAGGTTCCCAAACCACTTGGTGGTTCTTGACTAAGATTAACATTAACATGCATAATTTGTGAACTGTGGAAGCCCTTGTGTTATTACGCCCGTAATGAATCTATACAGACAATACTGACTTTTAGTGCACATTTTCACATGATATGTGTCTAATTTTTTTTGTCGGATTAGTTCACCTTGGAGAAATTTGGTTGACTGGTACTTCACCTAACAAAATACCCAGCTTAATCTAACTCTAGTCATAGAGCGTATTCTTTCAATAAAGTATTGTCAGCCTGGCGTCTATGGGGCACGATTGGCGATCCAGAGGTTCTGGGTTCGAATCCTGGTGCATGCTAGGCTTTTTTCCCGTGACTTGAGGGTGCCCCTGAGTCTACCCAACTCTGATGGGTACCGACCTGATACTAGTTGGTGTAAAGTAAAGGCGGGTGGGCATTGTGCTGGCCACACATCCCTTGTATGCCGTGGCCATAGAAACTTGTGAACGCTGCTTCACCAATCTTATGCTCAGTTTTGTCCGAAGGGTACTTTACTTTAATCCCGACGTTTATAACAGTACTATTGCTAGCAGATGTTAACGCTGAGAAGGCAGTGAACGGAAAGACAACCAGAGTCTCACCTTTGAATAGAAACACAAAAAGTTATGATACAATATGTGCATTAAATGTATATCTCTTTTTTTTTGTTCGGTCTGTATTATATTACCACACCGATTTATATATACATAGCCTGCAGTACGTTTTGTTTGGGCTCATTGATTGGGTGTTTCAATCACGAATAAAGTCATGTGGTGATGTTCCCTTCAAAAGACCCAGTAGGGATTATTTCCGTGTGAAAGTCTTGAGCATTTTCGAATACCAATATTTACGGATGCACTTTACAAGTACAAAATAATTGATTTATCATAACATATTGGTAATACTAATTGAAGTATAAATGTATGTTCTATATTTCTATACGTTTACATTTTAAGCCAGAATTTTATTACATTTCGTTTCTTAGCGCAAAGGAGCTTATGATTTAATGAGAACCCCGGTTTTGCTTATTGAGAACTGAATAAAATTCATTTTTCTGGGTAGACTCTAGTGTGTGTGTTTCATAAAAGTACATGTGAAGAAAAAAACAAAACAACACAAACCTGTCGCAGACAGAAACAAATACAAGTCAATACTTTAGTGGCATACCAAATTTTGGTTGAAAACAAAAAATATCCGTGTTCTAAATGTATTGAAATTGATTCTAAACAATAGTTGTTATTTTTGTAATGCCAATGTCTAAATAATAAATACTATTCTTAAAACTACTTTATGTATTATAATTAAGCACAAAGCCATTGGGCGTCGGTGGAGTGTAAGGTAAATGTGCGTCATTGGCACACTTCTTCAGAAACTGAGAACATTGTATAGATCTAGTATTTTACAAAGAAGCTAACTAAAGACCTTTTTACTCTAACGCCGGTTGTCATGGAAAATGGGCGTCTCCCTCAGACTCACTGACATGCATACCCGGATTGGGGGGCTGTAAGTGGGTGCGTGAATACGAGAAGTAAAACGCGAGAATTGAATCTTTTCTTACCGTTCAACGCGGCAATAATACACTTGGCATCTGGACATCTTAATGTAAACAAGATGAACATATTATATTTCATGTCTGGCGGGCTAATAAAGCACACACACACAAATATAACAAAATATAAAAAAACAACCACCGGCGTGATCACGTGTCTTGGTGATTGAAGCGCCATCTTGTAAATTTAAATGTTTTTTAGTCTATTTGAAGTGACTGCTCAATTGGCTCGGGGCTATGCCATTAAAAATAATACTTCAGTATTGATTTAAATTACTGACTACCTATTGCCACAACAAATCATTCTTTAGGCTACTAGTGTGTTTGTGTGTTCACCTTTTTTTGATATAGTCAGACGTTTTTTTTTTATCAACGAAATGGTGCGTGGTGATAATATGGCACATTGTTTATTTTCCAATATCAAGGATTGTGGGTTTTGATTCTTGCTTAAAAACTTCTAGAACGTTCACATATACCACACAATTCATAATGTTTAGGAAAACGAATCAAGGTTTGGACAGGTACCTGAATTTCACCAAAAAAATTAACAAAATAACGTTATTTTTTTTTTCAATATTAAAATAAACTAGTAGGCCTATAACCAGGTTGAAAACTAGTTCATAAAAACTTCCATCACCCTTTTTGTCCTAAATAAGTCTTGAAGTAACACCCTCAAAAAACATGTGTTTATTAGACTACCTTTATATGTTGACAGTTAACCATTACCTTTATATGTTGACAGTTAACATTACCTTTATATGTTGACTGTTAACATTACCTTTATATGTTGACTGTTAACATTACCTTTATATGTTGCCAGTTAACATTACCTTTATATGTTGTCAGTTAACCATTACCTTTATATGTTGACAGTTAACATTACCTTTATATGTTGACAGTTAACATTACCTTTATATGTTGACAGTTAACATTACCTTTATAGTTAACATTTAGAAAGTTTCACTCGTGCCGGTGACATTGTTTTTTTGGGAATTTTTTTCTAAGTCAGAGAATTTAAAAAATGGACTCTGTTAACACGCACACAATTTACTATCCTCTAGTTCTGGAGGTATCTCGCAGTCTATCACTGCCTAATAAGAGCACCCTGCCTCCAGTTGGGGACACGTTAAGGCTTCCGAGGCTATGCTGGTCATAGCGTGCTTTTGTAAGAAATGGGCGTCGGCATCAGGCGCCCGTTTGAGGTGACCTAAAAAGGCCCACCTTCAATTTTCTGCTTCACGATATGAGAGAAGACCAAAGAAAAATAATAGTAATAGTGTATTTTGAACTGTAGGAGTAAATGCCATTGAGATCATGTCACTACATTCCTGATGAAGATCATTATAGCAATGTCCGTGGTGATGGCATACTAGGGGGATTGTGTGACCCGCACAATATCCCCGTCACTTTTATATTCCCCATTAGAGTTGTGTGTACGCTCAGGTAGGGCTACACTCCACAAAACCATGTAAAAAATACTGGCTTTAGTTTGCCTTGATTCGAACCCACGACATTCAACTTTTCAAGCCAGTAGTCCACCGTCTAGCATTACTTCTGTATGCAGATTGTTGAGGCTTAAAGGTTTTTTTCGTTTGTTTGTTGTTTTGTAGAGTTGGCATTCCGCCAGAGAACGTAGCCATCTCTGAGATTTGGCGTAAGTCTTCGACTGAATGCGCTGGAGAGAATCCACTGGCTTCATTGTCATTGTTATTCATTATCTCAATTAACTTTCATGTGGGTTTGCATGACGCTGAATCATCAAGCCGTGGTTGACTGGTGTAGGTGACGCGTGCGAATTCTGCCACGACGCAGAGGGGTGGGGAGAGGGGAGTGGGAAGAGTCGGGACGCCCCCTGCCACGCCTATCTTATGTTTTCTCACACGCACGCGCGAACCTTCCCCTCAATGTGACATTCCTGCGTGGTGAGCCTGTATGTGGCTCAAGATGTTACCCCCGCTATTGTTGACGTTGAGTTACACATATATTATTATTGAGTCTGGTCTATTGTGTGAGTTGACATTCCTGATAGATGATTTCTTCTGTGTCTTCACACTTCCTCTCATCTCACCCTCAGCTCTCGTACGCAATTTTGTCTTTTTAATATCTCTTACCTTTATTTTCTCCTTACTCTAGCACCCCCACCACCCCCCTCCCCACAACCACTATTTGACTTCTTTTAATGTATGACTATGTTGTCTCTTAATTTCTTTTCATCGCTTCCTCTTTCTTCACTTTCTCCCTCCCTCCTCTCTTTCTCTCCCTTTCATTGTTTCTTTTTCTACTTTTCTCTCTCTCTTTCGCCTTCACCCCCTCCTTCCCTTCTTCTCGCGTTCTCTCTGGTTTTATCCCGACCCTCCCATCAACGCATACAAATGCGCCAATATCCGAAATGCAGACATTTGTATTGTACGTGTAAACACTGGCTACATCCGGTGCCACCCCTAAACGTGATCGCGCAATCTGGTCAAAAATTCCGTGCATCTGATTGGTTTTTAATCGAACATCCCTAAGCAGTTATAAATCGATACGTTACACAATAACTCCGCCAAATTGAATTTTACTTCTTAAAACGCTGCAGCCATGGACGCCAAATTGAAGTGTTTCCCCCCCCCCCCCCCCAAATCCCATTGCTGGATTTTCTAGTTATAGTATCCAACTGCTTTACGATTGCGCAGCTTACGTCACTAAATGAACGCTAGCCAGTTTACTTCTTAAAACGCTGCAGCCATGGACGCGTCATCAGTTTTGGGCTCAAATCTTTGAACTAAACCCAGGGCTCTGCTCCCACATGTCCACACAGATTTATACCTGGAGTTATGGAACCTATGGAACCTGCAGAGTGTCTTCCTAAAATGAAAAATTAGCGTGAATATATTACTGATCACCTTCCACCGGGATCTGCATCTGCTTTACGATCGAGTCGTCGGATGAGCGTAGGACGCAGTAATCTTCTTTATTAAAGAAGCGTCTGTAATACATAAGATAATAGTCTTTGCTTCTTACAGGCAGGGGCGAGGTTGCGAACCCAGGATTTTTTTCCATGAAGGGGAAATTTTGCGTGACAAGCATTTACCAATTTTTTTCGTAATAAAAAAAGAAATTGCTAAAAAATCTTGAGCGATGTCTGTGAAAACATGTGTGCAATCGTTTAGGAAATCCATTATTTTTTTTATATTTTATATTTGGTGCATGATTAATGGTAATGACATATCTAGCCCACATGTTATGACAATATTTGTTCAGCTGGAAGAACTTATGAAACCTTGACATCCTATTTTATATACTTGGTGTTGGGACTTGATTGTCTGAGGCCGTTATTGATTGTTGTTTGACAAGATTTGTTTTGCTTTACTGTTAGATTGTAATGTATTTGCCACGATGATTGAGCGGAGATTGTTGTAAAATGTACAATTATTAACGTTCTTAAGAAGTAAAGGGTGTCAAGGCAATAAAGTACTTTTATTTTGTAGTAGAAATAGTTTTCCTATTCCAGCATTTGGTAGCGAGCTGGAATTATTTATTGGGATCTAACCACCAGCCATACACCGGAAAAGACGCGTATGTTGAAATAAATTACGACCTAACTGGCGCTAATTTCATATCAGCTAATACAACATTCATGTAGAGTTTGTCGTTTCTGAGAGAAGTTGTGTAAGGTCTTACAAACTGATGGACTTGGTCAATTTGTTCTCGAGTCTGATGGGTGTTTCTGAGTCTAGCCAGCTCTGATGGGTACCTGACTTTAGTTGGGAGTAAAGTAAAGGCGATTGAGCATTGTGTTGGCCACACAACCCTTCCCTTAGTATGCCATGGCCACAGAAACTGGTGAATGCTGCTTCATCTGACCCATAGATCAATTTGGTCCGACGGGATATTTTACTTACTCACCCAGTTCTGTCAATGGGTTAGTAAAATGATTTTTGTGATAACGCTGTATGAAGCTTATACTGTAAAACACCGGTCTACTCGTTATCGTCAGATTTAACGGAGGAACGTTTCGTTCTGCATACCGGTACGCATGAGCAGCATATTACCTTTTTTATAAATTTTTAACCAATGGGATAATACAATTAAATAAACGTTTGGGCATTTTTATATAAAATAAATGTTACGCTTAAAAATTATTTCATAGTCATAGAATTCAAAGATACCAATTTGTAAAAAAAAAAAAGAAGAATATTGCCAGTTAATACGCTAATTCTATTGATAGTTTGAGATTAAGACCTTTGTCGTAGATTTATAAAAGTACATAGTAACGTTTATTAGTTGGGACTGGGGGATTATTTACGGATCAATCGTATTTTAGTTGATCGATCAAATTTCAAAACTGTGGCGACTCATGGGAAATAAGCTATTGATAAGGTTGTGTGTGTGGGGGGGGGCGGAGGGAGGGGAGGGGAGTAATCTGAACCCAGGCTATTGAATTCAGATCTAATCATCTACCTATTGCGTATGTAGGTAACTTCATGACAGCTTATCAAGGTCAATTAGATCGTTGTTACACTAGAAGGTCATCTAACGTAGTCCGTGGACTTTATTATTATTTATAACGAAACTATGATAAAGGTAGGACAACTCAGTGAAGAGATATTAAATGTAAGCGTTTAGAATGCATGTTCAATACATCACAGGTATATTTCACCCATACAATCAAAACTCACGATCTAACTGTTGGCACATGGAGCTTGTTAGGAGGTGATTAGCTCCCCCTTCAATACCCACCCCCTTTGTGTTTCTCTTCCTCTATTTATAGAGGTTAGGCCACTGTGTTTTATGATTGAGTCACGTGGTTTATTTTCTTTGGGGGTTTCCCCACCTCTCACCCGATCCATGTCAAAACACATTAAAGGTAAGAATGCAAGAAAATCATTGAAGTATTTGTGTGTGTGTAGACTAGATTTTATATGTGTTTGTGTAGATTTTGTGTGTGTGTAGACTATGTGTGTGTGTGTGTAGACTATGTGTGTGTGTGTGTGTAGACTAGATTTTATATGTGTTTGTGTAGACTATGTGTGTGTGTAGACTATGTGTGTGTGTGTGTAGACTAGATTTTATATGTGTTTGTGTAGATTTTGTGTGTGTGTAGACTATGTGTGTGTGTGTGTAGACTATGTGTGTGTGTGTGTAGACTAGATTTTATATGTGTTTGTGTAGACTATGTGTGTGTGTAGACTATGTGTGTGTGTGTGTAGACTAGATTTTATATGTGTTTGTGTAGACTATGTGTGTGTAGACTATGTGTGTGTGTGTGTAGACTAGATTTTATATGTGTTTGTGTAGACTATGTCTGTGTGTAGACTATGTGTGTGGGTGTGTAGACTATGTGTGTGTGTGTGTAGACTATGTGTGTGTGTGTGTAGACTATGTGCGTGTGTATGTGTTTGATTTCTCAAAAACATTCCTGGCTATTGATGGAATCTTACATCTTGTGTTTCATTCTTCATCAAACCTTCATCTTGGTTGTGTGTTATGTCTGGTTTTGATTTTTCGTTTCTTTGTTGTTGTCTGTATTTAGAACTGCATTTTCTGTTTTTTTGGTGTCTGTAATTATACTACCTCTTCCTGTTTTCCATTGATTCACGCAATTACAAGAAATAGCGCAAGTGTGTTTCGGGGTTTGGCATCAATGAGAAGAAAACCTCCGTTTTTGGTTTGATCTATATTATTATAATATTTGAAGTGAAATGCATAGTCTTTGAACGAAGTCAACCGCTTTAACTGATCCACAAATTTACATATTGCGCAAGTTATTTGTTTGTGTTGTTCTTCTTAGTTCAGTCATAAATAAAAACACATCCTGGTGTGCTTGTGTATTATTTCTTTTAATATATTGTTTTGGGGACCTTGGTAACTGACCTATTGCGCAAATGTGCTGTAAAGTCAGCCATCAGTCAGAATACACAGCCTCGATTCTATTTTGATCTCTCTCTCTCTTTCTCTCAAATATTTTGCATGAAACAATCGGTCTGTTGAGAATTGTTGTTACCATAATCACATGAACAATCTTATTTCGCCCGTATTTGTATCAGTGTCAGCGATTTCAGCGCCCTAAAAAATCTTAGGGTAGTCTATCTTAGTTGTAAGTCTAGAGTCTGTGTTTTAGTCTAGACTCTAGAGTACTCTAAACCGATTAGATGTTAAATTGTGAATTGTGCCTTTAAGTTAAAACGTACCTTTCTATTGATCTAACAGAAGAACAACAAACGAAGAATTAATTCAGTCCTACACAGGTGGGAATTAAATCATCAATTCATTTAAACGGATACGTCTCTATGATATCTTTTCTTTTACTTATAGTATTAGTTTTATTTACGACCTGCACCTTGACTGTATGCGTCTCCTTTGCACTCCTCTCTCTCTATGTCTCTTTATCACTCTCACTTATCCTCTCTCGTTCACTCTCCTCAATACTCTTCACTTTTTCTCTCTCCAGTTTTAACATTGATGTTGTCCTTGTTTTGTAATTCAAATCAATAACTGTAGACTGTAACAGTCGTTGGAATAACATTTTGATTGGCGGAGATTGCTTTTGATCACTCCCCCCCCCCCTTCTCTCCTCTTTTATCAAAGTATCGCGTATCCCCCCCCCCCCACACACACACACAACTTGCCGATGTTACAGCAGACGTTATCGATTACCGCCATGTAGGCAGTCGTCAGAATTGTTACACATATTGAATATGGTCTATCAGTTTGTACCTGTTTCCTTACATTCACGTATTAGACTATACTTGTAAATGTAGGATTGTAGAGGAGGTAGAGATTATTAAAAGTACTATGTTTGTTGATTGATATTTAGACGGCATATTATATACAGAGAACCCTCGCTACTTCGCGGTTCGACATTCACAGATTCACGACTTCGCAGATTTTTTTTTCATTATATTACATGAGGAAATATATTGCGGATTTCCCGGAAATTTCTTTACTATTCTCACATGTTAATATTTGTAAATACTTGTGCCTATATTAGATTAGGGTACTGTATGTACATTACGTGTTCTCTACATTAAAGGGTTTTTTAACAGCACGTAAAGCAAGCGTTTTAAAACACCGAATACATGTTAAATAAATACTGTAAATAATGGTGTCCATACTTTTGTGCGATATTTAAAGGACGTTTGGTGCGATAAGCGCATCGTCTTTGAAACACTCAATATATGTTATATCATATCGTTTAAATGCTATAACATACCAGACTGTGAATAATCAACCAAAACTTTGTGTTGATTTGTGAATAATTGTAAATACTTTTTTTTTTCCGAAAATCTTGAAAAAAAAATTAAGCATCGTAAAAAAACACAATATACAATATAATAGGTGATATACGAATGAATTATCTTTCTCCCAGAGTGGTATTCGGGCATAGAATGGGTAATGGGAACTAGTCTGGAAAAGCTATAAAAACGAAAAAAATTTAAAACCCTTATCACAACGCAATACTAAACTGTCTACTGTTATGTGTATCAATTCAATTAGCTTGTGGTTCTTTTAGAATAACAGTCATCAACAATTGTTGTTGTTGTTGTTTTTTTACTGTTGTTTGGAAGACATCTTAATGGGAAATGTATGATTGTATCGGATAGAAATTTCAGACTTCTCCAGATAATTTGAATTAAATTTTACAACAAAAAACTAACACATTGGAAACCGTGTGTAAAATTGACTTCAGGATTTGAATATATCCAGTGAAGTGCAGTGTGTTGTTGTGTGGTGTAAGTGACTCAATATGTTGACCAGTTTGTGCACTACAGTAGGTCTGTGTCACTTTCAATGGATTTCGTTAACTTTGGCGATGATGACTATGATGACTATGATGATAATTGTGGAGTGTAAGAAAAAGTCTTTTGTACTTTGTTTGTATGTAGATATTATAGATATTATTTACTTTTTGTGTGTATAAGGGTTATAACAGACAGCAGGGATTAATTTGAAATATGTGTTAAATATGGAACACTGGGGTCAAGAGATCGGGCGCCCTGAATGCCATTCCCCGAAGGTCCCAGGTTTGAATCCATTCTAGCACTCGTTTTTTTTTTCCTTTTCTTATTCCTGGGTTTTTTAATGTGTCCATTGAGTCCAACCCGCTCTGGTGGGATACCTGGCATTCGCTGGGGACAACTAAAGGTGGATGGGCATTGTGCTTGCCACACAATCCTCTTGTAATCAGTGGCCACAGAAACTTGTGAGCGCTGCTTCACTTGCTCTATAGGCCAAAGAAATAGAAAACGATACATTTCATATTAGAAATAGTTTTTTGACTGGCGGTGTCAAATATTTTTCTCATGGTTTTCTTTTGAATTGCCATTGAGAAGGTTTCAAGTCCTGGTATAGTCCTGGTATATATCAGAAATGGTCTTTGACACCTGGTGATGGGGTTAATCTCCAAAACCGCCCCCCTCCCCCCAATTAGAAGCAACATGAGTTTGTGCAGAGTGAATTCAAGGGGACTGAGAACTATGTGGTCCACATAATCCCACTGTAAGACCTGGCCACTGTAAAAGATTTGTAAAGGAAAAGTATTTTTAAAAAAAAGGAAAATGTGACATACAAGGCTAATTAGGCCTAAAGTAATGGCATGGTGATTTCTAGCAGTTTCTTGTGATGGCCACCCATGATGTGAAACTAGACATTAATAAGTCATCACAAAAATGTATCCCATCCTCCTGACAAAGAAGTTCTTGGATAAACATTCACTGGACCCATGAATCTCTTATTTCTCTCCCATTACAACTTTTATAACAATATTCATTAATTAGTGACAAAGCAACTATTAAAGGTCTGATAGAATGGGATCGACGTCTGTTGGCTGTCTTTTCATTTTTAATTTCTCAATACTAACAATTTATAAATGTTTTTTTGTTTTTTTTTCCATTCTCAGATTAGAAAAAGAATACACTGCACTGAAAACGAAAGAAAATGAAGATCAGATAGAGCTGAGGGTAAGAACAAAATTAATATTCAAAGATTACAGAGGTTTTAGTTTCATTTATATTTCTGTTAAACCTTACAAAAAAAAGTTTTCAACAACATTAACTTAATGCTTTAGAAAATTAGAGTGCTGTACATAAACTAGACCATACACAAACTATGACATGCACAAACTGGACCATACATAAACTAGACCATACACTAACTGTGACATGCACAAACTGGACTCTACATAAACTAGACCATACACTAACTGTGACATGCACAAACTGGACCATACATAAACTAGACCATACACTAACTGTGACATGCACAAACTGGACCATACATAAACTGGACCATACACTAACTGTGACATGCACAAACTGGACCCTACATAAACTAGACCATACACTAACTGTGACATGCACAAACTGGACCCTACATAAACTAGACCATACACTAACTGTGACATGCACAAACTGGACTCTACATAAACTGGACCATACACAGACTGTGACATGCACAAACTGGACCATACATAAACTAGACCATACACAAACTGTGACATGCACAAACTGGACCATACATAAACTAGACCATACACAAACTGTGACATGCACAAACTGGACTCTACATAAACTGGACCATACACAGACTATGACATGCACAAACTGGACCCTATATAAATTGGACCATACTGTAACTGTTCTATGTGATTGAGTGTATTTGCTCTGATTTCCCACTATCTTACCCTTACAGAGGCTGAGAACAGAGAACAGATTACTGAGACAACGTATTGAGAATTTGGAAAAAGTGAGTGTAAAATTTGGATCTGAAACTAAACAAACTACCAATTAATTATCTGCAATTTACTGTATTCAATTTTTTTTTTAGACAAAATATATCGTTGTATATTTTTCTTTGTTAGTTGTGTATTTCAATCCTTTTATTTATTTGTTGCAAGAAGGTTTTGACACAAATATCAAGCTGAACCTTTAATTTTTGCACCTTTATTTTTACGTGTATCTTATTGCTTCAAGTTTTTTAATTTCTGGTTATATTTAGGTGCAGAATATGGTGCTGGCCCCCCCCCCCCTGTTATATTATTTTATGTACGCAGATTTGATAAGAGGTTTTTATTTATCATTATTTCTTTATAAAATGACAGTTGCAAAGATTAGCTATGTAAATAATACACTCTACTTTTAAATATCTGTTGCGTTTGACTTGTTAGGATTGATCAATAGGCTGGGTAGATTTACTTACATCTGTAATGAAACT